>JAYKYS010000003.1:45665000-46865000 GCA_036924285.1 Asterella californica | reverse complement strand
TAGGGTCTTCAAACCTAGTAGGGTTTTCAAACCAAGGGTTTACTATAAAGATTTTCTTTCCAAGAATCCCTCTTGGGAGATTTTCTCGCGAAAGCCACTAGGTACATGTGAAGTTTCCCCTGAGAATATTCTCACCTTTTCCACTGATACTCTTGTGGGATTAAGTTGAATATTAATAGAGATTTAAAATTGTACATTTTATC
Organism: Asterella californica; assembly: GCA_036924285.1. Classification (NCBI taxonomy): domain Eukaryota; kingdom Viridiplantae; phylum Streptophyta; class Marchantiopsida; order Marchantiales; family Aytoniaceae; genus Asterella; species Asterella californica. The sequence continues at coordinate 46,864,797 of JAYKYS010000003.1, read as the reverse complement.
ACACGCATGGTTAATACGAGCAAAATATTATGCTTCGTTCACTAATTAATGAATAGTAAATATATGACAAGCGAAGGAGAAAAAAATTGGCAGGCTGTTATAAATTAATTCTCCAATTAGGTCCATTCACATGATCAAGCGCATAGCTTCTCTATCCATCTTTGTGTTTAAGGTAGGTTGGAAATAAGAATTGCTTGTGCATCACATTTTAGTTCTAGTCTAAAAATTAAAGTTCAGATGAAGCAAAAAGTTCTAAGACCAATGCACTTTTAAAGAGTCTTGGGAGATACCTTTCCGGGTTTTTCGTTTGCTCGAAGACGGTGAAAAATGTAGAGAATTCTTATTAGTTTTCAGAGTGCGGTTAGCGATAGGTAAATGCTATGGTTATTAAAACATTTCACAAGCATATGATTACATTCTATTTATTATCGTGAACTTGCCTGTCTGAGATTGGAATGGTGCTAAGCTATTACATCAATGGACGTCAAAACTTAAAAGCATTTGCGAGCTAGATTCTAAACCTCGTCTCGAATTTGGAAATCTTTACCTTCTCTAGCAAGACTTCGAAATTCGGAAGACATTTTAAAATAGTGTTTTTGTGAGGTAATGCTATACCCAAAACACTTTTGCTGATAGAATTTGCTTGTGATAACATAATCGGTTAAATAAAGACATAATCCAAAGTTTTAAATTTGGATTTAGGATAACTTTAACAGACTTAACCCACAGTTTACGTTATGTGATTCACTTCACAATTAAATATGAGAAATGATTTTTTAGAACAAAACAGTATTTTTTCCCAACCTAATATGCACGCCACATGTATTTTTTACTGAGGAAAGAAAGCAGACAAGTGAAGTTTGAGAGACAAAATACAACAAGTGGATTAGTTGTAGGATGACATGGGGTTAAAGATCATGATCATTTAAAAAATATCGTTTAATTTTTACTTTCAACTGTGTATTCTGATGTTCTTGTTTAGATTATAGAAATATGTCTATATGTTAGATAAGAATTTTAGAATAAATTAAAATTTTTCTATAAACATTAAATATTATGAGAGCCAGAAACTACTTTTGTGTGTAAAGACAACCCTTAAGTACAGACTGAGAAGACGCGCTTCTGTAAAAATACGACCGAGCTCTTGCTTCGAAGAAAATATTAATTTCTGGAGACATTAATTTATTATCTAACCCTTTCCCGACTGAAATATTAGATAAAGAATATGCACGCTAAAGTACACGAGGAGGAAAAGGAAATATTCCTTTCTTGCTTTTATACCAGCGACTGGGGTTTAATGCTCTCGGGGAGATGTCTAGACATTCGGGGAAGTTTGAAACTTTCTTAAATCCCCCATCTTTCAGATGGAGGAGATGGATATGCAAGCACTTCCAAAAACCTCCACCTCCAGCCGGTAGGGGACTGAGGAAGACGTTTACAACACTGGAGGACTGAGAAAGATCTACAGTTTGTACGGGAGATGGAGGAAAAGATTTCTGCAAAAGAAACTGAATTTCAAAACTAAAAGTTGACATGTAAGTCCACCTAGGCGTCTGACATGGTGAAGTAACTTAGGGATCAACAATTGCCGGTGGAGAAGATGAATCAACCAGTACATAGATAATGGCAGATAGAGAGAGTCAACAATCTTTCTGAGGGGGTCGAGCAAGCCAATAACTGAATACTCTGGTTCCTCTTTGAGAAGTTACAGTAGTAATTTCTTAATTAGCATGCATGTCTTGATTTGAACCTTGGGCTTCCCAAGCTTGGGCACTTCGAAGCGGTCTTCAAAGGACTCTGTGGTCAAATCACCAAAGCATACAACAGTACTGAAACGTGTTCTTGCTGACAACTGTCAGCTCACAGTTTCTCAACCTTATAGCTGATAGTGTCGATATATTTGAGCTTTTGCTTTTGATGCCCGTATAACTCCAATACGAATACGTTCCACCTCGATGGACATTCAGTTTTCGTGTCATTAGATTCCACAACATTCGAGCTCGCTACAGTTCGTATGCCGGCCTTCAATATGATTCTCGAGAAATAGTGGCCCGTCATTACTAGAAGGTGTCATGGTTCAAACTGGTAATTTCCTATTAGGAAAAGAATATATGGAAATGGTCGGCTAATTCTTGCCACACCTCAATATGCATCCAAAATCAGTGTGGGAACATAGAGACACAGCAGGATAACCAGAAATTTGATTAGTGAATAGATTTGAAATTCTTTCAAATGATTCACTATACATGATCATTTTGACAAAAAAATTTCTTGGAAAAGTAAAAGATTTTTCGGCATAAGCAAACATTGCGCCACTGCACAAAAGATTTAGATTTATTTTGCCACTCTACTGAGCACAGTGGCAAGATATCTAAATCTAAATATCTTACTTAACTTAAATACTATATTTATATATTTATATATAGTATTCTATCCACATTAATTGCTCGGTATCGAACTGCATTGTGTACGGTTAGTAGACAGATCGCGTGGTACAGTTTCCGCCGACGGGTATGTAAGTTTTCAGTCACGGCACCAGAATGTTTGTAGAAAAAAACAAATCAATTTTGGATTTTCGATGAGCGACGAAGGTAGATGTTATTTACTCATATTAATGCATGTTAATTTAATACCTACTCTTCCAGCGGAAGGGTTAGGTATTAAATTAACGCCTGAGTAGAGTAGTGAATTCATGAGTATTAATCTCCCGGTCTTGTATTTTTTGAAGCGCGAGAGCTGACTCAGTGCTTATGATTTTTCTCTTATTCTCCCCGTGTTTCCAGGCATAAGTTAACAAATAATATTTTTATAGTTTTTTAATTTTTTACATCTATTTAGTATATATTTTTCTTTTAATATTTATATATTTTCTTGATAACAATAAACGAACATAAGTTCCCCAAAGTTGAAGTTGCATGCATATTTATTCGCGTAACTGAAATCAAGAGCAAAGGAGGGGTTGTATATGCTGTAGAGCTGCAATGACGGATGAAGAACAGCGGTGGTGGGACAATAACCGATATGGTGACTGTTTACAAACGGAAAATTGGTTGAAGCGTGCCCGCATCCGTGCAGTAATTCTTGAATTGCCTAATTCACTGTGATCAGGACAGCCGGGAACAAAAACGGTTGCTAGGAGGTCATGGGACTGAAGAAGACATTTCTAACACTGGAGGACTGAGGAAGAAAATTTCTGGCTTTTTTTGTCTTGTCTTCAAATTACAATACAATATTGACACACATCAGAAAAATATGTGTGTGACAACCAACTAAGCATATGACATGACGAGATAACAAGAGAACCGTCGGTTGTCAATGAGAGATGGATCAAACAATACATCGATAAGAAGGGTAGAGAGAGTACATAAATCTTTTTTGGGTTGGAGCAAAATATCACAATCAGTTATGTTTTGGTGTTGCAACCAAATATATTGTACCGATGGATAATATTTGATGTCTGGAAAATATTCAGCATAATAAAGAGTTTCATTTATAGACCATCGTAGTAACGGACGGATTTGTAGCGACTCACAATGAGGAGTTTTAAACATAATTCTATTGCGAACTACGGTAGAACAGATGAGGTGATTCGATGATCCAGATCCACTCAATCATGTCTGCTTCAGTCTGTTTTGTTCTCGTCCTTACCGCGTCTTGGAGGTCTTCGACAATGGCTCCTTGCAGTTGGAAGAGTTGGACGGTGCACTGATGAGCACTCGTGTTAATGGATGGCGTGTCAAGAAGTACTGGACGTAAACAGAAGTGCAGAAGACACTGATGTTTGCGGGGACGCAAACATGTGAGGGTGGGCGTATGTGGTGCCCACAAATTACAGGATGCACGAATTTTTAAAATTTTTAAGATTAATAACTTGTTTGTATAACTGAAGAAGCGTTGTTACTTAAGATTACTGCTTCCTTAGCAGGAAGATGATCTTATGAGCTTTTTAATAAGAAGTTGACTTCTTCGGAAGACGACCGTCTTCCGGGAAGCGTCTTCTCAATTGCGTCTTCGGAAGACGGAAAACGGCAGAAGACGGGAAGACGACGGAAGATACCCATCTTCCGAAAGACAGCGACCACGAAGGCCTAACCATGAATTTCCAGGTAAAGGAGTAGGTGTACCTACTAGGTAACACCAAGGTGGTAGGTAGGTCGGGTAAGTCACCTAGGGTCGAAATCCCTAATCTGCGGGGAAGATGTGCAGGAAGCGCATTAGCGCATTCCAACTTCCCGCAGCAAGCACTTCTTGAGGAGATCGATTACAGAGGGTGAGCTTCGAGTGAGGGAATCGAGCGAGGTGAAATCGAGCGAGGTGAGGTACAATTAACAGCTAGGAGAAGGGCGAGACTGAATTGCTGAAGCACGGAAGACAAGAAGCGAAGGCGTTTTCTGTGAGCTCCCGGGAAGCTGCCATTGGAGGGTAGTTGAGTAGAATCGAAGGTGATTGAGGCGTGGCCAGAAACTGACAACGGAAGCAGTCGTGTGGAGTCGCATTGGAGCTGGGACCAGAGCCAGAAGCGCACGGAAAGTCGAAGACAACTCGGGAAGCAGCCAGAAGACTGTAGAGGTTCTTCCCAGGTTCCTCTCCCTTTCCACTGCTTCTCGCCTCTGTTAAGTGTCCCCCGCGCTTCCCCGGTTGGTTGCAAGCAGCCTGATCGATTACCCCCCATCCCCATTTTTCCTATTGTGACATTGGGTGCGGAGGCGCTGCCCAATTTTTGTCAGGCATCTTCCTACTTCTTCCTGAGTTCAATTCGAGCTTCCCTACCCATCGTCCCCAAATTGACGATCCTAGCTATCAATTTCCTTACCCTACTACCCCTCTACCCCCGAAACCTTGAACAGAAGACGCTTCGGAAGATTGGAACATCTTCGGAAGACGCTTCTGAAACTTGACTGTCTTCGGAAGACTGTCTTCGGAAGTCGACTATGACCAATTCGTATCAAGAGTGGATTTGCTTTGCTTTTGTGTTAAGAGAGGCTTGATACGAATCCTGAGTGGTGTGGTGAGTTGTTTTGTTATTTCGAGAAGTCGGAAGTCGGGAACTAGGCCTGTGCCTCCCAGTCTTCCAAGGTTCTCAACTCCACATCTTCCTAGAGAGACTAGAAGACTGAAAGGCTGGCAAAATGAGCGAGAAGACGTGAGGGTCCATTTCGGATCTCTTCTGTCCGACCCATAGCAGCCATTTCTTCTTCTTCCCAAACTTAGGAGAGAGTCGTGAGAAGACTTGCTGGCAGAATCTGGAGAGAATGATCGAGGGTCATGTCTTCCCACCGAGCAGCAAGCTTCTTCTGAGTGCGTATGAGAGGTGAGAAGTCAGAATAACAAAGTGCAATTGTCTTGAATCTGTTGTGAGGATAGATTGCGCGTCGGAAGACGAAGACAAGTGAGATCAGTGAAGGGAAGCCTGACTTCGGGAAGTCTTCCGAGAAAGACATTGAATCGGAAACTGTCTCGGGTGTCTTCCCAGAGGCCACTGTCACCGCAGGAGCCCGCAACCATCTTCCGAACCTATTATGCACTTTATGTTTCGCGAATCTTGTATCTTCTGATAGGAAGTAGGATGTAATGCAAGGTGGGTTGTCTTCTTGGTAATCCATGCGAGGCCTTGATTAGATAGGATTGTTTAGATATAGCTCGGAAGACAAGAACTATCTAGGAAGTACTGTTAGAATCCCGGAAGATGGAGTAGCTGTCTTCTGGAAGACTAGTTTCGTCTTCTGAGAAGTAGAAGCTAGACTGTGGGCACTTGAGAAGGACTGAGCCTTCAGCTCATAGTAGGTGCTTGTGGCTTAGTGCAACAGATCTTCCAGTATGACGATGCATCCTTGAGGGTTGGTGTTACCAGCAGCGGAGTTGGCCGAGACCACGCCCTTCCTCAAGGAGTTGGGTCTCGATTTCTTCCTATGGGATTGGAACCTCGCAGACCAGGGACTTCTGGAGGAGGTGTGGACAGCGTTACCACCTCGTAACCGTGTACCTGCGAAGGCAGGAGTAGCTCGAGGAAGACCATCTTCCTGGACTGAAGATTGGTGGCGCAAGGCTTTCCACAGGCCAGAAACCGAGGACCGAGGGTATTGGTTTGAGAAGTGTTGATATAGTCCCAAGCTCTAGTAGATCGACGGCTACCATTAGCCGGAGTGGTTAGGGTTGTTAGAGTTAGTTAGAGGGCTAACCCACCATTAGGGTTTCCCTTGTACTCACCTCCACTATATATACAGAGAGAGGCAAAGCCTCTCTCATCTCATTCCTATTTTACTTCCTTGTCTACTCGCTCTCTCTCTCTTCTTGGAGTGTCCTCGAAGTATCGATCTTTCTACATGGTATCAGAGCTGGTGAGAGTGTGTGTCCCTTGCTGATGAGCAAGATGGAGATTGGAGTACAGGAGAGAGCAGCCGGAGTTGTGCCTGATGTCGAGCACTATCCTGCTGATGCGTTCGGGTGAGGCGAAACCGTTTCTTTCGCCACCAGAAACTTTGAACGCGATTTCGGAGGCCTAAACGATTTTTTCTCGCTGTTTTCTGTCGACCAGCCTTTCTAAGGCTGTCTTGTTCAGAAGGTGAGAATTGTGTACTGGGCCAAGTTTCAGTCGATTTGGAAATTTCCAGCGGCAGATTTTCAAACGGATCTTTTTCGACCAAAACGAAAGTTTTAGGACTTGAGTCCAAAACTAATCCTGTTTCGAATAAGGGTGGTTTTGAAAATTTCTGAAAATTTCAAGGGGTCGCACGCCCATTTTCGATCTCATTTTGGTCTAGTTTCGACCTTTCTTGGTGTGTTCTTTCGACGTTTCCGTCGTGTTTTGTACACCTACAGTTCGCGCACAGGTTCTTTTCTAGTTGTCGCTGCAGGAGGAGTTCGCGGAGTCGCCTCGTCGTGACTTGTGACAACTCTTGATCGCGCGGTGGGGAGAGACGAGTTTCGTGCAATTTCTGGGAGGTTTTCCGCGTACAGAACAGTGCAATTTCGACATTGCAGCTATGGCGGAGTCTGTGTCTTTGATCACTGGAGAGAAACTCGACAAGAACAACTACCAAGTGTGGAAGTTCCGGATGAAGACTTTCCTGCAGGGACAAGATCTATGGGATCTTATCACTGAGGAGGAGAAAGCGCCTGAAGTGCCAATTTCTGATCCGAAATTCAAGGAGTGGAAGAAGCGCTCATATCAGGCTATTCACTACAGCGCGCTGACAGTTTCAGCATCGATGATCGGTCACATCCAGGATTGTGATACGCCCAAGAAAGCTTGGGATGCACTCGCGCATCTGTTTCAATCCGGAACAAAGGCGCGGAAGCTGCAATTGCTGCAGCAGTTCAATACCGTGAAGAAGGGGCCGATGTGCATAAACGACTATGTGAGCGGGGTCAAGCAGCTTGCGGATCAGCTATCTTCTGTCAAAGTCGAGATTGATCCCACTGTCTTGATCGGAGCCACATTGCAGGGACTGCCTGCAGAGTACAAACAGTTCATAACATCGATTTCGACCAGAGAACCTCTTCCGCGGTTTGATGAGCTTGTTCCTATGATGTTAGGAGAGGAGGTGCCCCTACTGGGGAGTTCTACTTCGACGGGTCAGCAAGAATCTGTCTATTTTGCAGGTTCTGGAGGATCTCGAGGTAGGGGTCGTGGCAAAGGTGCTGGACGTGGACGGGGTCGCGGACAGCAACAGCAATCGCAGCAGCAGCAGAACCAGCAGAACCAGCAACAGTCTGGAGGTTCCAACAACAATCAGAGAAGAGCGCCTGGTTCCTGCAACTACTGCAAGAAACAAGGCCACAATGCGAATCAGTGCTACAAGAAGCAGAACGATCAGAGACAACACGACAACAACCTCCAACAAGGTAACAGCAACCAGCAAGGCTATGCAGTCACTGAGCATGTCTATTCGGAGCAATTGCTGATTACTACGCATCAGAGTTATGCGGCTTTCGAGCCACAGACTGACTGGGTGATCGACTCCGGCGCCACCAGTCACATGACTCCCTATCGAGAGTGGTTTAGTTCACTCGAGCCTGTGGAGACTCCACAGTTTATGGTGACAGGAGATGACACCAAGCACAAGATCCAGCACAAGGGTAACATTCCACTTGACATTCCTGCCTCAACGTTTACTGGTATACGGAATGTCTTGCATGTACCTACATTGACTAGAAACCTGCTATCTGTAGGACAGTTGATAGAGCAGGGTCTGCAAGTGCGCTTCAATAAAGATGGATGCTTTATTGAAGATTCGAATGGCACTGTCATAGCTCGAGGTATCAAGAGTGGTAGGCTGTTTAAACTAGATGCATCTGCGCCTAAGTTACAGGCTGCCATGTATGGACAGAGTGGTCCAGTAGTGTCTGATATTGACATCTGGCACAAGCGAATTGGGCACATGAACTTTCAGAGGTTGAAAAGCCTTCCGAGTTCTGACCTGGTTACAGGTCTGCCCAAATTCGAATCCAGTGAGTCCACTGGAGTCTGTGCAGCATGTCAATTCGGCAAGCAAGCTAGACAACCCTTTAAGGGATCAGGCAGTAGAGCGAACAAGCTTCTGGAGCTTGTTCACACTGATGTATGGACTGCTTCTCAGCCAAGTATGACCGGTTTCCAGTACTTCGTGTCGTTCATTGATGATCATTCGCGTTATACTTGGATCTATTTGTTGAGAAACAAGTCCTCTGCCGAAGTACTGTCAGCATTCCAAACTTTCCGCAAGTTGGTGGAAAAACAGTCTGGAGCATCTATCCTCTGTTTGAGATCTGATGGAGGAGGCGAGTTTCTTTCTGGAGAGTTCGATGCATATCTGCGTGAGCATGGTATCCGACGCCAGAAGACCTGCAGTTACAGTCCGCAGCAGAACGGGGTTGCGGAGCGCAAGAATCGACACATAGCAGAAGCTGCTCGTGCGATGTTGAACGAGAAGACCATACCTAGACCTTACTGGGCAGAAGCTGTTTCATGTGCGGTGTATCTGATGAACCGGACGCCTACAGCGGCAGTCCACAGCAAGACACCGATGGAGGTCTTCACAGGCAGTAAGCCTGATTACTCTTTCCTTAAAGTTTTCGGATGTATCTGTTATGTGCACATACCTGATGAAAGACGTAAGAAACTAGATCCGAAAGCAGATAGATGTATCTTCCTTGGTTATGCTTCTGATACGAAAGGATATAGGTGCTACAATCCTTCGTCCAAGCAGTTCTATATCAGTAGAGATGTCGTGTTTGATGAGCTACAGTCTTGGTTTGCACCTGCACTTGTGATAGCCATCCCTGTACCTACTGTAGAACCAAGGAGTCAGTCCACTGTAGTACCTCAGAGTAGTACGTTGAGTGGAGGATCTGGAGAAGTCACTGATTCTAGATCAGAATCTGTTGCACATAGAGCTGTTGTTAACGCTGGAGTCCACGTAACACAGCCTAGTGGAACTAGTGTAGTTTCTACACAGGATGAGCGCGTGCTATTGCAGCGTATGTTTGACTCATCCAGATATGTGGATCTTCCACATCCCCTGGATACTTTGTCCCAGACCTTGGCGTCTACGTCAGATCAGTTGCAAGGGGAGGTGACTAGTGCACCGATTACCTCTCGCAGATCTGAGCGGCCAAAACATCCAGTGAGCAGGTATATGCATGAAGGTTTTCTTGCTGCGCACCATGCATATATGGCCAATGTTCTTCAGGAACAGGAACCGAGTTCGCTTGAGGAGGCGATGCACAAGGCCCAATGGGTAAGTGCTATGGAAGCTGAACTTGCTGCGCTTCATCACCAACAGACTTGGGAGTTGGTAGACTTACCTCAGGGTAAGAAAGCGATTGGTTGCAGGTGGGTCTTCAAGGTCAAGCGCAACTCGGATGGTACCGTCGGTACAAGGCCAGATTGGTAGCTAAGGGCTACGCACAGCAACATGGAGTGGATTTTGAGGAGACCTTTGCTCCTGTTGCGAAGATGGTGACTATTCGAACAGCAGTTGCAGTTGCAACTCAGAAAGGTTGGAAGATGCACCAGATGGACTTCAAGAACGCCTTCCTCAATGGCGATCTTGAGGAGGAGGTCTACATGCAGCAACCTCCTGGTTATGAGGATCCTAAGTTCCCTTCCCGTGTATGTAAGTTACGGAAGGCTCTCTATGGTCTGAAACAGGCACCAAGAGCATGGTATGCAAAGATCAATTCTTACTTGCAGTCTCTTGGTTTCCACCTGTGTAGTTCAGACTCTACCTTGTATTCATTGAGAATACGAGACCGGATTGTTGTGATCACCATCTATGTTGATGACTTGATCATTACCGGTAACTTTGAGGAGCTTATTTCCCAGATCAAGGATCACTTGAAATCCGAGTTCGAGATGATGGACTTAGGAGAACTCAAGTACTTCCTTGCTGTGGAGTTCATTAGAGATGGGAAGGATGTTTGGCTTGTACAGCGACAGTATGCTCTCAGTATGCTTGAGAGATTTGGTATGCTTGATTGCAAACCCATTGCTACACCATTAGAGCAAGGGGTAAAGCTAGGAGCAGAGGATGGTGAGTTGCTGGATGATCCACGCATGTACAGACAGATGGTTGGGAGTCTTATCTACTTGACCATCACCAGACCAGACTTGAGCTATGCTGTCGGTCTGATTAGTCAATTCATGCAGTCACCACGGAGATCACATTTTGAGGCTATCAAGCGGATCCTCCGCTACGTGAAGTTCTCGATGCAGTACGGACTTCACTATCGATACGGTGGACCATTGTTGTTACATGGCTACACAGATGCTGATTGGGCAGGAAGTGCCGACAGGAGATCCACGTCAGGTTACGCTTTTGGACTTGGAAGCGCTGCTATAAGCTGGGCTTCTAAGAAGCAACCCACAGTTGCTTTGTCATCCACGGAAGCAGAGTATCGAGGAGCAACGAACGCAACATGCGAATCGATTTGGCTTCGATGTCTGCTATATGATATTGGTGTGGAGTGTACAGATCCTGTTGTTGTATATACAGACAACATTAGCAGCATGAAGTTAGCTAGTAATCCTGTTTTCCATGCTAGGACGAAGTACATTGAGGTGCACTATCACTTTATTAGAGAGAAGGTCCTTGCAGGAGAGATTGAGCTCAGTTATGTGAGCACAGGAGATCAGGTTGCCGATATCTTCACTAAGGCGTTGCCTAGAGATAAGTTTGATGCTTTCAGACATTGTCTAGGAGTACAGGATGTAGAGATGAGCTTGAAGGGGAGTGTTGATATAGTCCCAAGCTCTAGTAGATCGACGGCTACCATTAGCCGGAGTGGTTAGGGTTGTTAGAGTTAGTTAGAGGGCTAACCCACCATTAGGGTTTTCCTTGTACTCACCTCCACTATATATACAGAGAGAGGCAAAGCCTCTCTCATCTCATTCCTATTTTACTTCCTTGTCTACTCGCTCTCTCTCTCTTCTTGGAGTGTCCTCGAAGTATCGATCTTTCTACAAGAAGAAGATTTTGCCCAGGGTCGTGAGTACGTGGCATGTGTCTGGGAGCACCACTTGTCTTTTCGTGGAAGATAGGCAGGGTAGGAATGGGTGGAAGATCGAATCTTACCGGGAGCCGAAGAAGCGACTTCTGGCGAAGCTGTTTCTACATCTCTTCCCCAAGGGGAAAGCGTAGAAGACAAGGTACCCGGGAGATCAGGACGTAGAGTTCCTGGAAGCAGTGTGGGATAAAAGAGTGCCCATCTACTAGGGCGCATACGTCCACAACTATGTACAGGCGGAGCTAGCGTACTTGGGTACCCCGGCGGGAGGACACTTGACACCTTTCCTCTGCTACTTGTACATAGCCATGGAGGATCTTAGGGGAGATCAACTGGCGGAGTATGGGCCAACAGGGCAACAAGAGGTGAAGGAGGAGACCTTGGAAGACGATGACCGAGCAGCAGCCGCAACTCCCCCTCCCACTCTGATGCCACAGCTGAGGCCCGGCTCTCACCAGAAGACGCTTCTGGTGAGGGAAGACGAGTCTAGTGGGTCGGAAGACGCCACGCCACCGAGGAAGATGGGTCCTAGAAGTGTACATAGGAAGCTCACCTCCCTCATTCATTCAGGATCGGAGTCCGACTCGGAAGAAGAACTGCTGAGTACCCGATCGGAGCAGAAGACCGCTTCTGCAACACCTGGGAGTCTTCCGAAGACTCCAGAAGACGAAGGATGGATGGGCGCTCCTGCTGCGATGCGAGGAAGCGCAACGAAGAGAGCCGCTCCTGCCATGAGGAATCTTCCACCCCGGAAGATGAGAAGAGTAGCTTCTTCTCGTGCGCAGAAGATGAAGGCCATTGTGATGGAAGAGGCATCCTTGCCTCTGGAAGACAAGGTTGACACCTCAGAGCGAGTGGTGGAGATGAACTTGTCTTCCGCAGGAAGAAGACTGGAAAAGTTCAGCGCCTTCTTCCACAAGGAGATCCAGCCAGCTATGGAGTTGCTGGAGAAGAGAGCGAAGACTCAGGAGCGGCTCTTGCAACCTGGATTCGGTCTGTGCACCTTGCTGCGACAGGAAGAAGACCAGAAGAAGACGGAGTCGCTGGAAGCTAGTCTCCGCACCACGGAGAAGCTCGCAGCAAGATACAAGGCGGAAGCAGCCGCCTCTGCCAAGGAGCTGGTACAACTTCGGAAGAGCAACCAGGAGATGCAGGCGCGTGTACGGCAGCGCGATCAGGAGGTCCTCCGAGTGCGGGAGAAGATCACCGCCCTCGCCGAGAAAAGACCACATGGAAGACGCAGCGAGAAGCCGCAGAAGCGCGAGTTGCAATTGAGAAGACGCAGCGAGAAGTAGCGGAGGCTCGTGCACAGGAGATGCTAGCACAGTCGGTGGAAGCGCTTCGGAAGAAGTTCAACTTCACCGCGGGTAGGAAGTTACTTACCTTGGCTAGAGGATGGGACAGCGAGTCCAAGGCAATGTTGGTGGAATGCCGGGAGAGCATGTTCAGGTGTTTGGATCGGCAGATAGAGGGAGTGAAGACACTTTATGGTCTTCCCTCGCTTCCGACACCTGCAACTGCATCTTCTCAAGCTCCAGCCCCATCGACTGGATCCGGAATGGAGAAGGAGGAGTTCGACCTCGCTGTGCACCTGGTAGTGACAGCGTTGGAAGCCGAGAAGACTCCGGAAGACGCCCCGGAAGACAAGATGTCTTCTGGAAGACAGGAAGACGAGCCGTCTTCCCAGGTATTCCGCGTGGAGGAAGCGACTTCCCCGAACCCCTATGAGGTCGCCATAGTCCCTAGTGCAGAGCTGATGCTCCAGAAGAGCGAGGAAGCACCGGTCGACTCCGCTTCCCAGAAGACGCTTCTGTCTTCCGAAGTAGAAGCCGAAGCCGAGGAAGACGCAGCAGCAGCGACAGCAGGGCCAACGAAGAACGATGAGGAGGAAGCCACCTCAGTGACACCCGAGGTAACTGCAGGGCTTTCTAGCTTATCAGAAGCCGCGTTAGGAGCTCCGATAGAAGCAGATCAGGTAGAGGTTGCCTCCGAGCAATCAGAGTAGATGATAACCAAAGTTGACTATTCCAGATTTAGTAGGACCAAATATGCTATCTTAAGGGTGGCAGTTTTTCAGTGTAAAATTAGTTAGGATACCATGTGGCAGCATAGGTAGCGCAAGAGCAACAAAGTGGATGGCTAATTAGGAAGGGGAACCGCTTGCATGTGGGATGACAACCTCCTGTCAGCGCCTCTCTCTCCCTGGTGGTCGTTCCCTCTGGTTCTCATGGCAGCGACATAAGTAGGATCGAAAGTAGGAAATAGAGGTTCGGTAAGTTCTGTAGCTACTGCACACCTACATCGATCCTATGGTGCAGGCAGACTAGACACATTAGAGAGAAGACACATGATAGACAGTTCTTCGCACACTACACCAGTTGTTGGAAACATACGAATAGTTTGGGAATACACAGGAGGGGTCTGCATGCTCGTACCAGCAGTGGTTCGAAGATGTAGATAGAGGTAGTGAATAGTTTAGGAACAGGGAACGACATCCTCGTGCAGTCCTGTTGACTAGACTGGTGTGTCGAGGATTAGGCGCAGGAAGTAAAAGGAGTGAGCTTCCCAATGCCATTGTGACTTCTTCTCGGGGAATGGATTATGGATTTGAGTGCAGAAGCTTGGTTCATGTCTTCTGGGTGGTGGATTTCCTGGAATTCGCTCCCAATTGTGCATGGGAAGTGTTCTTCTTGAGTGGCGGTGACTGTCAGCAGGTGTGGCATTGTAGCTTGACTCGTTCAGTAGAGCACTTAGGATCTGCGTACGGACGGTCTTATGGGTAAGAGATCCCAGAAGACAGAGTAGTCAGAGCAGCGAAGTGAAGAAGAAAGAAGCTTTCTTCCCACAGCAGCAGACGACATCCTCAAGAAGAAGACGGTGCGACTGTACACATGTTTGTTGTCTTCCTCCCCAAACTATTACAAGCAGGGATGGCTTGTTAGTCAGGATCCGGACTAGAAGCCTGTCGGAATCTTAATTGCCTCTTTTCATCTTGTTTTCTCTTGTTTGGATTTTCTCTTCTTCCGCATCTTCCCTCATCTTCCCCATCTTCTTACCTTCTTCTAGTGAGCTTCCGAGACTTCTATTGAGCTTCCGTGAAGGTGAATGTCGTTGTAGTGCTACAGGAAGACCATTTCCGTAAGCAGAAGCCTGGGAAGGCTACAGGGGGCATACACCCTGTGATTAATCTAACCCGTTGTAATGTGAGAGGAAGAATAAGGTGTAACGACCGTTGCTAGTCGACTTCTGTGGAGCAAGGCAATCTTCTGGAGGTGTGAGAAGACGAGCTGAATCTCTAGAAGACGAGAATCGCTTCGGGAAGACGATATCGAGAAGACCGGAAGAAGTGACCTAGAAGCAGGAAGATCGTCTTCTCGAGTTTCTCTGTGAATAGTTGTGTGATATTTCAGTTAGTAGTTGTTTATTTAGATCCAGAGTATATTTTAGCATATCTGGAAGACGCGTGGTTTTGTGAGAAGACGGGATTCCTAGGCAAAACCCGTGTGTTTGTGTGTTTGAACAGATCTTAGAACTTAGAGCAGCGTTACTTGTGCAAATCCTCTGTGGGAACGATATCTTGTATACTAAATGGGCAAAAGGAGTAATCCTGCGTCACTACAAGGACGATGGGTAGGGAAGCTCGAATTGAACTCGGGAAGAAGCAAGAAGATGTCTGACGGAAATTGGGCAGCGCTTCCGCACCCAATGTCACAATAGGAAAATAGGGATGGGGGGATTGATCGATCAGGTTGCTTGCAAACAACCGGGGAAGCGCGGGAGATATCAAACAAAGGCGAGAAGCAGTGGGAAGGGAAGAGAACATGGGAAGAACCTCTACTATCTTCTGTCGGTTTCCCGAGCTGTCTTCTTCTTCCGTGCGCTTCTGGCTCTGGTCTCAGCTCCAATGCGACCCCACCGTGCTGCTTCTGCTGTCAACTTCTTACTATACCGCAATCGATCAAGACGTCCACCTTTGATTCCACTCAGTTATCCTCCAATGTCTGCTTCCGGGAGCTCACAGAAAACGCCTTCAGCTCAATACGCTTCCTGCGCTCAGAAATTTGACCTCGCCTTCCTTCTAGCTTCGAATCGATCCTGACCTCACTCAATTTCACCTTGCTGCCTTCCTCACTCGAATCAATCACTCTTTGAATCGATCTTCTCAACCAAGAAGCGCTCTTGCTGCGGGAAGTCACAATCTGCTAATGCGCTTCCTGCGCATCTTCCCCGCAGTTTAGAGGTTTCGACCCTCCCGACCTACCTAACCTGTTCGGTGCTACCTGGTAGGTGCACCTACTTCTTACGTGGTTAAGCTTCCGCGGTTGCCGTCTTCCGGAAGATACGTGTCTTCCGCCGTCTTCCGTCTTCCGAAGACACCACAAAGACGCTTCCCGGAAGACGGTCGTCTTCCGAAGAAGTAAACTTCTTATTACAAAAAGCTCGTAAGATCATCTTCCTTCTAAGGAAGCCGTAATCTTAAGTAACAACGCTTCTTCAGTTATACAAACAAGTTATTAATCATAAAAATTTCAAAAATTCGTGAATCCTGTAATTTGTGGACACCACAATTCTCAGTTTCAAGCGGAGAGTACTCTTTCTCAGTTTTACACAGAGAGTACTCTTCCTCGATCGGATAGTACATTGCGACCTGAAGACGACGATGGAGATACAGATATTTCTCATTGCGATGAAGATGAAATGAGTCCAATTGATGAGGAGAGAACGATTAATGAAGAAAGAGGTTGGACAAGACGAGAGGAGCCCGGATTGAGAAGAGGAGATGAGCCGAGGAGCAGTTCCAGAGTCTGTGCAGGAAATGTCCAGAAATCAGAGATCTGGAGTCAGCAACGGCAGGGTGAATATAAAAGGAGGAGTGTTGAATTTGAACAAAGAGAGTATAAGAGAGAAGGCATAGTATAGGAAAGTGTTCGTTGAATACAGGATGACCTCTTTGGAAGAGAAAAAGAGATCGAGAGAAAGCCACGAGAAAGAACAGAGTAGGAAACGGCATACTTCTTTGTTTGTCGAATTGCATAAAGCAGGAAAGTCATTCGAGGAAATCAAAGAAATTATCGAGAAGCTCGATAACATGTAATTGAGTTGGGAGTAAAAAGTTGATGTACTTTCATTGACCATTGTACTCCATTGTTCATTGTTTTCCCATGTACACGTTTTGTAGTGTTGAGAGAAGCTTGTCGATCGGGTCACCGAAGGATTTCTTGTAAGGTGTGTTCCAAGAAAACCACTGCCGTGACAGAGGACGCACATGGAGATCAAGAGGATATCAGAGTGAAAAACACGTACGAGAGCCATCAAGTGAGTTCGATATAACTCTAGATATTGTTATTCGTTGTTTTATCTCACTGAGTACCACAGTGCGGATGTTAAAGTCAGTGCGATTTTAAGAGAGAGTCGCATTGATTTTAAATTTTGACAGTGAGTGATAAGTCGACATGTTATCGTTAAACTCAGTGCGATTTAAAGAGTGAGTCGCACTGATTTTAAATTCTCACAGTGAGTGATAAGTCGACCTGATCTCGTTTGTATAGAACCAGTTACGTTATTGCTAACTCTTGCTTATTGTAGCTACAGGGAGTACAAGGACGAGTGAGTTGGAAGCTTTAGAAGTCTCGGGGTGCGACGTGAGAGTTTAACTGCGAGTCGCAGTTAGTCCCAACTCAGTGTGACGTGAGTTTACCCAGATGAGATTTGAGAGTTGCACTGCGAGTCTTCGATTTCATCACGTCTGCGATCGCAGTCCCGACTCGATGCAACGTGAGTTTACCCAGATCGGGTTTGAGAATCGCACTGCGAGTCTTCGATTTCATCACGTCTACGATCGCAGTCCTGACTCAATGCGACGTGAGTTTACCCAGATCGGGTTTGAGAGTCACACTGCGAGTCTTTGATTTCATCACGTTTGCGGTCGCACTGTGTTTGAATGATCGTTAGCAATACTGGGAGCAGAACGTGAGATTACATAGTGCGATCTGAGACGAGTCTGCGATAGAATTTGATAGAATTTGAGTTAGTTATATCTGCAGGGAGCACAACGACGAGTGGGACGGAAGCAATGCGATTGAATTATAGACACCTACGTGCAGGGAGCTTAACGACGAGTGAACTGGAAGCTTTGGTAAGTCTTGGGGTGCGAGTAGAGACGATTACTCAGTGCGACGATATCACGCGATAATGTTGAGTGTGACCGTTATCACGCTCAGTGCGATAATGCTTAGTGCGATCGATACCGCACTTAGTGCGAATGCAGATTTAAACCGTGCGATAATGCTCTGCATTACTCATGCGGGTCGCACTGCGTGTGAATGCAGATTTAAATCGTAGTTGTTAGTGCGATTTAAAACCTCGGGTTTAGGTTTAGGGTTGCACTGCAGATTTCAATCGCACTGTATCTCAACAGTACGACCTGTATCTCGACAATGCGACCGAAGAGTGAAGTGCTTTAAATCGCACTAAACATGTACAGTGCGACCTCGGTTTTGAACCTCTATAGTGCGATCTCGGTTTTGACATCGTGGTTTCTTGTGTAGATCATGTCAAACACGAAGAAGAAAAAGTTAGCCGATCCAGAAACTTCTCGTGTGATAAGAGAAGAAGGACCTTTTCCTATCTCTTTTAGTACACAAAATGATCATGCACGATCACATAAAGTGGCACTGGATGGATAAGCATGACATATGGCGAGCGTTGAACGAAGTTGATGAAGAGTCGGTTGAGAAGTTGGACTTGTTGATAGTCTTATCCTTCGATTTTGCTTGGCTTGATGTAAGGATATCTTCCTTTTTATGTATTTTCATGCTCTATTTTTCTCTATGTCTAAGTTTTCAGAATTAAGACTATGAATTACAAGTTGGTTTATGTAAGTCCTTTTTACACTCTTATGATCCGAAAACTCAGATTGCGAAGGTGGGGTCAAGTTTCCTTTCGAACTCATCAGGGAAGCTTTCGCAATCCCTTTTGGTGTTACTCCAATGCCATCGTTTGTAAGACACGTGCGAATTGCAGACTGGTTTCCAGAGTATGACAGAGTAGGAAAGCGTTATTTCGCGGAGAATGGATGGAGAGCCGTGTTTCAGTGTCTCAATGCTGTCTTTCTTGCGAGAAAAAGATCCAAAATGTGACAGGGCAATTGACATTATATGTCAAGTCAAAAGTCGAAGGTCTGGAGGTAGATTTCGATTGGGCACAGCTCATATTGGAGAACTTGGAAGGAGAGATTTTACATGTTCAGAAACATGTGAAGTAACCGAGAAAAGTGGAACACTTAAGACATTTTTGGAGATGGCTCTAACTCATATCATGATTCACGTAGGAATCTCTCAAGAAGTAGTGTTAGTATCAGTCCCACTTGAGCAATCTCAACTTGAAGACGCACTTCGGGAAACTCAAGTCCCCATACATGTCATCGTCCGAGAATTTGAAGTCCCAGAGGAGCAACTTGAAGCCGAAGATCAATCAGAGCCTGAAGCGGACATCGAACGACATGTGGGAAGACAAGATGATTTCGGAGGTACTGTTATGTTTTCGGTTCGTCTTCTTGCAGCGCTGATTACATGTTGTTGCCCGGTTCATTACATATTCTTACTGAATAGTCTTACACGATTGCACTTGAGTGTCGATGGCACTAAAGGTCTTATCCAATTGCAGTGCTATCGAACACTCAATCGCACTGAGTAGTCATATAATCGCATTGAGTGGTGTGGTGAGTAGTCGTATAATCGCATTGAGTGGTGTGGTGTAGTGGTGTGGTGTAAGGTTGATAGAAACTCGATCAAATCGAGTTGAGTTTCACGCACTTAGTGCGATTAGCTTAGCTTATACAAATCTGGTTGTCTCTTATCGCACTGAGTGCGGTTCTGAATCGCACTCAGTGCGATTAGCTCAGCTTATACAATTTGGTTGTCTAGCTTATATAAATACGGTTGTCTCTTATCGCACTGAGTGCGGTTCTGGATCGCACTTAGTGCGATTAGCTTAGCTTATACAAATCTTGTTGTCTAGCTTATACAAATATGGTTGTCCCGTATCGCACTACGTGCGGTTTTGGGTCGCACTTAGTACGATTAGCTTATACAAATCGAGTTGCGATTCCGACACGATCTACAAATCTGGTTGTCTAGCTTATACAAATACGGTTGTCTCTTATCGCACTGAGTGCGATTCCGACACCGCACTCAGTGCGTTTTGCTTCTTCAAATTGATGACATGTTCTCCTATCGCACTGAGTTTAGTTCGTATCGCACTCAGAGCGGTTAGCTTTCTCAAATCGATTACATGTTCACTCAGTGTGATTCCGACCCGCACTGAGTTTAGTTCGGGTCGCACTCAGATTAACCGCTCTCAAATCGATTACATGTTCACTCAGTGCGATTTCGACCCGCACTCAGTGCGATTCGATTCAAGAAATCACAGCTATGCAGTGTCTCACAGACCTTCTACGGGTCGCACTGAGTGCGTTCCAGGCGCACTGAGTGCGTTCTAGACTTGCTTTGACGCTTTGACGCTTAGATCTTTTTTCTACTTGCTTTGATAGGATCATCTTGCGATCCGTCTCACCGTGTGAGTATTGTCGAGGAAGAGGTGGACATGCGTCTTACTTCGAAGAAGTTGGAGGAGAAGCAAATTGACATGCGACTTGCCCAGAAGAAGAAGGAAGAGGAAGAACTCAATATACGTCTGTCGACCAAGAGGATCGAGGAAGAAGAGTTGAGTCTGAAGGTGAGAGAGACAGAAGATGATTTACAAGAGAGACTTCAGAGTATGGAGGAATCTATTCACAGGAAACGAGAAGAATTGCAAGGATTGAAGGTTGAGGTGAGACGCATACGATCTTCTAAAGTCTTTTATCCTCGATTGATAGATCCGTCCATTGTGAGACGCAAGATACTCATTTTATATTTAAATGGAGTGTTAGTGAAGACTGGAAGGAATGATTTGGAGCTCCAAGGAGCGAAGGAAAGAGGTTACAAAGTAGAAAGATGCGGGAAAAAAGATCTATGTTAAGTCGTCCGGAGAGGTGTGAAGGAATTCATGGATGTGTGTTGTCAAGATTTCCAAATTCTTATTTGGACATCTCGAACTACGAGCAACTGCAATGCTCTTCTCCGATCCATGGAAATTGGAGGGTATTTGTCTCCTGGCATCACTTCAGGCCAAGTAAGTAGAATCTTAGTTTTCTGTCTTTCTTTAAGTAGAATCCGTCTTTCTTATGCTTTTTGTACTTCTCCGTAAGTTGAAACTGATTCTGAATGAAATTTTTCGGATGACTGTAGGTTTGTACTATCTTCGCACAGAACATGTGTCTCTGTTTCAAGACTGTGCGAGAAGCGGCAAGTGGAAACTATCTATACTTGAAAGACTTTTTGGCACTTTATTCTTGGAATCTCTGTACGAGAGATTGTCTCCTCGTGGATGATTCGCCGGAGAAAAATAGCACTAACCATCCCTTTAGTGCGATTCATCCTCCAATTTTTCTTCCCGACTCCGCTGACTTTGACAGGGATGATTATCTGTTGAATATTCTGTTGCCGTGGTTAGGAACTTGGAGAATGAGTCTATTGGAAACCACAAGTTTCGAGCGTAGTTGTTACAAGCAAGTGTTTGGACGAGATCCGTTCTTGACATTGAGAGCTTACTGGGGCAAGTTGTCGTCCGAGGATGAAGAGGTGCTATGGCGGAACTGTACTCTTGCGCAGCGAGAGGATATGAAGATCATCTCATATCAATAAAGATCTATAATTTTTGTCTATAATGTTACCTTGACATGAATTACTGTATGCGCTGAACCCTACAGTTACAGTTCAGACACGCTTTCGCATAGTCTTTACAACCTTGCGTGCAAATGTTTGGACCCCACATTTGGTGTATTTGTGAATGAGGGACTTCAAAGCGAAATCGTCTAGCCCATCATCCCCCTCTATCATCAGAGCGTGAATTTTCTTGCCCTCTTCCAATGCTAAACGGCCAGAGAGATTAAGAACGGTGTCGTATTGTACATAAGTCTATACAGTGAAAAGTATTGCAGAGAGACTTTTTTCTATATTGTGTAAAGGAAGCTGCCCTGCAGCTTAACAAGCTAGGCAGGAGCTAAGCTGGGGCTATGCTTGACAAGCTGCCCCCTAGCTTGGATTGGAATATCACCCCTAAAGGAGTCGAAAGACACTGGGATGCAAAGCTCGACGAGGAGAGCGACCTCATGCTTCTAGTTTTGACAGAAAGTGTTTTAAGCAATAGTTAGTACGAGTTTTAGGTTGTGAAATATGTGAAAGAGAGAAATCCGTCGATTCTGGTTCGTGACTTGAACTCAGAATCGGATAGCGTGAGCGTGTAGGTGTTCACAAATACTATAGTTTTGACTCCTTGTTCATTAAAAACGGAGTTGTATAGAGAAGTTAGTGTAGGAAAGGCTAGTGAAGATTTTACAGAAAAATTTCTTCAGGTAAACATATGTACAAAAGTTTTTACCTTTTTGAACGGAACCAAAGGCCATCCCAGTGATAGGGCACCTGCCTAGGAGGGAAGTGGTCTCAAGATCAATCCCCCCTGGCCTCTGGTTCCTATTTCGGCATGTTGGCCTCCTGGAAGGGAGTCTATGTTGGATATGCAGCCACGTCCTGCATATCTAGGAGTGGGAGACCGGTATCTCTCTTAATCGTGGGCTTCCTGGCCTAAGCCTCCGCATGCCATCCTGAATATACTATGGGAGATACCTGGTGCGCATATGGGGGGGCTGTAAGCCCTGTGGGGCAGCCTCATAAATGTTGGGGCTTCGGCCTACATTGGATGGCTTGTAGTATATTCAGGGTGGCATCAAGATGGCATCGAGGGCACGGGAAACTTTTGTTGATTATTATGTACGCATAAGGACAGCAGAGGAACAGCTTAAGATGGGGCCTTAAAATTAAAGCGAAAGATTACAGCGGAAGCGGGAGGTTACAACGGAAAACTGAAGCGGAAGATTACAGCGGAAGCGGAAGATTACCGCGGAAGCGGAAAACTACAGCGGAAGCGGAAGATTACCGCGGAAGCTTGAAGCGGAATATTACAGCGGAAGCAGAAGATTACCGCGGAAGCTTGAAGCGGAATATTCCAGCGGAAGCGGAAGATTACCGCGGAAGCTTGAAGCGGAATATTACAGCGGAAGCGGAAAACTACAGCGGAAGCGGAAGATTACCGCGGAAGCTTGAAGCGGAATATTACAGCGGAAGCGGAAGATTACCGCAGAAGCTTGAAGCGGAAGATTACAGTGGAAGCGGAAGATTACAACAGAAGCTTGAAGCAGAAGATTACAGCAGAGGCGGAAGGAGGAGAATTAGAGTTTAAGAGGGGGGCAGCTTAGCTAAGGCCCTGCTTCTGATATGTGACTGCGCTAATAAAGACAGCAGGGGGGCAGCTTAAGCTGGGGGCCTTTACTTTTAGGTAAAATACCTGTGGCGACTTGGGATCGGGAGACAGTTTTTGCAAAGGAATGTTTTTGGAGAGAGCTGAAGCGGAACACGCAGGAGAAGCTAAGAAGCTAGGCAAAAGATCAAATTGGGGACAGATTGAATTGGGAGATCATCGTAGGGAGAGGGGCAGGAGTTTTAAGCTTGGACGCTGTCTAATAAACGATTCGGAGGAGAAATTGCTCTCAGGAGGCAGTTTTATTGAGAGAGATCGCTTGAAAATCTACAGAGGACTTTTGATCGACGTTAGATCAATTTTCTGAGAGTTTCAGTTGGGGCAAAGAGAGAAATAAGATTCAGGGGTCCGAATTTCACTATTAGGTTCAGATTGAGACGTACTTGGTAGACTTTTGGTTGAGAACTGATTGACGGGAGAGAAAGACACGCAAGGGAGGAAGAAGAGAGAGATTTTCTTTACAGTTGAAGAGATTGATGATGCAGCGACCCTGAAATAAAGTTATTTCGACTCCTGAGAGATCTATCTGTGTACTTGAGTGTGTATTTGAGTGTTTGTTTTGTAATTGGTGAGCACAAGGAGCAGTGTTTTGAGATCTCATCGTCAGCAGCAACCTATTTTCCTTTCTGGTCATTTTTCTCTGATCGGTCACAGTCAGGAGGTCCGTCCTCCCCAAAAAAGACTCTCAACTCGACATCTGGTGCTTCCACTGAGAGCTATTGGGGTGATTGATTTGGAGATTGACTGAATTGAGAAGATGGATCACAGTGCTGCCGTACAAGGTGTAGCTGCTGCTCAAGGTGCTCCTGTTCAAGGGATTCTTGGTCAAGATGGAATTGGCTCTCAAGGAGGGCCTACAGTGGTTCCAACAGCAACAGCACAGCCTGCTGTAGACACGTCTCAGATTCTTCAGGCGTTGGCTGCCTTGATTCAGCAGCAGCCTGCAATTGGAGGAGCTGAGCAGAAGTCCACAAGGGCGTTACAAGCAATTGTTGGTCGATGTGGACGATTTGATGGAAGAGATGTTACTAGGTACCTGCGGGAGTATGTGGGTGAGATGGAGTTGGTCAGGGTACCTGAAGTTGAGGTAATTCTAAGCTTTGAGTTGACTGTTGTCCCTGAACTGAGAGAGAAGGTGAGAAATTTACAGAGAAGACATCTAGGTGGGTGGACTCTGTTTGAGTGTGCATTGAGAGAAGAGTTTCTAGAAGAGGACTCTGAAAGAGTCACCAGAAGAACTCTCATGGACTGGATAGAGCGTCAGCCTAGACGTTCCATAGGATTGAATGAGGTAATTCGTGAGTTTGAGAAGAGATACTCTCAGCTTTCTGGTCTAGAGAAGTTGACGCTGGATGCTAGAAAGACGGAGTTGTTCTTGGGGGCTCTGGATGAGTTCACAGCAGATAGACTTTGTTTCATGTTGGCTGATCGAGGGACTGAAGGGGGAGTTACATCTGATTGGAGGAGAGTGGAAGAAGCAGTATCTACCCTTGCTAGGCAACGTCGTGGTAGGATGGTGTTACAGCTAGAAACCTTACCAGAGCAGCAGAGAGTAGCTCCTCAAGTTCATGTAGCTCCTCCTACAATACCTCAGGCACCTATTGTGATTCCTCAAGCACCCATAGTGGTTCCCCAAGTGATTGCTCAAGCGCCTGTAGTACCTATCCCAACACAGAGAGGACCTAGACAGCAACAGCGACCTGCTGAGAACCGAAATCAGAATAACTTGATAGAAGAACTTACTCAACAGTTGAGAGATTTGAGGGTTGAGATGGCAGACTTGAGAAGAGACCAAAGACCAGTTGCGCCAGGTGCTCGATCTGTAGGAGGAACCTTTACAAGGAGATGTATTTGGTGCGACAGCCCAGATCATCTCAGAGGAGATTGTCAAGACTTGGCGGTTGCCTTGCGAGAGGGCGTAGTCAACTATCAGAATAACAGGTTGTATTTAACCGCCACGGGGCAGCCTCTGAACACATATTTTGGGAGAGGAGGAATGAGGAGTTCTCTTCCAGCACTTACTAGCGCGAATACTACAGCGATGACTGCGGGTTCTGCAGAGGCTGATGTGTATACTGGGAAGGTTGAGGTGCGCGCTAATCCAACTATGGTTGAGCAGGCTAATGAGGTCTCAGTTGAAATGATGAAGAGAGGTGCTGAAAGCATTAGGAGAGCTACTGGATGGAGGGACCCAGTGGATGCAACTTCTATCCGAGCATTTTTAGAAGCGAGCAGTGAGCAGGATGCCATGGTGGAAGACAAAAGAAGACGGGATGCTTCTGATTTAGATGCAGGGGTACCAGAGGATAGTGACCGTCGGAGGGTTACGAGGAGGAGAGCGGCAGAACCATCACCAACTGTACCAGCTGGTAGATTTCCTGCTGCAGAGGATATACCTTCTACCTCTACAGCCCCACCACCTGCAGTAGATCCTATGGAAGGTGTACAGGATTTGCCACAAGAGACTACTACTACAGATAGAGTACGGGGAAAGAGGTTTACAGCACAGGAGAAGGGGAAAGCTCCAGCTTACAAGTTAGCGGCAGACATCGAGACAACAACAGACTTGCGTGCTGTTCTAGAACAACGCATTTTGGATGCTAGAGTTGAGTTTACTCTTCGTGAAGTGCTTGGTATCGCAAAGAGAGAGTTTCATGAGTTGATATTAGACATCATGAAGAGAAAGAGACAGATATTGATTGAACAAGTAAGTAGTCAGATGGTTGGAGCAGTAGATGCTATTGGTGTTGATCAGTTCAGAGATGATAAGTATGAGGCATGGGTTGCTGGTCCAGCTGTTATTGAGAATGAAGATGAAGAGTTTGAAGAGGAAAGCTCAGGCGCAGACAACGATTTCAAGGAGAAGCACTGGGCAAGAGCGACAACTGAGACGCAGGTTCGACTTGGGGGACTTTCTGAGCCAGTACCTGCACTTGTGGATCACGGATCGGAGATCAACATCATTTCCAAAGAGGTGTATGAGAAGGGGCAGTGACCAATCGAAAGGAATCATGGTTGGGTGCTTCGAGCTGCAAATAATCAGAAGGGTGAGTTATACGGAGCTTGTCCTAATATGCGTGTGAAGATTGGAGATGTAGGGGTTGATCAGCATTTCTTTGTACAGTCGTCTGCCTCCTATCCTGTCATACTGGGCCAACCATACATCACCGCTGTTCGAATGGAGACAAAGGTGATGAACGATGGGTCTCATTATGCCAGAGTTCGGAGTCCTGATGACAAGTACTCAGTACAGTTTTTGACGGTTCGTTCAAGACATGAACGGAACCGACAAACCCTTAGAGATTCTCATACCAAGAGATGTAAGGGTTTTCACAGTCCACTCCTGTAGAACGGGAAGACAGGGGTGTAGAACCTACTGTTGAGGTCCCGTCGGAGTTGGAAGCAAGACATGTACAAAGGTCTGGAGACAAGTGTGGTGTACAAAGTTGGCAGTCTGGATTGCTGATGTTTGAGGCAGATGGGTGGAGTCGATTTACAAGAGTTGAAGATATGGAGAAAAATACAAAAAGATGGGTGGTGAAACAGGTATCAGAGTTGTGGCGTGTAGGAGTTCTACCTGAAGACGAAGTGATTTCTGGATTGTTTGAAGAGTTTATGTCTGTACAGTCAGTTGTCGGTTGGTTAGATAATGTGAGTGGATTGGTGGAAGGGAAAAATAGTGTGGCGGTGATCCCTATCCACTCTCGACGCATATATGAGGAGATTGCTACATACGTGCAGTTCTTTCCTCATCCGATGCAGAATAATGAGGGGAGAGAAGCAAGTTGTTGGTGTGCACTACCCCAGGAAGCAGACGTCCATGCGAAGTACAAATCTGTACTGAGAAAGGTAAGACCGGTAGTAGCTCAACTACCTGCTAACTCCCAGCAGCAAGTACAGTTAGTGGGGACTGAGCCTATATTGCGTGATCATAGACGAGTAGGGCACCAGTTTACTAAGGAGACATTGAAGGAGCTCCAAATAGGAGGGGGTGATTTCTTGACTGAGGTCGAGAAGGCAGTGTTTGGACAGATGATAGTGAAGCATGGTAAAGCATTCTCTTTTTCGGCAGAGGAGATAGGTTGTGTAGACCCAAGGGTTATAGCGCCTATGGTTATATTCACAATCCCTCATGTGCCTTGGGACCTGAAACCGATCCCTGTTCCTCGTGCTTTGTTGTCTAAACTCATCGAGTTGTTGAAGGAGAAGGTACAGATGGGGATACTTGAGCCGTCTATGGGGCCATATTCTAGCAGGTGGTTCACTGTACCCAAGAAGTCAGGAGCTTTGCGTTTTATTCAAGACTTACAGCCTGCGAATAACGTAACCATACGTAACGTTGGGACGGGTCCTGTGATTGAAGAGGTAGCAGAGGCATTTGCAGGGAGAGCTATTTATTCGATAGGAGATCTATATTCTGGTTATGATCAGTTCCAACTGACTGTGGAGAGTAGAGATTTAACTACTATGCGTACGCCCTTGGGATTGATGCGGATGTGTACTCTTCCACAAGGAGCGACGAACTCGGTGGCTCATATGCAGAATGCGATGCATAAGGTACTAAGGGAGTTTGTGCCTGATGTTACCATTCCATTTCTAGATGATATTCCTATAAAGGGTTGCGCGGTTGAAGACAAGGATGAAGCGGTACTTGCGAATGGGTGTAGAAGGTTTGTTGCGGATCATATCAGGGATGTAGAACGTATCTTGACTCGCTTGGAGGAGGTACATCTCACCCTGTCAGGAGCTAAGTCCAAGTTTGGTGTGTTTGAGATTTTAGTGGTTGGACATCTGTGTGGCACCTTTGGAAGGCGACCAAACCCCGAGAAGGTTGAAGCCATAGCTAGGATGGCAGACTGTAAAAATATCACGGAGGTTCGACGCTTTCTAGGTGCTTGTGTATTTTATCGTTTATCCATTCCTCATTATGCCCATGTTGCTGAGCCTTTGTATGCGTTATTGAGGAAGGGTAAGAGGTTTGCATGGACCTTAGTCCATCGAGAAGCTATGAATAGACTGAAGGAGGCTCTACAGTCTCCACATGTTCTAAGAAGAGTAGACTACGGATGTGGGAGACTTGTAATTGTCACAGTAGATACTAGTCCAAAGGCGATTGGCTGGGCAATAGGTCAAGATGATGCGGATGGTATGCGGTTTATCTCTAGGTTTGGAGCTAGGATCTTGACAGACAGGCAACGAGATTATCCTCAAGTGAAGCGTGAATTGTTGGGAGCGATGACAGCGATGAAGACAGACCGTGAGTTTCTGATTGGTGCTCATGTAGTCCTAGAGACGGATTGTCTACCTCTACTAGGCATGATATCCAACTGTAGCACGTCAGACATAGCGATGTTATGTTGGATTGCCTATATTAGAAGCTTGAATCCAGAGCTGAAGCATATAAAAGGAAAGGAGAATATGGTCGCAGATATGTTGTCAAGAGCTCGATTTGTAGATGAGGATGTCATGATTTCAGAAGCTGAGGAAGAGGAGAGAAAGGATGCTCAGTGTCAGGTTAATCGACGGGCTACGAACTTGGAGCCGTTGATGTTTAGAGAGGAGCTTTACACAGGTAGACTTCGTGACATAGGGTATTATCTGAGCTTGTTGGAGAGGCAAGAGAGATGGAGCAAAGTAGAGTTTAGAGAGATAAGGAAACAAGCTTACAACTATCTTCTGCATGATGGGTATCTTTGGAGACGGCCACAGAGGAGAGATGGGATGTTCATACGAGTAGTGGACGATCTGCAGACTAAGCAGCAACTAATGAAAGAGTTTCATGATACCTTATGGGCCGGACATCGAGGGATTTGGGCTACCTATGTCAAGTTGAAGGAAAGGTATTGGTGGAAAGGTCTGTACCAGGATGTGATGAACTACGTCAGTTCCTGCTTGCATTGCCAGTTCTACTCAAAGATGCGGTATAGGGACGGTCTCGTGCCAACTTATCCGCCTTGCATTCACTTTCAGTGGGTTCTCGACTTGGTGGTGATGCCTCTGGGGTTATGGGGCATGCGATATTTGGTTTTGGCTCGTGAGGATCTCTCCAACTTTGTAGAAGGGCGAGCCTTGAGGACGAAGACCACAGAGGGGATATGTAAGTTTGTTCTTGAAGATATTATTTGTAGATATGGGTCTGTAGGAAGGCTACGTGCAGATAGGGGAGAACTACGTGGTACGGAAGCGAAAGAGTTTTTTGCTCGATATGGTGTGAAGCTCAAGCTTAATACTGCGATGAATCCAGAGGGGATTGGCAAGAGCGAACGAGGACATCCATCAATAGTTCAGGCTTTGGTGAAAGCGTGTGATGGTAAGCATAGAGAGTGACCTAGGTTACTCCCTTTTGCTTTATGGGCAGATAGAACAACTCATTGTTCTACTACAGGGTACATGCCTGTTGAGTTAATGCTAGGACAGAAACCGATGATGCCAGCAGAAGAAGACTTTCCTACCTGGGCTATCTTGCCATGGGAGGACAATGTGAACCGTGTGCAGCTTCTCTCACTATGAATCAGACAGCTAGAATGCAGAGAGGAGGATCTCGCTGAAGCGCAGCGACGGCTGAAGGCGGCTCGACTTGGGAACAAGGAGAGGTTTGATAAGACTCATAGACTTCGACCAAAACCGATACAAGTTGGAGACTGGGTGTTGGTATACGACAGCACATTGGAGAACCAACACTCTACAATTCGAAAGTTTTCGAGAAAATGGTTTGGCCCGTACCTTGTCTCTGATGTACATCAGAATGCTACTTATTCCCTGCAAGAGCTAGATGGCACGCCTTTAAGGCTTCCAGTTGCTGGGAAACGAGTGAAGTTATTCAAGAAGAGAGGGGAGACTGTGGAGCTAGCTAAGTTCTTGAGTTCAGAACAGACAAGAGCAAATGAAGACCTTTCTGAGACGGTCGCAGAGAGCGAAGACGATTTGGAGGACCACGAGGATCGGTGACGGATTGGCACGTACCAGAGGATGTGCAGGTTTGGAGGGGGTGAATGTCGTATTGTACATAGGTCTATACAGTGAAAAGTATTGCAAAGAGACTTTTTTCTATATTGTGTAAAGGAAGCTGCCCTGCAGCTTAACAAGCTAGGCAGGAGCTAAGCTGGGGCTATGCTTGACAAGCTGCCCCCTAGCTTGGATTGGAATATCACCCCTAAAGGAGTCGAAAGACACTGGGATGCAAAGCTCGACGAGGAGAGCGACCTCATGCTTCTAGTTTTGACAGAAAGTGTTTTAAGCAATAGTTAGTACGAGTTTTAGGCTGTGAAATATGTGAAAGAGGGAAATCCGTCGATTCTGGTTCGTGACTTGAACTCAGAATCGGATAGCGTGAGCGTGTAGGTGTTCACAAATACTATAGTTTTGACTCCTTGTTCATTAAAAACGGAGTTGTATAGAGAAGTTAGTGTAAGAAAGGCTAGTGAAGATTTTACAGAAAAATTTCTTCAGGTAAACATATGTACAAAAGTTTTTACCTTTTTGAACGGAACCAAAGGCCATCCCAGTGATAGGGCGCCTGCCTAGGAGGGAAGTGGTCTCAGGATCAATCCCCCCTGGCCTCTGGTTCCTATTCCAGCATGTTGGCCTCCTGGAAGGGAGTCTATGTTGGATATGCAGCCACGTCCTGCATATCTAGGGGCGGGAGACCGGTATCTCTCTTAATCGTGGACTTCCTGGCCTAAGCCTCCGCATGCCATCCTGAATATACTATGGGAGATACCTGGTGCGCATATGGGGGGGCTATAAGCCCTGTGGGGCAGCCTCATAAGTGTTGGGGCTTCGGCCTACATTGGATGGCTTGTAGTATATTCAGGGTGGCATCGAGGGCACGGGAAACTTTTGTTGATTATTATGTACGCATAAGGACAACAGAGGAACAGCTTAAGATGGGGCCTTAAAATTAAAGCGAAAGATTACAGCGGAAGCGGAAGGTTACAACGGAAAACTGAAGCGGAAGATTACAGCGGAAGCGGAAGATTACCGCGGAAGCTTGAAGCGGAAGATTACAACGGAAGCAGAAGATTACCGCGGAAGCTTGAAGCGGAAGATTACCGCGGAAGCTTGAAGCGGAATATTACAGCGGAAGCGGAATATTACAGCGGAAGCGGAAAACTACAGCGGAAGCGGAAGATTACCGCGGAAAACTACAGCGGAAGCGGAAGATTACCGCGGAAGCTTGAAGCGGAATATTACAGCGGAAGCGGAAGATTACCGCAGAAGCTTGAAGCGGAAGATTACAGTGGAAGCGGAAGATTACAATAGAAGCTTGAAGCAGAAGATTACAGCAGAGGCGGAAGGATGAGAATTAGAGTTTAAGAGGGGGGCAGCTTAGCTAAGGCCCTGCTTCTGATATGTGACTGCGCTGATAAGGACAGCAGGGGGGGCAGCTTAAGCTGGGGCCTTTACTTTTAGGTAAAATACCTGCGGCGACTTGGGATCGGAGGACAGTTTTTGCAAAGGAATGTTTTTGGAGAGAGCTGAAGCGGAACACGCAGGAGAAGCTAAGAAGCTAGGGAAAGATCAAATTGGGGACAGATTGAATTGGGAGATCATCGTAGGGAGAGGGGCAGGAGTTTTAAGCTTGGACGCTGTCTAATAAACGATTCGGAGGAGAAATTGCTCTCAGGAGGCAGTTTTATTGAGAGAGATCGCTTGAAAATCTACAGAGGACTTTTGATCGACGTTAGATCAATTTTCTGAGAGTTTCAGTTGGGGCAAAGAGAGAAATAAGATTCAGGGGTCCGAATTTCACTATCAGGTTCAGATTGAGACGTACTTGGTAGACTTTTGGTTGAGAACTGATTGACGGGAGAGAAAGACACGCAAGGGAGGAAGAAGAGAGAGATTTTCTTTACAGTTGAAGAGATTGATGATGCAGCGACCCTGAAATAAAGTTATTTCGACTCCTGAGAGATCTATCTGTGTACTTGAGTGTGTATTTGAGTGTTTGTTTTGTAATTGGTGAGCACAAGGAGCAGTATTTTGAGATCTCATCGTCAGCAGCAACCTATTTTCCTTTCTGGTCAGTTTTCTCTGATCGGTCACAGTGAGGAGGTCCGCCCTCCCCAAGAAAGACTCTCAACTCGACAACGGTTACAAATGTATACTTGTCCGGCTTGATATCTTCATGCTGCATCTATTTAAAGAGCTCCAATGTCTTAGACGTATCCCATTATCATGTTCCCATGTGTAGATGACTCATGGGTCGCACTAAGCGCGACTAACTGCACTTAGTGCGATAATCACAACTTTCGGGTCGCACTCACTACGCTTAGGTGTGATCCAATTGGTAGAGTCTTCGGCTCGCACTATGGGTAGATGACTCATGGGTCGCACTAAGCGCGACTAATCGCACTCAGTGCGATAATCACGACTTTTGGGTCGCACTGACTGCGCTTAGGTGCGTTTAGGTCGCACTAAGTGTGATATTTTCGGATCGCACTCAATGCGATAGTCACGATGCGACAACTTTGCCACACTATCGATCTAGAGAGCACAAATCAATCTTAATCCATATTCTTGATGAACTCATCCTCGTATTTATGAAAATCAATGTACATAGTGAAATCGCAGACTAGTGCGCACACTCTATCGAAATCGCATACTAGTGCGCACATTCTATCTAAGGTCTCATTCCCGATTAACCTGCAATCACTGCACACTCTGTCTAAGGTTTGAATAAGAAACCACATGGTTTTCTATTATGCGATAGACAAATTTGTACTATTCTATTTCGGTGAAATACTCCACTGCTTGGCACATTCGCTGTCCAAACTTCTTCCTCTAGATCTCGGTCGTCGTGCTCGATGATTAACTCTCCATCCTCTTCGGTCCACTCGTCACGATTCCTGGATAGAAAATTGTGTAACATAGCACAACATCTTATCCATCTCACTAAATGTTTATTTTCCGATCTACTTTTCAACTGCGTGCGAACTTGTTTCAGAGAATGCCATCGAGATTTCAGTATACCAATACAATGCTCATTCGCGACTCTAGCATGAGCTAAACATGTATTATAATCCGGCTTGTCTCGATCTCCTGTGGCCATTCGAAATGAAGGAATGAGATGCCGTAACGGCGAATATCCTGAGTCACTGAGTAAATACTGTTCTCTCTCAAATAATGGACTGTCGTTGTCGATGTGTTTCCAAAGAGGAGACTTGCGCAAACATGTAATATCTTGGCAGCTTCCTGACATACTTGCAAATAAGAAGAAATTTTGTTTCCTGTGACAACAAACCACTTGCGCGTTCATAGAATAGTTACACTTCCTGTCATAGTAAGTCTCTCCATCAAATCGAGGTCTCTGAGACAAAGGCAGTAAAGTACCATCTATCAATCTTATACAACCCGGAAACCCTTTCGATGCAAAAACTTCAGAGATTGCTATCCTTTTTTTGTGATTTGACCACCGAATGTACCCTCCAAGTGTAGATTCTAAAGCCCGCATCACTCTCTTCGTATAAAGCACCATAGTCCCATGTCCAATCCCCCAGAGAAGCAAGGAACGACCTAGAGGAGCACCGTTGTCATTATGATCAAATCGATCTAATGCAACTGCTACCTGTAAAGACACAGGAGCTTGCTTCACCCGAGCTTGATTATAAAATATAGAATGAGTTTCCACTATATCAACTAATCTGGAAAAGCTCATTCTATCCATCTTGGTCAGCTGTCTAAAAGAATCATCCGGAAAATTTTCAAAGTAATTTTTGTTAAAATCTTTGCTCTTAAAGAAGGTGAACTGATCTTGTCTTTCTAAATATCGAGAACTGGACAAAACTCGATACAGTTCGATCAGTTCTTCTTCAGAATCTGAATCTAACTCTCCATCGTCCTCGGAAGAACTTATCACTTTCTCCATATTCTCTTCTTCTCTCGAATCAATCTCCTTCTCGACGTTTTCGCTCATTTCACTTTCAGTCTCACTCTTCGTATCATTCTCGGCAGATTCATCCTAACTCGAAGAAGCTAACATCACTCGCATTTCCACAATGTCCTCTATAAAATAAAATCCTCGGTTTAGGCCGATTTTCAACAGAAGTTTTCTTTCAGAAACTCGTGGCATATTTAGAATTGTGATTTGAACTTTGAGGGAAACAACGCTTGGGAATATCACTTCGACGAGAACAGCGTTGTCTCTCTATCTAGTTAATCTTGGATCAGAGCATTCAACGTCGAGAAGTTACGCGAAATCTAAAATTCCCTCTCAAAGAAGATGAGTTTTTGATTTCAAATTTGAAGTGTTGCGGGGTACTGCCACGTCACCATGTACTGTTATCATTATTGTAACCATGTACTATTTTCATCTTATGTAAGTACATGTGAATTAATTTACGGTCAAAACTGTTCGGTCAGAAGGATGAGAGCCGCGGGCCACTTCTGCGGGTACCTCTGGGAGGTACCCGCGACTGACATGGCCGTTGTCCGTAAATAAGCTCGCGGATACACGAATAATCCTGACGGCCAATAACTTTGACACCCCTTAATAACTCCTTCCCGTGGATCCAGAATCATAGAGAAATTTTCTAACATTGACACCCCTTAATATAACACTGGAATTCTAAAAAGATCAGAACAACTCTCATGAAAAATAACCCTTAACCGAACCGGGGCAGATCTCTACTTGTAACTCAAGAGAGAAGCAAAACCTTCAAATCAAAACCACAAAAAGTTAAGTTGTCGGAACGTTGTTGGCTTGAAAAGCAAAAAAGTGAGTGAAAAATGCAGTGTGCAAAAAAAACATAAAATGCATATGGAAAAAAATAAATTGTGACTTCTTCAAAGTTCACTTCATTATAATTTGGTGAAAAATAAAACGTTATCGTGTCGGATATTTTGTGCGTGAAGGATGTCCAGGAAAACGCGAGGTTCCTGGCTGTGGAGATGCTGTGTGCCAAACAGAGACAAGACAGAGAAGAACAACCACGAAAAGGAATGCTGCGATATATACCACTCTGAAAGTATGTACACTGTCGATTCTTTCTCCAAACAGCGCAAAACTGAGGAAAAGACCAGAGCGGTCTGTAACCTACTTCAGAAGCCCTAAAACAAACCCCTGAAACGTAACCCTAGTCTGAAATCGCCAAAACGTAGCTCAAAGCAAGAGGAACTTCTCTTTGCTAACAACCAGAGCCACAACAGTATCATGCGATCCAAACCCAAGTCCAAACCACATCCACACACTAGCTCTTGGCTAAAGCTAGCTACCACAAGCCATACACAACCATCTAAGTCCTTAACGAACTCAAAAGGACGAAACCTGTAGCGAAGGAACCGAAAAAGACCTATCTGGGAACTTTCTCCTTTCGCCAAACGATCTTCAAATGTTGATAGGGTCTCCTTCCCTGACTCCGTTGGCCCAAGAAACCTTCAGATCCGGCTCCCGATAGTTGAGATATCGCTAATTTTCGGTCGCAGGTGACCGAACCTTCAAAAACTCCTCCCTGCGGCTTAAAACCGCTCACACCGCACAAACGGATCGTCTAAACTGATATCCGTCTTCGCTAGTAGGTAGATCTGGCTACCCTGAACCCAACAAGACCCTGCGGCTCAAATTTGCTCATCACACCCAAACCAACAATCCAATTCACTTACAGTCTTCTCCTATGCGTACATGAGGACTC
This sequence comes from Asterella californica, assembly GCA_036924285.1. Lineage (NCBI taxonomy): Eukaryota > Viridiplantae > Streptophyta > Marchantiopsida > Marchantiales > Aytoniaceae > Asterella > Asterella californica. The sequence goes on along the minus strand of JAYKYS010000003.1, from coordinate 46,829,263 downwards.
CTTGATCGCGTAGGCACCAAGAACGAAGAGCTTGGCTCACCGATCGCGAAGAACAATCCAATCTCAGGTCGCAGACGATGAAAACCTGACGCAAGCGCTTCCCTGCGAGCCAATTTCTCTCACAACTCTCAAACCGTCCGATAAAACTTTGTATCGTCTTCAATTTCCTGAAGAACTCGTTGTTCTGATCTCGATGGATCCAAGGACAGCAAGTTTAGACTCCGGAACGGTCCGAACGGTCCAACTCTCCTTCACAGGTAACTGAAAACCCCCATTCTGCTCCCTGCGTCTCAATTTCTCCCAGAACACAACCCCCGATCCGTCTCTTCAAGAACCGTCTTAACCTGTGCGTAGCCTGCACAGATCTGAACCCGATGACACCTTGTGCGCATGTATTGGACTTCCCAATTCTCCAAAACATCCACCGACAGGTCGCAGGAACAAGCAAGCCCCTTAAGCAGCCCCCTTGCAACAGTCTGTACGTACGAAGTTCAACTCTCAATAATAAGAAGCAGGCCCCTTGCGTGTTTGATATAACGCCTGAAGCCCTAAATACCCAGTCAGCAAGTAACTAGGGGCCTAGCTTGATTTTACCTTTTTCCGAATCGCATAACTTCTTCTCTGGATGTCCAAACGAAATAAACAAGATGCCCATGGAAAGCTGACAACGAGCTCTATCCATCTATGCGATAAAAGTAAAGATCCGAAGTTGCGCCAAAAGCTCGTAAGCTGGGGCCTAGCTTGTTTTCTCCATCTTTCGAGTCCTGTAACTTCTTCACTATGCGTCCAAACGAAGTAGACAAAGTGCCTATGGAATGCTGACAAGGAGCTCTATCCACTGGTGCAATAAGAACAAAGATCCGAAGTGGTGCCAAAAACCCGTAAGCTGGGGCCTAGCTTATTTTCTCCATCTTTCGAGTCCTGTAACTTCTCCACTAGGCGTCCAAACGAAGTAGACAAAGTGCCTTTGGAAATCCGACAAGGAGCTCTACCCATCTATGTGATGAAAATGGAGATCTGAGATTGTGCCAAAAGCCCATAAGTTGGGGCCTAGCTTGTCTTCTCATGAGTGTCTTTGGAGCAACAAGTATCGAAGTTTGAATTTCAAGTAGGAGCCGGTCCACGACACGACATCCACCCCCTCTGAACCTGTGCATCCTCCGGTATGCACCAGAGATACCAACCAAGGAGTGGACCGGCTTATCGTCCTACTTCCCATCGTAACCAACCTCACCTTCAAGATCTTCTGCATAATCCTCATCCTCAAACTGAAACTCCGTCAAGATATCTGCTAAATCGACCTCCTCATCTCTCTTTTTGAAAATCTTGACGCGTTTACCTGCCACTGGTACCTTCAAGCTTGTTCCATCCAACTCTTGCAGGGCGTAAGTTGCGTTGTCATGAACCTTCTTCACCACATACGGACCAAACCATCTTCTGGAAAACTTCCGGAGTGCACTATGGTGGTTGTCTAGACTGTTGTCATAGACTAACACCCAATCACCTTCCTTGATATCCCTAGGTCTCAAACGATGTCGCTGATCAAATCTGACCTTGTTCTTCAACCGTGCTTCTCGCAGCCTATCCAAAGCAGTTTGGATATTCTCTGGTCTTCTCTCTAACTGCCTAATTCGAATAGCAAGAAGCTCTTCTCTAGTCAAATTGTCCTCCCAAGGTAACACACTCCATGTCAGAACATGTTCTTCAATCGGCATGATAGGCTTCTGACCTGTGATGAGTTCCACCGGCATGTAACCTGTCACCGAGCTGTGCGTCGTTCTATCTGCCCATAACGCAAATGGTAAGAGTCGAGGCCACTCGCGCACCCTTCCGTTGCAAGCCTTCACCAAAGCCTTCACAATGGGTGGATGACCACGTTCACTCTTGGCATTCCCTTCGGGGTTATAAGCAGTTGTCAGTGACAACCTCACCCCACACCTTGCAAAGAATTCACGAGCCTCATGTGCATCTAGCTCTCCCCGATCTGCAGTGATCTTCCCCACACATCCATACCGACAAACAACCTCTTCCAAGAGAAATCTACATACCCCTTCAGTTGTCTTCGTCCGAAGCGCCCTACCCTCGACTTGATTTGAAAGATCCTCTCTAGCAAGTACCAAGTATCTCATCTGCCATAATCCAACCGGCATAATCACCAAGTCTACCACCCACTTGAAGTGGATCGCCAACGGATAAGTCGGATGTAATCCGTCACGATGTCGGATATTCGAATACATCTGACATGTCAAACAAGACTCCACAAAAGATACAACATCCTTGTACATGTTTTTCCACCAATACCGCTCTTTCATCTTTGTAAAAGTGGCCCAAATCCCTCGATGTCCAGCCCAAAGACTCTCATGGAACGCCTTGAGCAACTTCTGCTGATCTTCCTTGTTGCAAATCACCCGTAGCGGTACTCCACCTTTTTGCTTCGATCGCTTCCAAAGAAACCCATCCTGCAACATGAAGTTGTAGGCCTTCCTTCTAACTCTCCGAAACCTCTCATCTGTCCAACCTGTCTGCTTAACCATCGTACTAAGGTACCTCCCGATATCAAGCAAATCACCATCATACAACCCTTCAACAAACAACTCATCTTCTCTTCCTGTCTGTGCAATCGAATAGAACTCTGTACCCACGTCGTCAATGTCTTCTACCATCTCATCTTCCCCATCATATCGAGCCCGAGACAACATATCCGCCATCAGATTATCCTTCCCTGCGATATGTCTAAACTCCGGGTTCAACGACTTGATATATGCGATCTATCGTAACATCGCAATATCAAGAGTTGAACAATTCATGATCATCCCTAACAACGGCAAGCAATCAGTTTCAACCACCACTACTGCTCCAATCAAATACTCTTTCTCAGTTTTCATAGCTGAAACAATACCCCACAATTCTCTCTTCACTTGCGGGTAAGCACGTTGTCGAGCACTTAACACCTTCGCTCCGAACCTAACCGCAAACCTGTCTCCATCCTCATCATCCTGTCCGACTGCCCATCCAATTGCAACTGGACTTGTATCCACAGTAAGAACCACCGGCCTAGCACCCTTGTAATCAATCCTTCCCAGAACTGGAGGAGATGATAGTAAAGACTTCAGCTTCCTTACCGCATCAGTATGCTCTTCCTCCCATCTGAATTTATGACCCTTACGCAACAATCCATACAACGGATCCGCCACATGCGCATAATGAGGAATCCAAATGTGGTAGAATACACAAGCACCCAAAAATCTTCTTACTTCTGTCAGCGAGTTGCAAACCTCCTTCATCCTTCCAATCGCATCCACCTTGTTCGGATCTGGCTTCCGACCAAACGATCCACACAAATGACCAACGATCAAAACCTCTCTAACTCCAAATGTAGACTTCGCACCTGACAGCGTAAGATGAACTTCCTCAAGTCGAGATAAGATCTTCTCACAGTCTGCGATGTGATCAGTGACGTATCGCCGACACCCCCTCTGATCTAATGCTTCATCCTTCTCATCTTCCACACATCCTTTGATGGGGATGTCATCCAAGAATGGCATCGTCTTTTCGGGGATGAAGTCCCTTAGAACTCGATTCATCCCGTTCATCATGTGTGCTACCGAGTTGGTAGCTCCCTGCGGTAAGGTACACATCCTAACCAACCCCAAAGGTGTCCTCATTGTCGTGAAGCTTCTGCTCTCCTCCGCTAGTTGAAACTGATCATACCCCGAGTAAAGATCTCCCATTGAGTAAATCGCTCTTCCTGCAAACGCTTCTGCAAACTCATCCACAATCGGTCCCACCCCAGCATTTCTGATTGTTACTGCGTTCACTGGCTGCATGTCTTGGATGAACCGCAGCGACCCATTCTTCTTTGGTACTGTAAACCATCTGCTTGAATATGGTGTAAACGACGGCTCCAAGATCTTCATCCGCATCTTCTCCTTCAGCAACTCCACTAGTTTGGGCAAGTGAGCCCGCGGTACTGGAATTGGTCTCAGGTTCCATGGCACATGCGGTACCGTGAAGATAACCATCGGGGTAACAACGTACGGATCTACACATCCAATCTCAAGTGGCTCAAAAGCAAATGCTTTCTCATGTCTTGAAAGCATCTCCTTGAAGCACATCCTCTCTTCTGGTAGAAGAGACCCATCAGATCCAATCTTCAGCTCTTCAAGGGTCTTCTCCGTGAACTTGTGTCCTATCATTGCAGGATCTCTCAAACTCTTCTCCTTTGAAGCTCGATCCATCTGTTGGTTGGTGTCTTCCGGCAAAGGACCAGCAACTGGCTTTACTTTCCTATCCACTGTCTTGTACCTTGTCTCAACTCGAACCTCCGGCGCACGGAATGATTCGATCACCGAATAGACCTCCCTTGAATGAATCTGCACGACCTTATCCATATCCTCCCATCCAATAGACATGATCTCTCGCAAGGGATCTTCCAACCCATCCTCTTCATAAACACCAGAAATCCATTCATCCCTTTCTAGCTCACCCAACTCTTTCAACATCAACTCAACACCACGCAAATGTTTTTGTTCTTTTCTTCTCAGCTCTTCTATCTTCTTGTAGACAGCAATCCCACACTCTGAAAATCCAATAAACCCTGTACAAAAGGCACTATCTCCATCAAGCGAGAGTACCTTCTCTTGTGCACCACCACAATCCCGCTCTATAGTGGTACTCAACGAAAATCCTTGAACTCTTCACTCACCCTTGGAAGCGGCTTCTCTCTCAAACGATCTCGGTTGCGCTCGTGGTTGGACGGTACAGTCAGGAACTGTACCGCTCTCTTCCCATCTTGACTTCGGATCCTAGCATACGCAGATCCGTCGTCCAGTACCTTTGTCTCCATCCGGGTTGCTATGATGAAAGGTTGACCCAGAATGAGTGGGTATGATGTTGCTTCCTGAACAAAGAAGTTTTGCTCAATAGCAACATCACCTACGCGCACTCTGATGTCTGGACAAGCTCCATACAAGTCTCCTCTCGTGTTGTTGGCTACTCTTATGACCCATCCATGCTCTGTGTCGATCGGCCACTTCTTCCTCTTGTACAGCTCCTTCGACATGATGTTGATTTCTGATCCATGATCGATCAGAGCAACCACCGGCTCATCCAAGTCCTCGATCCTCACCAACGTCTCCGTCGTAGCTCGAGCCCAGTGACTGTGGCTGTAATGACTTGAGCTCCGCTTCCCATCCTCCTCTTCATCCTCGAAATGCACCCTGCGCCTTCGATCTCTTTCTTCCTCTGGAGAATAGACACTACACCTTGCAAGCTCTCTCTCTTCATCCACTGACATCCTAGTGTCCAAAGCATGTGATAAACCAGTCTCACCCGTAATTTATCGTTTCCGTTTGATGACATCGATGATGACATCATGAAACTCACGCTTGGCGATGCCTAACACTTCTCTCAAAGTAAACTCCACCTTCGCATTCAGAATGCGATCTTCCAAGACTCCTTTCAAGTCTGTTGAAGCCTCGATATCCGACTGTAGCTTGTATGCAGCCGGCTTACCCTTCTCCTTCTGAGATTTCTCCTTCGATGAAGAAGGAGCATCGTCCATCGGTAGGTCTTGAGCTCCTGCATCCCGAAGCTCTTGGCGAACCTTCTCCCTTCGAGTCTGTCTCTTGGAAGAAGTTCCTTCCCCTGCATCCTCTGAATCTCGCCGTCTCTTCTCTTCCAACAACGCTTCGTGTTGGTTCTTGGCGATGTACGCATGCACTGATAGGGCTTCTATCGGATCTTCCCATCCAGTATCCCTTCTGATCGTAGCAGCTGTCCTCATCAATGTTTCACGCGCCATCTTCCCTTTCTGTTTCATGGAGATGGCGGATGACCACAATCCACTTGGCTCAACCTCCTTGTTGAAACTCCTCTCAGCCTGATCCTCAACCCTTGTGCCATAAGTTCCAGCTTCCACCATTGCAACTGCTTGCGCTGATAGGTGGTCCTCATCCAACTTCTTCATCCCTCCCCTACCAAAGTTGGTCTAAAGAAGTGCACCAGTATCCCTCAACGCTACCTTCCCATCCTTCCAGAAGATCACTCCTTGCTGCAGAATATCTGTGAACTCCTTGCAATCTCTGCGCGGATGATCAGTACCATCGCACCAGATACACCGCTGGATCCAGCCTTGCTTCTCAACCGGTCTTACTCCATTTGTAGATCCCTTCTCTTCCAATCTGGTGAGCTTGATCTGCAGATCTCTCATTCCACGCAATATCTCCTCAAGGTTTGAGTCATCCTTCTTCGGAGATACCATGGGTGCCTAAACAACTGGAACAACAGGAACAGCTGGAGCAACAGGTACTACTTGTCTAGCAACAGGAACTGATCGCACTACAGGAACAGGTGTTACAGCTGTAGGTGTTGGCGCCAGTCTCCTAACAGGAACTTTCTCTCGTCTCCGCTCCCTCTTGGTAAGCAGACCAACAGCTTCCTCAACCTTCTTCCAGCTGCTGGTCAATCCATCGTCCTCCTCCCGGTCTTCCAGAAGTACCTCTAGCTTCTCCTGCAACTTCTCATCTGCAGCCCGAAGAAATAGCTCTGTCTTGTTGGACTGCAACGTCAACTTCTCCATCCTAGTCAGCCGTGAAAACTGCTTCTCAAACTCTCTGAGCAACTCAGTAGCTTGTAAACCCTTCCTTGGTTGCTCAACCCACTCCAAGAATGACTTCTTGGTGACTCGATCAGAGTCCTCCAAGAAGTACTCATCCATCAAGGCACGAGCAAAAGTCTCCCAATCCTTGTTAAAATGCTTCGTTAGCATTTTAACATGATCCCTAATCTCTGGAGCTGCTGCCAACTCAAACGTCTCAATCATCTCATCTTCTGAGACCCGGTTCAGCTCCATCTCCTTCACATAATGTCTCAGATACCTTGAGACATCTCTTCCATCAAACTGGTCAATCCTGCTGACCACCGCTTGTAGCGCCTTTGTTGCCAAAGCTTCCTTCCGCTCATCAGATTGTTGTTGCCGTAAGAACATAGTGAAAGCTTGGAACATCGATGCAGTCGCTGGATCCAACTGCACCTTCGGCAACCCACTTGAACCACTAGCTCCATCTCCATCACCTTTCCCATCCCCACTCATGACTGCCAATCTCTTCTTCAAAGTTCACACACAGAAAAAATCTCCACCCCAGACCTTCACGTCGAGTTCACCACCGTATCGTGTCGGATATTTTGTACGTGAAGGATGTCCAGGAAAACGCGAGGTTCCTGGCTGTGGAGATGCTGTGTGCCAAACAGAGACAAGACAGAGAAGAACAACCACGAAAAGGAATGCTGCGATATATACCACTCTGAAAGTATGTACACTGTCGATTCTTTCTCCAAACAGCGCAAAACTGAGGAAAAGACCAGAGCGGTCTGTAACCTACTTCAGAAGCCCTAAAACAAACCCCTGAAACGTAACCCTAGTCTGAAATCGCCAAAACGTAGCTCAAAGCAAGAGGAACTTCTCTTTGCTAACAACCAGAGCCACAACAGTATCATGCGATCCAAACCCAAGTCCAAACCACATCCACACACTAGCTCTTGGCTAAAGCTAGCTATCACAAGCCATACACAACCATCTAAGTCCTTAACGAACTCAAAAGGACGAAACCTGTAGCGAAGGAACCGAAAAAGACCTATCTGGGAACTTTCTCCTTTCGCCAAACGATCTTCAAATGTTGATAGGGTCTCCTTCCCTGACTCCGTTGGCCCAAGAAACCTTCAGATCCGGCTCCCGATAGTTGAGATATCGCTAATTTTCGGTCGCAGGTGACCGAACCTTCAAAAACTCCTCCCTGCGGCTTAAAACCGCTCACACCGCACAAACGGATCGTCTAAACTGATATCCGTCTTCGCTAGTATGGAGTTCCCCTTGCAAAACTACTCGAGAAATTTGGTCGCAGGCTACAAAAAACTGACGTAAATCGGCTCCCTGCGGCTCAAATTTGCTCATCACACCCAAACCAACAATCCAATTCACTTACAGTCTTCTCCTATGCGTACATGAGGACTCCTTGATCGCGTAGGCACCAAGAACAAAGAGCTTGGCTCACCGATCGCGAAGAACAATCCAATCTCAGATCGCAGACGATGAAAACCTGACGCAAGCGCTTCCCTGCGAGCCAATTTCTCTCACAACTCTCAAACCGCCCGATAAAACTTTGTATCGTCTTCAATTTCCTGAAGAACTCGTTGTTCTGATCCCGATGGATCCAAGGACAGCAAGTTTAGACTCCGGAACGGTCCGAACGGTCCAACTCTCCTTCACAGGTAACTGAAAACCCCCATTCTGCTCCCTGCGTCTCAATTTCTCCCAGAACACAACCCCCGATCCGTCTCTTCAAGAACCGTCTTAACCTGTGCGTAGCCTGCACAGATCTGAACCCGATGACACCTTGTGCGCGTGTATTGGACTTCCCAATTCTCCAAAACATCCACCGACAGGTCGCAGGAACAAGCAAACCCCTTAAGCAGCCCCCTTGCAACAGTCTGTACGTACGAAGTTCAACTCTCAATAATAAGAAGCAAGCCCCTTGCGTGTTTGATATAACGCCTGAAGCCCTAAATACCTAGTCAGCAAGTAACTAGGGGTCTAGCTTGATTTTACCTTTTTCCGAATCGCATAACTTCTTCTCTGGATGTCCAAACGAAATAAACAAGATGCCCATGGAAAGCTGACAACGAGCTCTATCCATCTATGCGATAAAAGTAAAGATCCGAAGTTGCGCCAAAAGCTCGTAAGCTGGGGCCTAGCTTGTTTTCTCCATCTTTCGAGTCCTGTAACTTCTTCACTATGCGTCCAAACGAAGTAGACAAAGTGCCTATGGAATGCTGACAAGGAGCTCTATCCACTGGTGCAATAAGAACAAAGATCCGAAGTGGTGCCAAAAACCCGTAAGCTGGGGCCTAGCTTATTTTCTCCATCTTTCGAGTCCTGTAACTTCTCCACTAGGCGTCCAAACGAAGTAGACAAAGTGCCTTTGGAAAGCCGACAAGGAGCTCTACCCATCTATGTGATGAAAATGGAGATTTGAGATTGTGCCAAAAGCCCGTAAGCTGGGGCCTAGCTTGTCTTCTCATGAGTGTCTTTGGAGCAACAAATATCGAAGTTTGAATTTCAAGTAGGAGCCGGTCCACGACACGACAACGTACCTCACTAAGAGAATACTGATCGACAGGGTTTATTATTTGTATCATATTTCTAATATAGCTTTACTTAATTTGCATTACTAAATTTAAAATTTAAAATTTAGATCTCACCTTGGCACCTTCAGCTAAACCTATAAGTGAATCACTGGAACAGAATCCTTCTTTAGTATAAACAACTGTCAGTCCCACGAGTAGAGTATTTTCAAACTTGTAAGCTTTAATTTATAATTTAACTTTTCTAAAAAATAATATAAATACATAAATTAAAACTCTTAGCATACTCCCCTCTTCATAAATTGGAAAAGGTGAATATGCATGCTAATACGCCACCATATCGGCAGGTTACACTTGAAACAACAGGAAAACAGACCACATGTCCAGGGTACTTTCCCAGCATTACAACTATTAATACGGAAGTATAAATATAAAAATAATAAAATATACGACCCCTAATTACTTCATTGCAGACTACTGTATGTGCGCACAAAGCTCCCCCTATAACAAAACAAGGAAAGTGAGATGAAACGCAATGGGTACCAAAAGGACGAGAATACCCAATCAAGCCGAACAAGGGAAGTAAAGCAGAGTTTTCGTTTACCGTATCCTTATCCGAAGGACGCAATCTGCGCAGAACTGTTGCACCTGCAAAATGTTGCAGCCCAGCCAGCCAGCAAACTCTTCGGAAAAGCGCGAACTCCACCGTCCAGCTAATCCTCGCTTGCCTGCAGCTACGACACATGCTGTCGATGGCGATCCAGAAATGATACCAAAGTTCTTCAAATGCTTGAACTTCATTCGAGAGTCGAATGTCTGAATTTGCATGACGAGGTTCATACGCAGAGCAATTGCCCTGGCTGGGGGTTGACGGTAGGTGTCGATTTCTCATATGTTTCATTTCTCGAAAGCCGGATGAACGGGGGCCGAGGTCGTTGTGACGGAGGTGCGCAGAGGAATTCATGGCGGGCGCGCTTGCAGCGGTGCTCGTCGGGCACGATATCTTTTCTCCTGTTTGCATATCGGTTGTGAGGGATGCGGAGCCACGGCGACAGGCGAGGGACAATTCAACTTCGACCGCACTCAGTGACAGGAAAACTGGCTGTGTTGTTGGACGTCCTCTTTGTGGTGGAGTTAAGGTGACACGTGAAATCAGAGTCTCGAGGGTAGTAGCTGACAGGGCAATCGCTGAAGTTTTTATTGATAGGGAGTCGAGTTCTCCACGATCGTCGTCGACCGGGGAGGATGACAGCTCGCTGCTCGTCGTTCCTCGTGAGAATTTATCAGGTGCTGCGGAACCGAAGGAGGTCTTGGTGAGGGGTAATGAAAGCGGGGATTGGGTTTTAGTCCAATCAGGCGAGCAGAGGAACGCTGTGAGTGAACGGGCGAAGAAATCGCGCGAGAGCTCTGTTTCCGAGAGCTGGAAGGACAAGTTGAGAGAAGACAAAAAGCATCACTGGTGGTCCGATGCTAGTCACAGTAGATTGTGTATTGTGGAGGAAATTGTGAGCAGACTGCGCTCTGCTGGTGGTCAAGAGTCGAATTTGAGGTCTTTCCTGGCTCCGTTTGCTGGAAAAGTAAGTCTACGGGTAGCCATCCTCGTGCTTAGAAGATTGCCTCAGACTACCGAGCCATTAGAATTTCACAACTGGGTGGAAACGCAACAACCTGAACTTCATAGGAATGTCCCGTTATACCACGCCCTGGTGCAATGTCTTGTACGAGATCGACGATGGGCAGGTGTGGAGAGCATCATCAATGAAATGGGCAAGAGGCAATGCTTCCCCGATGGTGCCCTTTACAGGAAGATAATAAAAGCTGCCACCGATCATGGCAGTCCGAAGGTGGCGAACAAATGGCTGCAGAAGATGCTCGCAAGCGGCTCAGTACCTCATCTCCCCGTCTGGAACTCGGTTCTTGCCGCTCTCGCCAGAGATGGTAGCTTCAAGGAGGTATTTTCTCTGTATGAGCAGCTGAAGACTTATGGCTTTGTTGCCAATCGGATCACCTACTGCGCCCTCCTTTCAGCTTGTAGAAATGCTGGCGAGGTGCAAGAAGCACGAGAGATTTTCTCCGAAATGAAGGCCCTCGGTATGCAGCCCAATCGGATTGTGTATAGTGTTCTCGTAGACCTGTATGGGAAGGCAGGTATGCCAGATTCTGCAGCCGCGACTTTCAGGCAAATGGAGAAAGCAGGTTATGAGCCCGACCAAGTTGCCTACAACACGCTCATCCACGCGTTTGTGAAGTCAGGCATGATTGATGACGCCGCAAATGCATTCGAAAGAGCTATCAAACTGGGCGGTCACATTGACCCCGTCATTTTTTCAACCATGATCAACATGTACGCGAACGTGGGTTTAGTGGAAGCAGCCAGGGATATCCTACAAACTATGGAGAGATATAATTTCGATAAAAAGCACTATCAGTATGCCTATACAATTCTGCTCAACGCATACGCCAGGGTCGGACAGCTGAGAGAAGCTATGAGGTTGTTCGATGAGGTTCAGGCTGCTGGCTGCCCTATCAGTGATAGGATTTACACAACCATGCTGAATGTGTACTTCAAAGTGGGTCGACTTAGATGTGCTGAGGAACTCTTCGGGGAGATGAACGGATCTGGGAAGCGCAGGAATATAGTAGCTTTTGGTACCATGATCAACATTTACGGTAGGATGGGTAGATTGGAAGATGCTGTGCGAGTTTTTGATTCATTAAAGGCATCAGGCTTTCGGGGCAACACTGTAATATACAACACGCTCATATACTGCCAAGGCAAGGATGGGAATCTGGGTGCGGTGGAGGAGTATGTGAAGGAAATGAAGTTGGCAGGGTTAGAGGCCGACAGAGTTACTTACAGCAGCTTGATCAAGGCCTACAATAAATCCGGTAAACCTGTTAAGGCCATCCGCATTTACGAGCGGATGAGATCCGCGGGTGTCTCCCTGGATAAATTGGTGGTAGGAACGATGGTGAACACTTTTGGGAAGTTAAAAAGGTATGAGGAACTCGTCCAATTGTTAGAAGAGACCAGACGGGAAAGAGTTCGTCCAGACGAAAGACTCTTGAGGTCAGTCATTGATGTGTACGATACAACACAAGAAGAGGATTGTTCTCCGGATACTTTCAGTAGGTTTGGGGAGTTGTTGATTGCTATGGAGGAGGCCGTCAACCGTGAGCACGGAACCGGTGGAAGATATAGTGTGAGTAACAAGGACCAAATTTCACCCGGATATCAACATGAAAAGCAAAACTCGTTTTGAGGGAGTGTCTTGGGCTTGACTGAGACTCAGTTCCTGATGCCTTTATCACTTCCTAGGATTTCAGTGGTTCTACTAATTCCAAGGCTCTCAAATTGATCAGCCTTCAAATCCAGGACTGTCTCTATGTCAGCACTCTGTAGTCATCCCCACTTGATTCGGGTTTCTGGAGAACATCACCCTGTTAATAGTTTCTGCTGCTCCAGGGCAAAGTTCTTCTCAGAAGATGCTGGGACTCTTGTGCTGGACAGGTAAGGCGTCAGTGAAATGATGAACTTGCCCTCGGAACTCTACTTCACTTGCTACTATTGCACAGCACGCCTAGATTTGCAGGTTTTCGCCATTGTAACATAATCCTCCCCTGTAACTCTTGATTTTGTGGTCCTGTAAACATGTACGAGCAAAGAGGATGGGCGTTCGTATTCTTGTTCTGAATGGCTCCCTTCATTCCTCAGTGATTCATCCTTGGATATCGTTCAATAATTAGGGGTTAACCCCTTATACTATATTTTCTGCGTATCTGTAAGGTTGGTGCTTGTCGTGTCTGCTCATGTACCAAGATTTTGAGGTTTACTTACTTTCTGAATCTGGTATTGAGACATTTGTGCACACTTGGAACCTTTCGAGGGTATCAGCTGTTCATTCTTAACCGGCGTTCAAATGTAAAACATTACCCACAGTTGCAGGCAACCTTTCTTCGGTTCCGGTCTGTTGATACGGTGTGATCCATTTGAGGTGTTTGCGAGCCTTGGATCGTCAAATCCTTCTTCGTGTAGTTGCCTGGGGAAATCAAAACGAAGTCTGATTAGACGAGGTAGACATCTTCTTAGCTCCATCGTTCAAGATAGAAATAAGGCGAAAGTGATCAACCTCAGGTATTTCCTACCTCTGCTTGTATTCGTACATGATGTTTTGTGTGATACGTTGAAGTGCTATGTTGTTTCTCTGATTATTTCTCATGCCTTTCGCGACAGTGCTGCACGCGTTTGTGTGCAGTTCTCTTGGCAGGAAATCGAGGCTGAGACTGAAGTCAGATGCTAGGACTTCAGCTTAGTTCACTGCACTGCAGTTGAACTTCTGTACGCTGCTGAACAATGTACCATGAGCTGGCTTGTCTTGGTATTATTGCACTGCGAGCTGCAAGGTTTATCAAGCAAGACCAGATGAGCAACCTGAGAAACCGCCTGAGGACCCCACAGTTGAAGCTTCGAGGTACGCTTCGGTCCCGGGCCTTGAGGCATACCGATGCATACCCCGACCTATTCTTAAGTGGCATCTTGTGACGGTCTAGACGGAATGCATACTGTGCTTCGCGTATTATCACCAAGCAGGGAGAGAAACACTGCCGAAGTTGGCACCATCCAGTTTATCAGTGAAGCAGTGCCTGGAAGACATAACTAACTGTAGGTGCAACATGGAAACGAAGAAAGATCTGAACTCTTAAGTCAGTCCAATTTACGAACTGCGGTAAAAGACACCAATACCAACTGAGCGAATATGGATATGACCTGGAATATTTCGTCGGTTAAAGTTACAAAAATAACTGATAATGAAGCCTTTCAAGGCAACCGAGAATGACTGTCCTGATTATAAAGAAACAACAGACAGTTTATTGTCATTGGGGCGAGTCCTCTCTCCAGCCTTGTCCGGGACTTTTAGAGTGTCGGATGGTGACCGGTGTGATTCGTCTAGGATTTACTTGACGAAAACCTGTATGCACACAGACATGTTACCACGGCTTCGAGATGGTTCTTGTCCATATACAGCACGCAGCAGAATAGCTACTTCTATCACTGTTTGTTAGTTTTCTAGCATGGTCCCGAGTTTTGTTGACGCGGTTTTGGCTCCTACTCCAGACGGTGAGAGATTCTGAAGGGAGCTTCAAACAAGTTTCTTGCCATGTACGTAGTTTCAGCACTTATGTACGCAAGTTTTCCCGGTTAACACCTTCAGTCAGTTATAACCACCACGACTCTTTTGGAACGTTTTTACCCCTTTAGGCTTCCAAGCTCTCAGAATTCTTGCACGTGATGGTGGTCTGGTGCTCTGGAGGTCCCCACCCATCTTCCACAGCAACGGGCTTTCGATACGGGAATCAGTTTCTTGGTTAGATTCCATATCCTCATAATTGAGCATCCTCGTAGTCGTGGAGGATATGAAGACCCATTCTCGGCACGAACGAGTAATTGCTCGAGCCAGCCATCAGCTGAACCCTGCTGTTGCGTTTTCCTAAGCAGACTCCGCAAAATCATGGATCTCTTGAGCCCCGCAAATCAAGTTCTCCACCCTGCAGGTTGCTCCTAGACCTCCAATCGTTTCTGTGGTATATTCTGCTCTCATGGCGTCTCTTTCTTCTCCATACGAAGACTGTGATGTAGGGCCAAAATATGCATCCCAGGTATCTCGATCGTTAGAAAAACAGCAGGCCGTAAAGCAAAATGATTAAGTAGAGGAAGACGAACGTGGTATTCGTTCTGAAGTGAGCTGTTTGCCACTTGTTTTAGTGGCAGACCCTTCGGTATGTTGAATGAAACATGATGTTTTGCAGCGTGGTCTAATTGCAGAACATTAGATATGATGAATTCAAACATGATAAAATAATGAAATCCAAAATTACTAGACGGAAATGCTTAAGAATACCAAGGCATATCTTCCATGCTCATGTGTCCGGAATCCCAAGCAGCAAAGGTGAACTTCCATAGTAAGCTAAAGAATGGTGGACCAGTATGAGTATAACTCTTAAACCCCGAGTATGAATATAACACCATGAAAGAGAATGTTCCTTTTTTCTTCCCCGTCTATTTTGAGTCTGAAGAAATATTCTCTTTTGTTCCAAGAAAACTCGAAATCTTCACTTTATCATTTCTCTGTCAATACTCAGTAGTATGTTTCGAAATGAATCATAATTTGTAAAGCTGGTGAACATTATCATTTCCCTTTCAGTACTCACTAGTATGTTTCGAAATGAATCAGAATTTGTAAAGCTGGTGAACAGCTTTAAGTTGATTCTTTATTTTATAGATTCCAAATTGGGATGAAAACGTAGTCACCCAAACCATTTTTTGCATAACGGTTAAATATCTCATTTCTGTGAAAACAAACCAGCAAAGTAATGTCTTCTGGGTCACCCGGAACACTTGTAATCATACTCGGGCTTTAATGTATTACGTTCCTCCACGTGAGAACTTGTAAGAGTCGATGCAAACTAATGTCTTCTGGGAGCCCGGAGCACCTGTTATCATACTCGGGCTTTAATGTATTACTTTCCTCCACGTCAGACCTCGTAAGAGTCGATTTCAAGTCGCTCCGACAAGTTACTATTCTTACTATTTGGTTTAATATCAAAACAAAATTTAGTCTAATCTTAATTTAGTCCTCCTCATCCTCAACAAGTTATTATTCTTGTTCATCGTGAATGTTTTCTACAAAATTTATGTTAACTATCATAGCAAATTTTTATTAACTCTCAAAATCGGAGCCCATATTGTGTAGACTGCGTGCCGGATCCCACACTGTGAGAGAGGTCCTAGGTACGCTTGTTATTTTAAACATTCCTTGGAATTTATCCAGACAAATAAAGTATCATGTTTTCATTCAACACACTAAAGTCTGCAAAAATAATCCATTGCCAATCAGAACTCTCTTCTGGACCAATACCACATTGAGGTTTAGTAGTACTCATTTTCGACGCCTGCTATTTTTCTAACGATGGGGAATGGGGACCCATATTATGTACTCTTACTGTAGTTCACAGCCTTACTGTAGTTACTCAGTTTTGACCCAACCCCTATTTGTATCTTATCTTCTCCCTTTGGTGACAGGAGAAGCCAAGCCTCTCTGTCAACTCCCTTGCTGACCGTTTTTTGGTGATAAGAACCATTTTCTGCTGTAAACCGAGGGTCATCAGAATATGATGAACACACGATAAGTTTGGCCCGTTAGAACTGTTCCTCCCTTGTAAGATTAGATCATCCCAAATGTCTTGGAAGCTTGCCTCTTACGTGGTCCTTTAATGGCAATTAGATTAGAGCTCTGTTCTGAAGGACTCGATGGTTAGTGTAGCATAGCATGTGCAGTATCGGCTCACCTTATCAGTTTGATGCTGCTGCTGCTCGAACAGGCACAGCAGTCTTCAAGCAATCTTCAAAACTTCTAACTTCTGAAGATGCTCCAGAACCGCTTTCTGCTGGCCTCCATCTCTCTCTGTGTATATCGCACACTTCTGAAATCTGGAGGCAGTAAAGTCCATCACATGTATTATTGTGACCAGAGTGAGTGCGTCAGTGACATGATTTCTCTGTACTTTAAATACAATTCTCGTGATGTACCCGTGGAAACGGCCCCGGGAAACTTGAATCTTTCTGCCTGCCTGGGCCTCGGGTGTGGGTTGCTCGTTTGCCTCGAATGCAAATGCGGCAGCGGTCATGCCTCATGCTCGCACTGGAATCAACCTGGACGGTGCCCTCGGTCCTCTTCTCGTGCCAATAGGCTTCTTCCTTTCTACAGAGGCAGATGCTACAACTCATGCAACTAAACAAGCGAAAAAGGTTTTGCGTTTGTGACATGCTGATCGACATCTTCTGCTGCGTGTGGGTCAGAGAAAACTCTTCTGATTCTCTGGACTGTCGAGATTGTTTCCTCTTTGGGCATGAACCTCAGAGCTTGACTGTAGAGCGTGCTGAGCAAAGATTTGAGCTTCTCAGACATCACATCACTCTGTCCCTCTGCCTCTCTCGTCTGGCTGGCTCGTGGGAAACATGATGCTACCCGGTGTGGAGGTGGCCAGGAGACGCCGAGTTCGAGCAGGCCAAGGCCGGGACTGTGCGTATGATGGAGGAGTGAGTCGTTCAGAGACCCACAGGTCGCGTTTGGCTGTGACGGGAGCTCACCATCACGTGAGACTCGGCAGCACTCCCGGAAGCTCTCGTCCCCAAGCTCTCTTTCGACTGCAAGAAAATTTCCACGAACATCTCTCAGACAGTTCATTATCAGCAGCAACAGCAACCATAAGAATCAGTAGCTCGAACGATCTTAAGAGAACGTGACGGCTGATAATTACCATCACGGATGAAGAGAGGAAAGCCGAGGAGCGAAATTCTCATCTCTTTGGCGGAGACAATCTACCTGCTCTCCGTCTGATCTTGGTGGCCTTGCGGTGGAGGCCCGTTATCGACTAGATGAGCTTCTTCAGGCGGCTGCTCACGGAACTCAGACAAAAGGTAGCAGCAGCAGCAGGAATTCGGCTGCAAGGCACCACTACGCACAATCTTCAGAACACTGCACGAGTTTTATATATTTGAACGACCATAACAAAAGCAGGATATCAAGTCTGTACAGCTGGTTAGCAACACGCATCCTGCCGGCAGTGAAGCAGTGTTTGAATAGAGTGGAGGTGAACAGCCGCACTTTCGTTGGTCGTCAACAACGACGACGACCTCCAGACCAGAGTGGAGCCATGATCAAAGCTTTGCGCAGGGAAGTAGGGGATGGGCCGGTGGAGGATGACTGCCCTGTTTGCTTGGAGGATTTCATGGCAGTGAAACAACCATCACTCTTCTGTGCAATCATACTTTTCATCCTCAGTGCTTGACTCCTTGGCTCTCGAGACATGGGAAATGCCCTTGTTGCAGAGCAAGTATAACTAGATACAAGCTCATCCCTCATGAGCTGAAAACCCGAACTCTGCCCGATGAGAGTTTGCTCTCGTCGGTCAAAGCTATTGCTGAAAGAGATAGGGACAAAAATTTCCTTGACTCCTTGACTGTAAACATGCTGCAACCCTACTTTACAACGATGGACTGCTGCTGAACTCTCAGTGTGTACCTTAATCCTTTGGCTACAAACTTCTCAGTTGTCCGGTTCAGTTTGATGTCGCCCAATTATGATCTTTCCCAACCTTCGTGATGACCAAAAGACAGCCTTCAGTATTCTGCATGGTTCACCACTCCTTTGACCGAGATTCTGGCGACAACGACAAAATTGAAGCATTGCTTAACAAATTCAGGCAGAAAATATTCCATGAAAGAGTCATGGAGAGGAAACACTCGTACCCGGAACCTACCCACATGATCACAGAACTCTGTCGCAAAACCATTCTCCAGTAGATTACCGTTCCACGGTTCCACCCTTATGTCAACAAGTTTCTGGCACGCATTCAGTTTCATAGATGAAAAAATAATAAAGTCAGGCTCTCGACTTCCTCCAGATAATATATTGTTCAGTTCATGGTATGGATTCTGGAAATAGCTTTTTGTGAAAAACTTTTATTTGAAGTTGAATTTTTATTGAAACAAAAAAATGATAATTTACAAATTCGTGCTTTGTACTTTGTGCTTGGATGGACAAATTTAGACCCTATAAGATTATAAATGCGTATCTTCTCGGATGTCTGGGTTATGCTGATGGGAGTGTTACTCTCGCTCGATCCTTATGTACACACTAAGGTGGATGCCACAGGAAAATATTGTAAAGAAAAAATACTGCGAATTATCGGGCAGAGAGCCAGGAGACGCGTACACACTGCTCTATGCGAGCGGAGAGCATCAAGTGCGAGGTAGTTTCAGTGACAGTTTTGGGGATGTGTATACACATAATTTCTATGCGAGGTAGACAGCCGCGCAGGTGACCGTTTTTGGTTAAGCAGTTGACAGTTTTCCGAGAGTAGTTCGAGGGATTTAGCCATTCAAGTGTGAGGGGAAGTGCGTGGGTAGCGACCTGAGCTAGCTGTAGGAGTAGTACGCCGCCAATGGAGCTTGTGTATTGTGCGCTTTTGATCAAGTGTGAGGGGAAGTGCGTGGGTAGCGACCTGAGCTAGCTGTAGGAGTAGTACACCGCCAATGGAGCTTGTGTATTGTGCGCTTTTGCCACGAGACCCGCCTGATCAAAGGAGCTTGTGTAATTGTGCGCTTTTGACACGAGACCCGCCTGGTCGAGGGCGAGGGCCAAGTTTATGAGCCGTTGGGCCGATTCCTGGTTCAGTGTTGATGTCTCGACCTTGTGTGTGTTGTGCATGTGACTCGATAAGGAGGCGAGGCAGAGTGCGAAGCCCCTGATCATAGACGTTTGGAATTGAAAGTTAGGAATTGAAAAGTGTGTTTGTAGACTGAAAGGATCGTCGAGGACCGGATGTGCGTGGACCAAGAGGTTTTGAATTTTTGTCCCGCCATTTTTTAGGTCCTCCCTAGATATGTGTCAGAGTTTTGTAGTCCATTTGTAGCCCATCAGAGTTGTAGATCTTTTCAACGACTTGGTGGGGGCTGAACAAACAGCGAATCACTTCAGCTCCAGCTGAATCACCGAGGATGCATGTTTATTTCAGAGCTGCAACCAAGCTCTAGATGACTCATGGCCCGTGCTTCACTGTCACCTACTTTACGTCTCAGAAAGCTTTAGGTTTCGGGTTTAGATACCTCCAGCAAGCCACGACCGTGTTAGCACTTCAGCAACACGGGTGGTCGTAGTCGTCCTTGCAGTAAAGAGGAGGAAGGAAATGAGAGGGATCACTTGTCGATACCTTCATGCTCACAATCACATTCCTGACTTTCATTACCACACACTGGAGATTAGTATGACAGTACATCTGGTTCTTCGGGCAAAGTCGGCGTACAATGCTGCAGATTCGCGCTACTGAAACTTCTCACCCCCGAGATTAGCAAGTCCGTGACGCAGCTTCGATGAAGGACTCGTATTGCCCAAATCTTGGGCTTTCGCCAGAGGATCATTCCTGGTAAGAACATGCCTCGGAGATCTCTGGCAGCTTCCTGATAAGTGTGTTGTCGTAGCTCCCAGCAGGCGACGCCCCTCGGTAGGAGTGAAGGAGACGAGGGCCATACAACCACAAGGAAAGTCCCCGCCGCGATCTTAACTCCCATGTTCAAGCCAATGCTGGAGTCTCCCGGATGAAAAGCGTGCTCGTAATTACCTCTCGTGTTCAGCAGTATGTACTTCACTTTGTACTAGTAAGGGCATCTCCACCCGAACACTGGAAATGGCCCGGGAAGTACCAGTTCCCAGTCTCCTCAAAACTTGACATGGTATTCAAGTTTAGCGTGCACGTTTACCGGGACGGGACTCGAGACAAATTTACAATGAAAACCTGCCATTTACTGTCTTTTCTCACCCATCACGCCAAGAAGGCGACTGGTTACCTGGACTGTTAACAGTGCCGAGACATTTACAGTGCTCCGGTGGAGATGCCCTAAGGAACTGTGCACGAAGACTCCATGCCCAAGCCTCCATTATAAACTTCTTCTTCCCGGGCGGAGGATCCGGACACCACTTTACTAGTCAATGGATATTTATAGTCTGATCGTTTTGTGGGGCACATCAGATTCAAACACTGTACGATATCAGCATATCGTCAATTATGTTCTTCAATGGCGACAGTGCAGGGGAAATTCCGCAGAGGCAGCCTCTCCAGCTCACTGGAGCCGGAGGAAAACATCAGATGCTTTCTCCTCCTTGCGGCACATGTACAGGTATTGCTGGAAGTTGTGAGACGGTAGAGGAAGAGCGAAATCCATGATAAGTGCTCCAAAAGGATGGCACTTTGTCCATCGCTACTTTGCCCTCCCAACAGCCTGGCAGAGGACACGACTTGAAAACGGAAGATCGGCAAGTTTAAACGACTGAAACGGCCATGAACGAAATACTATAACCAATTTATTATAGTTGACTCACGAAACTGCTTGCTTGATCACTTTTAACTTGCCCTTCTCAGCGTGAAGCAGAGAGGGAAAGATCTGTGCAGCCAGCATCGAGACGGCAACAGCACCGAGTGCAAGAAAACCCACCCAAAACGCCTGCACTGGAATTCCACCCAATCGCACTTCTTCTAACATGATGTTGTAGATTACGAATTCTTGCTCCTCAACATGTGCTTTGGCTACGACGCCTTCAGGTTCTACCGTGACCAAGACAAGCGCTTTAAAACTCACCTCGTCTGTTGTGATCCGCTGAGCATTCTCTTCGCCAACTTTAAATATGATTTTCTCGGTGTTGAGCAGTCTTCTCCTTGAAAAGGACAAGTTACTTGCGCTTCCCTCCTTCGCGAGACTCAGTGAGAAGCTAGAAGGTATGGTCGCCGGGTAAGATATTTTCACTTCATAAGAAAAAGAGTGTTTCAAATTGACCAGCTCATACACGCATTTCCCTCCTCCTCCGCCCAAAGGCAACTTGTCCTGCTTGCGTTCCTGACCTAGTCTAAGCACGCGGGTTTCTAGCGTCGAAAGATCCACGATGCTCAGAGAGTCTGCTGTTGTCAGATCCAAAATATGTAGAAGAATGAGAAAAGACGGAATGAGGACGCCGATTTCACCCCATCTTGCACCAGACGGACGACTCCCCCCGTTTAAAATGACCATACTGTCAGTTGGCCAACGGTAAGCAGCTTTCAACGCACCCTGTTCCTCTGCTCTCTGCCAAAACCTTCAACTTCTGCTGATGCTGGAATCCCTCTCCCGAAACTCTCATGGGCAGGTCGAGTCTACTATGCTCCAATCCGCATCCGACGACTTGAAGCTCACAATTCCTTGCAGCAAAGAGATTTCTTGAAGGAAAATTCAAAGAGGAGAGACAAGAACCTCCTTAGATTTATCGGCCCTGATGAGAAGTGTGCTCGTAATTACGTACCCTGCTCAGCACTATGTACTTGCCTTTGTACTGCTAAAGAAGTAGACAAGAAGATTCTACGTTCAAGTCTCCGAACTGCCTTGCCATTGCCACATGATTCACAATAACAACGAGTTCCAAACATTTGAACGTCGATTCCCCAAGCAAATCCCTGAGCCTTTTCATCGGTTCTGTAAACTAAGAAGTATTTACCTCCACAGTATATTTGGAACTTGATGTGCACAGTACGGCGGCACATGAATGAAATGAGCGAGTTAGCTGGCTAACTTAGCCACTCCGTTCATTTCTAACCTACTTTTGTCTAAGAATGCACTACTGCAACATAATAGTACGGAGCTCTGGCCCACTGGGGCGAAGTTAGCGGTGACTAGCTAGTTTAGGGACGTCATAAGCTAGAGTTCATTCAACCGTAGTGGCGTCATTAGGGTTCAGTAGGAAATAGCGCAACTTAAGGGAGAAGCCAATCATTTTCTTCCTTTTCAGACAGGGTTTCGCCTCTGCAAACTCTTTCCTTCAGCTGACGTTGTGCAGTGAATGGATCGTCTTGTGTTACTTGGTGCGCTCTGTCGAGTACGATCCATTTGATAGTTCCCCGATCTGGACCTTCGCTTTGAAACATGGCAGCCGTTGCATTGCGTCATCTGCAACGGACGCTGCGGCGGTCGTCCTCGCTCTCCTGCGCCTCGCTGCAATCCGGTCCTTTATCTGGTGCGTTTCATCTGTTCCATCCGGTTTGATTCTGAGTGGGAACGATTTGAAATTCCACTGGAGACTTCATTAGAATCTGCTGAGCGTATTCTTACGGTGGACCTTTCGCCTAAACCTTCAAGGCACTTCGATAAACCCCGAGTGGAACGAATTTGTATGCTCAGGCAATCGAAATTGGAGATTTCTCCAGCTCCTTGTCTCTCAGAAGTTATCATTCACTTCAAGCTATGCTTAAGCCTGATGACTCTGTTTTCTCCTGCTCGTAATGTTACTGAGGGGAAATTACCGTCAGGAAAACGACGGTATATGGAAGTTATCTGCAAGGGGATTTTTGGCATGGCATTGACCCAAATGTTTGCCACAATTTTGTGTGACAGGATCAAAAGTGTCGAGCCGGCCTATTGGAGGAAAATATGCTGCCCCTGAACCTGCTCTATCAGATTTACAGCCTGCATCTCGTACATCTGTAGCGGCGTACCATTCATCCAGATCAGCTGGTGATAGTTATGCCAGTGATGTACATTCGTACAACAATCTCATCTCGCAAATAAACTCCAAAAAACGGTAAATGAAGATCCTCTTCATCAGTATCAGTGAAGCTACTTGGCAGAGTTTATTGAGTAGTTTCCTGTGTTCTGCTATATGTACGCTTTGCAACAGGTTCTACACTTGATTACAGGCTAGGCTTTCTCGACTGTGATGTTACTCTTGCTGCCGCGGTGGTTATAAGCTTTTATTCTGGGCTTCTAAAATTTGGAGGTATTATGCCGGTTGTAATCAACTGTGTATGGTGCAGCCATTACCTTAACCGTGATGTATATGAAGACATGCTGCTTGACGGTATTCAGCCAGTTCGTGATACATTTTTCCTCCTTATCACTGGCGCCATGCAAACTGCCCGCCTTCATGAAGTTATGTACTATTTTGATGAGATGAAGGCCATGGGCGTTATTCCTGATGTATGATGCTCTTCTCTTGCCCATTTCATCTACCTGCACCGGATTTCGGACTCAGCATTGATTCGAAATCTTCAATTTTGTTGCACTGCTGCTGCTTGGTTAAGTGTCTTTCCTTGCAATTAGGACCACTAGCGAATATTGTTGTGTTGGCCTTGCTGGCGGTGTAAGTCCTAGACGTTTTCTCTTCGACTGTCCACTTAGTCTGCAACGATTGGCTGAGTTTGGGAGTTACACGGAAAATGGTGCAGATATCTATGTACAATTGCATCATCGCAGCATGCGGAAGAAGCAAGCAGGTTGATCGTGCTTTTCAGGTACACCACTTTAGTATTTCAGTTTCCATTCTAACCGTTCAAGGGCTCATGTAGTTTTAGGATTATCGTTTGAAATATGTTGCTGTGGCCGTGGACTTCAGGTAGCTGAAGAAATGGAAGCCTTTGGGATCCAACCCAAGAATCGCACGTTCCTGGCTCTGCTGAGAGCTTGTGCTAGCGCGGGCCGATTAGATGAGGCGTAAGCTCTCACCTTCGTCGCTAATGCTCAGCGAAGTCTGCTATTAAGTCAAGTCAAGGTCGACTACCTGGGTCTTGGGGACTTCGTGCTTAGTTGTATCCGCTCTTCATCCAAGACGCTTAGTTATCTGGTTAAGAAGATTGCTTCTGCGTACTTCCATATGCGTAGGTTCATTTAACCTCTGACGCATCAGTCTTCTCACTTCACACGTATTTGTGTAGATACGGAGTGGTCAGGAGGATGGCAGCGAACGGTCTTACTTTGGACAAACACTGCTACGCTTCTCTGATAGCAGCTCATAAGAAGAAGAAACCTCAAAATATAGAGACCGAACAGAAGGTAGGAATGCTTGCTCTATTTTGGATTTTCCAGTTGTACCTTCCGCATGCGAGATATTTGTAAACGCAGCATTTCTAACGTGAAAGTTTACGTGGCAGCAGATATTTGAATTATTGGAACGGTCAAAGACGGTGTCTGCAGAGGATGTCATGGCCGTTGCAGCCACAGGGGAAGCAGAATCTGGTGATGATGCTGACGACTGGCTCCTCAATTTTCTGTCATCGGACGAAGCCCCACTCAAACGCGGATTTATCAACCGTCGCCTTACGGTGTATCACGCTGCCTTGTCGGCATTCCAGGAACTCGGAAACCGGGAGGTGAGCAGATCATGTGAGCTTGTGTTGAGTGCATGCAGCTTCTGGTACCAGGGAAGTTCGAAATAGCATTATTACATGGAGGTGGCTGCGTAGGGTTTCTTAATGATTAGTAGTTATAGAGAGTAGTGATCGTAGTACCTTCCTTTAGGAGGACGGGAGAGAAACTATCGCAGTTTCTGAAAATAGCTGTGGCTTTTGCAGGCACTGAAGAAGGTTATTGAAATGATTGGGCAGGATGGTCATGTTACTGATGCATACTGCACCACACAGTTGATCATGTAAGCATTTTGTATAGTTTTTTATCATCAAACGTATACATTCTTAGTCAGTACGCCTCTCCGCCATCTTTGTCTTCACATAGCTACTTTATTCTTGGATTTATAGGGGATCTTGCAAGTCCGATGATTTGTGTTATGGTGTAACAGATGCCACATTAGCGAAGGAGACTTTGAAAAAGCTTGCTCAGAGTATGAAAAGTTCCTGGAGCAGGGAAGACGACCAACCCTTGATCTTTACCTGGTATGTTGTTCATATATTGTCTGCCCTGTTCATTTGCCGTTAAGGTGGGTCGTAGGCGTTTCAAACTCCGAGCATGTGAGAGACTCAAGCTTGTAACATAGACCCTGGAAAAGCTTGTCAAGGATACCTACTCTGAGTGAGTTGTAGACCTTGCTGCCATCGTCAGCTTCATGTGTCGTGCCATCGATACCATCATAGACACTATCTGAGTTACTGGTACGCGCAAACATGGTTAATCACTTCAGTTTCAGTCCTAGAAGATCCGATGCAGTCATTGTCGTAGTTCTGTCTCCAGTGGTGGGATTAATGTGTCGATGAGAATTCTAATGATCAGTTTGGGGCACAGATCTTGATCGATGGTGCTCTTACTCATCCCTCCCCCGCGAATAGTGCTACTGCGCAAAAGCTACTGGTATGGACTGTAACTCCGGCTTGCACGTTCGGTTTCAGCAAGTTTGTCTTAAATTATATTCTGTTTTACATGATATGGTCCTTACCTATCATGTCGTTAATGCTATTAGTGGTCAGTAGGAGTAGCATACATGGTGAGTTTTAGCTTGTCACTTCCCAACGTTCGATCTGGTGGCCGTGCGTGTGTCAGACCGAGATGAAGCAGAAGGGTTTCTTCTTGAACCTGTTAGCAGCTGTTGAACTTCTGAGTAAGGCCTGCCAGGGAAAGGTAACTACATTGTTTTGTTTCACTCTCAGCAGCGAATGTTGCTTCCCAAAACTAAAAGCATTACGTCTCTAAGGAATTAGATCTTCCCTATGCAAATTTTGAATCCTTCTGCTTCGGAGTAGAACTCATTCGAATGCTTTCAGGTTGGCGCTAAGTTGGCCTTACAGAGCACTTCCCTCTTTCTTTCTACTTACCGCTCTCTCCATGAACTCCATCGCTTTCTCGGACTTTCGTCGTGGCCCGCTTCTTGGTTAAAGTTAGCCTATCAATCATGTTCTAACGGCGCACGTCAATATGCTACCTATGAGTTTTTGGTTTCCAATATGCCACATCCAGTATTTGCGAGAAGGGGAGGAAGCTTGAAGAGTTCAAACCTCCTTATTTCAGATGTAACAGAGAGGTATCATTTCAACCCTAGGCAAGTAGCCCCTATGGTTTTATCAAGAAGAACAGTGACACTTGCGTTGATTGTCTTGTACAGACAAGAGATCTCGCTGTAGCCAACATGGTCTGGGATCTGACGCAAAATCGTGGAGTCAGGCTACCAGTCGGAGTTACGGTAGATTACCAAAGGGCACTCGAGGTAAGCTATGAAGCTTTCTCTAACCATTACTGTTACGGAAGTCTTAAACCAGTCGGAAGGTACCTGAGTAACAATCTGTTTTGCTCCACTTGAAGCTGGAAAGCTTTGCTATAGAGGAGTGTGAGGAGAACGCTTGAATGCATTCGACTCCGAGTAGCTGCAGTTCTGTCATCGGGCACACGTTATTTCTAGTGATTCTAGATTTCTTTACAAGGTACATTGACTTGTGTTGTTATATTGTAACATGTGCAGAGGAGTGGCGTGCCAAAGGATGATCCTCGAATGACTCAAATCCGATCGTGTCTAGAGAACGGTCGTTACCCCAAGGCCCCTCCATCCGCAGAGCCTGTAGCCGCCGTAGAGCCAGAATTGCCGTTGTCAGAGCCGGTCCGGGAGGTACCTACCGCCGTATCCTTGGAGCCCGCCGTGGTTGCCGAGGCATCGTCGGTAGGAGAAGAGCCAGTAGTTGCCAACGAGGAGGTGCCAGAAGCAGAACAGTCCCAAGCTCACGGTGATGATGCAAGTGATACAGTTTCTTCACAGGCAGTGCAACAATAGAAGGAGCCATTTGCTCAATACGAAGTTTTGACGATTTAGTAGATTAGTCTACTCTTTCATTCTGAAAATCAAGTCGAGTAAACACTGCTGCCACTCAACCTCTGTTCCTCTTCTACTGAGATTCGGGACACGGAGCGAGAATAGATTGCGAAGATACTCAGCAGGAAATGCAAATTCTTTGTATATAAATTGAGTTCTGGGAGGAGTTCAAGGAGCTTTCTGCTGTAAAAGTTGGTTGGTTCGTTGAGACGGATAGGGATCTCACAAACTGTTGAAGATGATTGGAAGGTTAGCTAATTTGGATGAACCGAGCTAAGTGATACTTGACATGGTCTTTCGTAAGGATGTAGCGCAATTCGGAGAGACATGTGTATTACCGTTATTAGTGAAGCATCTCGATATCTCCTTCGAGCAGGTAGGTCAAGGATCCAGAGTTCTCTCCCGCTGGTCGTTCTGAAGTCCGGGTACCGCCTCACTGCACGCACAGCGTGATTATTTGTTGTCATCGTGCCAGGCTTTTACACATATCTGTAAGATGCTCTCATGGTAGTGTACATTTTTATCTCCTCTATCTGTATTGAGCTTTACGCGGAGTACGTCCACTGTTTTTCTTCCGCAAAGTGAATTCTTATTATGACTATCTGCACAGCCAGATCACTGTTTCTCATACTTGATCGTGGAACTTACGGTTACTGTGGGCCTTACCTCGACAACGGTCCGAGGAGGACAATCCGCCCTTTTGTGCAGAAATCGTTGTTTCTAGTGCGTTTTAGTCAAAGGGCTTGAGGCCTTCGCAGCTTATTAATCTTCTTGAGCAACCATCACGTTGATTTCCCCGCAATTTATACCCAGCCAGTCCAGCTAAGCATTAGGTCACATACGACCTGCGCTACCTTACTATCTTCTCGTGGTTTCTCTCTCTCTCTCTCTCTCTCTCTCTCTCTCTCTCGTTTGAAACGTCTTTTGTCCGGAAAGCAATACGATGTACCATGCTCGAGGCATAACAGGATATTCTGGTTTTTCTTGATCTGTCTTATGTTTCCGAGTAGGTCTATCTTGTTGTTGCTTCTTGTGCCCACTAATCAGTTTGCAGTGAGCAACTTTTTCTCTGCTTTTGTGCTCACCACCTCCAGTTGTCTTGTGTAGGTTACAGCAGAGACCATCCATCGATAGCTATGCACTGAATAAAGTGATATCAGTGCGCAGCTTTCCTAGGAGTCTTTGATGTGTATTTGGTGGATGTTCGGGTTTCCAAAACCATGAAACATAATCTTGGGACTAATGATAGATTTCGTACATGGTAATGAAACATTTTCTAGCCAGAAGTGTTTTCATGTTGACCGCTCGGATTAACAACAGCAGGGTTTTCTGGGTCGATTGACAATGCCATAAGATTAAAAGGTAACCTTCGGACAAGACTAATGATAGACTGCGTATATTCTAATGGTGTGAGCATGTTCTTGCGAAAATCTCGTGATGTTTCTCATGCTGTCTCCAGTTCTTGTGTTTTCCGGAGTATCTTTTGAATTGCCATTTCTTACTTTACATGCCGTTGTACTAAGTTGAGCAGTATGATGGTGTCACATAGGGGTTTACATATATGGGGAGGAAAGACTTGGCAGTGAGATAGGCAAAGATATGCGGGTGCTATCAGGAAGGTGAGTGAGGAAGAGGACCAAGCAAAGACATGATGTTGTGTTGAGCGGCGAAATCAACTCCAAGAAGTTCAAACTCCAGTGATATTAAAATTTCAGTGTACGCGTCTAATGTCAGGTCAAAGCCGTGGAGAGATAATTTCCAGATGATTAAAGATATAAAAGTGTATTGAGGATATTAGCGAACAGAATCCTAAGGAAATAAAAGAATAAGAGTACCTATTTTTATAAGAAAAAGAAAAATTTATGTTATGCTATATAATCATACAGTTCACGGATTAAAGTTACACATGTGGACGTCACAGCGGTGTGAGTTAAAGGAATAATTGTTTACAAGTCAATTTTCTCCGAAGATAATTATACATATCTTTGAAATTAGAATCCTGATATATATAAATTAAAATCTCTATACTTTCAGTCTTGAGTTGGTAGCAGTTTTTCGAGTTCTCAAAAGCATATGAAGTTTAGTGTCGTTCACATGTGGATGCATTACATGTTTGATTCAATATATATGATTACAATTAACTTCAAGTTTGAACATTTATCCTTTTCTTCACCATTCTAAGGATTCGTTTTGTAACTTGTCCTCATTACATGCATGGTTCTAGAATTAACCATCTTTGGATAAAATGATTGTTAGATCATCGATGC
This sequence comes from Asterella californica, assembly GCA_036924285.1. Classification (NCBI taxonomy): domain Eukaryota; kingdom Viridiplantae; phylum Streptophyta; class Marchantiopsida; order Marchantiales; family Aytoniaceae; genus Asterella; species Asterella californica. The sequence continues at coordinate 46,799,751 of JAYKYS010000003.1, read as the reverse complement.
AATCTGAGGCAACGTTTCTTCATTTTGTTTGCATTTCGTTTCAACATATATTGATCAAACGATGTATAGTCTTTCTGAAGGTCTCTGAAGATATGTATACGCATAATACATATCATCAATTTCTCTTACAATTTCTCATTCGTTGCTCTAACAAATAACTTAGTCTTGTTCTAATGCAATGTTAACTTTTTCATTTGAGTGAGTCTTGAGAATTGTTGCTCTGACTCTTTCAACATTTATCGTTTGCAACTTTTATTAGGTCCTTCTACCCATTCTAGAGTTCTTTCCAATCATTTCAAGGATGTCTTATGAGTTTTTCACATGTTTTTGTATGTCAACTCCATAGCCAATGGAAAACTTTTGATCTTTTTATGTTTTAAGCATCCGATTCAACTTCATCTCTTTATCATAATATCTCAAGTATCTTAAGATATCTTCCATTCAAAGTAATCGATCTTTGTGAGTTCTGCATGCAACGCTTTAGTTCTTAATACTTCCTTTTGTTCGTTCAACTATAAAAGATGTTGTTGAATGAACAACATTAATGTAGTGGTAAGATCCAACTGCACTTTTGGTAATGTCTTGAGCTGCTTGATACATCTCCAGTTCGCACATGAGTGTCTCCTCTTTCTTCTCTTTATGAGATTTCTCCACCCTAAACTCTCACATCAAGTTCACCACAAGTAGTATCGTATGGTGTGTGATATGGGTCTAGGATGGCAATAGATCCATGATTATGAAGTACTCGTAGTTGGAAGAAAATTAAATTGAACGTAAAATAAAATCTTTTTAAATGTAAAATCAGTTTATTTACATCTCTTTTCGTCATATGATGTCCAATGAACTAAGTTCGTTTCTTTTCTTACGACAACCTAAAAGTTCTTATGTTTGTCAAACAGACCCAACGAAGAGTTATCTAATAATCATGATTTCATCTTGAACAGATCCTCCATTCAAAAGTTTTGCTTCCTCAAAACATTTTCACCTCAACCTTCTCACAACCACTTACAAACTTATTGCCAAGATCTTGGCAATAAGTTTTCAACGAACTTGTTGTTGAGATTCTCTTCAACGACAACAAATCTTCTCCTCAAATTTTTTGTCTCCAAAATATTTCACCTCAACTTTCTCACAAATCGATTGAAAAGATCTCGGCAATAAGTTTCAAACGAACTTGTTGGAAACTTCTTGTTGAGATCATCTTCAGTGACAGCAAGATCAAAGCTATATAGATCACATTATCAACCTTCAGAATACTCCATTATACACTAAGTGTAAAGTTAGCAGTATTTCAGAAGGAACTGGAGCAATACTCTTCTCACCAGTCCTATCTAGCAAAGTAGGATTGGAAGAAACTTCAATTTGTCTGGCATATACATCAGAATTTACCGGTGGTGTCATCAACGTATTTACTGTTGCAGCCGTGGCAATTTGAGGCAGACTTCTCATGCCTCCTCGTCCAAACTACGTGTTCAGCGGTTCTCCAGTCGGAGAAAGATGTAGCCTACCGTTCTGGTAGCGAACCACATCATCTCGCAAGGCAGTCGTGAGCTCTTGACAGTCTCCTCGAAAAAGATCAAGACTGTAACACCAGATACATCTACGAACAGGAGCACCTTCTGGACGTGTAGCAGCAGGCGCTAGTGGCTGCTCTCTCTGCAGGCCAGCTAGCTCCACCTTCAGTTCTCTCATCTGTCGAATCAAGTCTTCGATCTGGTTCTGTTGTCCATGGTTCTCTGCAGGTCTTTGAACCGGTGTCCTTTGTGCAGGAACTGGCACAACTGGCATCAAAGGAATTGCAATCCGGACAACATGTTTGGGAGCAGGAGTCGGAGGTTGCTGTACTTGAGGAGCAGCGCGAGGTTGAGAGGTCACTTCTGCAAGCGGACGCCCTCTCACGGCTACTCTTCCACGTCTTTGTCTCGTTAGTACATCAACAGCATCCTCGACTCTTCCCCAATCAGTAGTAACTCCTTCCTCAGCCGATCGATCTATCGCGACCCTCAATCTCAAGATCGGGCGCAGACGCGGACAACAGAACCCTAGCAAACTTGTGTTAGGTTGTGAACGCTGCGAGTAGGCTTAACGGCTTGGCCGGGAAGTCGAGATCAGATGAACCCTAAGTGGTTCTCTGAACCAAGGTTGGAATGTTAGATTAAGACATAAGGGCCTATCCCAAGAGGACCCCAGACGAACGCTGGCTTAAGGGGGCGAGTCTGGGAACGGACTTAAACATGAGTCTGAGACACAGGTTTCTGAAAAATGACTAAGTGTTGGAGCTCCAAGGACGTTTTAGGCCGTGGACGGAGCTCCATGGAAGATCTCGAGGTGAGTGAGGTATCATTGGAAAGGTCTCGACGAGAGCTTTCCAGTGATATGTAGAACTCCTCGAATTGACCTTCGAGTTGAGAATTATGACCGAACCACGATCGAGTTGTGGTATATTTTTCAAGGATCAAAGAGGAGGGCGGGACCGCGGATCCCCATAAGTATATATGAGAGGGGCTCGATGCCTGGGTGGGTCAGGACGAGTCACCCGACCCCAGGGTTAGGCAGGCAGACTATGGGGGCATGAGGTGATGGTTGGGCCGGTTCCAAGACACGTTCCGGTCCAGACTTGGACGTCTGGACTTAAGAACGATGTAAGGGCTGGGGCAAGACTAGAGAACGAGTCGGCGGGTTAGACCATCGTTCGAGAGCCTAGACCCAAACGGACATCATGGACGGTTGGACCGCTAGTTGTGCTGTAGGTACCGTTTAGGACCTTGGACTTTATGGGAAGTCCATGAGTTGTGACTTATGAGTTGAGTCCAAGTCATATTGTGACTTGCTCATGTTTCGGACCGACCTAGGCGGGTCTAGGTCGAGACTTAGGGATTGCTGAGCTTGATGATTAAGGAGACGGTCTGGCTCCCGTCCGGACCAAACAGAGTTCAGGTAAGTGGTGCATGGACGTTAACTTGTGTTTGTGGTATACATGTTAGTGGTGTAAAGTTCGCGACCTACTGAGCAAGAGCTTCCGCTGCGCAACAAGGCGGTAGGTGCACGAAAAGTGGTATCAGAGTCAATGCTTCGGTGAGCGAGAACTTGAGGTAGCGGTTGAAGGCCGGACGCTTGAGAAGGGACGCGAGACACGAAGCGGATCAACGTTTCTAGGTGAACACTTGGAGCGATGACCGCGTAAGACAGAGTTCCAAGAAGAAGACCAAGAGACGAGTGGCGACTGACACCGAGACCAGATCGACTCGAGCTAGCCCCGAGGCACAGTCAGGAGACGATAACCGACAACTTTCGTCCCAACGTCAAGGGAGCCCAGTACCAGTTGCGGCACCGGTGCAGCAAGATGGAGTCTTGCCAACAGTGTCCAACGATTTAAGCACGGGAACTCAAGGAGCCTTGTATGTGGAACTCATCAAGATGATAAAGACCATGCAAGAGGGTATGGTTTCCAGGGATAAACGTATCGCTGAGCTTAAGGCAGACCAAGGGAGTTACGTAAATCATTATAGAGCGAGATTGTAGTGGTGCGCAGGATAAGGTACTCTCGCTTGAAAGAGAAAGTGTTTTTTGTACAAGGTTTATCGAGTTTTCAGAGTGTGAGATTGCTGTTTACAAGAAGATTGAGCACTGAGAAGAAAAGAACAAAAACAATTGCATGAGGTTGAGTTGATGTTGAGAGAATTGGCTGAGCTAGAACGGGATGAATGGATTTCTGATGTTTATGAGGAGGATGGATTGGAGGACTTTTTGTAGAGATTGGACGGGAGGATATGAATAAAGTTGTGCAGATTCACTCAAAGGAGGTCTACTCAGTTCGATTGCACACACATAAGGGAAGATGAGTTATTTGATGAAGAGTTGTATGATGGTGAATTGCTTGATGTTGAGAGATACCTTAGTACGTTGGTGAAGCAATCAGGTTGGATGGATACGAAGTTTTGGAGAGTTCAAAGGAAGACCTACAACTTCATGTTGCAGGATGAGTTTCTTTGGAGACGACCAAAGTAGAAGGGTTGGATACCGCTATAAGTGATTTGCGACAAAAAAGATCAACAGAAGTTACTTAGAGCATTTCATGAAAGTCTTTGGGCTAGACATCGAGAGATTTGGGTCACTTTTACGAAAATGAAAGAGCAATATTGGTGGAAAGAGATATACAAGGATGTCGTATCTTTTGTGGAGTCTTGTTTGACATGTCAAATGTATTCAAACATCTGACATCGAGACGGAGTACACCCAACTTACCCATTGACAATCCACTTCAAGTGGATCGTAGACTTGGTGATTATGCCGGTTGGGTTATGACAGATGAGGTACTTGGTACTTGCCCGAGAAGATTTTTCAAATCAGGTTGAAGATAAGACACTTCGAACAAAGACAACAGAAGAGGTATGTAAATTTCTCTTGTAAGAGGTTGTTTGTCGATATGGATGTGTGAGAAAGATCACTGCAGATCGAGGAGAGCTAGATGCACATGAGGCTCGTGAATTCTTTGCAAGGTGTGAGGTTAATTGTCATTGACAAGTGCCTACAATCCCGAAGAAGATGCTAAGAGCGAAGGTGATCATCCGTCCGTTGTGAAGACTTTGGTGAAGACATGCAAGGAAAGGGTGCGCGAGTGACCTCGACTCTTATCATTTGTGTTATAAGTAGATCGGAGAGCGCACAACACGGTAACATGTTATATGCTAGTAGAACTCATGATAAGTCAGAAACATATCACGCCGATTGAAGAGTATGTTCTGACATGGAGTGTGTTACCTTGGGAGGACAATCTGATCGAAGAAACTTTTGCTATTCGGATTAGACAGTTAGAGAAAAGACTTGAGGATATCCAAGTTGCTTTGGATAGGCTACGAGAAGCACGGTTGAAGAACAAAGTCAGATTTCATTAGCAACATCGTCTAAGACCTAGAGAAATCAAGGAAGGTGATTGGGTGTTAGTCTAGACAACAGGTTGGACAACCAGTAGAGTGCACTACGAAAGTTCTCCAAGCGGTGGTTTGGTCCATATGTGACGAAGAAGGTTCATGACAACGCAACATACACCTTACAAGAGTTGGATAAAACGAGCTTGAAGGTACCAGTGATAGATAAACGTGTCAAGATTTTCAAGAAGATAGATGAAGAAGTCGATCTAGAAGATATCTTGAGAGAGTTTCAATTCGAGGATGAGCATTATGCAGTAGAGCTTGAAGATGAAGTCAAAGAGCATGGATCTAAGAAAAATCATGGCAAGGTTGCAACTTCAATATAACAATCAAGTTGTAAACTTGAGAATGAAGTTGACTAAGATGGAAAGTAGGATGACAAGACTATGTGAGTGTCAGTCCACTCCTTGGTTGGTATCTCTAGTGCATACCAGAGGATGCATAAGTTTAGAGGAGGTGGATCTCGTGTCGTGGACTAACTCTTAACTGAAAATCCAAATTTGATGCTTTATATTTGCACTCCAAAGACGTTCATAAGATTAAAAATAAGCTTTTTATACAACTTTCTGATCTTCACTTTCATTATAGCAAGTGGTAGAGCTCGTTGTTAGTTTCTCATGGGCACTTCATTTACTTTAAATTGACGTTTAATGACAAAGCTTCGAGATTCGAAAGATGGGAAAATCAAGCTAAGTCATAGCTCACTGATGCTGATTGGGTATTTGCAGTTCTTGACGCTATACTAGTGGTGCAAGGGGGCTGCTAGCCATTATCTAGAAAAATCTCACGGACTGTGAACTGATATAAGGGAGCAGCTTAAGGATTAACTTGTATTTGTGACTTGTCGGCGGACGTTTTGGAGGATTGAGAAGTCCAATGCATACGCACAAGGTGTCATTGAGATCAAATCTGTGCGGGCTACGTGTAGATTAAGACGGTTTGTGAAGAGATGGATCGGGGTGTGTGTTCTGAAGGAAATTGGGATGTAAGGAAGAGGATTTGGAGTGCTCCAGTAATCTGTGAAAGAGAGTTGGACCGTTCGAGCGTTCTGACGTCCAAACTTGCTATCACTAGATCCATCGGGATTAGAAACCGAGTTCTTCAAGAAATTGAAGATGTTATGAAGTTTCATCAGACGATTTAAGAGATGGGAAGAAAATTGACTCACAAGAAGATGCTTATGTCAAATTTTTGTTCGTCTATGACCTGAAGTTGAGTTGTCCTTCGAGATCGATGAGTCAAGATCTTCATTCTTGATGCCTAGGCGAATCAAGGAGTCCTTATCTACGCATAGGAGAAGATCGTAATGAGTGAATTTGAGCCATAAGAGAACGATTTACATCAGTTTTTTACTTTTGGTGATCAAATTTCTTGTATGATTTTACGAGGAGAAATCCAAACAGCTTGTTTGGAGTCTTGTTGGATTCAAAATAGTCAAATCTATTTACCAAAGGAGACGGATCTTAGATAAGACGATTCATTTTGTGGATGTATGTGGCTTTAAGCCGAAGGAAAGAGTTTTTGGAGGTTCGATTACCTACAACTAAAAATTGGAGATATCTCGGGTATCAAGAGTTAGATCTGAAAGTTCTTGGAACCAACAGAGTCAAGGAGGAAGACCCTATCAATATATGAAGACCGTTCATGAAAAGAGAAAATTCTTAGATATGCCTTCTTTGGTTTCTTCTCTATGATTTTCATCTTTTTTGATTCGTTAGAATTCTAGTTGGTTATGTACGGCTTGTGATAGCTAGTTTTAGCTAAGGTCTTGTACATGGATGTTGTTTGGACTTGGGTTTAAATCGTGTGATATTGATGTAAAGCTTTCTAGACAAAGTGATTTGTACAACTGACAACTCCAGGCGAAAGGTCAAGTAAAGAATTATAACAGAGGTCTGATCAAGTTTGACATTTTTGTAGTTTAAAGTACACTTAATGAGTAAAAAAGCATAAAGAAGAATATTTCTTTTTTCTTCCTAACGTATTTGAGTCTTAAAATCCTTTTTGCTCAAAGAAATCTTGAAATCTTCATCTTAACATTTCTCTTTCAATACTCAATACTTTGTTTCGAGATAAATCATAACTTGTAAATCAAGTGAATAACTTTAATTTGATTCTTTATTTCACATACTTCAAGTTGGAATGAAAATGTTATTATATTAGATTTTATGTGAAGGTTGTCCAAGAAAATGTGAGGTTCTTGGTTGTGGAGATATCTTGTGTTGAAAATGCACAAAAGAAAGAAACAACCACGAGAACAAGCTTTGCAAGATAACTCTCACTTTATATACACTCGTTTCTTTTTCTCTATGAACGCATAACTGAGTGATATGTAATCTGCACCCAACCTCCTAAAACAAGTCCTTTGATCTCAACTCTAGACCCAAAACTATCGAAGTGTAGTTCAAAGCAAAAGAAACATTGACGAAAATCAATCCTCAAAAGACATAGATAAAGCTTCTGTAAACAAAAATCGTCAATCCAATCCTTGACAAGCAGGGATGGCTTGTTAGTCAAGATCCGGACTAGAAGCATGTCGGAAGATTGATTTCTTCTTTTTTTTTCATTTCATCTTTTGTTAATTTTCTCTTCTTCCTTCTTTTCTCTCCATTCATTCTATCTTCTACCTGGTTACAGAAGTTTGTGTGAGTATCAATGGATATGAGTGTCGTTGTAGGGCTGCCAGAAGACCATTTCAGCAAGCAGAAGCTTGGGAAGGCTATAGGGGACCTACAGCTTGTGAATGATCTAATCAGTTGAATATTGTATGAGCAATTTGTGATATGGAGTAGTAATTGGCATCTACTGAGCAGTGCTAGTGTTCTAAGAGTGCCAGAAGCCGAGTTGAACCCCCTAGAAGATGAGATTTGCTTTAAGAAGCCGACGTGAGAAGACCGGAAGCTTGGGTCATGGAGTAGTAATCGGCTTCCCTATCTTCTCAGTGTATATTTGTGTTGTGTTTTTAAGTAGTAGTTGTGTGTTATGATCCAGACCGCTTTTTGAAAGATCTGGAAGCCGCGTGGTTTTGTGAATTAAACGGAACTTCCGGGTAAAACTAAGGTGTTTGTGGGTTTGAACAAATCTTAGAACTTAGAACAGTGTAACTAAGTGGAAATCTTCTTGGGGAACAAAATCTTTTATGTTACAATGGTGTAAAAGAGAAATCATGAGACATTACAATTATCGAGTGATCTCACATCTTAGATAACCGTGAACATAACACCTAGTATGTCGTCAGGCGAGTTACACGAAAATATTTACAGAACACAAAAATCAACACAATACAAGATCTACAATAAATTTACATGCGAACCGTGTCACAACACAACAACGCACTGCACAACTAAACACAAGTCAGACGTGGTTGTGCATTGTGCCATCGACAAGCGTTGCCATCAAACTCTTACGTTCTCTCATTTGTATATCGAAGTAGTAATACCACATTTGTTTGAATGCATGTTTTAATTACTTTTCAGTAAGCTTTATCCGCTTTTCTTTTCGATGAGTAGCTTTTCACATTTCATGTCACTACTTAATATAAAGATGATAGATGGATCATTTCATAGACCGCCAAAATGATCTCTATGATATATTAAACAAACTAAGGCATGTAAGACTGGAAGTAAGACATGTAAAATGAAGAAGAGAGAAGAGTTTTTGGCCAAGGAAACTAAATTAAATTAATTGACACAAGTTCCATCCCGACAACAACCTAGTTTGCGTTAGAGGGTATCTTTCCTGGATCGTCTTAGAAACAACTTCGTGTAAATATCCCTTAAGCACTCATTCTTGTCAATGAATTAGGGTTTCAAACTTTATCTTGTTCAGATCTGCGACAGGATTAGGGTTTCGATCAGTAACGTGATTCCACACGAAAGAAAAGTAAAGAAAAACAATCAATATGTAAACGAGTCTCATATTACGAGTTACGGGTTTTACCTTTGTCATGGGAGATATCAAAGCTCTGTCTAACTACTACTTAAGAGTTCAGCTTTCGCAATGAAGTCCACGCCTCGTCCAACTCTTTTTGGGGGTAAGCCTAACAAAGTCGCTTTCTGTTGATGGTCCTTCTTAGCCGAACTTGTTCAGTGACATCATCGAGCTGATACCATCGGACTTGTTCACGACATTCATCGTGTGGAATCGAAACCCAAAGCAACTGCCAGGCTGCTGCGTTGTTTTCGGGATCAGCCTGAGTTAAATCCTTCTTGGCACTTAATAAATCTTGTAACGCTTTTTATACAGAACACCAACAGATAGAAGGGCGATTCACATCGCTTAGTGCGGTACGTCAAGTGGACGTCAGATAGTCACTAGAGAGGAACGAAATTCCAGTCGTAGTCACTAGAGAGAAACAAATTCCAGTCCGGTAATCACTAGAGAGAAACGATATTCCAGTCGTAATCAAAATCTTTTTGAACGATAGTGAATGCAGTTCAAGAAATAAGTTCAGTAATACTGTGTTGCTCAATTCTCAAATTCTTTTAGTAACTCTGTATTGCATAATACTCTTGACCAGAATTATTTCCACCAGCCAGAGGTCTATACGAAATAAGTTTCAAAAGTACTTCTAAGCCATCTCAAATTAGTTTAGTAATTCTGTATTGCTCAATACTCAAATTAGTTTAGTAACTCTGTATTGCTCAATACTCAAATTAGTTTAGGAACTCTGTATTCCTCAATACTCTTTACCAGAATTACGTCCACCAGCAATAGTAAGAATGCACTCTTACCTTGACGGAGGTTGTCGTGTAGCTACTCGCAAGAAGCAATTCAAGCGATGTGAATGAGGCAAGAAGAGGCTTCTGTGACAGAACTGAAGGAACTGTTCTGCGCCAAAACCCGTACAACAAACTGGGCGGAGCAAGAAACTGAATATAGCATAGAGACTCCAGAGGACAGATTGCTCGAGTGCATTAATCTCTGCACCATGTTCCTCCTAATTTTCGCTCTGAAGAGACTAAAATACAGCATAACACCATATCTCGCGGTGGCATACGAAGTATTGACAGGTTCTGCAGATCAGATGCGAACATGACGTTCCGGTTTCAAAACCTCCTGCCTGGTCTCTGCGGTAGATATCTTTGCCTTCTGAAAGTAGTCTCAGCGGACCTGCGTACTTACGCTGCTCGCAGAAAGACTTCGCGGACAATCTCCAGTTTACCATGTACGCTGGTCCTTCAGCTACTAGATTCTCTCCTTCTGCAACGTCGAGTCACATTGTCTGCCGACTAGACGTCAAAGGGGTTGTTCAATGCAAATCTGTACATTCTCAGTCGAGCTCCACTTTCTAAGCTGAACATGACCATCAAGTGTTAAAAGGATTTCCTCGTTCCGCATAAACAAGCTGCGTATTCAGCTCTCGCTGTTTGGATGAAGTGCTCCTTCTGTGCCCTCTCATCTTCACCTCCGAGAGTAGACTGAAGCTTGTCCACAAGAACAGGTTCAAGCACGATGTATAGCTTGAGCAGTTGTAACCGCCATGCTGTAAATCCTTAGAGTCTTTGAATGATCTTCAAAAATTTGCCAAGTATTGTTGACAATGAAAAGCAGTGTCTGCAGATATAAACCAAGATCCGATCTACATTGCTGCTTTCCCAGAACTCGCCGTGAACTGCTCAAGATTCCTTAAAATTTGATTATTTGATAAGAACGAGCTTCTCCAGAACCAGACTACTCGGCCACACAAAATTCTCAAGGAGATTCCATGAGGCCAACTTGTTCCTTGTTCTTCTTGGGAGTCGGGACTTTGCTGTGTGATTGTGAAGATGCCATAGACGGACATCCAAGCTCTGGTTCTGTGCCGGCGTCGGAGCTCTGAGCGATTATCAGCGATGTGAAGAACAGACCGCAAGAGCGTTTCTGCTTATTAGCGAACCCGCGGTCAGTGGTGAAAGTTTGAGCGCCTACAGGCCTAGCCCATGTGACAGAAGTGCACAAAGAACTGGTTTGCTCGCTCGTGATTTACCCCCGATGATGGGTTACCGCAGCGGCGCTTAAAGCCGCCTGCTTTTGTTGTCGATTGTGCACCGCTGACTTACTACTGGAACAAGGAGAACTGCACGATGGAAACGTCATGGCCAGCTATAGGCGCATTAGGAAAGCAATATCTACCCTCCTCTCGAATCCCATATCGTAGGCTCATGAGATACCAACGGAGAAAATGATAATATCTTTCCAATACTGAACCCTAAAGATGGCAAGAAACTTGTTACCGACATTGAGAGGGTTGTAGCATTACCTGGATGCTCGGTTGAACGACTTCGCACGGAGCACATTTTCGAGTGGTGGTGCAATCTCGTCATTGTGAGACCATGAAACATGACGTCAGTGCAAATGAAGTGGAACTGAGGCGTGCTAAACTTGTCCGAGCTAAGGTTGTAGCTAACCTCGGGATGTCCGAGGGACGGACAATTGGTCCAACGGGGACTGTTGCTTGATAGAAAAGGATCAGGGAACATCCATAACAATGATCTACGATAACCAAAAAGATTCACCATAGTTGCTTTTGCGGCTTGTACCTGTGGTTTCACCTCCTCTTGTAGGTTGCTTTAGTTCGGTGGGGGTAGGGGTAGCCCGCTGAAGAAAAGCACATTTGCTTGCGCACTAGGGGTCTGATTTCCCGACAAACAGATTAATCTGAGACACCAGCGTAGACGATCCGCGGCACATGGAATGTGTTCTGCTGCTGCTGGTGCTGTTCCGCGGACCGTACCAGGAAGTTGCTAGAACCAACAGACCGACCTCCAGACCTCCCGACTCCCGAGGTAACAAGTGCTATTCAAAAGCCAGCCAGATCAGCAAGGCGGCTCAACTTGTACTGCTGTAGAGAGTGCTTTGCGGCTAGTGTGAGTTACCGGTAATGCAAGTAGTCAGTTCCCGTCAAATCTAAACTGTTCAGGAGGCCTTTTCCTTTTCTTTTTGGCTTTTTGGCTCTTTTACTCTAAAGAGCATCCATCTGAAACTCTATGAGCACTTCGGTATTTATGAAAGGAACTAATCAATCAGCTTTTCCAAAAGTGGATCAGCTATTTAGCTATTTACTTAGAATATAGACTGTAGTCGCAACCTTGTGTGAATTATTCCTCTTTATTAGCTGGCAGAAGGAAAATACCTGAGCCCACTTGCTCGCATGACACCCAACCTCTGCCCAGTAGTACCGTACTGTCGCCGGATGGTACCGGACTGTGTAAGTAGTGATCTTGCAAGTTGGGAAGTCGGAACTGGATGCCCTGAAAAGTTTACCTGTCCGCATCATCCACATCTATAACAGCATCGCCATAATCAGATCCAGTTGCGCATATATGCACGTGAGACCTTGTTGAGAACTCCAAGTTGCCACTGCTTCTGGAAGGGTAGAATGTACCAAGTGATATATACAGTACGTGGGATGTATACAGATATTTACTCAAGGATTTACTTGACCGTAACTCTAATGCGTTTGTCGAACTCTTCCCATCCTTCTTAACCTTGCGTTATTTTATTACACTCTTGACTCGCGATAGTAAGTTAAATAGGTTTATCGCTATATAAAAATATTATATAAAATAAATAAGAAATATAATCTGGATTGATAATCTGTTCTAAAGATATTTTAAATTGAACTTTTCGTATAGAGAACATGCTCTTCTGATGATGTGACATTTTGACCTACAGAGCTTGCTCTTCTCAATCAAAGGTGTTGGATATTTACTTAACTGCATCTCTAATACTTTGTCAGACTTCACTCCACTTCTCTTAACTTTGTGTTATTTGATCGCACCATTGATTAACTATAGCAAGTTCTATAAGTCAAAATGCCACATGATCAACATGAGAGAAGTGTATGTTAGCCGTCAGCCATGTACTATACAAAAAATTCAGTTTAGAATATCTTTACGACAGATTATCAGCGCAGATTGTCTCTTACTTGTGTTTATGTGATGTTTATAGATAACAGTAAACCTTATGTTATCAATCAGAGGTGTGGTCAAGTAATGCAAAGTTTAGAGAGATGGGGTCAAATCTGACGGACATATAGAGGCGCGGTCAAGTAAATCTCTGAGATGTATACGATTTTGAGTCACCGGACATTAGTATCTCCTCTAGTTGTAATCGCTGCAATCATCGTGATTACTCTATGCTGACCTGTTGACTTTCTTTTATTTAGTAAGTAATGTAGCTATTCGAGATAGACTCGAGTTTATTGAGAACATATATGATGATTAATATATTTATTTCTTCACATTATTAAGTTTTTTGCATATTCATAGTTTAATTTCTTCTTTATAAAGTGTTGCACACGTGCATTTCACCTCTACCAAGTTCGAAATAAAAGAATATGCACAAGTGGTTTAATTTATAATCTAATCTTTCCATCCAAAAGAGCTTAGTAATAAATTAATCTGTTGAATAAATAATTAAATAAGTTAAGATTTTGAATTTTGTATTGGACCATGGGGCAATAGCTCCTAAGATCATAGAAGCAGTGCTAAGTTTTCGCACTTATATTCCCGAAGGTGCATCTGGACTCTCTCCACTTATGGGTTAAGTTTGACTCTTCTCTCCACTGTAGATTCAGCTAACAAATAACATTTAAAGAAAAATATTATTATTTTACCATAATATATTTTTTGATATCATAAAAAAAAGCAAAAGTTCCCGAAGTGGATCTAGAATGTATATTATTCACCTCTTCTATCTTCAGACTATGTAAAGTTTTTTTGTTTTATTATTTATTATTTTGTGAAAAAGCGTTAGGGTCATTAATGTTTCTCCTTTTCAAATAAGTTTTATCACACTAATTGCGTGTCAAAAGCTTTGAAAACGAGTTGCATTATTTCTTTTCACATCCACTTCAGCGCTACGTTTACGTTGCTAACGTGGCGCTAGAGAATCATTAGTAATAACATAAAAAGGACGAGAAAATATTGGTTATGGCATTTCAGAAAAAATTACAAGCTATATTAGGAAGTTAGATAGTGATAATATATAGACCTAAGCAGGTCAAAGCCTATGACTGATTGGTATATTCCGTATTTTGATAATGAGCTATTATTTTTAACCATAGACTCACTTTAGTACAAAATCAATCACCTCGGGATCTAAGCATAGTCTAGGGCGTGTTGATGCCTTGAGCAATAAGCTCCTTATCTGCTGCCACACACGCTCATAATTGTAACTAAGATAGAACCGTAAATTTTAAAGTATAAAAACTAGAGTGAGTAATATCATTTGAAAAAAAAAGAGAAATAGGAAATTTACAAACTCACAAGAAACTAATCAGCCAGATCATGTTACTGACTACAAGAACTGAAAATGAAAAGGCATATAACATTATTTTTTGAGAAGAATCCAAAAGATCCACGATGGAACGAAAATTGTGGAAAATAATTCATCTTGGAAAAATAAACAACGGTGCGAACTAAACTGATGACAACTGTTGTGCAGAGTGTTTAGGACGCTGGACCAACATAAAGCCGATGTGAACGAATGTTGCTTAATTAATATACATTTTTCAGGTTTTAAAAGTTGAACTGCTTAACTATAATCTGATATTAATTTAATTTCAATTTTCAACAAGAAAGGATTCTATAATTAAACGTTGGCATGGGTATAAAAGGAATAAATAAGTTTAATTGTTTTGCTTACTTTGTACTTTGCCTTAGAAGGAATATGCTTGTTTCTTCAGAAGAAAATGATCCAATTTCAATTCCATCGTTCTCTGTCAATAAAACATAAAACTACTGAAGAGCTTTCAGTTGAATGCTCAAGTGTCAAATGAAAAGGCAACGATGAAAAACATTTCTCAGTGAACAGTCGTTTTCCATGTGTGTTCCGGGACTAAAAACTGGTAAAATGAAGATTCCGGGGTGACCAGAGCCTGTATGCTCATGTTTGAGGTTTAGTTAAACAATGTGCATATTTGAATTCTCGATGGATGAGGATGAGATGGAGAGGAGAATTATATAATATGAACAAGTGTGTTTTGTCTTGTCTTAGCATCTGACTGGATCCAATATATATTCACCACCACACTTTATACAACTTGCCTCGATTCCCCTTCCAGGAAACAAAAGTGAATATGGAAACAAAATGAACACGAGAGTTCAGAACCTCTTCGTTGTACGGATCCCCTTACGGATCTGGACATCCCTACTTACTAAGCTTGGAAGACTCCAAAACTTTGAAGATACCAAGTGCAATTGTTTAAAGGCCACCCACCAGTTGACGAGGTTCCACTCGCTGACTTCCGGCTGCAACTTGCTTAAAGTTTGCAGATTAGCTCTCGCCATTGTCCTTGTCCCTTGCTTCTGTTTGGAGCGACTCACTCGCTGCGTAAGTTTGCAGCGAGTGATACGCTCGCAGAGCGTACATCAGTTCCGGACACAACGTGGAAGAAGGGGCTCACAATGGAATTACAAGGCTATGCATTTGGCACAACAGAGAAAGTGAACATGTGAGTGAAATGGAGAAAATACTGAAAAGATGCATGTGAAGTCAAAGCAGGAAAACCAAAACTATTTCATGTTCTGTCATCTTCCGGGTTCTTTCCAGATCCATGGTTAGCTTGCATAACAATAATTCTGACAGTCCCTTGCTCTTTATCCTTGACGAAGCTCATGGCAGTCTTGCACAATCCTAAAAATGCGAGACTTCAAAATTCTCTAGCATTGTAACGAAGGTTTTATTCCAGTATTTGCTTCAGATAATGTTGCCGTCGAATACCGCGGGGATGTACTGTTGGCGGCAAAGCAAAGCAATCCCTCTGATTCAACATCATTCGTGAGCATGGGTATATAAGTTAGATGATAGTCCGCGTTATCGGAGCGCTTGATTTCAGAGTTTCTAGTTGTAAGAACGTGCCAGTGCCATTCACTTTCCTCTGGAGCACAACCCTAACTGCAGACTGAGCATCCAGAAGACCTTTTCCAAGGAAAAGTCATTGAAAGTAGAAGGCGAAGGACGAAAGGAGACTACGTAAAGCGAAAGGACCAAGTTCTCCTCTCTCTCTTGGTAGATTTTGTTCCCTACTCCGAGATATTATCATCAGTCAGGGGATCAACGGATTATTTGACTTCTCTATTTCAAACCCCCGCCAAGGGATTTGATCTTCATGGCAAGTCAATTGGACTCCACAGTTCCACTTTCAACCTTTCTTCTTCAATCCAGCTGGCAAATCTCTGGCAGGATCTCTAGGGCGAAGAAGTCCGTAGCAATCTTATAGATGAATACTCAGCTGCAAAGTCACTTGCCATTTACCTGTACAAATAAATCCGAACTCTAAATTTGAACTCCAATAGTTCCCCATTCTTCCCTCCCGTCATGGACTGAGATGTAAGTTACGAGGGTGAAGAACGGATGAGCATGCGTGTTGCAGCAATCCAATCCAATATCCGTGGAAAGGGCTACGTAATTCCTGGAGCTCTTCATGGAAAGATAAAATGCAACAGGGAAACAAAACCCTGTAGAAGCAATCTTCTTCCCAGTTTCAGTGGTATATTTAAAAGAGAAAACTGGCAGGATTTAACAAATTTCTTCCATCTGCAAACTTATCGGCGAGTACTACCCGAGCACTGTGGCGAACAAGCTGGTAATCATCTGCTTGTCGCTTACAGATTTTGACAAAGCAGTCACGCAGTTCTCCACACGACGATGAATGGTGAAGACTGAAGTAACTGAACTTTTCCGGATGGACTGCAAGTTTTACTACAGAATATAAAACAAAAAATTAATACTAGTTTCCAGAGCGGGCCCGGAGTCAAAGACATGGACCCAATCACTCGGTCCATGAACTCATATGGAAATCGTTCAAGCCAATTGGGAGAACCTACTTGAGTTGTAACAACTTTCACAGGTACAGACCTGTACAGTACCTTCGCTGGTTTCAGTTGAGATGATTTAGGAGGGGTGTTGGCGGAGGTTATATCGGCACTTGGAGTCATGATACAGATAAGGAGAGAAAACTGGAGAGACTGAGAAAGCCTCGAAGTCAGTAAATCACAAAGTACTTCGAATCTCCGTTTTCAAGGACGGAATCTGCTGCAAGTGCTGGAGTACAGGTCTGATAGAAAGCGTCAATTGATCGCTGCCCCACGTATCACCGCCTAAAGCTCTCTACCGCTGGAAAAGGTGGACTGCATCGAAGCCTGTAATGACAGCGATGAAATATGAAGATCTTTGACACTGAAAGAGGAAAGGTTATTGGGTGATTTTCTCTGTTTCTTCCCATCGAAACCATGACGTCGGATAGGCATGGCGTCAGCACTGCAGCAGATAGTGCGCCGCGATTGGGATTGAGGTTGTCGGAAACCACTGCAACGAAACAGTCCCCATACCATCTTCTCCCTACCGCTGTCTTGGTCAGTAGAGGCATAATTCTGCAGCATTTCTTAACTTCCACATCTCAGAAAGTTCTACTGAAATTTCCTTCTACTCAACGCGCGTCGTTGCCACTCATTTCAGCGACAAATGCAGTCAGCTGAATTGCCAACTCTGCTAGAAAGGCAATTTGGCAGCCAGCTCGTCGCCTGTGATGTAAAGGACTGTAGGCATTCAGTTTTAGCGGAAAATCTTCTGACGGGAACTCTACAGTTGCGAAGGAGGCCAAAGAAGAGTTAAAACTTCTTTACCGACGGTAGCGAAGGTCGAAGCTGGGTCCCGCAAATGTAAGATTGGCGACAACGCGAACAACACGTCCATAAGAACACTAGCACTGTTGAGCGGCGGAAGAACTCGGGCCTCTATAAGCCCAAGCCAAGGGACAACTAGGACGACGGATGTTAGGAGATCCTAGAGAGGGGCAAAGGGGAAAGACGAGTGCAGTAGAAGCCAAACGTGGAGTGAGGATTGGAGGACTGCGAGGGACTTGACCAGTTTGTGAGGTACTTACTTGTCTCAGAAACCGTTTCCTGCTGTTTGTGAGATCATCGCCGTCCTATTTCTCAGCGACCTTGTCTCAGCGAGAAACTCCACAATTTTGTCCAGCCGCCCATTCCCTTGCACAGCATCGTATCCCTTTTCTTGCGTCCTCTTCCCTTCTCTTCACACAAGTTGGAGCAGCTTCTTCTGTAGTAGGCCATACGATTGAAGACTGTGCGCTTCGAGCACTCACCCCACAGGTAGATTGCATATCACTTGCTGAGTTCATTTACATTTAAGAAGGAATACCACGTTGCACGTGAGTCTTTTGAGTTGTTGTTGCTGGTCACTCACTCTATTACCTGTCTGGTCCTGCGGCTCATGAGTGTCCGGCTCCTGTCCTGCATTGCGTTGCTGCTGCTTTTTGCCTGTCAGCTAACGTGACTGCGTCTCCCGTCTTTGGTGCTTAGCATCGTATAACTCGGCCTGCCTAGCGAAGATGGCCCTCTCTCATACTGCCGAACATTGTTGTCCAATGCATTGCTCGTCAAGGAGCGTGCCGTCTTATGTCCAGATTTTTATCTCGAATTCTATCTCTTCTACGCACTTCGGTCATCCTACCGGGGAGGATAATACGCAATTCAAGGCAAGCAACTAAATGTTGTTCTCTTCCCGTGGAGCATCTGCAGGTGATTCATGTAGGCCAAGTGGAAGAAGCAAGTCCAAACGCGCGCGGATCTATCTTATTGTTAGGTTGAACGCCGTTTGAATGGACAGGTTGCAGCTTCCACACTCAACTCCCACTTTCGAGATGGAATTGGCTAAGCTTTGCAGACTAAGTAGTTCTGATCCGCAGGCGCGCCCTCTCACACAGTATCCGCCGGTTGAATTTCCGTGTTATCACTCTTCAAGTGACCGGAGTGCTCCAGCGAGTAGTACACCTTTCATTCCGGTGGCGGCAAGAAATGGATTCAAGCGCGTTCGAGTCAGCGATCTGAATCATGTTACAGTACCTTCCGCATCACGTTCACTTGAAACATTACAGCTAGGAACTGAGAACAGTACAAACAAGGTTTTGAATTCCGAGTTACGTGGTTCTTTTCTTGGAGCTTATGGCAAACATTCAGTACACGAACCTGAACATGTTCCTCAGGAAATATCCGACTACGACGAAGAGAATGAACATGAGGAGTCGGACAGCTCCTACGATGAGTACGATCCATGCCATATGTTGGGCAGCAATGTGTTTCGCCTCATTTTGAGCTTCTTGGATGTCAAAAGTCGGGGGAGGTGTCTCGCCGTATCGGCGGCCTGGCAGCTATGCGCCCAAGACGATTCTCTTTGGGACTCGGCGTGTAAAGAACTATGGGATGGGAAAATCCACATTCATCCGACTGCTTTAGACCCTTCGACACCGCGCCTAAGGGCATTTCAAATTTCTATGGGCGACTCAGAACGGGTAATCAACCGACTGGACCCGGTATCTGTTATGTTCTCTCATCTTGACGAGTGTTGTGCGCTTCCAAAGGATGCTAGAAGAAGGTTCTGATTGCGATCGGCTTTTGAGGCTTTGCAAGCGTAATCTTTTCCAAGGTTTCTATGGAAGGTTGCTTACAGTAACTCCCTCGGTATCAGCTTTTGACTGGAAACATGAATAAAGCTTCAGTGATGTAGTTCGCCTGTCTTAGAGCATCCTCAGCCCGCTAACGCTAAGCTACAGCGTTTCTCTCCAGAATCTCAGTTCCACCTCATTGCTGCAAATGCTCCGTTAAACCGCTTCAGTTTTCCTGTTGATATGCATTTTATCAACAGAAACTTGTCTACGAAGTATAGGAGCAGTGACAAAGCTCCGGTCTGCTCTGATGTAAGACACTTTTCAGACTTGCTGTCAACCATCCGCAAACTCCAAACTCGTACACGTCACTGACAGTACCTTCACAAGTCTTAGAAGTTTCATGAGAAGTGATGATTCCTTCTCGTTCTTGTGATTTACTGACGCTTCTGGCAACTTGTAAATGGATCTTCTGCAGGGGAGTGTGTGCGGTTCTACGACCTGCACTCACTTTCCCGCATTGATCTGTACTCGCATTAGTGCTTCGTAGGTGACGTGACGAGAATTATCAGCACTTCCTCGCATATACAGACGATGCGCGGAAAGAGAAGTTTCGGTGGGACAAAATCACTACCCGCCTTAGCTTTTTAAGCATCCAATCAGGAAACGAACCGTGAGGTGAAGTACCTGCGGTTTAGGGATACAACGAAGGTAAGCGTGATCAAGGAGAAGAGCGTGGAACATATCAGCCATCTGACACAGAGTTTCAACTGCTGCAGATCCGCATTGAGGCCCGCGACCTGTGTACATTCGTTTGGGAACTAAACTTCAAAGAGGTAAACATCCCTACCGTCGTACCTCGCTTCCAGCTTCCCCAGTCTCTGAAGGCTCCGTCTTGGATCTGGAAGTGGTATTTATTTCCGAAACAGTATACCATTATATACCAGTAAAAGCGACTACGCGTTCGATGCTGTAACTCGTGTCTGTAACATAGTGACCCGGCAAGTAGCTTGACGTTTCCAGAGATTTCTCAGCTGCAAGATCGCAAGTGAAGTCTACCACTGCTGACTGTATCTACGACTCTATCAGAATGGCGTCCAGGATTGCGTGAATCATTACAACTGAAAGAAGATGATGAACTAAGAATTAAGGTTTGATGTGTGGGTGCTGCTCCTTTTACGCATCAACGATGCTAACAGTGTAGCCTCACCACTTGTACTGTGCCTCCCGTAACTGCAGCACACAGGTGAGTACTGGAAACAACTCGACCCATATTACCGTGGATTGCCGTTAATGCGACGAATCTTTCACCCGGATGGCCACATCACAGCTGAACCTATAGATCAGATCTGGAGCGGTGCTCATGGGAGTTCGTGGACTCTGCGTGGATCGAAGGTCAAAACAGGGCCGTCTCTGGTACGGATTAATCACTGGCCCCCTCTTGCAATCTCCCGCACGCCTGCCTGGGGCTGGAAAATGGAGAATGCATGGGTTGTATATACTTCAACGAGTGAAGTGGTCACAAGCTGGACCGCTGAAAATTTTCTCGCTACAGCGCCTGCCTGAGCATCCGCCGACGAAGAGATATTGCGTCACCTCACGCGCTGGGGCCTGCTGTTTACTCACCTGCACACACATTCAGCTCTCCCACTTCTGCGTCTTGTTCAATGGGAGTAAAATGTCCCTTTACTCGATCTTCGTTTCCTTTCGTGTAGGCATCGATTTAAAGTTGGTTGGTTGAGTGATTGGAAAGTCGATACAGGAGCAGGAGATGACAGCATTAAGATATGTGTGCTGGATCTAAGAAAGCTGATTTGTGTGGCGGTCAATTTTGAGCTCCAGGTGACCAGTTACCATCTTCCAACTCCCGCTACATAATTCACTGAAGATCTACTCAACATACGAAAGTCACTTGCACAACTCGCAACATGGTCAACACACCTACTTACGTCCAAAAATGGAGGAATCTATGGGTTGCATACACTCACTTCAAACACACTGTACTATAGAGTGGTCACAAGGAGAGAACATTTGTCGTCTGAAATCCACTTCACGTTTATCGTTGTACACTGCTGTACAGTATCAGAAGATCTTGGCGTCGAGGTCGCGTCGGGGCCGGGTCATTCACACTAGTGTAACGATGCATGGTTTGGGAAGGAACGTCTCGCGGATATTTGTATTTGCCCTCCGTTTAACATGAAGAGGTCGACGAGGTTGTGTGGATATTCCCATAGATTTTTCACTGGTCGGATGAAGACTACGCATGTTGCAGGATCTAGTTAGTGCTACAACCTGCGGCTTATCTCTTCAGGGAGATATGGTGATTTGTTATACTCGTTCGATGACAGCATATGTGGACTGTTATTTAAGTTTAGCAATGTCATGTGCTTCTGCTGTAGATGAGCAAATATGTCTCTATTCTAATATGATGGTATTGTCCCACCCGTCCCGCCCGTCTGCTATACCTGCCTGCCGATGGAGAACATTCGCAGCTTTCTTTCCAGCTCCTAGCTATAGACTTGGAAAGAGATTACTCTCTACTACAATGATTTTCACAGGGGCAGATTCGCATCCAAACTTACTCAAAATCGCGATTGATTGCAGATTTGTTTTCCACCTTACTTAAAGGACTGATCTCCTCGTGTCGGATTGTAAACACAGTACCGGTTCGTCACTTCGCAATATTTATTTCCATGCATCGCTTCCCCACATCTCACAGAGTGTTCCTCAACGTTTTTCTACAAATTCATTTCACGAGTGTAACATGCAAATCGCACATTCTCATATTAGTACACAAATCAGGGGTGCTTGTTTCACCCACAGTTGGTTTATTGTGATTGAAACGATGTACACCCGACTGGCTATCAACAGTAACATGACCTATCACTTTGGCTTGTGTGTCATCATTCCATAATCTTCGACCATGACTAAATACTTCGGCCATTTGAATTATTTCTAACGATAAAATACACATTAGATAGTACATGCTCGAAATGCCGATGTGTCTCGCGAAGTACGTACTTAGCGAAGTACTTCCTTGGCTACGTATACTAGCTTCATACTCCAGCCTCCAGTGGAGAAAGCTACCTTTTACTCCTTGCAAGGTGAGACTTCCGAATATAGCAAAGTGGGCACATGTGCAACTTAGCACTTGATCTTCCGGACTCTTGTGGAGAAAGCTCTTTTTACTATTTTGTCACGCTATGTGTAACGGATTTGCTAGTTAGTAGAGTACGCGGTAGCTAGTTTCGTTAAGGTTGCTAGCGTTATTAAGAGAAGTTATTGGTCTGGATCCTTTTGAAGAGTACAGTGTATGATAAGAGCTTGTATGTCTCACTTCTTTCGAGTTGAGCCTTCAGCTCTTAGTTATGATAGCTGAGCTGAGTAAGAGTAACTTGAATTCTCTAATGTCTTAGTGAGTTTGATTTGACTAGAGTGATCTTTGTGTTGCTGGTTGACATTTCAGTATGGATGAATAGAAAATTATTCGAAAGAAGTGAGTCGTGAGGTTTGATTTGAGTGATATTAAATCACGAAGTTCTGCCCGTGGTATCTCCGGAGTGCGTAGATCGAAATCTGGTGAGGTGTGAAAAGAGATTACATGTTTGCAGTTTGCGAAGCGGAGCCAGCAAGCTAGCTTGTTGACATGAGAGTTAGAGATAACTTTCAAGTTGTGTGGAGGGTCTCAAAATCAAATCACCTATCTCGACACTATTCCTGGTGAAGTTGCTTAACTGCTCTTAGCTTGAAGTTCATCTATCACTAAACCACTTGCTCTTGGTGTTACATATAGAAGCGCGTAGGTATCTACACACTTCCTTAAGACTCTAGAAGTACATGTTGGACATGTGGAGAGTAGTGATGTGATGACTCTCATTCTAGTATGGAGAGATAGCGTTGCGATAGCATATTCTGTGTGTTAGATGGATGAGTAATACATGTGAGAAGATGTTCAGTGTTGTGAGTACTACATGCATTCTAGTGGATGTCAGTGGAGGCTATTAGCTAGTAAGACACTTAGTTAGTGATTCTATATATTGTTTGTAAATTATCCGTTGTCATATATTATGCATGTGGCTACCGAATGGAGGTAGAGTCAGTCCGAGGAGGGCTGGATTTCTCTTTTCGTGTATGTTATGTGTGGAAGGTTCTCATTTGAACCTCTTGTGATTGGACCCCCTCCATGCTTTGCTTCACGTCACGTTTACTTGTGTTGGCGTTGATGTTTCAGAGTGGTTTCACTCTAGTATGTTTTTTGCTTGTGTTGGCATTGATGTTTCAGAGTAGTTTCACTTTAGTATGTTGTTGATAGTGAGGTTGAAATTGCTAACCAATCGTACTATCTTACGTTGAGATTGGACTTGCGGACTAATAGATCGTAGAGTTAGTGTGGTATGACAGGTACATGTCGTCCATATGGAATAGGTTAGCTCAGTATGAGTAGATAAGAGCTAGTGGTCGTCACGTGCGATATCGAGTTGTCGATGCTCTTGTTTGAGCATTTTTGTTCATGGTTGGCACGAGGTTTTGTCATCTCTGAGTTCTCGGATCAGCAACAGATTTGTATCACATGTTGGACTTCTAGTAGTGACCACCACAAGAAAAAGTGTGCACAAAGTGGTGGGTATGAGACTCCTCGGAAATCTCAGGAGACGCAAAGATAATATGATCATTGTCATCCGTATGATCACACTATCGATCGATGTTTTGATCTCTATCTAGAGTTGCGACAAGAGAGAACTTCGACGACAAGTACAAATCGAGGACGAGGAGGAGCTCAACGAGACCAAGGTGGTCGAGCTGGAGGTAGAGGTCTAATATCTAGTAGAGGATAGACCGGTCATACTCCTGATATTATCTCTGATGCTGCTATGATGATTCGGACTGAACAACTTGAGAAGAGATTAGCTAGTATGATTATAGCTCAACGGAGATCAAGTTCGAGAGTTGAAGGTTGCACATCTTATACAAGAAACTATGATCTCCTTGACTTTATGTGCGATGCGCCACACGTTGATACGTCCGCAGTAGCAAGTCGAGGATCAGTACGTATCTGTGAGTCACGAGAGACATTAGTAGAGTTGGATCCACAGAGAGGAGACGCTGAATAAACAGACCAAGCTTTCTCATTCTTTTACTTTATCGGAGACACTGAGGACGTCATCTATGGTTCCTAGTCGACCTATTGATGAGGCAATTGGTTAGGTGCATGTGCATTGTTGAATGGAGGAGACGTAGATCTGTCCATTACATCCACAGATGCGATGTCAACGCATTGTTGGAGACGGTTATGTCAGTAATGCAATCTCTGTTGTTCTCAGCCACATACATGAGGATATTGAGAGTTAGATTGACTCTAGTGTTTCGAATGATTGCCACGTTGTGTGAGAGCGACGATGTTATTACTTCCAGTACGGAAGTGTTTCGAATGGTATGGTAGACTCGTCCATTAAATCAAGGATCAGGACGGCTATCAATAGTTCATGGCAAGCAGCTGCTGCTAGACTGGCAGAGTTGCTAGCTATGCTGACCACTGAGCGGGCTAAGTTGACACCATGTATGGTGTTGTTGGACAACAAAAGTGTGATCTTATATTTGGTTGGACCTTTTGGGAAAGTGTACAGACTCAGGAGCACAACCCATGATGGTAGGAAGGCATCAATTGTTGGATTAAGTCTACGCAAAACCGAGGTGGATACGTGTCCAATATAGATTCAGATATCTCTAGATGGGTGGACAAAATTGATCCAGTTTATGACACAAGAGAGATTGGTCGTGAGAGTTCAACTGGACCACCCAACAGATGACTCGATGATGAAATTCAAGGCCATTGTCACGAATGCAGAGTCTTATGACGTCTTGATTGGTAGGACCATGTTGTACCATATGAGTTTCATGCTCGACTATTGGGAGGAGACAACTTCTTATAGACCAAGATGGTAGTTTGTTGATGAACGGATGAGTCGTTTACCAATTCGATTCAGTCACTGAAATTGGGTCCTCATAGCTGAGACCATAGCGTCCATTGTCGCATTCAGTTCGGTTATCACTTGGTCCGATGAGTTGTTGGAGGACAATGTCCATGCAGAAGATACTCTGATACTAGAAGAGACGGAAACTTACCTAGTATAAATGGAGTGGTTTCGTCTATCTTGGATGTCCCACTTTAGAGTTTGAGATCAGAATTGCAACAGTATGCTGGCGAGTTGGTATATCAAGCTTGGAACGAAGCTTTTGTACCACCAGTAGTAGAATCGAGTGACGTTCTTACTATTGGACTTGTGACGTTACCACCTTTGGGTACAACATCGATTGTATGGTAATATCTAGAACAAAGAGTATGTTTACTTGATTTATTCCATGGGATTAGCATTGGTTTGGCTGCAAACTTGCAGTCTAGCATATAGATACAATGGTATTTGAATGTGGAGAGAGATGAGACTGTCAGACAAGTCTCATTACGTCATGTGACACATCTGGTACAAAGATATCCAGATCTACTATCGATGTCAGCAGTTAGAAGATATCAGCAAGCATTACCATCAGATATTTTGCTGCTGGAGGCGCCAGACGTTGGACGAGTTGGTGTCATTCATTTGGTGATTGCATAGTTGTCATGTCATGATCATATACGTGCAAGACCACGTCAAGGCTTGCACGACCCGTGATCTATCATGTTTTGAGAGATGTTGAGGATATTGTGACATCTACAAGTACATCAAGAGTTTCCTCGAGCGTATATATTGGAGAACGTTCTTTTGTTAGATGAATCTCGTGCACGAGTTCAGACGCATGTATATTAGGTGCAATCATGGATTGGACCTGCAATGTTATTGGATGCACCACGAGTGGTATCTCGTGCACATCGTCCACGTCTCTGTGATAGACGAACGTGATCCCTAAGCAGGTGCTAAAGCGCACATATGATGGAGTTCAATGACTAGCACATCTTATGGTGCATAGCATAATGGATGCTAGACAACGATCTCAAATATTGAGGTTCGCAGGTAGATCACACATGACAGTGATGAACTTAGTACGATAACCTAGAGCAGCATTGTCTGTCTTGTTGAGTTTTTTGGTTTCTCACGCTTATAAGGAGAGATGTCTTAGGCTTTTATGAGATGCCCAGTTACAGCAATTGGTGGCGGTCAACGTCCATAAGAGAAGCGGACGATAGGATTTCTTATCGGTATTATGATGGTACATTCAATGCCGAAGGTTTCATGTCGTCAAGTGTTAGGTCAAGTAATCGATCTGAACTGCTTGACTTGGATTGTTAGTCTTGGATTGGCTGAGTAGCGCCGGATGCGATTAACAGATATTACAGTTCAAGCACTCATGAGCTCTTTGTCTTCCGAAAATAGAGACAAAGACTAGGGATGAGGTACGCAATCGTCGTCTATGGACGTCATGGGATGTGGCATATGTGCATGTGGAGCTTGCACCAAGGATTGCATGGGTTGTTCAAGAGGATGTAGTTGAGTCCGGTGGTGATGAGTAACAGAGCATTGCTCTCGAGGTTGTTAGATAGCAACCAAAGATTTCGTCTTCGACCTCTATTGTCATGACATATATACTTGGGAGCCGGAGGTTGAGATCAAGCTTAAAGGAGGAGAGAGATGAACGATACATGGATTCTTGAGAGGTTACAAGAACTGTTTCGCTTTCAGTATGAAGAATTTGGATATCTTAAAGAGGTAGAGTATACGGATTGAGTTGACTATCGATACGTCAATCTTTCGACGCTTCTAGATATGGAGAGAGCCTTGACCAAGATACTCCACTTGTTCCTAGAAGAACTTACACTTCTCAAGATGCAACTTCAATCCATGGCTCTCGACCACCAAAATATCTCTTGTAAATGTCTTTTCGTGCTACTCCATCATAACACTGTAGACCAAGATGTCGTCACTGTAACATTTGACAAAATCCAATCTTGCAAAGATCTCGTCCATAACTCTTTAGAACTCCACAGAGGCATTCTTCAACTCAAATAATCGTCATTGATACAAACAATCTTTGTCGTGAGGATTAACCCCCTCAGAACGGTATCTTGACCTTGTCCTCCTCTCTAACTAACAACTGATGATATCCTGCTCAATGATCCAATGAACCAAAGATCTTTGCGTGTCCAACTGTATCAAAGTTCTCATAAGACGTAGACATGACATACTTATCAGACTTCATTTGCCGATTGATACGTTGATAATCTCCACACATCCGTCTATCCATATCGTTGTCATACATATCCTTCTTGGTTGGCATAACTGTGGCAGATGCAACTTTCCATGCGATATCTCCACCAATCTAACCTCCACCAAGTCTTGAGTCCTACTCTATTTATCCAAGGGGTCTTGAAGAACAGCAAACGAAGATGGAAGTAATTTCATTTTCACATCCTACAAATGTTAGTCGAGTCTATGCATTCCTTGGATCGGTAAACTTCTATCACGGTATGTCAAATGATTCAATAAGATTGTGAAAGTTCTAACCAAACTGACAAATCCATATGGACCAAGAGTGGCAGTGGAGAGATGAGAAAGAGCGAGCTCTTGTAGAGCTCAAGGATAAGTTGACATCCACTCTCATCTTGAGGAGACTCGTTAGAGGACGTCCGTTACAATTGCATGCACTGATTGGAGTATGTTGAGACTTGGGGCAATGTTGACATAAAAAGATGATGAGGAAAAGGAGTTCATGATGACATACGCTAGTCGTTCCAACAATCCAACAAAAGTTAGGTATAGTTAGTAAGAGGGAGACTGTTTGGTTGCAATGTGAGTTGTGGCACACTTCATATGCTACTTATTTGAGAACCACTTTACTCTCATCAGCCGCTCAAAGGGTTAAGGAGTTTGACAAGCTTACAGAAAAACTTGCACGATGAGCTCTTATTTTGCAAAAGTATGACTTTCATATCGTACATAGACTTGAGGTGGTGAACCGTGATGCAATCGATTTCCATGCACGAGTCAACGAGATGTGACGCGAATCCATTGACATGGTGACACAGATGATGAAGTTGTGTCGAGGTGGCATGCTTCTACTTTTTTTGTGTATGTTGGTTTTGGATGACGATGTTATATCTCACAAAAGTCAAATAGAAGATGATGAATCCTCGTACCTTGAGGGTGATGATGATTTAACTTATCAACGGAATATTCACGAGGATGTGATGCTTATGATATCTCTTGGTACTTGTGTAATGATGAGCACATTAAGTGCCAAAGAGCGAGATCTTGTCCTCCAACGACCAAGAGGTTCTGACAAGAAAGAAGACACGTACTTAAAGTGTGGGATGATGAAAGAGTGTGTGTGATATCGCACTCTCGCAAAGAGCACAATTAGTGCGGTACGTCCATGAGGAGTTGAGACATTTTGGAGTAAAGCGTACATATAGCTTACTCCAAGGACAATATTGGTGACGTGATATGCACATCGATGTGCAACAGTTTGTTGGATGAGGTATAGTTTGTTATCGAGTACGAGCATCATTCAATGCTCCTACTGCACAATTACACCTCTTATCGATTATAGGGTTGTGCTACCATTGGAGTTTGGATTTTACGAGACTCTTATCATTGATTATACGTCACCATCGATATGTATTAATGATGGTGGAGCACTTCTCAAGTGGATTGAGTTGGCAGCGTTACCAAACAAGGCGAGTGAAGGGACATCGTATGTATTTCTCAATCAAGTGCTCAGTCGTTTTGGTGCTCCATCCGAAGTGCTAATTGACCAAGGTACAGAGTTTCTTGGAGAGTTTCAGGCTTTATAACGTCAGGCAATGATTGATCATCGTATTACAGCTCGAGATCATCTTGAGACGATGGTTTAGTAGAGAGAGTTGTTCAAACAATGAAGAGAAGACTGCACAAGTATGGCTTACAAAAAGAGCATTTAGGAGATTGAGATCTTCAGTTATCGGGGTTGACTATGGGGTAATAATGTAGCCGACAAGCATCTTTTTCATCGTACTTTTTACTATATTGTCAAAAATCTAATTTACTTGCAACCATTTGTCATGATTTTGTTGGAGTTTTGGACTTTCATGATCCGAACATGTAAGTGAGAGCATGTTCTCAACGTGCGGAGGTGTTTCGAATAGTTGTGCCTATGACGTTTGAGAACTTAGCAATTGTTCAACATCCAGACACGTTGAGATATGTGACTATCTAGAGAGGAGGTTGTCGACAATCCATATGCAAGTTTCATCTTGACGATTATGTTTATTAGTAACAGACTGCACCAACGACCTTATATGTTATCGGCACACTATCTTGCATGGATCTTACCGTGTGCGAGAGATGTTATTTCATAGAGTCGTGATGGCGTTGTTTGAAATAATCATGTGCGTAATTATTTGCCATGTCATCTTTCAGACATCTATGGTACAATTGATCCAAACTTATCATTAGTATGAACTGGTTTGGGATGCATGTTATGTAACTCTGCTAGTGGAACAACTAATATGTTAACGTGTGACGGTCGTCTGCGAGATTAGCACATGTGTTTGATTTCATCTCTTTCATCACGCAATTCTTTCAAGACAATGAATGTTTCTATGATATATATAACGTGATCGATTTGACTTTCACATGATGTGTATAACAAACAAAATAGACATAACACCCAACCTCTTGATCATTACATGTGCCAAAAGTACATATTACGTAATTGAAATATATGACTATCTAAAACTAAAAAATACATTGTATATATATCACATCACATGTTTATATTTTATTTGATTAAACAACCATATATATTGTGTAATGAGATATATGCACATTGATAGTTATCACATAAAGTATAATAACTGTACTAATTAACAAATTAAACGATAATTAAACCCATTAACATCGTTAACTTTGTTAAGAGAAATCTTTGATGTAATGTGTTTAGAAAGAACACGAAATAATAGTTTATAAATCTCCATTCTCTCACCCCTCAAATCGAACACTCAAATTCTTGGCTATTCACGAAACAGATTAGAATGATCTTCGTGTTACACACTACAATATAAATAAACTAAAAATTATTATGATTCATTATATATCTACAGTCAGACTACGATGTATATTAAGTCCAGCATCTTGCATGATGAGTACTCAAAACAGGGCAAAATGGACACATTTGATCTACCCACGAGACTAGGTTAGAATGAGCTTCGTGTTACACATTACAATATAAATAAATTAAAATTTATTGTGATTTATTATATATATACAGTCAGACAACGATGTATATAAGCATGGCTCCTTGCATGATAAATCTCGAAATAGAGCAAAATGAACACATTTGCACTTTATCTCTCAATAAACTCTCAATCGTACTTGACTTAGCCGAGCGAGATGGTCTCAAAAAAAAAAAATTTTAACAACTGGATACACTCCGGAATGTGTACCGAGTAGGTTTGCAGGAAAAGAATATTACAGAAAACTGGATACACTCCCGAATGTGTACTGGATTATATTATAGATAAGATGAGCATTGAAATATCATCCAGGTTCGGGTTCATAACCTCTGGCAACTGCAAGAACGCAATTCTTAAAATGCACCAATTACAGTAAACAACCATTCGATCTAGTTTCTGGGATCTGGGAAACGTGGTAAATCAGCGCAAATAGAATCGTTATGAGAGCTGAAGGGTAAAAACCGGTAGCAGAACAACATCAAATCTGCAGAGGCAAACCGGCTTCAACCAAGAAATGCTGACGTATTATAAGAAGGATGCTACTGACGACGGTTTCCTTCAGTTATCCGACTTACGATAACAACCCCCGTCGGACACTCATTCCAGAAAAACATCGACCTGTTCTAGTCTCCATCCCACCAAAAGGCGCTATCACCACTGTCACCAAGGGCAACCAGTACCTGGCGGCGCTCAGTACCTCAAGCTCAACAATATCCTCCCTTTGCCAAATGGTATTCCACAAAATTTACGACGGAGTACTGAGCAAGTCTGCTCGAAGGCCTCTTCTACAATGATTCAAGACAACTCAGCCAGGAGATAACTATTCTAGCATTCACCCCGACCATGTACACAGCGCCTACTGCCCTTCTCGAAGACAACCAAGATCCTCGCTGCACTCAAAAAAGATGCAGTCGGTCCCCTCTGGAAAGTACTCGCAGTTCAGCATTACATGTGTACCAGTCCGTCGCCAGACTCAGGAAGCACCGTCCCCTAGAATAAAACTACGCCACAGAAGAAACAGACCAAGCTCAATGCGGAAGTGGATTACTGCGGCATGTTTGCCCCATAGAGCCAAGTTGAACTATATACTGAGTGGTAATATGCAAGCCGCAAGCCTTTCCACTCATCCTCATGCTGCTCGCTCCATGCCCCGCTTTTTCAGTGGCCACACTCGACGATGTAAAAATTAACACAACGAAAAATAACGTAACACTGTGCCGCAACCTAAAAAGGCCAAGAGAGGTTCACTCGGGTGACTCGAGTGTATTGGTAAGCTTAATGTGGAAGTAACACATAAGTACACAACTAACTTTGCTGCAAATTACTTCTAAGAGATCAAAATCATAGCATTTGTGTTTCAACTAGAGGTTAGGCGGATTATGTTTCCATGAAAAATCATTTTCTCTGTTACATCCGAGTACCAAGGTGATACGCATAACGCAGCCACCGCAAAAAGAAATGCCCATAGCTCAACACTGAGTTCGGATACACAGTCCCATACAGGGACAAATCTTACTCCTCAGAGTTACTTAAAAGTGTTATGGACCTCAGATAGTGATGTGGGGCTCCAAGGTTGAGAGCCCATTAGTAATCCCCATCGCATTCTGAGTTGCGGTTACTCCTGAAAACTTATGCGACCAAAGTGCTGGCGGTGGCGGACTCGTATTTCCAGTTGGGTGGGAGCTTCTTGGTGCGCTTGTAGTATCTTGCCAACCTGTGGACACGGCTCTCGATCAAAATAAGACGGAACTTGGAATCCTTGTCTTTGCGATTTCTCTCGAGGTGTTTCCTCACAGCAACAGCCTTCTTGATCAAGTGATACAAATCCTCAGGAATCTCCGGGCCGAGTCCGTGACCCTTGAGAATTCTAAGGATCTTGCTTCCAGTGACGCTCTTAACTTGCGAGATTCCGTGAGAATCCCTCAGAATCACACCAATCTGAGACGGGGTCAAACCCTTTCTGGCCAACTTGCAAATATGATCATCAACCTACGCAACACACGAATGATATTCAGAACCCTAAAAACATAACCGCAATAGTAAATCACTTGCCGCGCACCCTATATTCAATATGAAACAAGAGGTGTAGACTTCTAATACGGAGTGGTCTCAGAGTCCGAGCAGCAGCGAGCACAGGGAGAGTGTTAGAGATTTTACCTCTTGGGTGGTGATCTTCAACCAGCTGGGAGGGTTCCTCTTGTACGGCAGAGCCGAAGAGGACATACCCTTCCTGCAAGAAAATAAGCCATTCCAATCGAACTGAGAATACAAATATTCGATCTACAGCTCACAGCCACCATGCTCTATTGCTGCAAAGAGCGCGGGCAAGCAATTTGGAAGAGAAACCTTATTTCAAACTCATTTCAATCAGAGGAAACGCCGATTGCAAAAAAACGAGCAAGAAAAACGAGAAGTGAAAGGCGTAATTCGTACCCGCGACTGTGCATGCGCCCCATGGTGGCGAATTTTTGAGAACCAAGGCAATCCTGCGTTCGATACGAGAGGAAGAACGGGACGCGCTGGAGAGAGAAAGGAGTGCGTCACGAGCCAATGTTGGACTAATACACCCTAACATAGAACAAACCCTAGATCCGATGGACGGTGTCTGCGAGGTTCTAGTCGTTGTACTCGGTTGATATCGTACTGCGTTGTGGGCCGTCAGAATCCGTTCTGTTAACTACCATAGTAGGCCGTGTTCGTTCCTACAGCGTTCCCGATTTATTCTCAAGAGGTTCACGTAAACCGCTTTCAGGGAATGCTGACGGGTAGGGAAAGAGTTGTCTTTAGAGGTATACCCCTCTCGTGATTTCCAGGAGTTTCGCTAATTCTCGTTCCAACTTTAAATTGAATTTATGACTGTCTATATTGTTTCCAATATTGTTGTACCTTTAACTTTTTTTCTGATATTCTTTGTACATAAACTGTAGATTCTCAGTAAAAACGGAGGAAACTTATCAATATCAACAGTAGGATCCTTCTTGAACCATTTCTTATCATATAACATGTCTTATGTATATGTTTCTTTATATAAAGTCAAATATCAGGTACGCAAGGAGAGAACTATATTCTTTCAGATTTTAAGTAATACCATATAGGAAAATAATAGCATAAATCTCTATCTTAGAAGAGTGGTATATGAGATGAGATGAAATATATCGAAGATCCATTTTTGCTATGTATTTGCATGGCTGAGTGGAGATTTTGAGAAAGTGAATAAGACAAAGCTCTCGAAAGTCGAAAGAGAAATTCACTTCTTTGAGTATAATCTGACATGGCAGTTAGTTACTAAAATGAATATGAATGTAGAAGTAGCTAATAAAATTTTTGACAGAAACTATGAAAGAACAAAAAAAATGAATCATCTTTGTCTTTTTCTTTGTGTAGTGTGATACGAATGATTGTGGATCAAATCGTTCTTCTCATGCATGTGGATGATGAGTGGTGATGTTACGGATCAAGTCTTTTGATCCATAGCGGATCCCTTATGCTTTCTACCATCGCTTCAATGTTGACAGTGGTCGTAGTGGAGATGGACGAAAGAGAAAATGTTGAATAATTTTGATCATCTGAGCTCCTGCCTCGATGATCTCTGCTAGTGCTTCAATCTTGACAATGGTGACACAAGATGGATGAAAAGAAAAGCGTCAAATAATTTTGATCGTCCGTACGAGTGATTTACGTTTTGTGCCATCCTCTCAACTTGATAATGATCGCAATGAATATTGATGAAAGAGAAACGTTGGATAATTTTGACTCGAAGCAAAGAAACGTTAATGTTCGAGGTGGTGGTTGAAAGTATGGATAGATTTTTAGCACCCACAGTGTCATAGATAATTTTTCGTGTATGTTGCTATGATGGGATAATGCTTGTAATTGTCTCTCTTGTGTGTTGTTTTGATAGGATAATGCTTTTACACGATTATGTTTTGCATTGCTGTAGAATATGTTATAGTTGAGGTTTAGATATGGAAAAGATGATTTAGATTATTAACATAGGTTTGCATTGCATGATGAGTGGTGTAATACATATAAACCTATTGTATCGAAACAGTAAGTTTAATGCAATTAGCTACTCAACACAATTCTCATACTTTGAAACAACACAATTCTCATACTATGGAATGATTTACTTCTCATACTATGAAACAACTCAATATCATATTTCCACATTGATCAATTAGTACCAATGAGCAAACCTATTATTCTTGTTCTCATAAATGTTGTACTTTCTCTCAAACTATTTGAGAATGGTTATACTTTCTCTACAACTCTCTCAAAACGGATACATCTTCTCTCGAACTACTCAAAACGGTAATACTTTCTCTAAAACTATTTCCATTAAATAGGGCGTATTGTCAAATTCTTCTTAAATCAGCTTGTAGTTGTAGGTTGTATTGTTCATTTTTCTCACGAGAACTATTGTTATATTTTCATACTGCAAATATTTCATTAGCCTTGAGAAAAAATTGAGAATTTTGGTTTAACTTAATTCATATAGTGATCTACATTTGTTTATAATATTATAGAGAGAAGTATCAAGTCTTTGCATATAGCATGTTGTTACAAACATATACATTGAATTAGCTCTGAGAAGTAGTGAGAAGTTCAATTTGATTTTAATAGAGATTTTCATGTAAAGGTTGGTTAGTTCTAATTTACAGTTTAAAATGAGAAGTGAAATAACATAGTAAGAATGTAACATACATACATAATGTACGGAAAGTTTCATAATTTAAAGTTGAAGTTATGAACTTATAATTGAAGTTTAGAAGATAATTTAATCTAGATTGATAAGCTATAATGATAAAAGTTATAATTAAAAGTTAAATTATATGGAAATTATGAGCATTATACCCAAAAAAATATCAAATTGAATAAAAAGTTGTTGCAATATCGTTGATGTCATCTCGTTACTACATGGCCTTACAAACTGATACGAGTTGTATTATGACAAAGCTTCATATTATACGCACTGACTCACAATGCAATGAGAGTCAGTGCGTATAATATGAAGCTTAGAACCCCATGATGTCTTAGAATCAATTAAGCTCCAATGTGAAAGATCTCTCTTTTTGGATGCATGTACTATCAAAGTATAGATATTAACCTCCAATATGATGAGATCTCTCTCTTCGAATGCGTTGTCGTAGCGAGAGCCTTTCCTTTGAGCAAGGGCGTACCTTCTGGCTGTAGCTAGCGGTCGATGCACAGCAGAGCGACTAGTATCTCGTAGATTTTTCTCTGACTTCCTCGATAACTAAGCACTTTCTTTCTCTCAGTAAAGGGTCAAGATAACCACACGAAAACGTTGGATGATCATGGGCACGACAAACGGGATACCGGAGGATGTGCAGGTTTGGAGGGGTGAATGTCCTGTTGTGGGACCAGTTAGTATGTAAATTACGCGTATAAGTGTGTTTTGCACACAATTGTAGAAGTTGTGGTGTAATGGGATCTAAAACTTTGCTCTTATGAGCTTAGAATGCTCTATTATCTGCTGAGGGGCTCCATGGGGTGCAAAAGGACAAGGTGGGGTTCTTTAACTTCTCATTGGTCCTCAAAAAAGTGAAGGTAACTTGTCCTCTACCTAAGTGCGCGCTCTGGGAGGATCGGGGCACTTTGACGAGGGATTTTGGAGATCAGAGGGCATGGGCGGAGAGCTCTCGATGGGAGGAGCAATCTGACCACAAATTTCACTCGATTTGGAGGTCCATGGCATACGTTATGGCGATTTGAAGTTCATAGAGTGATGAGAATACATAGCTTTCTCTTCCGATTGTAAGATTAAAGAGTTTGAGTGATTGAGCCGTCAGATTGAGACCAGATTTCATGAGCTTGTAGTATGTCAGTTGCTGAAGCTCTGACCACAAATTTTACCACCGGATGTTCTGCGGATTGAGCGCAATGGCGATTTGAAGACGACGGGGTGCAGAAAGCTCTCAATCTGGAGCAGCAAGTTTGCAGATTTATGGAGGATGATCCGAACGGTCAAATCGGCTCAAATTTCCTGAGTAGTGAGTTTACCTTCTGAGTTGATAGCACAAGAAGTTTTGAGTGGAAGTGGACGGTTCATTTAGGCGAAGAAGCTTCTGTCCTGAATCTGAGATTGGAAGTACGTGTTAGTTTCTGAGAATTTGTGTTAATTGTGGGAGGAGATCTAGCCGTCAGATCTTCCTGAAATTTGACCTGTAAGTAGAGATTCTAGTATCCTACCTACGTGGCAAGTTTGAGAGGAGACTGAGATGTAGATCTGTACCTCTGATGTGTGAAAGTTCGCTGGTTTTCTGTTGAGTTGTATCGACAACGGTATCTAGTCCAGGTCCCGAGTCTTGTTAGCGGCAGCTGGCAGAAAAGTATCTAGTGTGACATTTGTATTGCTTGGGGGTGTATTCTAGGCGTAGATAAGACTTTTGCGACCTACGTTGTAACCACGTCATGTGGTTGTCAGGTTCGCACTCAACGTGGCAAAGTGCGATCCTTGACCTGTAAAGTCGACTAGCTGTCTAGCCTAGTCTCTTGTTTTGGGAGACGTTACGGTGCATGCATTAGAACCTATCACCCAGAAGACCCACACGTGGATGAGTATGACGGCACCAAACATGCGATGTGCATGTGTGCCACCTCATCGGTCCGTGAGGCTTGGGTTGCTCGGTTAGGGGGCTTGCACCTGTCCTTGTTTTGGTGTTTGAAACTTTTAAGCAGAGGGGAGTGACCTGTGTGGGGGCATTCGACCTTGAGAAATTCAAGAGATTATTTGTGAAGAGGTCGTAGGGATCTTATGAGATTGTATCGGCGTTCTAAGAATCGAGATACCCTTGTAGTTAGAGTGTAAATGTTGTGAGAGATGGACGAAGGACTCTACTTACCGCCCAGATTCCGTTTTCGAAACCCTTTCCAGATTAAGTTGATGTACATGGAACGAGTTCATTTCCAGCAGTTTTTGATAAGATCCTTCGGGCATAACTTTACCGCGCAAGTCATGCTCTCGCCTGTCCCTGTGATCTTACCTGTTGTCACTTACGGTCAAGAATGGGATCTCACCGTCTTTATCCTCATCTAACGCAAGATGGATCTAAATCAGCTCCCTCCTGTAAACTTCAACACCGAATGCGAGATAAGACACATCTGTCGACCCAAAGCCATGTATGAAGCCCTAGTAGTGAGAAACTTCAGAGAGGAATACTACCGAGAGATCATGTCATCATCGTATCCCTCATCGTGCTCCGAATTGTCAGGTTCATCATCATCTTCCCTCGCATAAGTGCCAACTTGTTATCCATAGTCATCATCGTATCCCTCATCGTGCTCCGAATTGTCAGGTTCATCATCATCTTCCCTCGCATAAGGTCTGGAAAGATGAGAATCAGACTCGAGAAGTTCATCGAAATCAAGAAATCCTTCACGTCTTCGGAAGACCTTGACCCTTTTACCAGCAATGGGTAACTTCAAGAGTGTACCATCCAATTCTCGCAAACCATATGTGGTATTGTCGTGAACGACAACAACAACATAAGGACCAAACCAACGTCGTGCAAACTTCTTGATAGTGCTGTGTTGGTTATCCAAACTGTTGTCATATACTATGACCCAATCACCTTCGCGGATCGGCTTCTTTCGCAGTCGATGTGTCTTGTCGAACCGCTCCTTGTTCTTCAACCTCGCGTCCTTGAGTTTGACCAATGCTTCTTCGAGGTCCTCCTCACGTCGCTCAAGCTGCTGAATTCGTAGTGCTAATAGTCCTTCCCTATCAGAACCATCCTCCCAAGGTAGACATACCCAAGTAGGAACGTCTCCTTCTGCTGGCATGATAGGTTTTTGACCGGTCATCAATTCTGTAGGCATGTAACCAGTGACAGTACTATGAGTAGTTCTATCAGCCCACAACGCAAAAGGAAGAATTCTATGCCAATCCCCATGACGCCCCTTGCACGCTTTCACCAATGCTTGGATGATTGGTGGATGCCCTCGTTCACTTTTGCCATTCGCTTCCGGGTTCATCGAAGTGGTCAACTTCAATCGTATTCCATATCTGTTGAAGAACTCACGTGCTTCATCTGCATTCAACTCTCCTCTATCTGCACGGATTCTCCCCACGCTTCCATATCTAGAAACGATATCTTCTAATATGAATCGACAGATAGACTCAGTAGCTTTGGTGCGTAGAGCCCTCCCTTCTACAAAGTTAGATAGCTCTTCCCGAGCCAAAACTAAATGACGCATGTCCCAAATTCCTGGTGGCATGGCAACCAAATCCAAAACCCATTGGAAGTGTGGGTCTCAATCCATCCCTATACTGAATTTTGGATTGGAATTGACATTCAATGCATGACCCAACAAACTTCTCTACATCTCGATACAATCCTTTCAACCAATACCTCTCCTTGATCTTGGTAAAAGTTGCCCATGTACCTCGATGTCCTGCCCATAAGGTATCATGGAATTGTTCGAGTACTTGTTTCTTGGTCTTTGCATCGTCCACTACTCTCAAGGGTACTCCATCTCTCCTCTTATGCCTCTTCCACAAATATCCATCTCGTAATAGATAGCCATAGGCCTGATGTCGTATCTCCTTGAAGACTTTCTCCGTCCATTCTTCATACTTCTGAAGAGTGCTTAGATAGCGTCCGATTTCCTTGAGCCTCCCACAGTAGAGTTCTTCCTTGAAAGGAAGAACACCATCCAAGCGACTTCGGTCCTCGCTTGATAGTTGTAGAACTTGCCCCTCCTCTGCATCATCTTCATCCATATCTTCCGCCTCCATATCTTCTTCTCGAGAGTACCTAGCTCTAGACAACATGTCTGCCATCGAATTCATCTTCCCTGCTATGTGTCTTAACTCTGGATTCAACGACCTAACGTAAGCTATCCATCATAACATAGCAATATCAGGAGTTGTGCAGTT
This sequence comes from Asterella californica, assembly GCA_036924285.1. Lineage (NCBI taxonomy): Eukaryota > Viridiplantae > Streptophyta > Marchantiopsida > Marchantiales > Aytoniaceae > Asterella > Asterella californica. The sequence goes on along the minus strand of JAYKYS010000003.1, from coordinate 46,760,323 downwards.
TGCTATCATTCCCAACAAAGGTAAGCAATCAATTTCAAGTAGTACATGTGCTCCAATGAGATACTCCTTTTCATTGCAGTTACAACGCCCCAGAGCTCTCGTTTGACTTGAGGGTATCTCTTTTGTCGATCTGTAAGTATGCGAGCACCAAATCTTGTTGCAAACCTCTTTTCCTCACCATCATCCTGCCCTATTGTCCAACCTATAGCGATAGGACTAGTATCAACTGTAACGACTATGGGTCTACCACAATCATAGTTCAACTGTCGTAGAACTGGTGGTGATTTCAACACTTCTTTTAGTCGCACCATGGCGACTCTCTGCTCCTCACCCCAAGTGAACCTTCTTCGCTTCCTCAACAACTCATACAACGGTTCAGACATGTGACCAAAATGAGGAATCCACACTCGATAGAACAAACAAGCTCCCGAGAATCTCCTAACCTCTGTGGTGTTGGCACAATCTTTCATCCTCCCAATAGCATCAACCTTTGATGGGTTCGGGCGTCGGCCAAAAGCTCCACAAAGATGACCAACCACAACAATCTCCGGAACTCCAAAGCTCGATTTCTCCGCTGAAAGAGTGAGATTTACCTCCTCAAGCCTTGTTAAGATCATCTCCACATCGTGAATATGATCAACCACAAATCTTCGACATCCATCCTCAGTAAGCTTCTCATCCTTATCTTCGACTGCACATCCTTTCATAGGAATATCATCTATGAAAGGTATGGTCTTCTCCGGAATGAATTCTCTCAAAATCCTATTCATTGCATTTTGCACATGAGCAACAGAGTTCGTCACTCCTTGTGGTAATGTGCACATCCTTACAAGCCCAAGCGGAGTACGCATGGTGGTGAGATCTCTGCTCTCCATTGCCAACTGGAACTGATCATACCCAGAGTATAAATCTCCAATCGAATAGATAGCACGACCAGCAAAAGCTTCTGCAACTTCATCTACTATGGGTCCTGCTCCCATGTTTCGAATAGTCACCTTGTTAGCATGTTGCATGTCTTGGATGAACCTAAGAGCCCCTGACTTCTTAGGTACAGTAAACCACCGACTCGAGTAAGGTCCCATAGATGGCTCTAAAATACCCATGCGTATCTTCTCTTTCAACAATTCAACAAGCTTTGGCAACATAGCTCGTGGCACTGGTATAGGCTTCAAGTCCCAAGGCACATGTGGTACTGTGAAGATCACCATGGGTGCTACGACACTCGTATCTGCACATCCAATCTCTTCTGCACTGAAAGCAAAAGCCTTTTCATGCCTTCTCAACATCTCATGAAAACGCTTTCTCTCTTCCTCAGTGAGAAACTCACCCCCTCCAATCTGCAGTCGTTTGAGTGTCTCTTCTGTGAACCTGTGCCCTACTCTCTGTGAATCCCGCAGAACTGGTTCAGTCGATGCTCGTTCCACTTGCTTGTTAGAGTCTTCAGGTAGTTGAGTAGCCACCGGCTTCACTTTACGCGCCACAGTCTTGTATTTTGTATGAACCTGCGCTTCTTGGTGTTCCATGGCTCTACTCCTCTCTAACTCCAACTCATGATCTCCTTTCATCTGAAGTTGAACCTTGCAGCCGTCTTCGACGAATCTTGTAATCTCCTCATGTAACTCACGTGAACGGATCGCGACTAATCCATTAACCAAAGAATCGGTGCTTATAAACGACAAAACCTCCTCAAGAGTATATTCAAAGCCCTCTTCTTCATACACCCCGTTAATGAACTCCCGATCTAACAGAACTCCTTGAGTTTTGAAGAGATCTTCCTGCTTCTTCACACATCGTCTTTGTACACTATCCATCTCTTCTACCACTCGAAATCTATTTACACATGTTTCAGAAAACTGAGCAAATCCACATTTAAACATCTCTTCTTCATCTTCAGGCACTAGCGGAAGGCTCTTTCTCAGGCTATCAACACTCCCATACTCCCGCCCTACAGAAGTGCTAACTAAAAATCCGAAAACTCTTTGTCAGTCCTTAAAGGACTGTCCCTCAGCTTCTCTCTGTTCCTTTCATGACCCGTACGTACAGTAAGAAACTGTACCGCCCTCGTACCATCTTGACTTCTAATACGAGCATAATGAGACTCATCGTCCATTACTTTCGTCTCCATCCTAGACGTAGTAATATATGGTTGACCTAGGATCACAGGATAAGCAGCTACACTCTGAACAAAAAAGTGTTGTTCTATCTCTACATCTCTTATAAGAGTTTTGACTGCTGGACAAGCACCAAAAAGTTCACCTCTTTGGTTGTTAGTAGCACGAAGAACCCATCCATGTCCTGTGTCGATTGGCCATTTCCTCTTCTCGTAAACGTTTTTGGACATGATATTAATCTCCGAACCGTGATCCACCAACGCCACTATAGCCTCTGACAAGTTACCCAGTCGAACTCTTGTCTCTGTGGTTGCACGAGCCCAATATGCTCGAGAATAGTGACTCTCATGCTGCTTCTCGTCGTCATATTCTGCAGCACAGTCTGAAACTCTTGCCTCTCTTCCTTTCGACGCTTGTAGTACATGCTTTTGGGCAAATACGCAACCTAACTCTTCATCTTCTTCCCCAGTGATGTCAGTATCCAATGCTTTCCCCATCACTGTATCTGCAGTCATCTGTCTCTTTCTCTTGATCACATCTATGATCAACTCATGAAAGTCACGTTTGGCTATTCCCAAGGCTTCTTGCAAGGAAAATTCTATCTTTGCATCCAAAATTCTCTCTTCAAGAATCTCCTTCAAGTTGGTGGTGGTCTCGATATCTGACTGTAGTCTGTAGGTCGGTGCTTTACCTTTGCTCTTTGAAGACGCTCCTTTGCCTTTCTCTCTCATCTCAGTGTCATGAATAGGAACATCAACCATAGGTTCAGATGTAGATGCCCCTTGAGACGTCGGAGGAATATCGGAAGGTGATGTCTCTTGTTGCCCTCTCCTCTTAGTGGCTCTGGTTCTCCGTGTAGCCTCCTCCGGATCAGCAACATCATCATCACGTCTCCTTTTCTCTTCCACAATCGCATCCTGCCAGCTTACATGCTTCTCTTGTACCAGGTAAGCTTTGACACACCCTGCCTCTACAGGATCATCCCATCCAGTAATGCGGCGAATTGCCTCCGCACCTCGTAACATTACTTCTCGTGGAACTTCAACTACATCGCTCTTAACAGCTGCTAAAACCGGTACATCTACTTCAATCGCAAATGTTTCTGGCTCTATCGTGCGTATCGCCGTAGCTATACCAACCTGACCTCTCACCAAACTCTTCATTCCTCCCTTACCAAAGTTGGTACCCAACGGCGCACCATTTTGGGCGAGATGAATTTTTCCATCTCTAAAATTCACGACTCCGGTTCTGAGAGCCTCAGAAAACTCCTCACAATCCCGACGTTGGTGTTCAGTACTGTCACACCAGATACATCTTCTAACAAAATTTCTGCTAGTTGAAGATGCATTGGTATCACCAGGACTTCGACTATGCTTTAGCTTTGCCATCTCTATCCTCAACTCTCTCAGACCCTTAACCAACTCATCGATTGCAGAATCTTCAATCTTGCTATTGGCAGGCTTAGGCAATGGAGCTAAAGAGACATCAGACCTCAAGGTTGCAGCTCTACCTCTTCCATGTTTCTGCTTCGTGAGAATAGTAACAGCTTCCTCTACCTTTCGTCAGTCTGTGCTCACTTCTCCTTCTTCTCCCTTGTCCTCTAGATTTTCATCAGCAGCTTCTAGAAAAAGTTATGTCTTCCTTAAGTCAAGCGTTGTCCTCTCGGATGGAGACAATTTTGCAGAACCGTTTCTCAAACTCACGCAGCAACTCATTTGGCGTCATCTCATTCCCCGGACGCTGCTCTATCCACTCCAAGAATGTTCTCTTGGTTACTCTATCCGCATCATCATCAAAAAATTCACTCTTCAACCTCTGCTCATACTCCTCCCAGGAACTTGTACGTGCATCCTTCAACTTTGTCACTTGACTACGGATCTCAGATATCACAGCCAACTCGAAACTAGAAATCATCTCTGTCTCAGGCACACGATTTACCTCCATCTCACAAATATACTCCCGAACATACTTCGTGATGTTCCTTCCATCGAACCTCCCCAACTTCTTCACCACCGCCTGTAGAGCTCTCGTAGACTTCTGCTCCCCAACATCGCCTCCTTGTTGTTGTCTCAACAACATCGTCAATGCTCGAAGTAGATCGTCCGCTCCTCCTCCACTCGTCCCCATTGCTTCGGGAAGATTCATACTTGACGCTCCTCGGCAACAACTCACTCAACCACCTCAAAGCGTGCTCTCAGTGGAAGCACCAAATATGTCGTAGCGAGAGCCTTTTCTTTGAGCAAGGGCATACCTTCTGGTTGTAGCTAGCGATCGATGCACAGCAGAGCGACTAGTATCTCGTAGATTTCTCTCTGACTTCCTCGATAACTAAGCACTTTCTTTCTCTCAGTAAAGGGTCAAGATAACCACACAAAAACGTTGGATGATCATGGGTACGACAAACGGGATATGTGATGACATGATCTCTTGGTAGTATTTCTCTCCGAAGTTTCTCACTACTAGGGCTTCATACATGGCTTTGGGTCGACAGATGTGTCTTATCTCGCACTCGGTGTTGAAGTTTACAGGAGGGAGCTGATTTAGATCCATCTTGCGTTAGATGAGGATAAAGACGGTGAGATCCCATTCTTGGCCGTAAGTGACAACATGTAAGATCACAGGGACAAGCGAGAGCATGACTTGCGCGGTAAAGTTATGCCCGAAGGATCTTATCAAAAACTGTTGGAAATGAACTCGTTCCATGTACATCAACAATCTGGAAAGGGTTTCGAAAAGGGAATCTGGGCGGTAAGTAGAGTCCTTCGTCCATCTCTCACAACATTTACACTCCAACTACAAGGGTATCTCGATTCCTAGAACGCCGATACAATCTCATAAGATCCCTACGACCTCTTCACAAACAATCTCTTGAATTTCTCAAGGTCGAATGCCCCCACACAGGTCACTCCCCTCTGCTTAAAAGTTTCAAACACCAAAACAAGGACAAGTGCAAGCCCCCTAACCGAGCAACCCAAGTCTCACGGACTGATGAGGTGGCACACATGCACATCGCATGTTTGGTGCCGTCATACTCATCCACGTGTGGGTCTTCTGGGTGATAGGTTCTAATGCATGCACCGTAACGTCTCCCAAAACAAGAGACTAGGCTAGACAGCTAGTCGACTTTACAGGTCAAGGATCGCACTTTGCCACGTTGAGTGCGAACCTGACAACCACATGACGTGGTTACAACGTAGGTCGCAAAAGTCTTATCTACGCCTAGAATACACCCCCAAGCAATACAAACGTCACACTAGATACTTTTCTGCCAGCTGCCGCTAACAAGACTCGGGACCTGGACTAGATACCGTTGTCGATACAACTCTCAACAGAAAACCAGCGAACTTTCACACATCAGAGGTACAGATCTACATCTCAGTCTCCTCTCAAACTTGCCACGTAGGTAGGATACTAGAATCTCTACTTACAGGTCAAATTTCAGGAAGATCTGACGGCTAGATCTCCTCCCACAATTAACACAAATTCTCAGAAACTAACACGTACTTCCAATCTCAGATTCAGGACAGAAGCTTCTTCGCCTAAATGAACCGTCCACTTCCACTCAAAACTTCCTGTGCTATCAACTCAGAAGGTAAACTCACTACTCAGGAAATTTGAGCCGATTTGACCGTTCGGATCATCCTCCATAAATCTGCAAACTTGCTGCTCCAGATTGAGAGCTTTCTGCACCCCGTCGTCTTCAAATCGCCATTGCGCTCAATCCGCAGAACATCCGGTGGTGAAATTTGTGGTCAGAGCTTCAGCAACTGACATACTACAAGCTCATGAAATCTGGTCTCAATCTGACGGCTCAATCACTCAAACTCCTTAATCTTACAATCGGAAGAGAAAGCTATGTATTCTCATCACTCTATGAACTTCAAATCGCCATAACGTATGCCATGGACCTCCAAATCGAGTGAAATTTGTGGTCATATTGCTCCTCCCGTCGAGAGCTCTCCACCCATGCCCTCTGATCTCCAAAATCCCTCGTCAAAGTGCCCCGATCCTCCCAGAGCGCGCACTTAGGTAGAGGACAAGTTACCTTCACTTTTTTGAGGACCAATGAGAAGTTAAAGGACCCCACCTTGTCCTTTTGCACCCCATGGAGCCCCTCAGCAGATAATAGAGCATTCTAAGCTCATAAGAGCAAAGTTTTAGATCCCATTACACCACAACTTCTACAATTGTGTGCAAAACACACTTATACGCGTAATTTACATACTAACTGGTCCCACAACAGGACAGCGTGTAATAAGCAAAGGCGTTGCACAACATGCAACTATTAAGATGATATCCTCCTCGTCTCTATGCACAAAGTCCAACGTAATCTCCCAAAAGAGATCAACTTACTATGATAACATTTGTTATGCAGCTATGAAGCCTCCTTTTAGACAAATGTCAACAAGGAGATTTGGACTCTAGACTTTTGGCTTTCCAAAGGATGCCTGAGTCATTGAGCTATAACCACATCATCAAAATCTTTGTTTTAGTAGTTGTTATAGCTTTCTCTCATACAAACACTGTAGGAAACTAGCATGATCATAAATGATTATGAATATCACTGTAACTTAACAAAACCTCATGATTTTATAAATATGCAAACAACAATAAATTAGAGACACATATTAACTTCTTTATTAACATATTAACATGTTAATTATATTAACATATAATTTTCACATACGACTACATAACGATCATACTTAGAAACCTTGGAACTTAACTGAGTAATTTATAGTGGCATTTTATTATTTTTATATTTAGAGTATATTTAAGATTTGTGACATAATTAAGTTGTTTACTTTCTTTTTTATCAAAAACACATGTTTGAGAAATTTTGATAATTATCAGTGAAAGATAACCATAGGAATGTTTTGTTATAATGAGGTGAATTCAGCATTATCATAAAATATTATTGATAGCTAGGGTACAAGGTTTGGATACATTACACAGGGAACCCTTTTTGGAAGCAGTCAAGTTCAATAAGGATTTATTGATAACTGGATAGAGAGGAGATAGAGTAACAATGGCAGAGGAGAAGTTGCTATCAATGTGTGCAGTCTTTCAACGGTGTGGAATGTTTGGACCCATAACATGTCACGTAGTCAGTTACACGGTTGTTCAAACTTACTTTTGGAAAATTTTGTACAAAATATGCTATTTTTTATTTCTCAATGGTAGACGTTGTTTGTTGAGTCAATGGAATACTGTTTGTTGTCAACCGGATGCTTAGACTGAAATTGTGTATCGATTCAACTTGTTCTTTTGCGATGGAGGGGTTTATCATTGGAAGTAACAATATTTGATGAGACTCTGAGCTTCCTCATCATTTTAGTTGGTGAGTTGCACGAACTACCAGAGGTAAATCATGAGGCAGAAATTTCTCGATGAGTGTTATGTTTTCCTCGAGTGATAGTGTCGATTCACGTGTCAGATGAGAAATTTGTCATTTTGTAGAGGAGCAAGCAAGAGTCTGTACTTTTTTGCTTGACATTATACAATATGAAGCTCAAGAGAGACACTGGAGTCGCTAATGATGGAGAACGGTCTTCATAGGAAGGGTACAATCAAAGCTTGGTTCAAGAGAATGTATCACTTGTCGAGTTTGAGGAGATTGGATGGACATCACAAGAAGTAAAGTTGTCATACGATGAGTTGAAGGACATGAAGCGAATATTGGCTGAGGTGTAAACCGTGAGCTGTAAATCGAGGTATTGCTCTTAGTTTTGTAATTGAGCATTGATTTTGGATCAAGAATGATTGTAGTTGTGTTTAGAATGTGATGCAGCTATCGTGTCTTTTACCTGCATATGTGGAATAAAGTTTTGATGTTTGAAAATTTTGCTTTTCAAATGTTTGAATGCTTGGTGTGTGGTTGCATTTGCTTGACCATCAAGAGTACACATCTGAAATATGAATGAGAGAGAGAATGTTTCTGAGAGTTCATGCTTTTGAGACCATTCATTCGTTACTCATTACCCAATGTTCAGACCAATCATTACAAACTTTTGGAATCCGTAGATGTTGTAGAGTGCAACCAAAGTTGATCATGTTTATACTAGCAACTCTAGTCATTTTAATTATTAAGATGAACAACTGAAAAAATAAAAGAGGCTCATAGACTACAGACAAAAGCGTTATCTTTTGAAGGTTGTTTTCCACTTACAACTATTGCGAGTAGAAGTGCACACAAGTTGAGAGAATTTTCACATGTACAAGCACTAATATTGTATGATAATATAATGCAACCAAGTTGAAAGATCATCTACACGGCTCATACACCATATGTTTCTTAATTCAAATGACAGTTGATAAGATTCATGATGCGAAAGAGCTCTATATATCATCTTTGATATACCAACAAAGCCAAATGAAGATTACGAGTAAAAAAAAGATATATACTAACTGAGATTTGGCACAGTTGCAAGATACATTGGTTATGTGTTGCCATCTATTCATGTCACGCCTTTCCTTACAGCAAAAACTGCAAATTCCAGATATAGAGACTTAGTGATTACATCAAGATCCAAGAATTTCATATATTTGTTTGAGAGTATGATCACACCAGAACTTACATATGCATTGAAGTCTACTAAGTATATATGAAACATTCATTGATTGCATATAAAAAGAAGAACTATATTCATGTTGATGAAAATTAATGTTTTAGATTTAGCGAATGGTTCATGATGTACATTAATCATGAGCATTATATGAGAATTGATTTACAACGAGAGGTGAATTAGGATAGAATATTTAATAGAGACCACTGAGTGTCGTTGTGTAATGTGCATGTGATGTAAAAATGATAGTAATTAGTTCGCTAGTCTATACCAATTAATTGATAGTTAAGGAATACATCTGGACTCTTATCACATTTGTCTCAAAAATATCTTATGATCATACATGATTTCCTTTGAAAACTGAACACTGAGATCAACACTTCAACAATACGATATGTTGGAAACTGAACACTTGTTGAACAAACTTGTGTAACTTAAATCGTCTCGTGAATGATATACTATACTACACATGAACAACGAACACTTACAACCTTTGTAACAAACACGAAGGATATAGTATAGTATATAGATGCATCGAGCGCCAAAGTTGATCTTACAAACACATAAGAAAGTTCCCTCAATTGCACAACGTTATCACGTCGGATATTACATCAAAGATGTCCAAGAAAACGCGAGGTTCCTGGATGTTGAGATGTTGTGGTTGAACAGAGACAAGACAGAAAAAACAACCACAAAAATGAATGCTGCAATATATAACAACTCCAAATGTATGTACACTACCGGTTCTTTCTTCATAATAACACAAAACTGAGAAATAGACCAGAGCGGTCTGTAATCAGCTTCAAAGCCTCTAAAACGAACCCTTGAATCTCAACCCTGACCCAAAACCACCGAAGCGTAGTTCAAAGCAAGAAAAACTTCTCTTTGCTAACAAACAGAGTTGCACCAGTATCACACAATTGAAACCCAAGTCCAAACCACATCCATGTACAAGCTCTTAGCCAAAGCTAGCTACCACAAGCTGTATATAGCCAACTAGATCTCTAACGAACTCTAAAGGATGAAAAACCGTAGCAAAAGAATCAAAAAAGATCTATATGAGAACTTCTTCCTTTCGCCAAATAGTATTCAGATGTCGATAGGCTCTCCTTCCCTGACTCCGTTGACCTCAAGAACTATTAGATTCGACTCCCTACAGCCGAGATATCACCGGTTGTCGGTCGCAGGTGACCAAATCTTCAAAAACTCCTTCCGATGGCTTAAAACTCCTTCCGATGGCTCTCCCGATTCGTCTCTTCATGAACCGTCCTAACCAACACGTAGCCTGCACAGATATGAACCCACTGACGTCTTGTGCGTTTGCATTGGACCTCCAAATCTCCCGAACGGTTCATTGATAAGTCGCAGATGCAAGCTAGGTCTTTAAGCAGCCCCCTTATGTCAGTCACAGTATGTATCAGTTTTCTCCAATAATGAGGAAGCAGGCCCCTTGCGTCCTTAGTATAGCGCTGCAAATACCCAGTCAACAAGTAAACTAGGGCCTAACTTGATTTTCTCTTCTTCCGAATCTCGCAATTTCTCCACCAGGCGTCCAAATGAAGTAGACAAAGTGCCTATGGAAAACTGACAATGAGCTCTATCCATTGATGCGATGAAAGTAAAGATCTGAAGTTGTGCTAAAAGCTCATAAGCTGGGGCCTAGCTTGTTTTTCCCATCTTTCGAATCTTGTAATTTCTCCACTAAGCATCCAAACGAAGTAGACGAAGTGCCTATGGAGTGCTGACAAAGAGCTCTATCCGCTGATGCGATAAAAATGGAGATCCGAAGTCGTGCCAAAAGTCCATAAGCTGGGGCCTAGCTTGTTTTACCCATCTGTGTCTTTGGAGCGACAAGCATCGAAGTCTGAATTTCATGTAGGAGTTGGTCCACGACACGACATCTATCCTCTCGAAATCTGTGCATCCTCCGGTATGCACTGGAGATACCAACCAAAAAGTGGACCGGCACGCACACTCGTTCTCATCTCCTCTCTCTCGTCTCAGTCAACCTCATCCTCAGGGTTGCAACATGATCGTCATCTTGAAGTTGCTACCCTGTCATGATCCTCCCTAGATCCATGCTCATCGACTTTCACCTCGAACCTCTCATCCAATCACTCCCTCTAAATGTACACATCTTTCAATATGCGAAGACATAGAAAGAATAACCCATCATACCATATAAATGTCTTCTATCTGCCCTGTAGAACCTCACCATCGAGGTTTGTGACTCAAGTGTCGTAGTAGGCATCATCCGTCAACCCAATCATCATCATATATCTTGACTGTAACCCTCAACCTCAAGTCTGTACATGTTATCATATGTATCCATCTCTTCTTTTTTGTTTTTCTGAAAAGAAGAACCACACCGCTGCAACCAAAAGCCTCAATCGCAACCATCATCCTCGTTTTACAATGGTATCCTCCTCAACCATCATCCTCCCCGATCTCTTCTTCTGAAAACGTTTACAACCTCTCAAGCATCATTCTCTCAACCCATCACCTTCAGCAATGACTTCTCTCCTGTAAGTCATCCTTACCCATCATCCTATACTCGTAGCCTCGGGAGCATCCATCCACTCTCGTTCACCCTCAACAAGTCGTTTGTCTATGATGATGTCAATGATGACATCATGGACTTTCCTTGAAGTTGCACCAAAGATCTCCCGTGAATGAATTCAACCTTGACATCTTGAATGCGCTCCTCCCAACCTCTCTTCACATCCATCATTGTACTTATATCTGGTTGTTGTATGTCTGCAACCAGATCAACCATGTCCACTATCTGCACCTCAACCATCTCCTCCGGTTGTGAAAGATCGTCCTCCATTACCAATTCAGGAAGAATAGTTTCCTGTTGAACCTTATCCTTCCCAACTTGCTTGTCTGAAAAAATCTCTTCATGTCTCTTCTTCTCGCTCTGCATAGTGGATGCAGTATCCAACTTGAGCTCGCTTGGATCCATGTGCTCACCCAATCATCCATATGGAGATCATGCTCAATCTCCTCCACTCTAGCACCATAACTTGTAGCTTCGATAGTTACAACTGCATGTGCCGTAAGATACTCATCCACAAACTTCTTCATCCCTCCTTTATCAACGTTGGCGTGAAGGAGAGTACCCGTACTTTTGAATGCAATCTTTCCATCCTTCCAAGAAATAACCTCAAGTTGCAAAGACTCTGCAAAGTCGATGCAGTCGTCTCGTTGATGATCAATATCATCGCACCACACGCACTGATGTAACCAAGCTGGTTTGGGTACAAGCATCGTCTTGATCGACGATCTTTTATCCTCCAACCTAGTAACCTTAGCTTGTAGATCTCGCATCTTTGCTGTAGGTCCTCGATGGTTGGATTCTTCTCCTCTACAACCACAACTAGAGGTTGAACCTCAAATACTGCCTGAACTTGTGTGGTAGTAAGCGACAGAGGTGTCGACTTTGTAACTCTTTCCCTTGTATGTCTCCAGACAAGAAGCTCAACCGCTTCATGCACAACCTCTCAATTTCTTGTCAACCCTTCTTCTTTCTCCCCATCCTCCAGAAGTAGCTCCAACTGTTCCTGCCATGGTTCGTCCGTAGCTTGAAGAAACAGCTCTGTCTTGTACGTCTCCAAGGTTAGCTTGTCCACCCGAGATAGTTGAGAGAATTGTCTCTCAAACTCCTTTAACAACTCTGTAAGTTATAAATCCTTGCTATGTCGGTTGACCCATCCCAAAAATGATTTCTTGATTACTCAATCTGAGGTTTCCAATAAATATTCCTCCATTAGCACATGTGAAAATGTATCCCAGTTCCTTCCATAATGCTTTGTTAGACCCTTCACATGCTCTCTTATCTCAAGCACCGCAGCGAGTTCAAATGTCCCGATCATCTCATTCTCTGATACTTGATCCAAATCCATCTCCGTCTTGTAACATCTCAAGTACTTTGAGATGTCTCTCTCATCAAATAGACTGAGCTTGTCGATCATCTTTCGAAGCGCCTTCCTCCCCAAAGCTTCCTTTTGTTGGTTCTGTTGCTCTTGTCGCAAAAACAAGTTGAAAGCTTGAAACAAACGTGTAGTTGCTGCATCCAACTGCACCCTTGGTATCCCCTCTGATCCGTCCATCCCGTCCATAGTCATGGCTCGTCCTTTCCTCTCATCCTCCCAAACCATCTATAAGTTCATCATCCCTGGTCTGCAGCATCCTCCCGAACAACCGTATCCATCTTCATCTTCGTTCATGATTGTTGATATCCTCTTCAAAGTTCAAACACAGAAATCTCCACCCCGGACCTTCACGTCGAGTTCACCACCGTATCACGTCAGATATTGCGTGAAGGATGTCCAGGAAAATGCGAGGTTCCTGGCTGTGGAGATGTTGTGTGCTGAACAAAGACAAGACAGAGAAAAACAACCACGAAAACTAATGCTGCAATATATACCAACTCCAAATGTATGTACACTATCGGTTTTTTCTTCCTAAGAACACAAAACTGAGAAACAGATCAGAGCGGTCTGTAATCTGCTTCAAAACCCTTAAAACGAACCCCTGAATCTCAACCCTGACCCAAATCCACCGAAGCGTAGTTCAAAGCAAGAGAAACTTCTCTTTGCTAACAAACAGAGCTGCACCAGTATCACACGATTGAAATCCAAGTCCAAACCACATCCATGTACATGCTCTTAGACAAAGCTAGCTACCACAAGCTGTATATAGCCAACTAGATCTCTAACGAACTCCAAGCGAAAGAATCTAAAAAGACCTATATGAGAACTTCCTCTTTTCGTCAAATAGTCTTCAGATGTCGATAGGCTCTCCTTCCCTGACTCCGTTGACCTCAAGAACTATCAGAAGCATCGAAGTCTGAATTTCATGTAGGAGCCGGTCCACGACACGACAACGTGAAGATCTGACATTGGTTCACTTGGTGACTGATATGATAAAAACATGACACAAATAGATTTGAGAGTTATTCTTTGCATCGAGTTTTAGCTAACACGCGTAAAAAAATGTTGTGGCATATAGAGATTGAAGTCGGCTGACAACACGTCCGAAGACATTTTTCTCTATCCTAAACCTCCACTAAGCCATCATCACCAACACGCAGTCATGAAGGTTGTAAGCAACAACTTGTGCAAAGTGAAATACGCTTGAAGAAATATTTGACAGTGTACGTAGAAGAAATTAATAGTTGAAATCACCAAGGAAGTGCATCAAGATGCTATGCTCATCCGTCTGGAACTGAAATTGGATGTCAGCAGATTAGTACATTACAGTGGAGGGGAACTTCAGAATCCTAGCTGAGGTAAATACAAAATAGCTTCCAATATGATACAACAATTGGCATCGCGTTAAGAGAGACTTCGCCTTGCAACGGGTTGCCCTTTGGTGAGAAACATTTGGTCCTTTTTGGAAAGACTATTGGGACACCATGCTCAAACTCAAAGTTGTGGTCTTGATACTTGATGTCATCTATACCGTGTGGTGCTCTGATCCGAGACTTGATGATTGGAGAAACACATAGAGGAAAAAAACAGGAGACACTATGTGTGATCGAAAGGAGAACCTAATGGACAAGACAAAAACTTGTATCTCATCAATACAAGTGAGAACAAAGCCTTCACTTACATCGTCCTAGAATGTTGGTATTTCTAGGTAGGTAGTTGTTGAGAACGAGGAGTCTAAGTCAGCAGCCGGACTCACAACGACTTCACTCCATTCGGAATTTAGCAGCATAGGAGACACAAGTTTACCTACTAGCTTCGGATGACCTTCAGCATGTACACTTAGTGTTCTCAAACACTTATGTACATTCACTTGCGATTGCAAGTAAACATAAAGGACTCTTGAGTTTTAAGGCAAATTGACTTAATAATAACGAAGTGTGCTCGAATATGAACATTAGTTTGAGAACTCAATCTCGCTCAAGGAACCTTCACTTGAGTTCAAGAACAAAAACTCAATGGAGTCAAAATTGTTCTTAAGATAGTGAGTGTCATGTTGACCAAAAATATCCTCGTCTTTCGGATGAAACATTTCTTTATTACTTAGATCGATGCGGGAGCCACTAGAGACGGTTTCGTGGATGATTTGTCTAGACTGCAACGCCGACCTCATGAATGATCACAGATGCCCTTGCAACATCTTTTGCTCTTGTAGAGGAGCACCGCCATCTGTTGTGTTCAACTTCTCTACAGAAAGAACACCTCAACACATATTATCTCCAACTCCGCGAATGCATGGAAGTGCTCACCTTGTGAGAGAACAGTTAAGTTCTCCTCATGTGACATTGGATCGAACTGACTGTTCAATCCAAAAGCATGAAACTTGACAGTGACTTTTTTTTACTACAAGAGGTACTACAGCTTGTGAGTCACCCTTACGATTGAAAGACTGAATTCTCACAACTTTGTGTCTTCTCCGTTTGACAGCTGTTGGAGCTTGACAACCATACACAAGTTCGAGGTCCTTGACAATAAAAGTAGACAAGACATACTGCTCATATATCACACATAAAGATCTTGTGTACCATATCGAGTCGTAATTGTTGCTCGAGTCTATTCCTATCTCTTGATCCAAACGTATATCATGCATGAAAGACCATAACATGTCTTGAACTTCAAAGCATGAACATTCCTCTCGTATGTTTTCTTCTTGATGTTTTATAATATAATTACATCGATTGATGGCTCTAATCCTCGCTTGAAAAGCTGATGATATGTAAGATGCTCAAAAACGACTCTCTCTTTCACAAAAGGAGTGTAAATGAATGGACCTCAAGACTTGTTCATGGACTCAGCGATGTTTGATGTGACCCTCTCATATCTAAGGAGAGAGAACAATGTCTGGCTATAATGCTCACGTCGAATTGTCTTCAAGTAGGTAGCCAAAGCTATACTTTTCTCTCTAGGTTCTTTGCTCAACACGGACATAACTAATGGATACCGACAAGTGAACTTAACAACAACTTATATAGTGATCCACTATTGTAAACTATTGCACTTATCACCAAGCTACCTGAGGTACTGCTCTAATGTACATGGTCTTTCCACTTTGCATAGAGATAAAAAATGAACTTCCTACTTACTAACAACTTAACGAAGGTGACACCATATAAAAGAAAACCTACCAGTATTAAACTAACTGTAACCATGTCTCAGACTTACCATTCGATACTGTACTCTTAGAAAGGTTTCTCTACATTATAATCAAATCGAGTGCGGAAAATCATCTTTATATGTTGAGCGTAATGTCCATGTACGACACTGAAAGAAACATATGTGATTGCAGTCTCTAACCTTTTTTGTATGTTAGAAACCAACACCGTCTCTAGAGATAATATGCCATAAATCAATTCTTTGAACAACCATCAAGAATAAGTCCACATATGAATGGGCTCCTCTGGAGCAATGACATATGCTAGGATTATATATACATTGGTGTCATGAAAGACGGACATTAGAAATATTTGACACACAAATGTTTGATTTTTTGAGTGAGACGCATAAAGACTATCATTTTTTGAGTAAATGGTAGTACCCTACATGTTTCTCCAAGACAAACATAAGCATGGCAAAACATATGCAAACTACTTTTGTAGTTATCTCAGTCGATGATTGTTCTTTTGTCGATGTTTTCTATACATCTACAAAGTCCATGAATGAAGTTAAATAGAGTTCTCACATTTCCATGCAAAGAATTGTCACATTTGCGCATTAGTAATGATTGGCAGAATTCTTCAACAATATCTCTAATCGGTGTGTTCTGGTTGACGACTACACAATTTCCAAGTATTGAACTAAGCCACCAGAAATTCCTTATAGATCCACATCAAGAATGTATATTTGTTCGACATGAATGAGTAATGTCACATACCATGATTTTTACTCTTTCAGACAGTCTACTCTTTTGTGCTCTCATCCTGAAATGGCAAGACAATTCCCATCACCAAAAGCATATGTAAGTCCTCCAGCACGATACACCATTCGTCCATCGCTCAAGTACAGTAGCTGTTCCTCGCAAGCACCATTCTTTGCTATTCTTTGTATGTGCACCTCCAACCTCTCTGTCGGATTTCACATTTAATGGATAGATCCTCCCACAGATTCTTCAAATACAGTGATTCGTCTTCTCATCTTTCGTTGTATGAACTCATGGAATGGACGATCGAGCTCACTGTCTTGGTGCACAAGAGAATCACGATTCTCCTCCTCTGCATTCGACTGAGACAATATTTGATGTCGAAATGAGAGCGTCATATATACATACATGCACTCCGTAGTTGGCTTTGGACTTATCTTGTACCAAGTCCGATCTAACCTCATGCATAGACATGACATTGATACTTAAAATCATCATGAATAAACAACACATCCGTTTTGATTCTACTTGCAGTCGTGAAAATTTCCTCCCATGATCTACCTCTCACATCAATAAGTGGTCGAGTTTCCTATGTCCAAAATTTTATCCTTGAACGTTGTAATATATTTTTGTTACGCTCTGCGTCCACTCCATGTGTGGGAGGAAATGTGAATGATATATCTTTGGTTGGAAAATTCAATTCCTCGATATTTTATTCTTTTGTCAATGTCTCAATTTATTGCTGAATGCTTCTACAGTCGTCTAAATTACAACTGACAAATGTGTTCACTACTGTGTTTTCTTACATATTGCAGTTGCAACAATCATCATCGATCATACTAATATCTCTCAAAATTTCAAATGAAATCTCAGAAACAAAATCTCCTTGCACTGTAAGTCATTGCCGCATCATTTTGCTACTCGTCACTCTCAACTCTGCCATGTAAGTTTACTGTGCCATGTTGACATACACATCAATCCACATCAACATACACTTCTATCCATGTAAACATACACCTCCATCCCCGTCAACTCCACTGTCACATTGTCACTCGCAAACTCTGTTCTATCAGTCATGGCCTGATCAAATAATGACTTGCACGCACGAGACTAATCAAGTAATAAGAATAGCACGTGGATTGACAAAATAAATCACTGCATGAATATATTACGATAAGATGAATTTGACACTAGTTAATATCCTTCTGGTATGAAATGTATAAAAGTAGATTAAATGCCAGTGATAAAATAATATGTGTAATATAAGTTAGTTATCTAAGCTATGATAGTAATAATATGATGCAACCAAATCTCATAATAAACTCGTGAAACATTCTAGTTTATATGATTGATATATAGTACGTGTAAGTTGGTCATGATGAATATCAATTACTATTATGTGCATAATGAACCTCACAAGGTTAGAGCAAAACCTGCACAATGAACACGTTTGGTGGTTAGAGTTGAAGTGCATTTTGTCGGGGTGTGTATTTCATTAGAGAATTATAAAGATAAAAGAAGAAAGCTCCAATGTTCTCATCTCTCTATTGTTTTTTGAAACTTCAGTTATTTTTTGTCATTACTCTAATTACAACTAATTGCCATTATCGAATAAGATTAGTAGAATAAAGATACAAGAATAATCATTACATTATTACGTTGTATAAAGAGAATATCAGTGGATTGTCACGCAAGAAAAGTCAAAAAATATCCAAACAGCTTTCTACAACCTCTCCATTTTTAGAGAAGTAAAATTTCATAGTGCAAAAGCTATTCACACTTCCCTTTGAGCGAACATTTTTCAAAACTAATGCATGAAATCTTAAAAAATGCGAATAGACTTAACACTACGGTATGTGTAGATTTAAGAGTCTATAATGTGTGCAATGTGTCATTTGGAAAGATAATGTAATTTTATGAAGCACAATATGCATATGTTTTACTGTACTTCTATTTGCTCAGAGTAGCATAAACATGATAAAATGTTAAATAATAACAATAATAGTAAATGATACTATATTATATATTCGATATACATGGATCTCATTATGAAAATGGAGAAGAATTGTTCTTCAAGGCATCGTGCCATAAACATAGAAATTTACTTGACTAGCCCCATGCGCCATCTTTTGAACTTGACCAGACCCCTTACCGACTACAGTCCATTGTCGACCGCCATGTCCGATTGTGTAAGTGACATGGAAGGTCAGGAATGCAAGCACATGCTTAGTTGGCAAGCACGGAGCAAAACTGCAGGAACGGGAGATGCAAGTACGCGATGTGAGTTGAGGAGCGAGAGGGAGAGTTGAGAAGCGGGATACAAGGGTCGGTCGAGGAACGAGATCCCGGGAACAAGAGGTTAGTCGAAGAGCGAGAACATACAGATCACCTCGTTTTTTCACCCCTTTTTGTACGAAGGAGAATGTTGTTAAAGATCTATCAGAGTATCAGATGATATGAGTGTTCGGTTACACGTCATATGCTACTCAAACACATGTCCACAAGTCCTCTGTCGCATGCACGTTCCACCTTATAAGAGTGCTCAAGAAAACTATCATACACACACGAATATTCCTGGACGAAAGCAATGTCTAAACTCTCATTATCATGTACTTAGAGCTGTAAGGCTTTAGATATATGTCTCATAGATTGATTTTCATGTTGCATGTAATTGTGCATCCGAAGAATGACACGTACGACTTTGTCGCTGACTTGCCACCCTTCTTGTTTATATGACCCACGGTGCCTCCAACGCTTCCATAGTCTAGTATGAAGTGGGCCACGTTGTTCAGACTCCAGCTTTTGATCATCGAATGCACGAGGAGGAGGATGAGGTGCAAAAATTGACACCCAATTTCATCTGGCTTCAGGAACAAGCTACCTCTAGCTCTGTACCTCCTTCTTATGTACTCTCATTCGCTGTGGGACTCTCGGTGTCACGTTGGATAATTTCCAAGTCGACTAGTACTCCTCATGTGGTACTCGTAATTACCGTACTTGAATGGACAGTCCGCAAATCATCACTTTTAATTTTGATGTCACTTTTGATAGGGACGCATGATCACAGTTTCATTCTTTCTCTCGTGCTCTGCAACAATTTTCGTTGCAAGAAGAGAAAGGAAATGTGCAGGTGAAGGAGAGTCGTGAGCATGAGGTAGAGGATTATCAAGCTCAGGAAGATGAGACTGAACAGGTTCAGGATTCGAGTGAGAATGTTGATTAAGAGAAAGACAAGGGCTAAGCTAGGCTGCAATAGACACGGAGGATAATATATACTGATAGGTTTAGAATGGCGAGGAAATGAACGGAAGTTACTCAAAAGGTAGCTCCATGCTTGTTGGGTCCATTGCTCCATAAGGCTTGATGAGGTCTCTCCATCCGTTGACTATTCATTGCATCGCGAGTTGAAAGTCAGACTAAAACTAAAGATATGATACGTGGAGCAAGTGATTTCCTGGCGAAGTAGGACAGTTGTGAAATTCGCAAGACATACTTTCCTGTAGTTCTGCTCCGTTGTCGCGCTACTTGGCGGCTACATGCTTGACTTCTACTCCGACGCTTAGGTTTAGTAGTTCTAGAAGTTAGCTCATATTACTTCTAGTCCTTTATATATATGTTTGACACCTTTGCATACGGTGTTAATACTATTTTGAGTCCTAGTAGGCTGATAGTATGTTAGTTATCTTGTGTCTATGACGTTCAATGTACATAACTTAGGGTTTACATGCTGATAGGGGTTTGAGCTCATGGGTTGTACTTACTTGTCGCCCATGCACGCTTTCTAGCTAATTTAAGTTATTTTTCGGGGCTATGTGTCATTTTAGGTAGTTTAAGTTTTACGGTGGCACTCTAGGGGGCTTGACGTGGTAGCTTATGAGTGTAGATAAGTTACCAGGTAGTTTAAGGCACAAAAGGACAGTCAAGTGGAGCTATGAACTCCCATTGGTCCATTTTTGTCTTTTGTAAAACTCTAAGTTTAGAAACAGAGCTCTAGAGGAGAGTTCGAGCAATTGGTGAGGTATCTTCGAAATCTGAGAACACAGGAAGAGAGAGCTCGTCGTGCCAAGCACTGTCAGTGAAATTTTTGCTCGATTTGGATCAATAAACAAGGAGTTATGCCCAATTGAAGTTCGGATTGTGCCAAAACTGCGTCACTTTTGTTGATTTTGGGGTTTTCGGTGCCAATTGCAGCAGAATTGAGGAAATCACTTCAAAACTTCGTGGTTGCGTTCACTGTCAGGAGGGCTACGACTGTCCAAAAAGTTTCGTATCATTTGAGTAATTGAGTAATTCAGGGCGGCCGCTGAAGCAGAGGGGGTCTGAAAAGCTCTTAATCTAGAGCAGCGACTTTAGAGAAGGAGATCTGGAGTTCTACAAACATTCAGGAGTCCCAACTTCACAGGGATGTTCAGCATCCTGTAGACTTCAAATATTGTGAGAAGATTTGAAATTCATCGAGCCAATTCTCTGTTCTATGTCTGAATAGCTGTCTAGGTACCAGAAATTGCCATAATTCTCTTATTCAGAACTTTTCTGTTCATATCTCCGTGTCAGAATTTGATCTCAGGTTGAAACTTCGTCTGTGAGTTCAGTAGTACCTCATTTGCATGTAAGGGAAGTTTAGAGGTCTAAACCTTCATAGTTTTCCTCTCTTTGAGTGTCAAAGTTCACCGCTTAAGCCTATTACTACACGTGAGACCTAAATTTCGCTTTTTGAGCATATCAGAGGATCCTACACTCCTGTGTGAGTGTTTATAGCTCCTGTTGTGACCTGAAAGCCAACCTCTTGAGTAAACAACCACAGCCAGAAGCCCGGCGCTTTCCTAGGTAGACGGATCACACTCCGACATACTCTCTTTTTGGTGAACTCGACGTGAAACACCTAGGGTGGGAGTTTTCTTGAGAGTGTTACAGGATCAGATATCATGGCCAACCAAGGATCATCAAGTGGAGGTGCTGCTGCTGCTCAGCAACCTGTTCAGTTGGATGCTGCTACGATGAAGATGTTCCAAGCTTTTTCCATGTTTATGCAGCAGCAGCAGAGCACAGAGAGGAAGGAGGTATTAGCAACCAAGGCGTTGCAATCTGTGGTGCATCAGATGGACCAGTTCAAGGGTACAGATATTTCCAAGTATGTGCGATACTATGCTAGGGAGATGGAGGTGAACAAGGTACCTGAGAAGGAGATGGTGGAGAACTTTGAGCTTGCTGTTGTCCCTGAGATTCGTGGGCGTGTGAAGGAGCTCAAGCAGCAACAAGGACAGAGTTGGGAGAGCTTTATGCGAGCTTTGAAGGAGGAGTACTACACTGAAGATTCAGAGAGGGTGACCAAGAGGACATTCTTGGAGTGGGTGGTTAAACCTAACAAAGGTTTGTCTGTAAATGAGTTGTTAAGGGAGTTTGATCGTCAGTATGCTCAGCTTTCTAGGACAGAAAAGCTTACACTAGAGGTTGAGAAGACCGAGCTTTTCCTACAAGCAGCGGACGTGACTATTCAGGAGAAGCTTGAGTTGTTGCTGGAAGACAAGAGTGAGGAGAGAGGATTAAAGACTGACTGGAAGGAGGTTGAAGAGGCTGTTTCTTTGCTGACCAAGAGACAGAGAAGAAGGGAGAAGGTGGTGGTAAGTGAAGCAGCACCTCTCATAATTCCTGTCAAGCAGTTGCCTACTAAACCCGCTTTGGTAATTGCTAGAGAGGAAGACTCACCGCTTGATGAGTTGATTAAGGGTATGAAGGAGCTTAAGCTTAAGCTCACTAGGTTAGAAGAGAAGGAGCAGAATGTACAGTCTGCTATGCAGAGACCTCAGATGAGAGAAGACTTTGTTCATCGTTGTATATGGTGTGATAGCCTAGACCATGTAAGAAGAGATTGTGGGGAGTTTTCAGATGCATTGAGGAAGGATCTTATCTTCTTCAAAGATGGTAAGATCCATCTGAGAGAGACTGGGATGATGTTGGGAACCAACTTTGGCAAGGGTGGTATGAAGAGACTTGTGAATGAGATATCAGCATCACATGCTGTTTCTCTTGTGAATGCTGCTACCTGTGGAGTGAAAGTGGAGATGGAGAGAGAGAAAGGGACTACTGGGTTGTGGTCTGATGTAGTGCGGTCCGTAGCTAGAACAGAGTTAGACAAGGATGTGCTACGAAGGGTTGGCAACTCAATTCGGGAAGCTACAGGATGGAATGATCCTGTGGATACTATGTCAGTGCATGCTTATGTTGCAAGAAGTCAGCATGAAGCTGTACTAGAAGAAAAACGTAGGAGGGAGGATGCAGGTGAGGCTTCTACAGCCAAACGACCTGCTACAAGGAGTGAAAGGGCTAGACCAGAGGCAAGGCAGGAGACAACACCTACTCGGGAGGAGAATATGGAGGATCTACCACCTACAACACCAAAGGAGAAGGAGAGAAACAAGGAGAAGGGTAAGATGCCTGCATACAAACTTCAGTCTGACATTGAGATTGCTACAGACTTGAAGCAGGTGTTAGAGAATCGTATCTTGAATGGGAAGGTTGAGTTTACCTTGGGTGAGATTCTTGGGATTGCAAAGCGTGAGTTTCATGAGGTTATCATAGATATCATCAAGAGGAAACGTCAGATTTTGGGTGAAGCAGCTACGCTGAACGCTCTAGGGACTAAACTGTCGGAGGATGAGGAGGATGAGATTGCTGGTTACTGCTCTCAAGTATCAGAGGGAAGATCAGATCAGCACGTGAGGTTTGAAGATGAGGTGGAAGCATCGCAAAAGAGCCATTATTCTCACAACCATTGGGCGAGAGCAACCACAGAGACCTTAGTGAAGTTGGGAGACCTGGAGGAACCTGTGGTGGCATTGATTGATCACGGCTCAGAGATTAATCTGATGTCTAAGGAGTTGTACAAGCGTGGGAGATGGCCCATAGACACCGACCATGGATGGCTTATCCGTGCTGCCAACAACCAGCGAGGAGAACTCTATGGTGCTTGCCCCAACGTCAAGGTAACTGTGGGTGACATTAGTGATGTTCAGAATTTCTTTGTGCAAGACATGTCAACCTATCCTATCATTCTAGGGCAGCCTTACATTACTGCTGTTAGAATGGAGACACGAGTTATGGATGATGGTTCAGCTTATGCTAGGATACGTAGTAGAGATGGCAGAAGAGCTGTTCAGTTTTTGACCGTTGCTGCAGAACATGAGAGGAATCGTGATAGCTTGAGAGACCGTCCACTACCTAAGATTACTCAGGAGTTTAGAGAGTCTAGGGGTTTTGGCAGAGTACCATTGAAGAGCGAGACTTCAACGGTACAGTAGAGATAGGATTCTCGCCTGATCCAGTAGAGCAGGAAGCTTTATCCACTAGCTTCTTAGGGTTGACATCATGTGGATCAGTGTGTTATAGGAAGGTTGAGAATCTGAAGAGGTTTGAGAGGCAACATGTGAAGAGTGTACAACAATCTGTGTGGGATAGTGGAGAGTTAGCAGGAGATGAATACATATCTGGGGTGTTTGAAGAACAGTATTTGGTAGATACTATAGGGGAGTTGAAATCTATAGTAGAAAGTTCTATAGATGATGTAGATAGAGTGGTGAGAGTGAGCTCCAAGGAGCTTTATGATGTAATTGATAAGTTTATAGATCGGCAAGAGGTGTATGTGGAGACCAAGTACAAGTCAGTGGCAAAGAAAGTCAAACCAGTGGCTTTGCCTTTACCACTCGATTACAATCAGAAGATGGAGCAAGCTGCACGAGAGCCGACGCTCAGAGGACCGAGAAGAATTGGACACCAGTTCACAGAAACAACACTGAAGGAGCTGAAGATTGGAGGTGATGGGTTTCTTACTGAGCAAGAGAAGAAGAGCTTCAAGGAGATGCTATCTAGGCATGGTAAGGCGTTTGCGTTTGAGTCACATGAAGTAGGATGTGTAGATCCAAGTGTAGCTGCACCTATGGTAATCTTTACTATACCGCATGTGCCTTGGAATCTACGTCCTATCCCTGTGCCTAGAGCTCATCTGCCAAAGCTGATAGACTTGCTCAATGAGAGGATTAGGATGGGTATCTTGGAACCATCTATAGCTCCCTATTCTAGCAGATGGTTTACTGTTCCGAAGAAAAGTGGAGCTTTGAGATTCATTCAAGATATGCAGCCAGTTAACAAGGTAACTATCAGGAATATGGGTATAGGACCTATTGTAGACGAGTTTGCGGAGGCTTTTGCTGGTCGTGCTATCTACTCCATGGGAGACTTATATTCAGGTTATGACCAGTTTCAATTATCCTCTGAGAGTAGAGACTTGACTACAATGAGGACACCTTTAGGGTTACTAAGGATGTGCACCTTACCGCAAGGTGCTACCAATTCGGTAGCACATATGATGAATGGCATGAACAAAGTTTTGAGGGACTTCATTCCTGAAAAAACTATGCCATTCCTTGATGATGTGCCGATCAAAGGGTGTGCTGAGGAGGAGAAGAATGAGGTAAAAGATCAGAGGGGGTGCCGTAAGTTTGTAGCAGATCACATAGCTGATTGTGATAAGATACTGAGTCGACTGGAAGAGGTTCATTTGACTTTATCAGGAGTCAAGTCTGTGTTTGGAGTACAAGAGGTGTTAATAGTGGGACATCTGTGTGGATCTTATGGTCGGAAACCTTGTCCAAACAAGGTTGATGCCATCCGAAGGATGAAGGAGACATGTGGATCGGTTACTGAGGTGAGAAGGTTTCTAGGAGCATGTGTGTTTTATCATATATGGATTCCACACTTTGCACATGTAGCAGATCCGTTGTACAAGCTGCTGAGGAAGGGGCAAAGATTTCAGTGGCAAGAGGAGCAAAGCGAGTCTATGAAGAAGTTGAAGGATCTTTTGGCTTCACCACCAACTCTACGGAAGGTAACATATGAGTTGGGCAGATCTGTTATCCTTACTGTTGATACTAGTCCTATTGGCATTGGATGGGCTGTAGGACAAGACGATGAGGATGGAAATAGATATGTGGTGCGTTTTGGTGCTAAGGTATTAAGTTCACGGCAGAGAGACTACCCTCAGGTCAAGAGAGAGCTATGGGGAGTAGTTACTGCGATGAAGAGTGATAAGGAATACTTGATAGGAGCACCTGTGGTTGTGGAAACAGATTGTTTACCTCTCTTGGGAATGATCACTAGCTGTACAACTCCAGATATTGCTATGTTGAGGTGGATAGCATATATCAAGTCCTTGAACCCAGAGTTTAGACATATTACAGGGAAGGACAATCCTGTGGCAGATATGTTATCAAGGGCTAGGTATTACGATGAGAAAGAAATGATAGATGATCAGGAAGATGTGGGAACAGAGTTCTATTCTAGTGCTCTTGCTAGAAGAGATAGAAGCTGTTTTGCAGCCTCGTTGGAGTTTTTTGAGGAAACTATGTATGATGGCGAGTGGTTGGATCTTGGGCGCTATTTGAGTTCACTGGAAAGGCAAGAAGGCTGGTCTGATGCAGATTTCAAGAGGATCCGTAGGATAGCTTATGGTTACTTTTTACATGGAGGACATCTATGGAAGCGCCCTAAGCTACAAGGAGGTATACCGCAGCGGGTGGTATGTGACCTAGAATCGCAGCAGAAGCTGATCAAGGAGTTCCATGAGAGTTTATGGGCTGGTCATAGAGGAGTTTGGGCTACATTTGCCAAGATGAAGGAAAAGTATTGGTGGAAGGGTATGTATAAGGATGTAGTACAGTTTGTTTCATCTTGTATACCCTGCCAGATGTATTCCAACGTACGTCATCGTGATGGATTGCATCCTACTTATCCTTTAGCCATTCATTACAAATGGGTAGTTGATCTGGTAACTATGCCATTTGGACTTGGACAAATGAGGTATCTAGTCTTGGCTAGAGAAGATCTATCTAACCAAGTTGAAGGTCGTGCTCTGAGGACGAAGACCACCGCTAGTGTCTGCCGCTTTCTACTTGAAGATGTTATTTGTAGGTATGGGTGTGTGGGAAAGATCACTGCAGATAGAGGTGAGCTGGATGCACAAGAAGCAGTTGAATTCTTCAAGCGATTGGGAATCAAGTTGGCGTTAACCACTGCTTACAATCCTGAAGGGAATGGCAAGAGCGAAAGAGGTCATCCGCCAATCATCAAAGCTTTGGTAAAAGCTTGCAAGGGTAAGATCCGTGAATGGCCTAGACTGTTACCATTTGCTTTGTGGGCAGATCGTACAACTCATAGTACCGTTACAGGTTACATGCCAGCAGAGTTGATACTAGGGCAAAAACCTGTGATGCCGATTGAGGAGGTTGTGCCTACTTGGAATGTTTTGCCATGGGAAGATGGTAGAAGTACGAAGGATCTTCTTGCATTAAGGATCCAGCAGTTAGAACGAAGACCTGAGGATGTTGCCAAAGCTGTGGAAAGGTTAAAGACTGCTAGAGAGAGAAACAAAGGCAGATTTGATAGAACGCATAGATTACGACCCAAACCAGTTAAGGAAGGTGATTGGGTGTTAGTCTATGATAGTAGTCTTGATAATCAGCATAGCGCTATCAGAAAGTTTTCCAAGAGATGGTTCGGACCTTATGTGGTTTTAGAAGTTTATGATAATGCCACATACTCTTTGAGAGAGTTAGATGGTGCAGTGCTCAAGATACCAGTCGCAGGGAAGAGAATCAAGCTCTTTAGAAGAAGAGGGGACGACCAGAACATTGCAGAGCTTACTGAGGATGAAGCCGAAGACTCGATGGAGGTTGAAGATGAATTTGAAGCTGAAGCTGAAGAGTCTTGATCAGGATCTGGCACATACCGGAGGATGTGCAGGTTCAGAGGGGGTGGATGTCGCGCTACTTGGCGGCTACATGCTTGACTTCTACTCCGACGCTTAGGTTTAGTAGTTCTAGAAGTTAGCTCATATTACTTCTAGTCCTTTATATATATGTTTGACACCTTTGCATACGGTGTTAATACTATTTTGAGTCCTAGTAGGCTGATAGTATGTTAGTTATCTTGTGTCTATGACGTTCAATGTACATAACTTAGGGTTTCCATGCTGATAGGGGTTTGAGCTCATGGGTTGTACTTACTTGTCGCCCATGCACGCTTTCTAGCTAATTTAAGTTATTTTTCGGGGCTATGTGTCATTTTAGGTAGTTTAAGTTTTACGGTGGCACTCTAGGGGGCTTGACGTGGTAGCTTATGAGTGTAGATAAGTTACCAGGTAGTTTAAGGCACAAAAGGACAGTCAAGTGGAGCTATGAACTCCCATTGGTCCATTTTTGTCTTTTGTAAAACTCTAAGTTTAGAAACAGAGCTCTAGAGGAGAGTTCGAGCAATTGGTGAGGTATCTTCGAAATCTGAGAACACAGGAAGAGAGAGCTCGTCGTGCCAAGCACTGTCAGTGAAATTTTTGCTCGATTTGGATCAATAAACAAGGAGTTATGCCCAATTGAAGTTCGGATTGTGCCAAAACTGCGTCACTTTTGTTGATTTTGGGGTTTTCGGTGCCAATTGCAGCAGAATTGAGGAAATCACTTCAAAACTTCGTGGTTGCGTTCACTGTTAGGAGGGCTACGACTGTCCAAAAAGTTTCGTATCATTTGAGTAATTGAGTAATTCAGGGCGGCCGCTGAAGCAGAGGGGGTCTGAAAAGCTCTTAATCTAGAGCAGCGACTTTAGAGAAGGAGATCTGGAGTTCTACAAACATTCAGGAGTCCCAACTTCACAGGGATGTTGTAGACTTCAAATATTGTGAGAAGATTTGAAATTCATCGAGCCAATTCTCTGTTCTATGTCTGAATAGCTGTCTAGGTACCAGAAATTGCCATAATTCTCTTATTCAGAACTTTTCTGTTCATATCTCCGTGTCAGAATTTGATCTCAGGTTGAAACTTCGTCTGTGAGTTCAGTAGTACCTCATTTGCATGTAAGGGAAGTTTAGAGGTCTAAACCTTCATAGTTTTCCTCTCTTTGAGTGTCAAAGTTCACCGCTTAAGCCTATTACTACACGTGAGACCTAAATTTTGCTTTTTGAGCATATCAGAGGATCCTACACTCCTGTGTGAGTGTTTATAGCTCCTGTTGTGACCTGAAAGCCAACCTCTTGAGTAAACAACCACAGCCAGAAGCCCGGCGCTTTCCTAGGTAGACGGATCACACTCCGACACCGTGCTTTCCAACTAAGCCTGTGCTTGCATTCCAGACCTTCCACGTCACTTACACAATCGGACATGACGATCAACAATGGACTGTTGTCTGTAAGAGGTCTGGTCAAGTCTAAACTACGGCGCAGGGGCCTGGTCAAGTTCAAAAGATGGCGCATGGGTCAAGTAAATTTCTAGCCCTAAACATGAGTAAAGTTAATCTCAAGTCATTTTGATATATTGGCATCTTCGGAGTCACAATTAAACTGGGACAAGCCGGTTCACCTCACTTGAAAAGTTTCATCATGAAAAGTCTCTACATGACGTATATCCGATTACCCTTCATGATTGACAATAAATGTTGCAGTTACTTGAATAACGGATTACGAAAGGTAAAAACAATATTTTGTCAAGCATCATATTTCTCTAACTGATTGGTATATCAAAGCTCGTTCCGTTGCGAATGGATGTGGATGGAGGGTCATAGAGATGATGGATGGGTGATTCCTGGACGTATATGTATACCGTCGCACTTGGTCATTGCACACCTTCTTTATCTGCACGGTCAACTCGTGTCCTGCCGAGAAAATGCACTATAAAGATGCGATATTACACTTTCTGATAGAGCCCAGCCGCACATGGTTTTTCTTCAAGTTTTCGCTCAGGATTGCAATCGCACATATCAGTTTATTGAGTTCCCATTAAACTAGAGTAGAGAATATTTCGAAAATTAACTGATTTCTAAAGTGTCCTCTTGGACAATCTCTTAATGTTTTGTAGGAGTTGTTTTGCTTCTAGTCAATTTTGGTTGAAGTAAAACTTAAATAAAAGAAATTAATTATTTTTATGAACTATTTGTTTTCATGTCAATTACTTTCAATTGATTTTTGTCATAGTAGAAATAAAATACAAAAATTTATGGTTCCGGTCACAACATCTACTCCACGTTTATGGAATGAAAAACCTTTATATTCCAAGTCTGCAAATCTGCTTCGATTTCACAGAAAAGACTAGTAAACCAATGATAAACTACACGTGAGAAACTATGTGCGATTGGACATTTACTACATAAAGCATTAGTGAATATTTTTATCAAGCAGGGTGACTTGAAATCACGAGCATGATGAATTACTCGGTACTAGTTTTATGCAGGTAATGCACTGGCTGGCATGTATTAAGGGATGTCAAAAAATATTTCTCGACGGTTGAAAGAGAAAACTCCTTAAAATTCTCAACGGCTATCTTTGTTTAATATTGCAGATTGTTTTGGACCGCTTTGATAAACTGACACCATTTTTTCTATCTATTATTATATACTTTTGACACTTGGATTAATTACATTGAATAATTTACTTATCTATTACAAAAATAAACGAACAAAATGAGTGAAATTGAATAAAAAATATCACGAGTGTTTCTTTCAGGTACCTCCCGATAGGCTGGCCGAAGTAATAACTCCTTCCAGCGAGTCAAAATCTTCAAAAAAGTTATAACATTGACACCCCTATTATCCTGTACATTACAAACCACTTCTCGCTCGAAGAATAACTTATAATTTATTATGCTAATATTATTGCACATAATCAGTGATGCACTTACACCTGACGGGAGGTGTAACACGCAAAAAAGAAGAGTTGAAAATAAAATACATAATGAATAAAATATCGTATGATCACATTCTAATTTACACTTCATTCTAACAAGTCTTGCAGCTCTTGCTTAACTACACGATTGTACTTCCCGTGCACGTATGAGTTAATGCGAAGATGCACATACGGACTAATGCAACTCCTCTTTTCCTTTATCTTGACTCTGATTGAGCTACCTGTGAATATCCTTCCCCACGGCCTTGTACAGTGAATTTAGTTTTCTATTATCAGAATACATGTAAGTGTTATAAAAATTTATTATTATAAGTTATTATAAAAATTTAAATTATTTCATAAATATTATATGTTAATCTCTCACGGAGCCAACTCATCGAGAGAGAACCCATAAGTGAAGAGCGGACTGGTGCGTTCCTGGGGTATAAGTTCGGATCCTTAATTATTATATCGCGCCGTTTGCCGAGTACGTTAATTAATATATATCAAGTTGCATGCCCGCATTGCATCGGAAGAGTTAGAATATTATTAACGTACACCTCATGAATAGCTATAGCTAGCTACACGGGAAGGTGGAGTGGATAAACCAGGTGCGAGTGGATTAGTGCAATGCGGGCATGCAACTTGATGCAAGCCTTGCAAGGCGAATGAGCGTAACGAACCCATACCATACCCACTCATCCATGCATGGACCCAACCATCCATCTGGATGTGAGGACTGGTCTCCTCCGCGATCCTGGCCCGAGACTCCGAAAGTGGACTGTGAAATCAGTGTTGATCATCGTTTAATCGAGAGAAAACAGAGAAAACGAACTCCGAAGCGGAGGCAGGCTGGAAGGTAAAATAGTCCTCGTTAAAGTACGAGAAAACCGCACAGAGGGGAGTAAGGGGACAAACGGAGAGGAAAGTTCGAGCAGGTTTGCCAGATTATCACTGGTCAATTGAAGTACTTGTGGGAGCACATGTGTGAACAGGTGGATGGGAAGGCAGAGTTAGAAAAGGGCGCGGCGCCGGGAGAGGTTGGAAGCGCGCGAGTGAGGGACGCACAGGAAAGAAGCATTGCGGTAAGCGGACGAGACCGACGGGCGGGACATTCAATGTGGATTTGTTGTAAGGGAGGAATGAGTTTGAAAGAGAGAGGAGAGAAATTGATGGACAAGTCTTCGGTAGGTAACGTGTCGGACGCCGAGAACGAGACGGGAAAGGTTGGGTGGGTTGAGATGTTGCCCGAGACGCTCGTTGAAGTGATCAAGAGGCTGCCTTTGAAGGACCGCCTGCAGACTGTGCCCCAAACTTGTAAGGCGTGGAGAAAGGCATCGTTGGATCCCGGCTGCTGGCAATTTGTTGATCTTAAAGACTGGTGTATTTACCAATCAGGTGAGAACATCGATCGCATGGTGAAATTGGTCGTGAAACGGAGCTGTGGTGGTATTGAGGAGCTACAAGTTACAAATTTGAACAGCGATGCAAGTCTGCAGTTTATGGCCCAAAGGTTTGTATTTCAGGTTCAGAGTCTCTTGGGACCCAGATCTCTCTCTCTCTCTCTCTCTCTCTCTCTCTCTGTGTTATTTCTGACGTCATACAGTTGACGCATCCTCCTGTAGGGATAGCAGGGAGTGGTTTGTTGCGGTTCCCGCATGCAGGGAGTTTTTTGAAGCTTATTTGAAATCGTTTTCTGGAGTGTCGGAAACCATGTTGACTGTAGACTGACGGACCTTGATGACAACTCCAGGTTGTCTGTCTTGCTGATTCTTTAAGGAAGACTCTGAACTTACCGAAGATATTGTACGATATCTAGAGAGGATCAAGGCTACCTCTCAACAGTAGGGTCTTCTATGCATGGGATATATAAAAGATGGTTGATGTACAGTCTGGGCTCAGTAGCCATTGGGACTCCCAATCAAGTTCCTTCTCCAGTGTTTCTGCGAGTGCTCCGATTCTATCTACAAGATAGTCTCTGTTAAGCTTTACGTGTTCAAAAAGCTGCAAAAGTTCGCTGGTGTCTTTGCTACTAACTTTATCTTTGGAGCACTCTTGACTAATTCCTTTGGTGTTGTACATTTTCCAATCACAGTGGTCTGAGTTCTTTGAAGACTCTCTGCATACCGAGTTCGAAAATCACAGAGAATGGCCTGTGTGAGCTGATTTTGACCTTGCCTTCACTAGTGTATCTCGACATAGGCAAGTGTGGCGCAATCAAAAGCAAAACGTTGGAAGTCATCGGGCAGACTTGCAAGTCACTTACCAGACTGGACAAGAGCATGTGGGCTTTGAATTATGCCAGCAGTGGATCCAGTGATGACTCAGAAGCATTGGCCATAGCACAGAACATGCCAAAGCTGAAGCACTTGGAGATTGGATCAGGTTTGCTCTCTGACGCAGGTTTGATGGCCATTCTAGACAAGTGTCCGGATTTGGAATACCTGGATGTGCGCAACTGCTGGAACCTGAGGGGTGAAAATCCCGTTGCGGTGTCCAAATACAAGAAGCTGCTTCACTTTTATATGAGTAGTACAGAATCTGATTATGATTACTACGATGAGGATGATGACGATGTGGACGACTGGGACTACACTACAGAGCTTTGGGGGGACTTCGATTACCTGGAAGACTATATAGAGGATGACCTTCTCTGATTGTCTGGAGCTTTTCCCCTTACAGTTTCAAGGGAACTACTGTTTCCAGTTTTCGTAGTGGCTTTTTGTAATGACCAGGCCAGCGGCCATCATCAGTACCTGTCTCACGGTGAGGATATTGATATGTTAGTTAGGGTTGTAAATATGTATGTGCCTTCGAGGCTTTTGTTCCCTCTGTTTGGTGTTGCAAGAGATTCATGGTCAGACTCTTACAGAGAATGGTCGACAAAGTTGTTTGTTGATGGGAAGACAAGGGATTATAAACATATATTAACTAGGCGAATAGCTGAGGCAGTTAAACTGACGATCCAGTTTGGGTCCAGAATGCGATGTGTCTACGTCTTAGCAAACAAGTTCTGTGTACTGGTTCAAATGTCCTCGCCCTCGCAGAGATCTCTCGGTCGTACCTCTAACCAAAGTAATTGGTCGCATGTATCATGGATCATAATCCGTCATTTTATCAGCTGTTCACGTAACGAAGTCCTCTCAAGATTGTTTGATAGGTGTTTAGTTGTTTTTATACTTGATGATCTAAAGGGATGTGCTAAGAAGACGGGTGAAGATTGCAGTCTGTTGTACTGTATTCATCTAGCGCTCACCAGACCTGATGATATGGCATTCCAATCGAACATTCATTCTGCCTTCCTCTTGGTCTTTCCCTGATCATTGCGTCGTTGTGCATGGGCTGTGAAGGTTTTCAGCAACATAAATGAAAACATCAGCGTCTTACCTGAAGACCCGAAGGAAATAAGGAAAGATTGTTCTTGGTGGGTAAAGAGCTTTTTCTCTCAACCGGAAAGACGTTAAAGAGCAGAAAACGTAATAATTTGTAACGTCTACCAGCTGGCCAAGATTTATGAACACACCATCCGTTTCTCCCCGCATGGATCCTGAGTTCAACTCGTAAGGCCCACTGAAGTGCACAGGACTGGCCGTGATTACACGTGCTGTTGCAAACCAGCAAGCTCAGATGGACCGTGGGCAAAGGTTGGTTCTCGGCTTTCTTACCGAGAAGGCACAGAGTTCCACCGGCGAGTTCTGGAAAAGCAGCAATATAGATCGGATCTTGGTTTATATCTGCAGACACTGCTTATCATTGTCAACAATACTTGGTAAACTTTTGAAGATCATTCAAAGACTCAAGGATTTACAGTATGGCGGTTACTGCTCAAGCTATACATCGTGCTTGAAGCTGTCCTTGTGGACAAGCTTCAGTCTACTCTCGGAGGTGAAGATGAGAGGACACGGAAGGAGCACTTCATCCAAACAGCGAGAGCTTGAATACGCAGCTTGTTTATGCGGAACGAGGAAACCCTTTTAACACTTGATGGTCATGTTCAGCTTAGAAAGTGGAGCTCGACTGAGAATGTACAGATTTGCATTCAACAACCCCTTCGACGTCTAGACGGCAGACAATGTGTCTCGACGTTGCAGAAGGAGAGAAATCTAGTAGCTGAAGGACCAGCGTACATGGTAAACTGGAGATTGTCCGCGAAGTCTTTCTGCGAGCATAGGACGCAGGTCCGCTGAGACTACTTTCAGAAGGCAAAAGATATCGACCGCAGAGACCAGGCAGGAGGTTTCGAAAACCGGAACTTCATGTTCGCATCTGATCTGCAGAACCTGTCAATACTTCGTATGCCATCGGAAATATGGTGTTATGCTGTATTTTAGTCTCTTCAGAGCGAAAACTAGGAGGAACATGGTGCAGAGATTGATGCACTCGAGCAATCTGTCCTCTGGAGTCTCTGTGCTATATTCAGTTTCTTGCTCCGCCAAGTTTGTTGTACGGGTTTTGGCGCAGAACAGTTCCGTGCTTCAGTTCTGTCACAAAAGCCTCTTCTTGCCTCATTCACATCGGTTGAATTGCTTCTGGTGAGTAGCTACACGACAACCTCCGTCAAGGGAAGAGTGCAGTATTACGTCTTATAGACATCTTGCCCTCTTGCCGGTAGACGTAATTCTGGTTAAGAGTATTGAGCAATACAGAGTTACTAAACGAATTTGATTACTGAAGTACGTTTGAAACTTATTTCGTGAACTGCATTCACCATCGCTCACTCAGAAAGGTTCCTATTACGACTGGAATTTCGTTTGTCTCTAGTGACAACAGGACGTACACTTGACGTACCGCACTAAGGGATGTGAATCGCCCTTCGATCTGTTGTTCTTCTGTATAAAAAGCGTTACAGGATTTACTAAATGCCACGAAGGATTTAACTCAGGTTGAACCCGAAAAGAGTTGGAAAACAGCGCAGCAGCCTGGCAGCTGCTTCGGGTTTCGACTCCACACGATGAATGTCGTGAACAAGTCCGATGGTATCAGCTCGATGATGTCACTGAACAAGTTCGGCTAAGAAGGATATTTAAGAAAGTCATCAACAGAGGCGACTTTGTCATGCTTAGCCCCAAAAAAGAGTTGGACGAGGCGTGCACTTCATCGCGAAAGCTGAACTCTGAACGTCAGTTCATAAATCTGACGGGTACTTCTAATTTCGCGTAGACAGAGCTTTGATACCTCCCACGACAGAGGTAAAACCTGTAACCCGTAATTATGGTACCCATTTACATATTAATGTTTTTCTTTACTTTTCATTCGTGTCGAATCACGTTACTGATCGAAACCCTAATCCCGTCGCAGATCTGAACGACATAAGGTTTGAAAGCCTAATTCACTGACAAGAGTGAGTGCTTAAGGGATATTTACACGAAGTTGTTTCTGAGAAGATCTAGGAAAATACCCTCTAATGCAAACTGGGTTGTTGTCGGGATGGAACTTGGGTCAATTAATTTAATTCACTCTATAAGAGTTTCAGAGGCCAAAAACTCTTCTCACTTCTTCATTTTACATGTCTTACTTCCAATCTTACATGTCTTAGTTTGTTTAATATATCATAGAGATCATTTGGCAGTCTATGAAATGATCCATCGATCATCTTTATATTAAGTAGTGACATGAAATGTGAAAAGCTACTCACAGAAAGGAAAAGCGGATAAAGCTCATTGACAAGTAATTAAAACACGCATTCAAAAAAAGGTGGTATTACTACTTGTCACCCATACAATTTTCAGTAAGGTCTGAAAAACCATTGTCTACTTGTACATAAGACAACGGAAGTTAGGATACGTTCTTGCGTTGCATGGCTCTGCATGAACTTCATATAAAGACCCCCAAAGAGTACTCTTTTCTTCTCCCGAAAGTAAGACACTGACGTTGTATTAACTTTTCTTTGGAAAATGCACATAGTTAGATGTGATCTAAGAGAAAATTCAAATAAAAAAATTTAGAACTTCCGGGTCTTGTATTTGAACAAATACTTAAACTGCAATAGCAAGGCGGCTGAATAAATATGCATCGAAAGTGCAATTCTGTCCCAGGGAAGCGATTTTTCGCACTACAACTTCGGGTTTCTGAGTCTTTTATCACTTCTTCTTTATGTGATACTACTGTAAGGGTATAGTCAATTGACAAGGAAATGACTATATACGCAATCCATCTTTTGACGGATAATGTATGTTTGTTCGTTTTATACACAAGCCACTGGTGACATGTAGATGCGCTGGCTATATATACAGAACTTGGTTCTTACATGTATTGAAGTTAGCACATGTGAGTGGTGCCTTTGTTAAGACTCAAGGATTCCGGAGTTCCAAAACCAGTTCTCCGCAGAGCGGATGGCAGATTATTTAGTGACGATTTAGAGAGGTAAATGATTATCTCATGGAAATAAATATTCCATATTCAAAAGACTCAAAGAGGTAATCTAAGAAATAAAATGTACTTAGAGCACTTCAAGCTGATTTGTTGTGAAAATAAATTATTATATCTGAAAATATGAGTATCGTAAATGATTATCTCATGGAAATAATTATTCAATATTCAAAAGATTCAAATAGATAATTTAAGAAATAAAATTATACTTAGAGCATTTCAAGCTATTTGTTGTGAAAATAAATTATTGCATCTAGAAATATGAGAATATTGTAATACATGAACTCAACTGGGCTCAGGTGAGTATACCAGTTGAGGTGATTATACAGGTCTTAACGGTGAGTATGAATCTACCACAACTTTTTATTTATTGAGTTCGATCATGTTTATCTCTTATTGTAGTCTGAACTACTAGTAAAATTCTCATAAAACTTTATTATGATTTCTAATTTAACACATTACTAAGAAACATATGTGTAATATTCGTTTAGAACTCCTTTCTCTTGTTTCCGGGAGAAGACGGGAGCTACTTGACGTTATATGCATGCTCTCATACATATTTGATCTCACACTCCGACTTACGAGAATCGAACGATTCGTAAATTTCACCAATTTTAGCTTCCACGTCATGAGTTGTCAAGTACTGCCCGAATTGACTCGACCTGTGGGTTAGATTCGGACACGTCGGTTGTAGAAATTTTAGAATAGTTTTTTCTTCAAATCCTGAGTATGACTACAAGTGCTCCGAGTGACCCAGAATACTTTATTTGGCCAGTTTGCTCTCGGAGAGTTGAGAAATTCAACCGTTATCCAGAAAACGGTTTTGGTGCCTACGTTTTCATTCCAACTTAGAACATGTGACATAAATAATCAACGTGAAGTTATCATCAGTTTTTCAAGTTCATCTCGAAATAAAATATTGAATATTGAAAGAGAAATGTTAAAATGAAGATTTTGAGATTTCTTGGAGTAAAAAGGAAGTAATATTTTACACTCAAAGATATTAGGAAGAAAAAAAGAATATTCTTCTTCATGGTTTTTTCTCATTAAGTGTTATTTTAAATTGTAAAATAACACTTAATGAGAAAAAATTGTAAGAACTCTAGAAAGAATGTCAAACTTGATCAGACCTCTGTTATAATTCTTTACTTTACTCTTCGCCTCGAGTTGTCAGTCGTACAAATCACTTTCTGTAGTGAGCAATATGTGTTAACAGAAAAAACTACGTATATATAGAGACAAAACAATCAACAATCTGTAATTAAATTTTCCAGGTTATTTTCTATCAGAAAATGAAACAAGTCTCAATTTTTGGTGTGATTAAGCAACATGATATATACTGGCAACTCCAGGTCATGGCTCTGATAAAACAGAAATTGTAAAAAAGGTCTGATCAAGTCTTACATTCGTTGTGAAGTTCTGATAAGGTAAATCTCTGCTTTAAATTGCTCGGTTAATTAGTTCTGAAACTGTGATTCTCCTCTTCCTTCTCCGGTTGGAAGTCAAGAATATGCATCCGTTTTCATTTGCTAGCTCGTTGCTTTATTATATACTGGACGCATTGCACTTGACGGTGTTTAAACTATGGATTTATGATTTTTCTGATAGCACGTGTTTCTATGACCATTTCTCCTATATGGCATGCATATTCATCTAAGCCCAGTTCAGTTCAAGTATTACAGCACTTTTGTATTTTCTGAACACATTATTTATCTTCACAACCAATCAGATGTCTTCTTGGAGTCACAGCCAATCAGATGTCCTCTTGGAATGCTCTAACTCCGTTTTAATTCTTCAATCAGCCCTCTAAGGGCTCTTAGAGAATACTAATTTCTCTTACGTCAAATATTTGTTAAATTAACACTCCAAATGGTCTGCCATGTGCTACCGCGCACGGAAGATGCCGAGTTTGAACTCCTGACATGATGCATCAAACAGTAAACCTTGTCCGCTGGGCTAGCTAGAACATTTGTAAGATTTGAAGTTCTTTATCTCATATACTGATTCAAATACATGAGACCAGTGGCGGGGTTACGTGGATGAGTATATGAAATAGACTGACATGTCTATTTCTATTTATCAACTAAACAAATCCAGACGGCCGAACCAATCCCCGTTGACTATTTTGTACCCGGACGCCATGTTTGGCATTTTCCGCCTCTCGGCAGAAACTACGACTTCGATGCATATTTCTCCATGTTTATAACCTCTTGCTTTTTGATGCGCACGATCACGTGGTTCTAATAGGATGTATTTCAGAGGTTGTAGCTACCCATTGGTTGAGGCATGCACAATCAAGCCATAACAAGACGTCCAATTTTGTCTGTAAGAAACTCCCTCCTCATGGTAGGAACAAATGTGGAGCAAAATATTCTATAATCTAAATATCTAAGTGACACCTAACCTCTCCACTCCACTATTGAGATATCTGGACATGCCCCTCTCATGTCTTCTTACTCTTTTTGCTAAAAACCATGTGTTTCATGTATATATAATCACCTCTTCTATCAGAATTTATTATTTAATTTTTATGGTGGAAAAAACAAACATATTGATATTTAAGAACCTTTCATATTTGTAATTTTGGAAACGTGTATGCATATATTTCACTTAATGGATTACGTCTGACCGTTTCGTAACTCTAAGTGCGGTTATCATCTAACATTTATGGATAATTTATAATTTGATTATTTTATA
This sequence comes from Asterella californica, assembly GCA_036924285.1. Taxonomy (NCBI): domain Eukaryota; kingdom Viridiplantae; phylum Streptophyta; class Marchantiopsida; order Marchantiales; family Aytoniaceae; genus Asterella; species Asterella californica. The sequence goes on along the minus strand of JAYKYS010000003.1, from coordinate 46,721,036 downwards.
TATAATTCGATATTAATATTATAAAATTTTATAACATAAAGTGAATAAAAGTTATAAAAGTTGATCTAGCATGTAATTAATGTGTGTTGTTAGCAGTCTCTCGCGCTTGTAGTTCTAGAAGCGTGTCGGTCCATGTTCGCTTGATCGTTGTCTCTCGATCGTCTCGTAACTCTAAATGTGATTATCATTAATGCTCACAAAGAAACTTAAAATTACTTAACAACTTTGTATAAAACTTCTACATAGCACTTACAACTTTTTTGATAACAAAAAGCGAACAAAAATTCCTCGAACTTGATCTAACATGCATATGATATTCAGTTCAGTTTAAAACAGTTTCATTAACACATTAAAACAGTTTCATTAAAACATTAAAACAGTTTCATTAAAACAGTTTTTGTTCAGTTTGATTCGGTTCAATTCAGTGAGTACATTAAACATTTATCTGAGCTAGATTTGGTTCCTGGATTGTCAAACGTGTATTTATCATAACTCCACTGCTCCATGTCGACCCTAAACCCCACTACCCACATCTACATGTTACTACATGTAGAAAGCAAAACATGATTATCATAATCATCATTGAAAACTTAAAAGGGTTGTTTATAGTAAATTCTGCATTTTTTAACTCTTAATTCGGTTTTTTAAACCACCGATATGAGTAAAAAGCAGGAGGGAATAATTTCCCCTTTCTTCCATTTTCGAGGAAAACCCTAGATTCTTCGGATTTTAGTTTTAGAATATTTCACCTTCCATCCATATATAAGCTAGAAATTCTGAAAACGAAATTCTCTCTCAGTTGTTATCATGAGCGTGTGAAAGTAGGCAAATTAATTTTGGTTCGTTCATTTGATATTACATAACCTATCAAACATGTACAGAAGTGAGTGTTTTCACCCGGAAAGGTAGACGACAAACATGAGATGAAAGAGGTTTAAATGAGTGCGCATATTAGTTCAAAATAAATTAACCGTGCGCTCGAAACAGATGATAGCGATATTCGTTCTCTTTCGCAGTTTTGAAATCTTATTTTTTACTTCTCGTCAGCTTCCCGTGCTGCTTTCCATGTACGTTTTGTCTGCTTATGCAGTCATTTCATTTTCGTGAGATGAGACTTCACGCTGTGTCATTTTTAGCTTTGATCGTCTTCGTCTTCAGACGAGAGTTCACATCGACAAAGCGATAGATAATCTACCACTCTGTTTGTCATCCTCTTCTCATAGTTCTGCCTCCAAGTACGTGTCGTCTGCTGCACTCATGCATTGATTTTTTTGAGACAGGACTTCACGCTCTTTCGTCTTACACTTCGATCTTTCACACGGAAGTTGACATGACCAACATAGAGGAAGCGATAGGTACTATCGTGGAGCATGAATTTTCGTAAGAGAATACATGGGGTATCTAGTTGTAGAGAGATACGGTGTCATACAAGATGAAGTTTGATCTAGAATACACAGAGTATCTGGCTGTAGAGAGATATGACAAGACCTTAGATCAAATAGATGATATTCTAGTGCACTCACTATCCAATATATCAGGCTTTATCTCGTTTTCTATTGACCTAACTTGATCTTAAGTGTAACACACGTGTATCACACAACACGACTGGACGTTCAATCTTATTCTAAGTATATGGAGGATCTATACATGATAAACATATACTTTAGTTTGCAAGAGTACGTTCAAGAAGTTCCACTTTGAAACCTCAAGTCGTTTGTTCAAAGACAACAAAGAAATGTAGGTGAAATCTCTCATCTCCTACGAAACTTGACACGCTATAGTCTAAACTTCAACAACATATTGCTCTCAACTCAAACTTCCAGTTGGACTCAAACTTCACCGGAAATTCCTCCAACTCCTCACTGATACTCTCCAAAATTTTAGCTTCAGACTCCAAACCAATTGCTCGAAATGGACCAAGTGCTGTGGTCAAATGGTCTGTGCTAACTTATGAGCTTTTTATAGACCCTTGTGGCTAAAATCCACGACCTCAACACCTTCTCTTAACCAAATGAGTTAAAATTTCTTAATGGAGATGTTCTGGTAGACTTCAAAACAGATGCTTGACATACATCGCAAGTTTTGCAATAGTCTAAACACTCTTTGAAAATTCCTCTCAAATGATAACCCGCATCCAAAATCTTGAAGGATGTTATCTTATCAACAAAATGACCTCCGAGAACAATGCCATCATGAAACTCGTGCATTAGCTTGAAAGCCTCCTTTTGACCAACTACTATCTTTAGTAATCTATCTGCTCCTTGATGAAATAAAATCCCCTCCATCATGGTGTAAGATTTCCATCTCTTGATCAACGCATTACGTTCTCGAGTATGCATACCTTCCAAAAAGAGTCATTTGCAAGGAAGCTCCAAATTTCCTTGTACTCATCTTGTGCCTCCTCAATGCTCATGATGGTCATCACTTGCTTGTCTGAAAATGAATCATCAAATAGTTCTTCTCTCTCATCATCATAGCTCTCGACAAGAGATCAACATTTGCATGCTTTTTTCGTGGTCTATCTTCGATTACGTAATCGTATTATGTTAGAAGGATCTTTCGACGAGCAATACGACCTTCGGCATTAAGCTTATTAAAGATATAATTTAAAGTCTTGTGATCTTTGACTATGGAAAATTTCTCTCGTACCAAGTAGTGTTGAAATTTCTTCAATCAAAAAATCTGAACTAATCTTTCTCGTTCAGTCACGGAGTAATTATTCCCGACGGGAACCATCTGCCTATTGACATAAGTTATAGGATGATCATGCCCATCTCCATCTAACTGACTTAATGTATATCCGACTGCTACATTGGAGATATCTGTATATAGAGTAAATGCTTTACTCCGTCCAGGTTTAGCAAATATAGGAGCTATCACCAATACATTTTTCAACTCCTCAAATGCTTCCTTTGTCTTCTGATCATGCACTATCAAGTCAAAATCAACTCCCTTCTTCATGTACATAGTCAAAGCTATTGCTTTGTTTGAGAAGGAAAAGACAAACCTACAATAATATCCAAACATGCCAAGAAACTGTCTCAACTTGGTCAAGTTGATAGGAAACAGAAGATCCACGATCTTCTTCATCTTCTCAAGATCTACCGCAATCTCATTCTTGGAAATGATGTGTCCTAACAGTAGACCTTCTTCACAGTCATACATGCACTTCTTAGGATTTAGAGAAGCGTTGGCCTGCTCCAGTCGTTACAAAACTTTGATCACATGATCAAAATGATCATCCTTTCTTCCGTACACGCAGAAATTGTCAATAAAATCATGAACAAACTTCCCTATGAATGGTTTAAACACTCTGTTCATGAACCTTTGAAATGTGATCAGAACATTACACATTCGAATGACATCATCCGAAATGCAAATGTTCTCCAAAGAGTAGTGAATGTAGTCAACTATTGGTACTCCTGTGCTACCTTGATCTAGTTATACTCACTATAACCATTACCAAAGCTGTACCACTCATGACCATCAACTTCCTCCAAAATCTCATCTATAAATGACAGAGGACAACAATCCTTCTTGGTAAATGTATTCAGCTTCTTATAATCTATGCACACTCACAACTTACCATTCTTCTTCTTGACAATCACAATGGATTAAATTCATTTTGATTTCTCCACCTCGTAGATGAAACTCGCTCCTTCAACTTGTCTATCTCCTCTTTGATCATCATTGTCGTTGTAGGATTGACCTTTCTTTGCTTCTGTCAAACTGATCTTGTGTTTTGCTTCAATTCAATTCGGTGAGTCTATAGAGTCACCTCCTTCAAATCCTAGCAAACACATGGATATATTTTTGAAATATATCTAATAATCTACTTTTCTCATCTTGAGTGATAATTATACCAAACTTCAAGATAGAGAGTCTTCTTACAATCTCTATCTCACTCAACTCTTCTTTGTCAAGATCTTTCTCTAGACAATAAGTCAATAGCGCTAGATATAATGATTCATCTCGACCAAATCATTCGTCATCAAACGAAGGATTTGGTCGAGATCATAAGAATCTCCCGTCATAAGAATCTCTAGTATCTACTTCTGAGACATTCTGATCGTCCTCCGTATTAGATTCTTAGTAGTCACTAGTGAATCTACCAGAGCCAAAAGTCATAATTTCAACATCCGAGAGAGGTACTATTTGTGATCTCTATGTCTAATCCGTAAATATCTCTTGTACCACCTATCTATAATGCGTATAGATCTCAAACAAGGTCTACCTACAAGCAAATAATAACTAGAGTCATTTAGCACTTGAAATGACATCAATGTTTGAACTCCCATCACAGACATAACCACTTTCTCTAATACATCAAGAGGTCTTACTCGTTGCTTGTTAGTCATCCCCACAACAATGCTAGCCGGACGAGTTGGTTCCATCTCCAACTTCTTCATCAACCTCTCCGATATGACATTTACAACCAACTCTTCATCCACCAACACGTCAGACGTAGTGATCATTCAATCTGACTTCAATCTTTGAAGCCCTAATGCATACCTCTGAAGCATGCACATCCACCACACCACTCCCACAGATTTTGATGTCTTGTTCTTGGATTTCTTTTTCTTGCTTCTCTTAATACTCAGTCCTCCTTCGAGTTCCCTTCGTAAACTAAGGTTGAGTGCAAGTAGTTGCCCAACCGTGATATTGGCTTTCTGAGCACCCACATCTTCAACCACATCATATCCCACTTGAGAAGATGAAATGGTGAAATCCGTCATCCCCAACTTTCTTCTTGGCTCCTTTGGTGTGCTCGAAACATAACTCGAGCTGGTACTTCTACTTGGTGACTCCTTCATGAAAACCTTCGTTTTCTTTCTTGATCTAAAAGCTCTACCGATGCATGAGAAGAGTTCCAGCTCTCTCCCTTCTCATAGATGAGTAGTCATTCTTTTATCTCGTGCGTGTGATGGATTTCCTCCATCAACATTCATTCTGACAGTATCATCACATCTTGCTCCGTTGTGTAGACAATTTCGTTGGAAATGAGAACCTCCACATGTCCAACATGTGATTCCTCCAAAGTTACCTTGGTTGCCTCTAACGTTATCTCGATTTCCTCAGTGGGTATTGTTGTTGTAACCTCTTTGACCCCCTCCTCCACCTTTGTTCCTCAATTCCCATAGCTGCATCACATTTATCTTGAGATCAGCAGTATTGGTGATACTCTTCAACTCGATATGAAAATCTGAGGTGACAATAGACATCGCTGTAGGGACAAATGATTTTGGCACCGCTGCTGGAGTAGGAGTTGTCGTTGAAGCGATCACCAACTGTGATGGTGTAAGTGCTATCGTTGTGGCTACATCAAGAGTTGGAGTTGACACTATAGCAACATGACGAGGTTGGATGAGATCCCTTTCATCCAAACTCTCCTTCATATTTATCGTAATCTTGATGGCATCCGCTGTTAGCTGCTCGTACCTCACTTGAGTTCGAATTGAAGGTCTTAACCCTCCCACCAAGTTCTTAGTCAACACTGCTCCAATCCCCACCATTGTTAGATCCACGTTGTATGCACTTTTCCGTAGGACGGTATGAAACCATTACTCCAACTTATCCACCCTTTCGGTATACTGCTGAACTTTATCGTCGTCACGTTGCTTCAAATGAGTGAGCTCCATGATGAGCTCTCATAACTCTCTTTTGAAAGAAACTCTTCGATGAGTGCATTACTCAACGTCTTCCATATGTCCTCAACTGCATCATGCATTTTGCTCTTCACTCGGTCTTCATATCACGTGAGAGCTAAATCCTCCAAAAACTCGGGTAGTAACAACACCCACTCTTCCTTCCTTCTCACGTTGTTTCCGATGCAACCTTTTTTGAAGTCTCGAACAAACGGCTCTATCTTCATTGTCCTTCTCATGAAACATTGGTAGCTTCTCCATCTTGTGACTACTCTTTCTACTCTTTTAATCTTCGTGCAATAACCACTCGCTAAAAGAGTACGAACATCATCAATTTCATTCAAGAATAATCTACCATAAATATAATCAAAAGAAAATGGTTGTAACAACACTTCTTGTGTCATTTCTTCTCTCAGGTAATCATGAACCTGAGTCGCATTACCGCCTTCTTCACCATCCAAATGACTATCTCCATCACAACTCAATCGAGTCCTCTTTTGAACTCGACAACTTCTCCGTCTCAGCTCTCTAAGTCCTCCTCTGAAGTCTCAACTTCTCGACTACTGACGTAAGTAGAGCGGCCACATCTATGTCTTCTTGATAAATAATCCACTCCACAACTTGGACAAGAATTTCCTCCTAGCAGATTAATTCTCTCTTAGCAGTTGAATTGGCGGTGTGAAGATGGACTCACTTGAAGACTCAAATCAGTAAACTCTCACTTCTCTTTGGCTCTCTCTGCTCTGAGCGCTCTTGGGCAATACACTACTTTATGTCCCAACTCTCTATAGAAATAACACCATAAGTCGATTTCTACTCTTCTCCTCGGAGATTCTACTAGAGTTTTTGCGCTAGTGTCTTCAAAGTCAATGGTAATCTCTCTCGAGCTCTCTCTGCATTTATTATGACATCTAAACCTTGAGGAAGTAAATCTAACTTTCCAGTCCTTTGAACTTCCACTCATGTTGTTACGTCTTCTCAACCATTGAGTGGACAATATATCTTGGAGGAAAACAAATCTACATCATTTACTTAACTTTTTTGAGCTTTATATCAAAATTGTGTATTATACATGCTATACACGAAACAAAATCTAATCTAAAATCAATTATCTAGATAATCATCTCATGACCATCGTCATTGCTAATCTTAATAGATAACTTAAAGTCATTCTAGTAGGGATCCAACTCTATTTCATCAAGAGCCTTTGTCGTCTCCACAATGAAGGATATTTGAAAGTCCATCTTTTTCACATCTGCTCCAATGGTCTCATAAGCTTCATTGTATATAGTGAAGAGATCACCCCAAGTGCTATAGATGCGTGTTTGCAACTCATCTATATTTAACTTTCATTTCTCCGTCTCTGTTCAAACTTCTAAACGTCTCTTTTTTCTCTTCAATACTCGAACTGGATTTTTCATGAGATATCTTCAAGACTTCATTTTATGCCGAAATGTATATCTCGTAGTCGGTGAGAGATCTCTCCAAGATTTTTCTGGCCTCCAGTAGCTCAACCTCCAGGCTAATAACTCATGAATTTTGAACAAAAAATTCTCTAATGAGAAGAATTGGTGCCGATTGTACAAATTTTCATAGAGTTGAGATTTGTATACTTTGACTTCACTCATGATTGTCAACCCCTTTCACTTTGAAAAATTCTATCTCTTTTTCCATACCTCATCTTCTCATGATTTTAGTTTCCTCTGATAGCTTATCTGCCAAGCTACAAACTTGGAAATTTTCACTGAGAAATAAAAAACACAAAAAAGATGACAGCGATTGTACAGAATTCCAAAGAGCAGAATTTCTAGACTTTCACGAATAAACCTCCTCAACTTTGAAATATCATATCTCCTTTTCTAGACCACCTCTTCTTATGATTTCTGTTGTCCCTGCTAGCTTATTAGCCAAGTTAAAATACTAAAAATTTTCACAGAGAACTAAAAAAACGTAAAAATTCTGATAGCGACTGTACAAATTTTCCAGAGAGTAGAATTCTTAAACTCTCAAAATTTTCTCCTCTAGTAATTTCTTTCTCTTCTTTTCTCTAAAACTCTTATTGCATCCACTCTTTGTTGCATCCACTCTAACTCTCCCCAAACCATTTCTAAGTAAACAAGATATAAAGAATGACCTTGAACACGTTATAGATCACTACGAGATATACGAAATATTCTAAAATGACTAACATCACGTTATCTCTTTCTCCTCTCAACGTTCTCTCCATGTGCTCTCGCATGATCTCTTTTTGTCGAATATAGAACTGAACTCTAAACATTCTTCAACGATCATCTAAATGAGGTTGCGGTAACAGAACCAAAAATGTAAATCCTCATCGATCTTATTGATCAACTATCCTCAATCTCTCAACTTCCACGATAATCATCGATCAACCTATTATGTGTCGGACATATCTCTCACTTAGAGATCACCTTTGATGACTTTGATGGAAGCGCACGATTAACTTGAAAGAAAAAATGCTAAATTTAGTCCTTCACAAACCCATAAATTCATAAACTAAATTTTTGCATTTTAACGACGTCTCTTAAATTCTCACATTCTGAAATCTCACACACATTCTCTCTATATTGCTGAAATGTCATTATGACGAAAACAAGGATGAGGAGTGCTTTTCTACTCCTCTATTTATACATTCTATGTTTTTACTTTGATATCCTCCAGTAACTCAGCCGTAACTAGTTTATCGGATTTTACTAAGATATTCCATAACGTTGTCGGGTTGAGAGTCTTCCTAGGAAGGGCGAACCTTCTGGCTGTGATATGAGCTTGAAGGCTGTGTTCAATCTACTCGGAGAAGCGTTGGGCTCTTGGCTGTGGCTGGTTTACTCACATGATAGGCTTCAGGTCTCAAGGTGATACTGAAAAACACTCATATAAGTCTCTAGGCTCTTCTGATATGTTCACGAAGCAAGTTCAGGCTTAACTAGCAATGATAAGATCAGATGGCGAACTTTGACACTCAGGATTGAGAAATATGTGAAGGTTCAGACTTCAGAACTCCTCCTACATGTAAATGAGGTTCTAGTGGATACACATACGAAATTTCAGCTTCAGATCAATTCAAAGCACTAAGATATGAGCAGAAACTTTCTGAGTAGAGAAATTACGGCAGTTTTTGGTACCCAGACAGCTATTTCGACCTATAACAAGGAATTGGCTCGATCACTTTGGGAAATTCTTACAGGATTTGCAGTACACAGCTTGATGAACACTCCTGTGAAATTGGGCCTCCTGATTCTACACAGAACTCCAGATCTCGCTCTCTGAAGTTGCTGCTCCAAATTGAGAGCTTTTCGGACCCCCTCTACTTCAGCGGTCGCCTTGAATTACTCACTGACTCAATCGACATAAAAATTTGGAGACAGTCGTAGCCCTACTGACAGTGAACACAGCCACGAAGTTTTGAAGCGCTTTCCTCGATTATGCTGCAAATGACACTCAAAACCCCAAATTGAACAGAAGTGCTGCAATTTTGACACAAATCAAACTTCAATCAGCCATAACTCCTTGTTTATTGCTCCAAATCGATCAAACTTTTCACTGACAGTGCTTGGCTCGACGAGCTCTATCTCCCTGTGCTCTCAGATTTCGAAGTGTCCTCACAAATTGCTCGAAATCCCCTTTAGACCTCTGTTTCTAAATTTAGAGTTACATAAAAGACAAAAATGAACCAATGAGAATTCATAGCTCCATTTGGTTGTCATTTTGTGCCTTAAACCATGTGGTAACTTATCTTCACTCATAGGCTACCACGTCAAGCCCCCTAGAGTGTCAGCGTAAAATTTAAACTACCTAAAACGACACGCAGCCCCGAAAAATAACTTAAATCAGCTAGAAAGCGTGCATGGGTGACACGCAAATACAACCCATGAGCTTAAGCCTTATCAACATGGTAATCAACCTACTAAGACTCAAAATATATAACATCTTCTAAAATCGGACTTCTCTGAGTCTTAACTTCATTCAGAGAGACTAATGCCTGACAGAGAAGTGAATCATTTACTATGTGAAATGATTCACATCACGACAACGTAAAAGCATTAATCACATGGGCTTTTTACCTTTTTACATAGGCTTATTTCTTCAAAGTCAACAACTTCTAGAAGAATTTTAGAATATTCTCAATGAATCTTAAATTTTCACCCCTTACACTAGGACCTACTAAAAAGGAGACATTTGAAATCTCTTCTTGTTTTTAATGCACACAAAGTCCATTACTTTAGTCTCACCACTAATATCAAGTAAAAAAGGAGATAAGAGATACTTTCCACCTCCTTTTTACTTTTTAGACAAGATGACAAGATAGTAGTGCTCACTCTTTAAGAAATATTTGAATTCTGCCCAAAAGTATAGTTAAGTTTAACCGTAACTAACTTTAGATAGTCATGACTAACTTGATACCTCCTTAAAGTACTTGGGCAGCAAATAAACATTCTCCGCACTTACTAAACATCTTACTAATAGAAAAACTTTCAATGTGCAACATAGGTCGTTACAATTCTTCTCATATGTGACGATCGGCAAGATCACCAATATAGACAAGTCGATGACCCTCCTCATGAATTCTTCACCAAAGTAGGCAACGAACCACTATGCAAAGTGAGCGGGATGGATGAAGTGAAGCTTGATATGAAAGAGATTCAGAAATGGAAAATTCAAAACTCATATCAATCCTCCATCTATAAATACAAACTCTTGTAGCTACTCACTCTTCATGGAAGACACTAAGAAACACTCACGAAATATCACACAAGTAAGAATACCCCAACGAACTTTCGATCCTCTATCTTATACCAAATTTGACAACAAGAGCCACTCATGCTAATGTCCACGAATCACTGAGCTAGCACGTCTCACTATCGTGCAATTCACATACCAGATAATTGTGAATGTGACACTTAATACATTGTCAGACGAGTTACATGAAAAAATTCGTGAAACACAAAAAAACAACACAATACAAGTTCTACGCTAGATTCACATGTAAGTCGTATTTCAACACGACAACGGCAAGATCTTGGATCAACTTGATAAAAATCCTTATGCTCTCACTACCTAGTCGATCTTACTTTATCTCGACTTTGATATATATTTATCTCGATTTTATTGATCTAACTTGACATTAAGTGTAACACACATGCACCATACGATACAACTGAGTCTTCAATCATGCTTTAAGTACATGAAAGACTTATACATGATAAACATATGCTTTAGTCCAAAAAAACCTTCAAAAATCCATTAGGTCGGCTTGTGCACTAATAATACTCTCTTCACTATTTTTTCACGATAAATTATCTAAAATGCACAATTCTAACCTTCTACATTTCACTGATATGAGCTCCATTCAAGATGAATCTTATATCAATGGATAGGTTACTGTACAAGCTTTCTAATGATATCTACAACACATTGATTGGATCAAGATAACTCTTACCACAATAGATCAAAATTGATCATTTCGAACATTTATAACTTAAAACGTCTAAATCCTTCATCTTGACCCGCACGTCTGATCTAAGTTTTGAGTGATCAAACAAACTTCAAACAAGACATGCAACATACCACTAGAAAGCTTGTTTTCTAGATTTTCCAACAAGATAAGGTATGCATGCAGCAAGCAACCATTGAGCTCAGGACGTGACACTGAAGATAATGATACCTTGTAGTTAGAGATTATCGATCAGCAACTTCAACATAGTGTAACGTTTTCTTTGATTATGATCTCTGCGTCAAATTGACAACATAGCTCCCTTGACTCACTTGCAGCTTCTCTAGGAAGTTCCACCTCCAAACCCCAAGTTGTTTGTTCAAGGTCAACCAAGAGATGTAGGTGAAATCTTTCTTCTCCTTCAAATACGTTACGATGTAATTTGAACTTCTGCAACTTATTGCTTCCAACTCAAACTTCCAACTAGGCTCAAAATTTACAAGAAATTTCCTCTAACTTCTTAGTATCACTCTTTGAAATTTCAACTTTAGATCCCAAACCAATTGCTCGAAGTGGATCAAGCCTTTTGTCTGTGTTAACTTATGAGTTTTAAAGACTTTGGTAGCTAAACCCACGACCCCAACAACTTATATTAACCAAATGAGCTAAAATTTCACAAGCAGTAATCTGATAAAGCACAATCTAATCTTGGAAATTTGCACTTACAGATTTGACCTCATGCTCATGAAACAACTCAACCTTTGAATCCAAGCAAAATGGTTTTACTTATGATTCTCAACTGTTACAACCCATTTCAATCGATCATTTTGAGATCAAACCCAATCCAAACGTAAGACTAAGTTACATAAGTGTAACCAGCATGGCGTCAACTACCTAACCCCCTTGACAATACCAAAAGATCATCTCTCAAACTTTCGAAGCACTAAAAAACGTGACTTGAGATATTGATTTGAGTCCTTGGTTTTGAACGATTATAACTCCACACTCAGAACTCCAAATTGATCTATCATCCCCTCCAGATTGTAGCTGAGCTCGAGAGCTTTCCAACGAGAGCTCACACTCTACAAATGACCATCTGGAAGGTCTCTGGAACTCCAAAACCGTCCTTGGAACTTGGATGAACTTGATTGATAAAAAAAGAACCAATGAGAAAAAAGATTGGAGATCACTTTATCTCCTACTTGGCACTATAGATAGAGTTTTAACCCTAAAACATTCTCACATTTTCAGAGCTTAAACCAAAAATACATCGGACCTTAAACTTAACACAAGATGATCACCCCCACCGGGTGATAAAGATAATAATGACACGAAAACACACGAGATTCAATACAAAGTCAAGCTAATGACCTTGAGTCGATCTATGATGAAAGGTACGGCAAAAGAAAATGAGGAAGCCATCACTTGATTACAAGATTTGTCACCAAAGATCCTCGTAATCCTCACACGATGATTGATCTTCCGTCGATAATGATATCAGATATCAACACAGACGTTGATAAAAATGTTGGCTAGAAAGTTAAGATCCATTCATTTGTCAAAATAAGATGTACACAATCAAGTCTCAATTCTCACTATAAGTGACAATCGGCATGATCACTAAAGTAGGCAAGTTCATCACCCTTCTTATGAACTCTTAACCGAAGTAAGCAAAGTGTCACTGTCGAGAGTGATCGCGATGGATGTAGTGAAGCAGATTCGGGAATGGAAGATTAGGAACTCGGATCAATCCTCAATCCATGAGTACAACTCTCATAGCTCCTCATGCTCCATGTAAGACACAAAGAAATACACATGAAACACTAGGTAAAGCATAATGTTCTCACGAATCCTCAACTGTGTATCTTATATCCAAATTTGATGACAAGAGCCACTCACAAGAATATCCACGAATCATCGAGCTAGCACATCTCAATATTGTGGTGCCCAGAGTTTGCAAATTTTGAGATTTTTTTGAAATTTCAAAGTTAACATCATGTATATATAATTTAATTTAATTAATCTTGTTATTTAAATTTACACCCTGCTTAGTAGGAAGATGAACTTAAGACAGATTTTTTAGAAGAAGTCAACTTCTTCCGAAGTTGGAAGACGAGCGTCTTCTAGAAAATGTCGTCTGGAAGACAGAATCCAGAAGACATAGTGTGAAGTCTTCCAGGAAGGACCATGACTGTAACTGTGTAACCGACCTAGCACCAACTAGGTGAACACAATAGGTGTTTGGTGGACCTAAAAGACAACCACCTAAGCAATAGATAGGACCAGGGCTGATAAAGCATTGACCTAAAACGCGGGCAGCTGGGGAGTAGACAGTGAAGCTACTAGATCAAGAGAAGATACGCAAAAACGTCATATCTTTTTTCTTCTTCCCTACTCGAATTTAAACATATCAAGGAAGACATCAGAGACATTGTCGCGTTACTTGGTGACTACATGTTACACTTCTACTCTGACACTTGAGTTTAGTAGTTCTAGAAGTTAGCTCAATTTTACTTCTAGTCCTTTATGCATATGTTTGACATCTTTGCATATGGTGTTAACACTATTATGTTATATATTTTTGAGTCTTAATAAGTTGATAGTATGTTCATACTTATCTATGTTGTTCAAAGTACATAACTTTAGGTTTATCATGTTGATAGAGTTTACATGGGTTGTACTTACATGTCGCTCATGCATGCTTTCTAGCTTGTTAAAGTTATCTTTCAGAGTTACGTGTCATTTTATATGTCTTCGCATGTAATTTACAGTTTACGTTGGTACTTTAGAGACTTGACGTGGTAATCTATGTGTGAAATTAAGTTACCATGTGGATTAGGGCACAAAAGGACAGGGAAGTGAAGCTATGAACTCCCATTGGTCCATTTTTATCTTTTGTGAAACTCTAAAATTAAAAGCAGAGGTCTTAAGAGAAGATCGAGCTTTTGGTAGAGACATTCGAAAATCTGAGAACACAAGGAGAGAGAGCTCGTCGTGCCAATCATTGTAGTGAAAATTTCGATCGATTTGGAGCAATAAAGAAGGAGTTATGCCAAATTGAAGTTCGGATTGGATCGAAATTGCATCACAATTGTTGATTTTGGGGTTTTTGGTTTCAATTGCAGCAGAATAAAGATAATCGCCTCAAACCTTTGTGGTTGCGTTCAATGTCAGCAATGCTATGACTGTCAAAAAAGTTTTATGTCATTTGAGTGAGTGAGTAATTCAAGGCGATCGCTAAAGCAGAGGGGGTCTGAAAAACTCTCAATCTAGAGCGGCAACTTCAAAGCTCGAGATCTGGAGAGCTATGTACAACCATCAGGTCAAATTTCACAAGGATGTTCAGCATGCTGTAGACTCCAAATCCTTTAAGATTCATCGAAAATTATTGAACCAATTCTTTTTTCTAGGTCAAAGTAGTCAACTGGGTTTCAGAAATTGTCGTAATTTCTTTACTCAAAACATTTTGACCCATATCTCAATGCTCATATCTGATCTCAGGCTGAAAGTTCGTATTTGTATTCAATAGGGCCTCTTTTACACATAGGTTTTTAAGTTTAAACCATCATATATTTCTTTCTCTTGAGTGTTAAAGTTCACCGTCTGATCTTATTACTATTAGTTAGTCTTGATTTTCGCTTTCTGAACATATTAAAGGACCCAGTAGACCTGTGTAAGTGTTTATAATGTCACTTTATAACCTGAAGCCTACCTCTTGAGTAAACAACCACAGTCATATCTCCAGCGCTTTCCTAGGTAGACGTATCACACTCCGACAACGTGCGTAGAGAGATTTTAGTGAGAGATTATGAGGGCGATCGTCTTCTACCAGGAAGAGAGCTCGAAGTAGAAGTAGGCAGGATTTCCCAAGGATCGCAAGAATTGAAAACCTCCGGAATCGAAGATTGGAGCTTCATGTTGCAGGTAGTAGAGCTCGAAGTCGAATGCGAAGATATGGTCTTAGCAAGGTGAAGTCACCGTGAGCAAAATCAAAGCACTCAACATTAGAGGTGCACGCAGAAGACTTTTGAGAGTGAAGCAGGAGAGCGCAGCAGATTCTGCTAAGTGCATCTTGAGATTCTTCTCGCTTCTTCTCTCTTCTCATCGTCTTCACCTTTTGTTCTTATGTTTCCTCTTTTATCGATTGCTTGCAGGAAGCCTATCTATTTTTCCCTCTCTCCTGAAATTTCTCCCGAGTGAAATGGAGACAGAAGCGTTGTCCAATTTCTGACAGCCTTCTTCTTAATCTCACTTTTCGAAAATCAAATTTGATCTTCCTTCCCCTCTATCCTGAAACTCTTTGGTTCTGTCCATCAAATTTCACTACCCCATTGTGCTTTTGTCCACAAAATCCATGAAAAAAAGACTTGTTTGAAGATTTGGACATTTCGGATTCACATCAAGTAGCTGAATTTCATATTCACATCAAGTAGCTTGGATTGGAATTGAATTGTGAGAATCTTGATGTGAATCCAAAGTGGAATTGTGAATTGGTAATTATTTCGAGAAGTATGAACTTGGGATTTGGGCCTGTGACTCCCAAGCTTCTTGTCTTCTCAAATCCACATTTTCCTAGAGAGCTAGAAGACTAGAAAGGCTGGCAGAATGCGCGAAAAGATATGAGAGTCCTTTACGGGTCTCTTCTGTCCGACCCATAGCAGCATGTTCTTTCTTCTTCTCAACTTTAGATGAGAATCGTGAGGAGTCTTGCTGGCAAAATCTGGAGAGCAATGTCAAGGGTCATGTCTTCTCATTACGCAGCAAGCTTCTTCTGTGAGTGTATGCGAGGCGAGGAGTCGAAAGATAGAGTGCGAACGTTCTGTGTCTATTGTGAGGATAGATTAAGTGATAGAAGCTCGAAGACAAGTGAGACTAGTGATTGGAATTCTAGATTCGGGAAGTCTTCTGAAGACGTCAGTTATCCAGAGCTGTCCCGGGAGTCTTCCTGGAGGTCACTGTCACCGTAGGAGCTCTCAACCTTCTTCTGATCGTTTTGTAGGACTCGATTCTCGAGTATCTCTTCATCTTCTACTAGGAAGTAGGATGACTTGCAAGGTGGATTGTCTTCTTAGGAATCCATGAGATGTCCTTCTTTGAGCACCCCAATAGGAGGGCATCTCACCTCTTTCTTCTGCTACATGTATGTGTCCAAAAGAGATTTGAAAGAGACTCAGTTGACCAAGTATGGATCAGTGAGATAAGAAAAGTCAAGGAAGAGACTTCAGAGGAAGAAGACCGGATAGGTGTCATGTCTTCCCCTCCAATTTTAGTGCATAAGGAAGGACCAGGCACAACTCAAAAGAAGATCACCAGTTAGACGGATGATTTCAGCAGCACCGAAGACGTATAGCCACCGAGGAGGATGAGACCTAGGAGCGTTCTTAGGACAAGTACTTCTTATCCCACCATCCACTCCGGATCTGAGTTAGAATCTCAAGAAGACACCTTCGGCACTAGGACCACTAGGAAATCAATTCCTACGACCTCAAGGATTAATCCGAAGACTCCAGAAGACAAAACCTGAGTAGATGTTCAGACTACAACATGTGACTATGCAGAGAAGAAGCATGTCTCTGCTGTGGGAAGAGGTCTCTCACCGAGGAGGACATTGCGAGTGGCGTCTTCTCGAGTACAAAAGGAGAAAGCCAACATGGTGGAAGAGATCCAAGTGCCTCAAGAAGACAGAGAAGCTTTCGTGGATCGATATGTCATCATAAACCTAGCTTCTACGCGAAGAAGACTGGAAGAGTTCAATGTCTTCTTCAGCGCTGTCTTGTTATGGGACCAGTTAGTATGTAAATTACGCGTATAAGTGCGTTTTGCACACAATTGTAGAAGTTGTGGTGTAATGGGATCTAAAACATTGCTCTTATGAGCTTAGAATGCACTATTATCTCATGGGGGTCTCCATGGGGCAGAAAAGGACAAGGTTGAGTCCTTTAACTTCTCATTGGTCCACCAAAAAGTGAAGATAACTTGTCATCTACCTAAGTGTGCGCCCTGGGAGGTTCGGGGCACTTTTGACGAGGGATTTTGGAGATCAGAGGGCATGGGCGGAGAGCTCTCGACGGGAGGAGCAATGTGACCACAAATTTCACTCGATTTGGAGGTCCAGGGCATACGTTATGGCGATTTGAAGTTCATAGAGTGATGAGAGTACATAGCTTTCTCTTCCGATTGTAAGATTAAGGAGTTTGAGTGATTGAGCCGTCAGATTGAGACCAGATTTCATGAGCTTGTAGTCTGCCAGTTGCTGAAGCTCTGACCACAAATTTCACCACCGGATGTTCTGCGGATTGAGCGCAATGACGATTTGAAGACGATGGGGTGCAGAAAGCTCTCAATCTGGAGCAGCAAGTTTGCAGATTTATGGAGGATGATCCGAACGGTCAAATCGGCTCAAATTTCCTGAGTAGTGAGTTTACCTTCTGAATTTATAGGACAGGAAGTTTGAGTGAAAGTGAACGGTTCATTTAGGCCAAGAAGCTTCTGTCCTGAATCTGAGATTGGAAGTGCGTGTTAGTTTCTGTGAATTTGTGTTAATTTTGGGAGGAGATCTAGCCGTCAGATCTTCCTGAAATTTGACCTGTAAGTAGAGATTTTAGTATCCTACCTACGTGGCAAGTTTGAGAGGAGACTGAGCTGTAGATCTGTATCTATCAAGTGTGAAAGTTTGCTGTTTTTTTCTGCCGAGTTGTATCGGCAACGATATCTACTCTAGGTCCCGAGTCTGTTTGCAGCAGCTGGCAGAAAAGATCCAGTACGACGTCTGTATTGCTTTGGGGAGTATTCTAGGCGTAGATAAGACTCTAACGACCTACTTTGTAACCACATCACGTGGATGTTTGGTTCGCACTCAACGTGGCAAAGTGCGATCCTTGACCTGTAAAGTCGACTACCTGTCTAGCCTAGTCTCTAGTAGTGGGGTATGTTACGATGCTTGCATTAAACCTTCCACCCAGACGACCTACACGTGGATGAGTATGACGGCACCAAACATACGATCTGCATGTGTGCCACCTCATCGGCCCATGTGGCTTGGGTTGCTCGGTTAGGGAGCTTTCACCTATCCTTGATTTTTGGGTTCGAAACTTTTAAGCAAAGGGGAGTGACCTGTGTGGGGGCATTCGACCTTGAGAAGATTCAAGAGATTGTTCGTGGAGAGATTGGAGTGATCCTATGAGATTGAATCAGAGTTTTATGGATCGAGATACCTTCGTAGTTGGAGTGCACATGTTGTGAGAGATGGACGAAGGACTCTACTTACCGCCCAGATTCTCTTTTCGAAACCCTTTCTCGATTAAACTGATGTATATGGAACGAGTTCACTTTCAACAGTTTCTGATAGGATCCTTCGGGCATAACTTTACCGCGCAAGTCATGCTCTCGCCTGTCCTTGTGATCTTACATGTTGTCACTTACGGCCAAGAATGGGATCTCACCGTCTTTATCTTCATCTAACGAAGGATGGATCTAAATCAGCTCCCTCCTGTAAACTTTAACACCCAGTGCGAGATAAGACACATCTGTCGACCCAAAGCCATGTACGAAGCCCTAGTAGTGAGAAACTTCGGAGAGGAATACTACCGAGAGATCATGTCATCACATATCTCGTTTGTCGTGTCCATGATCATCCAACGTTTTCGTGTACTTATCTTGACCCTTTACTGAGAGAAAGAAAGTGCTTAGTTATCGAGGAAGTTAGAGAGAAATCTACGAGATACTAGTCGCTCTGCTGTGCATCGATCGCTAACCACAGCCAGAAGGTACGCCCTTGCTCAAAGGAAAGGCTCTCGCTACGACATATTTGGTGCTTCCACTGAGAGCACGCTTTGAGGTGGTTGAGTGAGTTGTTGCCGAGGAGCGTCAAGTATGAATCTTCCCGAAACAATGGGGACGAGTGGAGGAGGAGTCGACGATCTGCTTCGAGCATTGACGATGTTGTTGAGACAACAACAAGGAGGCGATGTTGGGGAGCAGAAGTCTACAAGAGCTCTACAAGCGGTGGTGAAGAAGTTGGGGAGGTTCGATGGAAGGAACATCACGAAGTATGTTCGGGAGTATATTTGTGAGATGGAAGTAAATCGTGTGCCTAAGACAGAGATGATTTCTAGTTTCGAGTTGGCTGTGATACCTGAGATCCATAGTCAAGTGACAAAGCTGAAGGATGCACGTACGAGTTCTTGGGAGGAGTATGAGCAGAGGTTGAAGAGTGAATTTTTTGATGATGATGCGGATAGAGTAACCAAGAGAACGTTCTTGGAGTGGATAGAGTAGCGTCCGAGGAATGAGATGACGCCAAATGAGTTGCTACGTGAGTTTGAGAAACGGTTCTGTCAATTGTCTCCATCTGAGAGGACGACGCTTGACTTAAGGAAGACAGAACTTTTTCTAGAAGCTGCTGATGAAAATCTAGAGGACAAGCTTTTCTTGATGCTAGCAGACAAGGGAGAAGAAGGAGGAGTGAGCACAGACTGGAGAAAGGTAGAGGAAGCTGTTACTATTCTCACGAAGCAGAAACGTGAAAGAGGTAGAGCTGCAACCTTGAGGTCTGATGTCTCTTTAGCTCCATTGCCCAAGCCTGTCAATAGCAAGATTGAAGATTCTGCAATCGATGAGTTGGTTAAAGGGTCTGAGAGAGTTAAGGATAGAGATGGTAGAGCTAAAGCATAGTCGAAGTCCTGGTGATACCAATGCATCTTCAACTAGCAGAAATTTTGTTAGAAGATGTATCTGGTGTGACAGTACTGAACACCAACGACGAGATTGTGAGGAGTTTTCCGAAGCTCTCAGAACCGGAGTCGTGAATTTTAGAGATGGAAAGATTCATCTCGTCCAAACTGGTGCGCCGTTGAATACCAACTTTGGTAAGGGAGGAATGAAGAGTTTGGTGAGAGGTCAGGTTGGTATAGCTACGGCGATACGCACTATAGAGCCAGAAACATTTGCGATTGAAGTAGATGTACCGGTTGTAGCAGCTGTTAAGAGCGATGTAGTTGAAGTTCCACGAGAAGTAATGTTACGAGGTGCGGAGGCAATTCGCCGCATTACTGGATGGGATGATCCTGTAGAGGCAGGGTGTGTCAAGGCTTACTTGGTACAAGAGAAGCATGTAAGCTGGCAAGATGCGATTGTGGAAGAGAAAAGGAGACGTGATGATGATGTTGCTGATCAGGAGGAGGCTACAAGGAGAGCCAGAGCCACGAAGAGGAGAGGGCAACAAGAGGCATCACCTTCTGATATCCCTTCGACGTCTCAAGAGGCATCTACATCTGAACCTATGGTTGATGTTCTTATTTATGATTCGGAGATGAGAGAGAAAGGCAAAGGAGCTTCTTCAAAGGGCAAAGGTAAAGCACTGACCTACAGACTACAGTCTGATATCGAGACTAGCACCAACTTGAAGGAGATTCTTGAAGAGAGAATTTTGGATGCGAAGATAGAATTTTCCTTGCGAGAGGCCTTAGGGATAGCAAAACGTGACTTTCATGAGTTGATCATAGATGTGATCAAGAGAAAGAGGCAGATGATTGCAGATACAGTGATGGTGAAAGCATTGGATACTGACATCACTGGGGAAAAAGATGAAGAGTTAGGTCGCGTATTTGCCCAAAAGCATGTACTACAGGCGTCGAATGGAAGAGAGGCAAGAGTTTCAAACTGTGCTGCAGAACATGGCGACGAGAAGCAGCATGAGAGTCACTATTCTTGAGCATATTGGGCTCGTGCAACTACAGAGACAAGGGTCCGACTAGGTAACTTGTCAGAGGCTATAGTGGCGTTGGTGGATCACGGTTCGGAGATTAATATCATGTCCAAAAACGTTTACGAGAAGGGGAAGTGGCCAATCGACACAGGACATGGATGGGTTCTTCGTGCTGCTAACAACCAAAGAGGTGAACTTTTTGGTGCTTGTCCAGCTGTCAAGACTCGAATAGGAGATGTAGAGATAGAACAAAAATTTTTTGTTCAGAGTGTAGCTGCTTATCCTGTGATCCTTGGTCAACCATACATTACTGCGTCTAGGATGGAGACGAAAGTAATGGACGATGGATCTCATTATGCTCGTATTAGAAGTCAAGATGGTACGAGGGCGGTTCAGTTTCTTACTATACGTACGGGTCATGAAAGGAACAGAGAGAAGTTGAGGGACAGTCCCTTAAAGACTGACAAAGAGTTCTCGGATTTTTAGTTAGCACTCCTGTAGAGCGGGAGTATGGGAGTGTTGATAAGAGAAAGAGCCTTCCGCTAGTGCCAGAAGATGAAGAAGAGATGTTTAAATGTGGATTTGCTCAGTTTTATGAAACATGTTTAAATGGATTTCGAGTGATAAAAGAGATGGATAGTGTACAAAGACGATGTGTGAAGAAGCAGGAAGATCTCTTCAGAACTCAAGGAGTTTTGTTAGATCAGGAGTTCATTAACGGGGTGTATGAAGAAGAGGGCTTTGAAGATACTCTTGAGGAGGTTTTGTCGTTTATAAGCACCGAGTCTTTGGTTAATGGATTAGTCGCGATCCGTTCACGTGAGTTATATGAGGAGATTACAAGATTCGTCGAGGATGGCTACAAGGTTCAACTTCAGATGAAGGGAGATCATGAGTTGGAGTTAGAAAGGAGTAGAGCCATGAAACACCAAGAAGCACAGGTTCATACAAAATACAAGACTGTGGCGCGTAAAGTGAAGCCGGTGGCTACTCAACTACCTGAAGACTCTAACAAGCAAGTGGAACGAGCATCGACTAAACCAGTTCTGCGGATTCACAGAGAGTAAGGCATAGGTTCACAGAAGAGACACTCAAACGACTGCAGATTGGAGGGGATGAGTTTCTCACTGAGGAAGAGAGAAAGCATTTCCATGAGATGTTGAGAAGGCATGGAAAGGCTTTTGCTTTCAATGCAGAAGAGATTGGATGTGTAGATACGAGTGTTGTAGCACCCATGGTGATCTTCACAGTACCACATGTGCCTTGGGACTTGAAGCCTATACCAGTACCACGAGCTATGTTGCCAAAGCTTATTGAGTTGTTGAAGGAGAAGATACGCATGGGTATTTTAGAGCCATCTATGGGACCTTACTCGAGTCGGTGGTTTACCGTACCCAAGAAGTCAGGGGCTCTTAGGTTCATCCAAGACATGCAACACGCTAACAAGATGACTATCCGGAACATGGGATCAGGACCCATAGTAGATGAGGTTGCAGAAGCTTTTGCTGGGCGTGCTATCTACTCTATTGGAGATTTAACTCTGGGTATGATCAGTTCCAGTTGGCGATAGAGAGCAGAGATCTCACCACTATGCGTACTCCACTTGGGCTTGTAAGGATGTGCACATTACCACAAGGAGCGACAAACTCCGTTGCTCATGTGCAGAATGCAATGAATAGGATTTTGAGAGAATTCATTCCGGAGAAGACCATACCTTTCATAGATAATATTCCTATGAAAGGATGTGCAGTCGAAGACAAGGATGAAAAGCTTACTGAGAATGGATGTCGGAGATTTGTGGTTGATCATATTCACGATGTGGAGATGATCTTAACAAGGCTTGAGGAGGTAAATCTCACTCTTTCAGCGGAAAAATCGAGCTTTGGAGTTTCGGAGATTGTTGTGGTTGGTCATCTTTGTGGGGCATTTGGTCGACGACCAAACCCATCAAAGGTTGATGCCATTGGGAGGATGAAAGATTGTGCCAACACCACAGAGGTTAGGAGATTCTTGGGAGCTTGTTTGTTCTATCGAGTGTGGATTCCTCATTTTGGTCACATGTCTGAACCGTTGTATGAGTTGCTGAGGAAGCGAAGAAGGTTCACTTGGGGTGAGGAGCAGAGGGTCACTATGATGCGACTAAAAGAAGCATTGAAATCACCACCAGTTCTACGACAGTTGAGCTATGATTGTGGTAGACCCATAGTCGTTGCGGTTGATACTAGTCCTATCGCTATAGGTTGGGCAATAGGGCAGGATGATGGTGAGGAAAAGAGGTTTGCAACAAGATTTGGTGCTCGCATACTTGCAGATCGACAAAGGAGATACCCTCAAGTCAAACGAGAGCTCTGGGGCGTTATGACTGCAATGAAAGCTGAGAAGGAGTATCTCATTGGAGCACATGTACTACTTGAAACTGATTGCTTACCTTTGTTGGGAATGATAGCAAACTGCACAACGCCTGATATTGCTATGTTACGTTGGATAGCTTACGTTAGGTCGTTGAATCCAAAGTTGAGACACATAGCAGGGAAGATGAATTCGATGGCAGACATGTTGTCTAGAGCTAGGTACTCTCAAGAAGAAGATATGGAGGCGGAAGATATGGATGAAGATGATGTAGAGGAGGATCCGCTACTTGGATCGACAGATCCGTTCTGCTACTTGGATCAGATCAGATCCGTTCCGCTACTTGGATCAGATCAAATCCGTTCCGCTACTTGGATCGACAGATTGAGAGTTTGAAGACACTCTATGGTATCCTTCAGTTCTCAGTCTTACAGCCATGTCTTCAAGTGCCTCAAGATCATCGCATGTTCAAAATCCAGATAAGGAGGAGTTCGACCTAGTTGTTCACCTGGTGGTAACCGCGTTGGAATTGCGAAGAAGCTCTAGAAGCCAAGACGTCTTCTGGCAGACAAGAAGAGGAGACGGCTTCTCATGTATTCAGAGTGGAGGTAATGACTGCCTTTGACCCCTATGAAATCGTCCCAACTCCCAGCAGCGAACAGGTCTTGCAAAAGAGCTCAGAAGCGCAGATGGGTACGGCTTCCCAAGGTCATCTTTTGTCTTCCGAGCCAAATACAGAAGAACACATGGTTATCATTGAGCTGGATGTCACCTCAGCCGTGCCAGAGGTACCAGCTGAGCAGCACATGGTATCAGAAGTCGAAAAAGATACTCAGGCAGGTGCAGACACCATGGGTGTCACACCTGTTGACCAAGAATAGATAGACAAATTAGTTAAGCCCAAAGTCGTTTATATCTCACTGATTTTTAGAGAATCGGAGTTAACTATTTTTAGCTTGGCAACTCTCTTTTATATTTTTAAGATACTGTCCATGTGATAGGGTTATTTACGGTGTCGTGATGTGAATCATTTCACATAGTAAATGATTCACTTCCGTGTCAGGCGTTAGTCTCTCTGAGTGAAGTTAAGACCTCAGAGAAGTCCATTTTTGGAAGATGTTATATATTTTGAGTCTTAGTAGGTTGATTACCATGTCGATAGGATTTATGCTCATGGGTTGTATTTACGTGTCGCCCATGCACGCTTTCTAGCTGATTTAAGTTATCTTTCGGGACTGCGTGTCATTTTAGGTAGTTCAAGTTTTACGCTGGCACTCTAGGGGGCTTGACGTGGTTGCCTATGAGTGTAGATAAGTTACCATGGTTTAAGGCACAAAAGGACAACCAAATGGAGCTATGAATTCTCATTAGTTCATTTTTATCTTTTGTGTAACTCTAAACTTAGAAACATAGGTCTAAAGGAGATTTCGAGCAATTGGTGAAGGGACTGCAAAATCTGAGAGCACAGGGAGATAGAGCTCGTCAAGCCAAGCACTGTCACTGAAATTCTTGATCGATTTGGATAAATAAACAAGGAGTTATGCCCAATTGAAGTTCGGATTGTGCCAAAACTGCATCACTTTTGTTGATTTTGGGGTTTTCGGTGTCAATTGCAGCAGAATTGAGGAAATCGCTTCAAAACTTTGTGGTTGCGTTCACTGTCAGGAGGGCTACGATTTTCCAAAAATTTCGAATCATTTGAGTGAGTGAGTAATTCAGGGCGGCCGCTAAAGCAGAGAGGGTATGAAAAGCTCTTAATCTAGAGCAGCGACTTCAGAGAAGGAGATCTGGAGTTCTGTGTACAGTCAGGAGGCCCAACTTCACAGGAGTGTTCAGCAAGCTGTGTACTGCAAATCCTAAGAGCCAAGAGACTTGTACGAGTGTTTTTCAGTATCTCCTTGTAACCTGAAGCCTATCCTTTGAGTAAACCAGCCACAGCCAGGAGCCCAACGCTTCCCTGAGTTGATTGAACACAGCCTTCAAGATCATATCACAGCCAGAAGGTTCCGCCCTTCCCATGAAACCTCTCAACTCGACAATTGTAAGAAACTAAGAGGAACCAAAATCCAAGAGAACTGACCACCTGACAGTGAGCTTTTTCCATCCTCTGTGTTGTGGTTGTGATTCGAGAGTATCTCCTCCTGCGATTAGAGGCAGTTGTATAAGATTGAGGTTGATGTTTCGTTTTATGCATACAAAGGACACACAAGAGCACACACAGAGTACACCCGTGCACATAGTAGGTCTGCACTTCTGCACCCATGTGGGATCATGGAAGTGTAGACATGAGCACACAGAGTAGACAAAGAACTGCATCCTTGTGTAGTCCTATTTAGTCAGGTGTGTCGAGGAGTAGTGACAAGAAGCTGAAAGAGTAGCTACTAGAAGCCGATGTAACTTCTTCTTATGGATCGGATTGACGATTTTTGCTTACAGAAGCTTTGTCTATGTCTTCTGAGGATTGGGTTTTATCAAATTCATACCAATTGCGCATGGGAAGTTTTCTTGTTGAGTGGCGGTGATTGTTAGAAGTTGTGTAGTGTCCAAGTTTGTCTCATCCAGTGGAGCACTTCGGATCCACATGCGGGCTGTCCATGAGAGATTGGTCCTCTAAGACAGAGCAGTCAGAGCAAGGGCAGAAGAATCTAGAAGCAGTATCTATAGAAGTTGGCTGAGTACCAAGCAAGACGTCGATGAGTTAGACGATGAGAGTGTTGACAAGAGTCTGAACCCCTGTAAAAGCTCATTTGGTCAAAGAGATAGTGAGTGGTAATTAACTCCAGGATTGCCTCGAGAAGAAAGACATAAAGTAAACAACGCTGACGGATTGCTTCTTATCACACCAGAAGACGTCATCCTCAACAAGAAGACAGTGGGACTGTAAGTAGATATTTGGTCTTGTTCCCAATTTACTACAAGTAGGGATTGCTTGTTAGTCAAGATCCTGACTAGAGCATGTCAGAAGATTAATTTCTCTCTTTTCTTTCATTTCTTCTTTTGTTAATTTTCTCTTCTTTCTTCTCTTCTTCCATCTTCCCATCTTCATTATATCTTCTACTTGCTTACAGAAGCTTGGTGTGAGTACGTGGATGTGAGTGTCATTGTAGGACTGCTAGAAGATCATTTCAGCAAGTAGAAGCCAGAGAAAGCTATAGGGGGCCTTCAGCTTGTGAATGATCTGATCAGTTGAATATCGTAAGAGTAATTTGTGGTATGGAGTAGTAATTGGCATCTACTGAGCAATGACAGTGTTCTAAGGGTGTCAGAAGCTGAACTGAAATCCCAGAAGATGAGATTTGCTTTTGGAAGTCGACGTGAGAAGACCAGAAGCTTGGGCCAGGGAGTAGTAATCATCTTCCCTATCTTCTCAGTGTATATTTGTGTTGTGTTTTAAGTAGTAGTTGTGTGTTATGATCTAGAACGTCTTTTGAAGGATTTGGAAGCAGCGTGAGTTAAAAGAACTTCTGGACAAAATCAAGGTGTTTGTGAGTTTGATCAGATCTTAGAACTTAGAACAATGTAACTAAGTATAATCTCTTGAGGAACGAAATCTTTTATGCTACAATGATGTAAAGGAGAAATCTCGAGACACTACTATTATCGTGCGATCTCAAATCATAGATAACCATATGTGACACCTAGTATGTCGTCAGACGAGTTACACAAAAATATTTGCGGAACACAAAATCAACACATTACAAGATCTACAGTAAATTCGCATGCGAGCCGTGTCACAATACAACAGCGCACTACACAACTAATTCAGACGTGGATGTGCATTGTATCACCGACAAGCGCTGCCATCTCTCGTTTGTATATCGGTGGACTTGTCATACTTGTTCTGATAAGCGTAGACCATTTCACGCTAGTCGGAGACAAATCAAAAAACTTAACGTTGTACATTCTGATCTATCGATATTGCTTCATGCAGTCTACGCGATGCTCCTCAATGATGAACATATATTCTTCTATATTAGCGTTTCTGAAGTTTTATGGCTACCGATTGTCCACCTCATGTAATTTTGAACGGGTCCATTGCCATTCAACCTTAGAGAAAGATTTGGAGACAAACATTATTCTAATCAAGTGCAGCATCACACCATAGTCATCCTCTGTTCAACCAGATCTCGACCTTGTTAATCTTGAAGACCGAAGTTCACCTTCCACCTTAGACGAGGATATACACACAGATTTAACTCTCCTCTAGCATTACAAGAGACGCATCCTCCTCTTCTTCTATAGATAATTGTCCAGAAGGACAATTTCTTCTTTCGCTTATTACATATTTTTTTAGTTAGATTTCTCTTCTAAAATGCCTCAGTTCTTTCTGAAGTCAAGATAGCTCGTGATTTTTCTGCAATATCAGACCAATACATGTATCTGGGAAGCATGGACGATGGATTTTGGCTGATAATGCAAGACCGCATGTCGCAGATGTTCTATCATCCACGTTATTTCTTTGATTTGGACATAAAATTTTGTAAGTATTCGATAAGTATTATCTATTGCTTGCACGGCTTATCGTATGTCTGTAAAGTTCTCGATCTTTTTTTTCGATGATTTCTCTGTCTTCAATTCTCACAATCTTCGAGATTAAATGTTTCTCCGTAAACAGGCTTTAGCTAAGAAGGAGAACCTTCTTGAGCTCTCTGTTATTGTATGTCAAACATGAGGCAACTTGAATCTATCTTATTTCTCCCTTCTCCGTGATTTCTTACATAGACAATGTCAGAGGTGTTTTTTTTGTCGAGTCTTACTCCATTTCCATTTCAAAAGTGTTCTTTTCATTCAGACCAAGTCCTCTCTTGACGTCAAGAAGCGCATCACTTCAGCTCTTGGATGGCTTAATGAACGTCCTCCAAGCGTAGAGGTATATGTAAAAGCTTTGATGAATAAGAATATCCACACCTAAGTAGGTATGATTGGTTATTGTATGAAGAATGAGCAGGGAGTGCATCATCACGCACACCTCAATAATATATTTGAGACCATGCTCACAGACGGCATAGAGCTTCTAACCCTTTGGCGCAGCAGATATTAAGAACCATGTTGAGTTATGCTATGCTAACATTCTTCACATCCATTGTCTAACATTCGCTACTTGCTTGTGGGCTATGATCACATCAGGGAGTATTTTCCATCGCCCCAATGACTGATGTAAACTAGTATACAAATGTGTCGTGTCAATTCGTCATGTCCACTTCTGAAGTTCTTTACACAGATAGATGGACCGAAATGGCAGGAAGAGCAGTCATCCAGTATGCCCTACAGTCGCTGGTTGGATCAGACATAAAAAAAATGATGTCAAGTAAAATAATCAGAACAGAAAGACACCGAACTTAGTTGTCTACAGTAAATTATTACATCAAATATGCAATCGAACGGTAACCAAATGAACAAGTATGTCCATGTATAATTTCAGTTCGGAAAGTGAGTTTACTGCGGAACTTAACATATTGTTGGAAAGCTTAGTTGTTCTGGGTCAAACTGAAGCTCATATAGTCATTTTCATAATATAATAATGAAAACATGAGAAGAAATTGAGCTTTTAAGTGGTTATTTTCCATTGGATGGAAGATCTTACTGCATTATCACATAATTGTGGAGTACGAGATCTCTCTCGATTTTTAGAGAATGATTATTGTGTGTTAGCATAGGTATATGCTGATTGTGAAAACAGGGAAAGAAAAAGAGAACTTGTGTCGTGTACGGAGCGGACAAAAGTAATCAATGTGAAAATCAAAAAGAGAAAAGATGGAGATAAATCGCTAATGCATCACCCCGCCATTCCATTGCAAGCATAGCTCCTTGTTGGATACTCTATCACGTACTTAACTATTTCAAGCATACTTCGTAATGATTTATATTCACCTGTGAAAAAAATGCAGAAATTAATGTGTGTTTATTAGCGGCTTCATGCATTTGTAATGTTGAACACGAGTCTTTGCTTGTTCCCTTTATGGGTTATGTCTGGAGCTGTAACTCTAAGAGAAGTTAACATTTAATATTTAAAAACAAAATTTAGTTATTTATCTCCAATATAAAATTTATCATTTTTCTAATAACAGCAAGCAAGAGAAAGTTCCCCGAACTTGATTTAGCATGCATATTTACTCGAAGTTAAAAAGAGGATTTTGTAACTCAAAGGGAATTGGAGGAAAAGATTAGTAAGGATTCCTATACAAGTAACAAAGCTAGTCCATTAAACTATTCGTGCTCTTGTTGGGTTAAATGATTTTTTCTGTGGCGAAGTTGGAAAGCCAAGTTATCCTGAAGAATCCGAAGCACATGTGTACACTTATTTTATTGGTCGTATCTGAATCTGCTCACTACTCGGTCTGGTTCACATTTAACACTTACAAAAAGTTTGTCTTTTTATTAACTTAATTTACATTTTATATAACATCTCCATATTTTCAAATAACACAAACGAGGTTTCTCTACACCCTGATTTTAACCAGACAATCAAGAACTGACCACTAAACCTAAACAATGCTTCTCATTCATTCGTAAATTTCAAATGCATTACAAGATCCACTCAAACATCTCTTACCAATTCGTATTCAATTTACAATCTCTCCTTTAACTCCAGTTCTCTTTTTAACAGTGAGGTATGCGAGACCGCAGTATTATCGGGAGTAACTCTCAGATAATCACCAAATGCTGAGCAAACCATACATATTACAGTAGGCACTGTTAAACACTACAAGAAGTGAAACTTGATTCAAATATGCCACCAAGGAGAACATATGCCATATAAGAAGAAAAAGACTAAGTCTGGAGTGCGAGAGAGAAATCTGAGAGTACAATTGGCCCGGACAAGGTAGTGGGTTGTTTTACCTCAGAATTAGTCTTAATGATCAAAGTTAAACTAATTCATTTCCATAAATTATTACTTACCAGTCTATAAATGTTTAACTATAAATATACAATATTTTTACCAGAAATATATGTCTTATATATAAATGTAAAAATCATAATATAAAACAGCTTTACAAGAAGAATACATCTTATATATAAATATTGACTGTCACACATATTCCAGAAATGGTAGACCAAACTTGGTAGTAATGCCCCTGAAATCGCGTTGCAAGAAACATAAGATCGTATTGTTGCATATAATAAAAATAAAAGATCGTATTGTTGTATAAAATAAAAATACTTTTCTTGTATTATAAGTTTATTTAATCACTTAACTCTTCTCACCAGAAAAGTCCAAAAGATAAACTAAACAACCTTGCCTATTCCGCTCCCTCGGAAGTCCGAAGAGGTATATGCAAAGAAGTCTACAGTGCTGCTAACGCAATTCGCGCACCCAGCTGCGCGAATAGTTTGTCTTAAAACTTGAATGTGTTAGAATGACGTTTGAAGTTTTTGCTCATTGCCACAAGACCTATTCAGGATGCTTATTCACCCCATCATAAACGTATGTATATTATATTCACATCCTCCATCTTTCGACGGAGGAGGCAAAGAGTTTAATTTAATATCTAACCTTTCGAGCAAGAAGGGTTAGATTTTAAATTAACGTTCTTGTGTATTAATGTATATTAATGTATGGAGTCTCGGACTTGTATCTTCTGAAGCGCAGCACTTGGGTCAACATTATGGGTTATTTTTTTCTCTCCCCGTGTTTCTAGGCATGGGTTAACAAATAATCTTTATGAAATCTTTTAATTATTTACAGCGACTTAGTATATATATTTTTTATTTAACACTTATATATATTTCAAATAATATTACGCGAGCAAAAGTTCTCAAAATTTATCCAGCATGCATATCGAAGACGTTAAACCAAAACGTCATTACAGCGCGCTCCCGTCTTATCCTGCAGTTTAATTGTATCTTCCAAAACCTCTGCTTGTCGTGTTCCTCCGTTGTTCCCTTCCGGACGTTTCTATGTATATTCACACCATCATGCAGACTTCCTTGCATATTATTCATTCTCTTTCGAGTTCAGAAGAGAAGGAAATGCAAGTTAATTTAACACCTAACCCTTCCGACAGGAAGAGTTATGTATTAAATTAACGCCTCAGTAGAGTAGTGAATTCATGAGTATTAGCCTCTCAGTTTTGTACCTTCTGAAGCGCGAGAGCTGACTCAATGCTTATGGTTTTTCTCTTACTCTCTCCGTGTTTCCAGGCATAAGCTAACAAATAATGTTTATATAATTTTTTAATTCTTTACATCTGCTTAGTATATATTTTCTTTTAACATTTATATATTTTCTTGATAACAATAAACGAACAGAAGTTTCCCGAAGTTGAAGTTGCATGCATATTCACCCCATGTACACCTCGAAGTGTTCATGAGGTTTAAAATATGTTCTAATTCTTCCGGCGAGAAGGGTTAGAACATATATTAATGCCCGTGTTAAATGACGCGTATTCAGAATTCCAATACCAGACTTATATCCCAGGAACGCCTCAGCCCGCTCTTCACTTATGGGTTCTGTCTGGATCAACTACCTACTTTCGGAGAGGTTAACATATAATATTTATAAATGACTTTGATTTTTATTATAACTTATTATAATATATTTTTATAATACTTACACGTTTTCTGAAAAGAGAAAATGAAATTCACTGTACAAGACCGTTGGGGATGCTTATTCAATATTCGTTCGGAAGATCTATCTATATCGTCTTTTCTTCATCTATTTTAGATAAAAATAATAGTTTGTTTTGTTTCAGGAAATCATTAACTTTCGTTTCAATATCTCTCAGTTGAGAATGTTTTGAAATAAATTATATATTATAAAATTCTTAAAATATTTTATTTCAATTTATATAAATATATAGTTGGAAAATTCTTTTACACAATTTCTAAGATTTCACTGATTACTCAGTTTTCTTATCCAACTTTGGTTCATAGTTCATTTCTTTTTTCCAACAATCGCTCAGTAACAATTTCCTCAGTGATGAGGAAATTGAGATGGAATTACGGTATTCTGCTGTCCGTTCCGTTCAACTGACACTGACTCTCTAATTCTGTAACGTTCAGGAAAAGGCTTTCGGCGCAAAGATGCGACTCCTAATCCGCACATTCTATCTACAATTGATCTAGTGTGTAAAGCTATGTCCATCATGACGTTAAGACAGAAGTCGCATGTTGCCTTGACGTCAGTGTCTGTTCCGAGTCCCGTGCTCCTCGTGACCAAGTTCACCAAGCGTCGAGCTTCTCGGGCACCACTTGTCTCGCTAATAGTTCGTGCATGCTGCTTGTCTTGTTGCGCAAGCCATGTGGAGCATCGGGCCAGGGCCTCCTGCTTCGGCAGTGCTTCGTTCGTGGATAAAGGGCTCTGTTATGTTATGCAGCTGAGACATACTGGCGTTTCAAGTGCACTTTTCCTTTGACAAGGTGTTTTTTTACTTTTTTCTTGACTGTTTCAGCCACTGCATTATCCAGGAAAGGGTTTCCGAGTTTGAACTGCCACTGACACGTTCAGTGTATCCACAGTTGTGAGGAAAAGAGAGTGATCGTATTCGCTTTTCGTACTATTTCTCTCACCATAGTATGAGTAAAGTACTAAGTATCAGTTAATCATGTTGCACTTTTGGACTTCTTTTATCCTTTTTTGTGTTGGTGTATCTTATTGTGGATCCTTTTAGTTACGTCATGATAGTCCTCTTTCGTTGATTTACAGGAAGACGGAAAAGCCATGTTGAACAACTGCAGAGTGAACTTCGTGTGTTGTCACTGACAATAAACTAGGTAAGCTTGTCTACGAAGCTCTCAAACTTGCATTGTTTGGATGACAACCATAGAAGAAGGAGATTTCCTTGATGGCATCTTTAATACGTTTTTCGGATTTGATTTGATTTTTTTTAACTTTATATTATTTGATCACACTTGTGATTGGCAACAGCAAGTTAAACAAGTTTACTGCAATGTGAAACAAATAAAATATTGTATATGCTGATATCTTTTGTAAAACCATTAAAATTAATTTTCTTCTATCCATACATGGTTGGCTGCTGACATGCACATCGCACGTTCAAATGCGATGAAATTTTCACACATAACATTTTGACTTGGTGTTGCCTGTCACGGTTGCAGTAAAGTATTGCAAAGTTAAGTGGGGTGGGATCAAGTGTGACATACGTATTAAAAGTGCGGTCAAAGTAAATTTCTGTAAAAGAAACACAGAGTCGTCCTTTTGAAATTTCTTCAGTTTGGTGAAGTCATAAGCACTAAGGTAGTTGAGAACAAAAGCAACGGATAAGTAGTTGAGGACCACCCGTGGCACCATCTTACTTATGCAGAACCAATTGTCGTTCATCACTTCTCTTTTTGTCATTTGTACTCGTGAAAGGGAGTCAAACATCAGTCTAGAATGTTAAGAACCAAACGTGAAGAAAACCTTATGGAGTTTTCCTATCGTGTTATTTATTTAATAGGTTGTTTATTCACCATCCATCCTTATTCTATCTGAAGATGGAAGAGTGCAAGAGTCGTTCATTTATTATCTAACCCTTCTGTTAAGAATGATTACAATACTAAAATATCTAGATCTGGATTAAATTAATGTGTATTTTTGGCAAGCTTTCGTACTTATAGTTTTTGCAGTGCATGAGTCCTCGACTGGTTTATGGGTTATTTCTGAATTTGCTTGCAACTCCAGGTTCAGTTATCATTTAATAATTATAGATAATTTATTTTTTATATATTAACTTAGTATAGAATTTCTACCTAACACTTACATCTTATCTAATAAAATAAATGAGCAAACATTCTCCAAAGCCAGTTGGAGATTTTTATTTATTTTTCTTAAATAAAAAACGAATTAAGCTCGCGATGCAATTGTTTATACCTCATTTTCACAATGGAGCTTTTTGCAACCGAACGCTGCTGCCCTTGCAGGGACTGAGCCCTCCCGGCAGGAGGACTTGACTTCATGCTAGTTCTGCTTTGGGCGGATGGACAACAAGCTAAAATTCATTTATCAATAAATATATGATAAATATAGCGTTTTTGTCATTATAAAAGTTACAAGATGATTTATTTTTGCAGTCAAGTGCAAATGATGTTTTGCATATTTGCAAGTTGCACTCCGATATTTGTGGTTATTACATCAATGAACTCATTATGGTATAATTCTATATTACTAAATTAGCAACAATATTTGATGGCAACAAAATCTGTGAGGTGCAGTGATTTAATGTAAAAGTTACACTTAAACTTGAAAGTGTTTTCCCTTTTTATGCATCGTAGTATAGGAGTTTCAAATCGGCAGCAAATAGAGTGATTTATCTTCAAAGAAATTAATTTTGCAAGTGGAGAATATTTCTTAAGTTCCATAACTATGATTTATAATAGATATTCGAGGAATTTTTTGAGAACAAAATCTGTGAGGAGTAGTGACTGAACACAAATTTTCAACTCACTGCAGTTGAAGCGAAGTTCTCCGATTCCCTTGAAATATGCCTGGTAACGAAGAGGAACTCATTTCGCTGGTGGGCTGTCACATCTTCCGATGAAATGAGAAATAATGATATGTTACTAATTCCATGCACGACAGAGAAATCATCTTGATAATGACACAACATGATTGCTCTGTGGTGATCAAGATGAGCAGAATTAACGTATTGCATACTTGAGATTTAATGTAATAAACATCTATATAATCAATGCAGTAGTTAGAATAGAAGATATTGAACTGTATTACATTGCAATGACTGCATACTGCAACAAGAGCACCATGCATATTCAATACATTTCAATAGATGTACTGAACTGAAGACTTTTATCAGTTATTCATATTTTTCCCATTACTGGAAGAAAACTATCACGTGAAAACCAGACGCTATTAAGTAAAGAAATCGAAACTAAATGAACATTCTATGGAACTGTTATCTTTAATCTCCTAAATACAAATATATGTGTTGTTGAGACAGGCGTCGATCCCCACGCTTCCCGTCCCTTTATGTCATCTATGTTATAGCGTGACTACTGGGCTAAGTGCACGTTTACCTGTTCAGAAACTAGGAATGATATATACGTATTGTAGTAAATATTACTGTCCAAAAAAAACTACCAAATTGCTCATTGAAGAATTGAATTGATTGTTGTGCTCATAACAACACATGAGATTTATCATTTAGCAAGATGAAAGCTTTTGTTTTTCTTAGTGATTAAATATGTTGATTTGAATATTATATCTCTCTTCATCTGAATTATTGTGTGCTTGAACCGTAGTCATTTCTGTATGCTACGAGTATATTGCTGATGTGTCAATATCTCTAGCTCTAGTCTTTACATTCTCTCTAAAACTTAAAGTCAGTTAGATTTCTGTATTAAGGTAATTTATTGGTTTCCTTTTATATTCATTTTCGTTTTGCTACATTTATTGTTTTGTGTTGCATATGGTGTTCATAAGTAGGGTGCGATCTACCGAAGTTGAAGACGTCTATGGCGGATATGCATGCTACTATAGGTATATGTTTTATATGTAACCTCTCTACAGTTGTACAGGTGAAATGAATTAAGCAAAGAAAGTATAACATAAGTCATGAAACGCACTTCAGTTGAATATGCATGCTGGATGAACTTCAGGGAACTTTTGTTCACTTTTTGTTATCAGAGAAATATATAAGTTTAAATATAAAATAGATATAAGTAAATATAAATAATTAAAATATTTCATAAATATTATTTGTTAACTTATGTCTAGAAAAACGGGGAGAGCAAAAGAAAAACCATAAATGTTGACTCGGCAGTTTAATTTAATATCTAACCTTTTCTGTCAAAAAAATTAGATATTAAATTAAACTAACATGCATATTTCCCCTCTTCAGAATTCGAAAGAAGGTGACTATACTTGCCTTTCAACATGCCTTTCAACATGTTTCAGTTGATAACTGAAACAAGTGAGGAAAATTCTCATTATGTTGCTAGTAGGAACTGATATATAGTCTTCATAATATAAAGATATTGTGGAAAATTAACATTTATTATATATAAAGACAGTATGGAAGTTTCATAATTATTCTACTGAACATTGAACCTTCAGTTGAGTAATATAAAGAACCATAAAAAAAGGAGTTCTACCCCTATAAATTTCTGAACAACTATTACTTAAAAAATGGAGTTAGTGATTATTTAACAACTACAGTAATGCGGAAAACATTATACTATCATCTCCAATTCACACGAATATTGCATTTATCTTGACTTAGTACTGAAAAGAGGAATTTTAAGTGTTCACAGCTTGTGGTAGTGGTAAATGGGACTTAATTTGTCGAGGCGAGATGATATGAGTCAAGAGGATTTATCATGTATTTCATCGGCACCATTATGACCGGAAATATTTGCGCTGGAAGAGACTACTTGAGAAAACTTAAAATTCGATGTAAAAGTTCACAATCGCATGATGATTGTGTAATGAAAAAAAATGTTTGTTTTCTGAAGTTATTTTACAGTTTAAACCTTACACTCTCAGAAATATCAATAATCATTCCTGTATATGTTAATTTAACCAAAAAACAACGAGCAGTAGAACCACTGAAATCTAATAACCATATGACCCTGTAAAGGCTAATTATGCCTTTTTATTGTCTTCTCGCTCTCCATAATTGTCCCTAATTCTCTTTGGCAAAAATTCATGTTGCATGTATATATATATTTAAATCATAGATTTGACTAAAATTGTTTTTTCTCGACCAGGAATGTCGTCTCTGTAGGTATTGCACTATGCGTATTTCAGCTTGTCTGTTTTATGTGTCCTTTACATTCTCTATCTGCCCTGTTATAGAAGCGTGAATGCGAAGCATGGGCATACTTGACTGGTTAGGTTCGTGGTTTAGGTCGATGTACCAAGGACGGACGGAGAGAACAAAACCGGACGTACAGAGAAGACACCTGTCAACTGGTGGACTTGTAAGCAGAGTCCCGATACTTCATTTCATACACCAAAGAGTCTGATGGCAGCCGGTAATTTAGGGAGCAGACGGCAAAACGGTCAGTCCGTCCCACGTCGTCCGTAGGCCGTCCAGGTCCGGAGGCGAGAGACCGAGAAGGAGCGAAAAAGTGGGCGAAAAGAAAGTTGAGCAATCTCCAGCGAAGGCTTCGGGTCTGGTCCGGTCTGGCCGTGGCGGATCGCAGATCGATGGGAACGAAAGAAGCAAGGAAGGGAGCGCACGCTGCTTGCTGCTGCATGTAGACGGGAAGGGAGAGTCAGACAACGACGAGAGCTTGCCAGCACTGGCTACGATGAGCATTGTGCGACAGCCCGAAATACGCACACAAACTTAGAAACAGACACGCAGCTGCAGTTTTCCCCTGATCCGTATGCGGATTCGGTCGATTGATCTGTTGAAACTTGAGCATCAATCTGTCATCGGGAGTTAATTTCGTGTTCCTCCGCCTGTCCGCGCCAAGGGAGCAGATAATTGTCGCTTTTCAGAGGTGACGGTTTGCTGGTCCTTTATCGCGGATCGAGAGAAGTTCTGCTTTTACCGTGTTCCATAGTAGATCATTCTCTGTGTCTTCACTTGTGAACGTCGGGAGGAGTTACACGCTGCTCTTGACGGGAACAATTGGGTTGCGGGGTTCGTCCAGTTAGAGCTTTGTCATTGTCCTCTACAGTTTGAAATCTTATCGGGTTTTACCCTGGTCGAAGCACAGTAGGGCAAGATGAATATATTCAGATTGGCTGGAGATATGACTCACTTGATGAGTATAGTGGTGCTTCTTCTCAAAATGCATACGATCAAATCATGTGCGGGTATGTATGTTTCTCCTTGTTTCGGCCATTTCTTCGTCGTCTGTTGCTGGATTACTGGTGCACTGATGCTGATTTTTCAGCGCCTCAAATGCCGTCCTTTTGCTTATCGTCTGGTTTCTGGTGGAACATCCAGACTGCATCGGTTGCTCAAACCTGAATTCCTTACATTCATTTTAGATATTTAGGAACCTTCTCCTTTTTTTTCCCATTTATGATTGTTGGCACAAAGATTTAAAAAGGAAACAACAAATATCTTAAGCAATTTTGGCTGCTAGTATGTT
The DNA here is from genome assembly GCA_036924285.1 of Asterella californica. NCBI lineage: Eukaryota > Viridiplantae > Streptophyta > Marchantiopsida > Marchantiales > Aytoniaceae > Asterella > Asterella californica. Next base: position 46,682,878 of record JAYKYS010000003.1, on the reverse strand, counting down.
ATTTAACTTTCAGGGCAAGCAGCTCATCGCTCTTTTGTTTTGTGTTGGCATGGAACAGGTATCTCCCTCAAAACGCAAGAACTTTATGCCCTAGTATTTCTCACACGATATCTGGACATTTTCACGGATTTTGTCTCCGTATACAATACTGTCATGAAAATGATATTCCTTGGAACTTCATTTTCGGTAGTGTGGTACATGAGGTACCACAAGGTGGTTAAACAGTCGTATGACCGAGATCATGACACGTTTCGGCATTACTTTCTCATCATACCGTGTGTCATCTTGGCCCTCCTCATAAACCACGAGTTTACAGTTCGCGAGGTAATTATTTTGCTGCTTAAATTCGCTCTGGACCTTGAGATTGCGCAGATACTCTATTGACAATCCAATCTAAATTTGCAGAGCTAGAATTTGCGCGTGTAACTGACAGGCCGCGCTGGTGTTCAATGTCGCCAACCTTAGGGTGGTCCAACAGATTCACTAGCAGTGATCTCAGACTCCGTGTAGAATATGATCAGTTTAGAACTGGGCCGAAGCACTATATTTTATGTGCATTATCTGCTACGATTGGTGAATTTCGCGAGTAAAGTTGCAGACCGTCTTACGTTCCAGCTAGACTTTCATCCTGAAATAAAGGGAGTGAAGTGGGTCGGCTCGTGGAGATGCTGTTTAGCGGTGTTTTAAAAATAATCTGGTGATCAACCTCTCAGTCTGCTACTTCTCGGACTTGTCGTGCAGGTCCTCTGGACGTTTTCGTTGTACCTGGAAGCTGTTGCGATCATTCCCCAGCTCGTTTTGCTGCAAAGAACCAAGAACATTGACAATTTAACTGGAAATTACGTGTTTTTCCTCGGGTATGTCAAGCATGGTCTTAATGTTGTGCTCTGCCTCTTTCCACCGTACCGGGTCTGGGTTCCGCAATAGCATACTTTTCTTACTTCTGGTAGCTGACAACGAGTTGAGGTGGTTCTCTTTGCGAGTAAAGACCAAATTGTGCTTTTGAAGTTGCCGAGCTCAGTACGCGATATGCATGTTCAGACAAACGGTCGAACAGTGTAGAGAAGCACTGGAGAAAATTGCTCTGAAGCAAGGGTTTTCATCTTGATTGTGTCTCAAGGTTGTTCGTTCTAAGTGGATAATGTTGTTTCCTCAGGGCTTATCGGGGATTGTATTTACTCAACTGGATCTATCGCTACTTCACGGATAACCGTTACCGCCGAAGAGGAATAAGTGAGTCATTGTGTTTGACTGGATTCTAGTGTAGTGGTCACACATACGTTCTGAAGTTTGTCCATGACCTGCCATTTGTCACGGGGTTTTTGTATGAGTTAGTAACAAGATTTTGCATTAAGTGTTATTTCTATATTCTAACCCCATCGTTGCGGTGGCAGCCTGGGCTTCCGGTTTTGTGCAAACCCTTCTGTACGCAGATTTCTTCTATTATTATATCAGAAGGTACGTATTCTTCAACATTCTGGATGAGATCCACTTACATTTAGCATGGGGATTTTTCATTCACATTCAACGTCGATTAGCATCTTTGACCCTGTATCGCCTAGTCTTAGCGGAACCGTGCGCATTGGCACAAGAAACTTTGTGGTGTTACGAGAGTCGCCTTGCTCTGATTATGGACATGGAGATGAAAGTAGCCACTGAAAGAGTAGCTAGAGAAGCCTGAGTTATTACTATACACTCAACTGTATAGTAACTAGTGTTGCTAGGAAGCTATTTTGTTTGTCTACTGGAGCTTCCAAGTCTTCCGTCAAAGCTCTGTTACACATAGCTTTAATGATTTGCATCATGACAGTTATTTACACAACCAGAGAATGTTTTAAAGACGAATGTAAGCAACCGGTGTTTCAGGGAACCTATTCTGGAAATGCGCTTTGCACTACACATTTCCATCGGCACACCCTCCGGTTATATAACATTCGCTAACTCCGCTCGGCATTGTTAGCGCACATTCGGCCCCTAATTGATTCTCACTGTGTACTTGGCTGGACTAATTGCGTGATACCCTTATACTAGAGAGTGGTCCTTGAGCATATCTGCCATTCTCGACGTATGAAGGTAACCGGTGTTTCAGATCAAGTTTGTCAGCTAATGCTTGGTGCTTGGTCTGGTTTGCAGTTGGAAGAGAAACGAGAGACTAAATCTACCTGCTTAGGTCTGAAAGCAGTCCTCAACAACGTTGGAGGCCATTTTTGCGTGGTCAGTTCGCTAATGTAGGTTGGCGACATGTTCGAGGAGCTTCTCTTTGACACATCTGCCCTGCGTCTGGTCCTTCCTCTATGACATAAGGCAAGACGTAGCCTCGGACTTGGGACCATTTTTGCTGTGACACGGTAGAGTTGATACAATCTCTGATTCCTGCCACCGATGGTAGATGTTTTGGTGGAAGTCTAGACTATGAATTTCAGTGGTGAGCTGAGAATAAGCTCACCTGCCAAAGGATCTTGTAACCTGGAGCCATAAAACGTGATACGATTTACCAGAGAATGATGCTGGGAATTCACAGGAGAGATTCACCGTGGGTACGTCTGGTGGGATATATGTTAGAGCGCACCTAGAGCTATCACGGCTTTCTGCACAATTATGCTGTGAGACTTACCTTGTTGGACTTGCCATCATCCGGAAACGATGCGCTACTTCTTTGAAAAACTGTGGGAAAGAACTTACATCAGAGAACCATTTATGCAGGAGCAGTAGCTGATATAAGTGACCGTCACTGGTGACAATTGAGAGGGTAATTTGCATGATTGGGTTAAATAAGGATTGGTTCGGTCACTTGTAAACCCGAATTGTGCTTCTGCTGGAGCACTCAAAATGTAGTGTCTATCGAATATTGTTCATGTATGTTGTCTGTTGAAGAGTTCAAGTCTGAAGCCCCGACCAGCCAAGGTTATCGACGAGAGACTGGGCATTGATACGTTCTTGCGCCATTTGCTATTTCGGGGCGTGGAACTATTTCTCCTTATCATGGCGGCTCCAGTCTTCGAGTCTGAGTATGAATTGTGGATTCTAATTTCTCGGTGTAGATGTTGAGAGGAAATTTGGACGAGATGGCGGCTGGAGAATGGGACTGTTTATGACATATGGCATTATCTTGTGGTACGAATTTTAGGTTCGACTAGATTGGAAATGGTCGTTTCCATGTTGAATATAGGAGGCTGTGTTTTTGAAGCATGTAACAGACTCTTGTATCAAATTAGTTAACTGTAGTCAGATTGTAGATTACATCTTTTGTCCAACCGTCATCTGGGTGTTCTGTGGAACAGTTTATTTTACTTGTGTCTGAATTGTGATTGAGCTCCCATGGTTGTTTTAACTGCATACCGAAGCTGACGGGCTATTGTTGAGTTTGACAGCGAGCGAGCTGATGCATAACCGATACTTTCGTGGCGAGTTGCTGTTCTGTGCAAGCAGGCCACGAGTAGTAATGTCTAACCAGGTTCACCTTCAAGTATGGCGGTTCGTTTGTCATGACGGGGTTTAAGCTTTGCGAACTTCGACCAGTTACAGTTAAGATTCAACACCGAACTGTAAAGCACAGGTAATGTGTAGAGGGTCTCATTTGTCGCATGGAACGTGTGTTAGGTCGGTGTCCGGAGATAAAATCATTTTCTGTCGCACTCCCACAACATGCAGGCGGTGGATGGAGGACCATTATTGAGGCGCAAATATCTTGCCCACTCAGGAGAGTAAATCGTGTGATTGTTGTATCCACACGTCGATAGTCCCAGATCTGAGCATTCTCTGAACCAACAACTACCCGGGAATTGTCACACATTTCCGCAAACCTTTAGATCTCAAGTAAGACCCAGAACGTTGGTGGATTTCCAGTTTTACGGAAATCGAGTTTGCATTGCCTGATCTCAATGATAATCGATCGTCAATTCTGTAACGTCCGCACAGCTATAGAGCACAGTATACCTAATGCGGTTGGGTCGCAGATATTCTTCAGCATACGCGGGCGGTCTACTTGGTAGGAGACACTTCTCCACTTGTGCCTCCGAAATACGGTACATTCCTAGGTCACGCACTAATGATGTTTACTCCTGCCACCGGTGGGGATTGCAGCCCTCTTCTCTGCCTCGTGAAGCGTGAAGACAAGAGCGGCCTGCAGTTGACACTGACAAGTAGACCCGTTATCCAAAGGTTATGATCTTCGAGGTTTGTCGGCAGTTAGTCCACTTCGAGTGTTGACGTGAACATGCGGGATTAGAGTATCGTAGAGAGTTTTAACGCGAACGGTATTCTTTTGCTGGACTGCGGTTGAAACTGATTAGTCGACGTGGAGCCTGAACACATCCGCAGTGTTGACTACAACCTCAAGTGATCTAAAACGGTCACTGATGTGGTCTGCTGTTTATCGTGCTAAATCTTGTGATTCCAGTGCGACTGAGTCAATAGGAAATCTAAACTGAAAGGGCAGGAAGTGTGGGCGTATGTTACTCGAGTTTTCACCGTGAGGGACACACGGTCTTAAAGGTCTCTGATGCCTCCATGTTATGGAGAAGGGATCTAAACATGAACCAAGAGCAAACCGAACCGTTTAAACCAAACACGTTATAAACGGAAACATGTAAACCATTAAAATATCCAAGTCAGTAAACCAAATCACTTAAAAAACATTACATTTTGAACCAAACCGTTTCTAACTAAACTATGGTTCGAACTCTTTAAAAAACATTACATTTTGAACCAAACTGTATGTAACTAAACTATGGTTCGAACTCTTTAAACCAGTTAAAGATCAATACAAATCTGCGATACAAGAGGTATGTACGCAATGTTACGAAATTATAAACTATTTAAACCGTAGTTTAAGTCGGTCCCAGGTGCAAGACCTCTTGAAGTACCTGCCGAAACAGCCCACAACTATCGCACAAAGGTCTCGATATACCGAACAGGGAGTCAGAGTCAAAAGATGCTTCTTAATAGTCATCATTGCATATGTTATGTTTTCTCACATAAATCCAACTAAGTCGGAATTTCCATCCAGTCTCTTCATCTTGGATTTCATCATAAGAACTAGTTGACGGATAATAATTCTAGGTCTTCGTCTACTCAACAAAAATAAGTTGAGTAGACACATGCTTCCATTCTTCACGAGAACACTCTCTAGCAAAATATCTTTTTTTTTACCGTGAAAGCAAGGGAACCAATACTCGATGCGACGATCTCTGACTTGCTCGAGCTGGTCGATAAAGCTAGTAGAAATCAAAAACGTATCTTTGAGAATACTATCATCCAACACAATCTCTCGTTCGAGTATAGATCCGATAAGTATATCTATGTCAAAGTTGTCGATGAATGTTTTACGCACAAATATCTATATTATAAAATCACAACATATAAAGTTTCAGTCCATTCATTTAAACAATTCATAGCTTCACCAAACACTCTAAGAACAAAACACTATGAAAACAACAGTAGTAAAGGACGGTTTCTCACATACCTCCGGACGTGCGAAATCAAACGAAAGTGCTATAAACTATCTCAATCGCTCGAGTTCTTCTTTTGTCACTCCACTCACGACTTGCAAGATGTTTTTCTTGTTGATCCACCCGCATTTAATCATAGACTGACTCTGATCTTGCACGCTAAATGTAAGTAACCACGGATCTCATGAATATCGTCGTCTCCTCCACGAGCTATCTCTATGTGAAACACCTCAAACCCATACAACAAGAACCCTGAAAAAGAAAAAGAAAATCACAAATCCCAATCCTTTATCTCTAAATCCACCTTTGAGTGTTAGTCGCTACATGTCGAAACAAGTATGTTTTGGTTTATAGTGACTTATTTAGATCGAGAGAGCATGTTTCAAGTTACAGATCGAAATAATCTTATTTTGAATTGAAACGATCGGTTTAGGTCGACACCGAGTGTCACGACCTACAAGTCGAAACTTGTCTGTTTTGACTTGTAGCAGACTGTATCGATATTTTAGGTTGAAACATCATCGTTTTGACCTAAAATGATCATATCGTTTGAATAGGTCGAAACATGTCTATTTCGACGTCTTAGGTAAAAACAAACATATTTCGATCCAAAATGAAAATACGGTCATTGCCACCTAGATTGAAACAACACCGCGTTGCTACAAGTTGAAACAAACTTGTTTCAATTTGTAGTGAAAAGATGACATAATTAAGATCAAAACTGAATGGTTTCGATGCAATTTGAAGGTCACTACTGAAATTGGTTGACATCCAACAGTCCCAATCCTCTCTCCGCTCTCACAATCGCTCTCCTCTCTCCACCCTCCCTCTCACCTTCCCTCTCTTTTCCTCTCACCCCCTCTCCTCTTCTTCTCATTGATCCCCTCTCAATCCCTCTCCTCTTCGCCTCTCTCTCACAACAACTCTCTTTCTCCTCGATACAAAAAACAGTTGCTACTTCTAATAAAAGTTTTACGAAGTGACACAATGATATCATTTTTCCAACAGACGCAATTCATCCAAGAGATGCGAAGGCTCCATCTACATCATACAATTTAATTTGCAAGAACATACTTTATTTAATCAAATCGGTTACATTTGTCTAGCTGTTCAATGATGAATTGTATCTCTTCAAATGTTTTTCCTTCTCGATGCAACTCAAGATACAACGCAATGTGTCGTTTCTTACTTTCTTCTTTCTCTCTACTCTCTCTGGTCTTTTTTTTCTGTTCCAGAGATAAATCTCTAGCTCTCTACGATTCTTCAAGTGATAAATCTTTGGAACTCTTTCTTTCTTCCAAAGAAGCTAATCGATATTCAACTAAAAATTTTCTGTATTTTGCTTTTTCTTTCAAGCTCTCTTCATACAATGACAAAACATTATCTTTCATCTTGTTCAATTTTGAACTTTTTCCACTTCTCATCATTTTCTTATTCAAGTTTCGAGAAGGTGAGGTAGTGTCCATGGTTACTGTCTCCGCATTTCGTACCTTTTCATTTCACTCGTCACCGTCTTTCATTTTGACTTCATCTGGAGTATAAAATTCTCCTTCGTGAATTGGGTCTGAACTTGGACAACGAGAAGTGTTCATAAATCCTTCTTCATCCCCTTCTTCATCACAAGAAGGAACAGTGTTGTTGTGTGGAGATTGAGAATGAACATTGCTGTCTGTTGGAGACGAAGAAGGAATCAAACATTCTGCTTGAAACTGTGAATCAAGCTTGTAAATATCATATCAGAAGATAAACGTAAAGAACTCACTGCAGGCGCATCTCTATTTGCTCTACTACCGAACATTGCATTCATCCTAAAGAAGTGAAGACATTTCAAATTCACTTTGTCCTGCAAAGTAACCTCCAACTGCAATTCTGTCTTTGTAATTCCTCCCCCTACTATCCATCAACTCTTTTGTTTTCTTATACATCTCGGCGTATCTCTCAAATCTCTTCTTGAATTCATCACCTCTCACAACTAGAAATCCATTCCTCTTTGACAACTGAGCCGTCATGATATCACAAGCAATAGCTTTACTCAAACATTTCTGTCCACCAATCTTAGTCTTTCGATCAGATCCATGGCTTGCTATAAAATTCTCCCTCACTTCAATATATGCCATCATATTCTCATAATCATCTACGCCTAGTATCCATTGTTAATTGCTGTCATTTTGTATCAAGTATCCACAAATTCAGACGACGAAACCTAGCTCCACTCTTCTTTCCACTACTGTCTCTCGTCTCGTGAATGCACCGTCTAAATGCTTGCTAGACTCATAAACATGATCACACCTCATTCATTTCTATTTGGGTGCTGAACTCCGTTTAGCAGTTCAAATTCTTTCGGATAACTTAAAACCCCTTTTTTTTCTTGCGGACATCAATTACAAACCGTGAAGAAAGTTATTCATCCATATTCATTAAAAAATAGAGTTCTAGAGTTACGGATAATATTCTCTCACCCTTAAGAAAATCAAATTTCTGAACTTAACTTTGACACCCCTATTTATCATCATTCAGAAAGGACAAGAAATAAGGACTTGGTTGTTAATATGATAAGGTCAAGTCGTAGACTTCCGACCCTGTCACGTCAGTTTGGCACCTCGACTAGGTTGACCGAGTGCGAAGTGACGCATCCCGGTATGGCCGTTAGTGCCGTTAGGGCGAGTTGGTGAGAGAGCCCACTAGGGGTATATTTCGCAGGTAGAGCTTGGAGGTCTTAGTTCTTCGAGTTGAGCCTTCAAGCTCCAGGCTATGGTGGATAGTCTAGTTGAGTGTAACCCGGATTCTCTTCGTGTTTAGAGTGGGTTTGGCTTGACCGTTGGTGAGTAATCTTTGTTGTAGTGTTGGAGATGGTAATTTCTCTGTTCAGATTACTCGAAGAACTAAGATCTCCAAGTCTTGTGGTTCACTTGTGTATGTGTATGACATCGTCCATGTGTTATGTGTATGTGTGGTGTATCTTTGACAGCGATGTATGTTGTGTAGCAATGTGTATGCGCACGACAACCCGGGCTTCTAAAGACGAAACACTCGTTTGCTTTGGGAGAAAGAGTCCTTCCCACGTCACTATCTATTATGGAATTCTGCTGCGCTAGACTAAAGTCAGTCCAAATTTGGATGATGAAAGATGTCAATGGATCACAACACTCCATCCATTCTCGCTAATTTCTTTCGCTCTCCATTTTCACCACGTCTCCATTCGTCTGTTCCACTACAAGATAAAAGTTTTTCTCTTCTTTTCTAGTTTTCCTAATCGACTTATAACTATGCTAACGCATAGCAATAATTGCTGTTTGGCTTGGAGCAGTCTGGTAGGATGCGGTTTGTTCTCCATAGGACTGGATTTAACCAATATTTATATGAAGTAAATCATTCATGAACCAAATCACAAAAGTTGTATCAAATTGGTAAAGAATCAATTTCTTAATGTTTAAATCGGATTAATCATTTATAAACCAATTGTTTCTAGAAATCTTGAACCGTATTATCAGTAAGTTTTTGGTTTTTATTTAGTTACAATGCTATTGGTCATGATGCTATAGTATTCGACTTACCATCGAGAATCTAATGTTCGTATTTATCAAAAAAGAGAGAGATTGGTCGCTAACATGTATTGTACTTTTCTTGTCACTCAACTAAATCCACCGTAAGCTCAAACCAAATTGAACTAAGATTAAAATATCAATAATTTAAAGACCATCTACTTTGAGAACTGACCATTTGAAAGCTGTTTCTTTGGAAAATCGAGCTGTTTGAAAACGAAACCATTTCCGATCTCAAAAAGAACTCAAACTCCTAAAAAATCTTGATCAAGTCATTTATAGAAAACATTTGTAGATAAGGTCAAATGGTCTGAAACTTTAAACAACTATTCAGAGTTTGTTGACACGTGTCGAAGATATACCAGTTGCAAGAAGATGTCTCACTTATCAAGTTTTTGTCCACATTCTTGAGTTCATATTCTCCTCAAAGAGTTGTAGGTTTGATCTTTTATTGATCCATGTATGTAATGAGGAAGATTTAGTTATGAGTTAATCTATAATATACGCAAATAGCTAAGAAATAAAAGTAGTTACTGCTTAATTGTATTGGGTTAATCTCTTGGTTTGCGGTATGGTCTTGACTGCCTGGTATCAGATATTTTAGTCAATACTGTTCACTATTCTTGTCAGAAATTTTACTTGATCGGCCCCCCAGAACAAATCACGGACTTGATCGGACCCCTCTTATAAATCCCTTCTTGATCGGACCCCCAATCTGCAATAGCACGTAAAGTAAGTAACTGTGCCATGTCAGAGTACAGCTAGGATGATATCAGTCACACCACGACGACGCGAGAGCCATGTCAGAGTACAGCTCATCGTCAGAAATTTGAGTACATTCTGTACGTTTCAGGAGACGAAGACACGGCCAGGCGAGAAGACGCGGGAATGCGAGTTTCGAATGAAACTTGTTCCACATTGTTGAGAACTCAAGTCGTGTTACAAAAGTGGGAGAGCTTACAGAAACGTCGTGTTACAAAAGCGGGAGAGCTTGAAAGCTTTTGAGCGGAAGAGGTTGAGCGCGTTGAATCGAATGTGGAAGAGCTTGAGCGCGTTGAATCGAAGACGGGTGAGCTTGAGCGCGTTGAATCAAAGTCCGCAGAGCTTGAGTAGAGGTGACAGAACTCCAAAATGTGTTCCTTGGCTGAACTTGAAGAGTGCATAAATAATTTGCCTTCCATGTGGGTGGTAGCTTCTATTCAGCGCATAATCAAAAATCGGAAGTGGAGTTCTGTATCGTACGTTGCTTGTAATTTTCCAGGGTGTTTCAAGCAAGTGACAGAACAGACACAAACCTCGTCAAGCTCGGCAAGGAAGGTGTTATATTTCAATCACTCGCAATCTGATAGTAGGAAGGCTTGGCACGCTTGTGGTCAGAGGGGAAGTAAAAGGCAATATCGGTTTCATTTAGGATTGATCGATTATAGTGTAAGTGATCGTCTAGAAGCAGCCTTACCTATAGCCATTATGTGGAGTATTGGAGAGAAACTATTAGGGATCACTGCGGAAGAGTTCGAGAAATTATCTTCTGATGAACAAGATAGCATTTTCAATGCTGTTTGCAAAAAGAAATGGCGATTCAAAATAGGTATGAATACGAAGCAAAATTGGTTTATCGTGTTCGATGTGGAGCAGGAGCTAGAGGAGTTAGATGAGTTCGAAGACGCTATAGAAGATCTTGCCACTGCCATGGATAGTTTCGCGCATCTACCGCCTTGTTGCGCCAGCGGAAGCTCTAGCTCAGTAGGTCGCAAACTTTACACCGCTAACCTGCAAACACAATCACAAGTTAGCGTCCATGCACCACTTACCTTAGTTCTGTTTGGTCCGGACCGGAGCCGGACCGTCTCCCTAACCATCAAGCTCAGCAATCCTAAGTCCCGACTTAGATCCGCCTAAGTCGGTCCCAAACATGAGCAAGTCATAAGATGACTTGAGGCGGACTTCCCATAAAGTCCAGGGTCCTGAACGGTGCCTCCAGCACACCTAGCGGTCCAACCGCCCGTGATGTCCGTCTGGGTCTAGGCTCCTGAACGGTGGTCTAACCCGCCGACTCGTTCTCTAGTCTTGCCTCAGCCCTTACATCGTTCCTAAGTCTAGACATCCAAGTCTGGATTGGAACGTGCCTTGGAACTGGCCCAGCCATCACCTCATGCCCCCAGAGTCCGCCCGCCGAACCCTGGGGTCAGGCGACTCGTCTTGGCCCACCCAGGCATCGAGCCCCCCTCGTATATACTTCTGGGGATCGGCGGCCCCGCCCTCCTCTTTGGTCCCTGAAAATTATACCACAACCCGATTGTGGTTCGGTCATAACTTCCAGCTCGGAGGTCAGATCGAGGAGTGTTATATATCACTGGAAAGCTCTCGACGAGATCTTTCCAATGATATATCACTCGCCTCGAGATCTTACGTGGAGCTCCGTCCACGACCTAAAACGCCCCTGGAGCTCCAACACTTAGCAGTTTTTCTGCAACCTGTGGTCCAGACCCAGGGTCGAACCCTGTGGTTCGTCTGCGTCTGGGACCCACGTCTGGGACCCACGTCTGGGACCCACGTCTCAGACCTATGTCTGAGACTCATGTTTCAACCTGTTCTCAGACTCGTCCCCTTAGGTCAGCGTTCGTCTGAGGCCCTCTTGGGGTAGGCCCTTATGTCCTAACCCAAGGTTCCAACCTTGTTTCAGAGAACCACTTAGGGTTCATCTGATCTCAACTTCCCGGCCAAACCGTTAAGTGTTACTCGCAGCGTTCACAACCTAGCGCAAGTCCGCTAGGGTTCTGTTGCTCGCGTCTGCGCCCGATCTTGAGAATGAGGGGCGCGACACTCACCTCCAATTTGGAGGTTGATGCCTTCATCAACAATGATCCTTTAAGTTAACACCAAGTTCAAAATGGGTAGCCAACCCCTTGGCGTCAAAATTGCGTTCTGGTAGCTAACCCGCAATTCCCTTCTTGGCTTGAGTCTTAAGTTGTCGCTAGAACACTTAGAAAATTCCAACTAGTCTCGGGAAAAGCCTTACCTTTTTGGCTTACCCTAAACAAAACTAGTTGGCAAATTCTAAACATTCTACTTAAGACTCTAACTTGCTAACTATAAGTATTCACACCTACTTACGAGGTCCCCCGAAACTCACTTTCCAGTCGCAACCTGATTTGACTTAGACGCGCGACTAAGTTTACTTTGCAGTTCAGAAACCGCAAAGCAAGATCACCCCAAGCCCCAAGACAAGTATAAAATTTCATACTTGCTTTGCCAACGCTACGGCAAACCTAAGTCTTGACATCAAGACTTAGTCTTGATTTAGATGCTTATCCAAACCAGCTCGCTTCCTTTGAGTGTGCTTCGTTCCTCCTCTTGACAACATCCTAGGCATCTGATCAGAACTAGTCATAGCCATGCACTACCAATACACTTAGACAAATTTTCAAGAAACAAAATCTTTATTTTCAAACACAAGTACAAAGTCCATCGGCCCAAATCGCCTCAAGTTGCTACTCGTATGGTCCGTCGTTTCTTCACCCCTCGCTGGAAGGAGATGTCCTCATCTTGCTAACGCCCTTGTTGTCCTTGTCTCTGTTTGAATAGGTCCAATACTTCGCTCGCATGTGCGAGATCTTCCTCTGGCACCCAAGTTGCTTCCTTCAAATGGTAACCACGCCATTTGACCAAGTACTCCATCCGGTTTGATTTGCGCCGAGATCGCAAAATGGACTCCACCTCATATTCTGCTTCGCCTTGCACGACATCAGGTTGAGGCCTGAGGACTTGTTTGCGCTCCGGCCGCAAATCATCCTTGAAGTATTTCTTTAATAAAGAAACATGGAAAGTCGGATGCAACTGCCACTCGCGAGGAAGGTCTAATGTATAGACATCTTCATGCGGATTCTTGACAACGACAAAAGGTCCCGCGAACTTCGATGAAAACTTCGCCGATATTTCCTTCGGAAGTGTGAAGTTTTTCGTACTTAACCATACTTCTTCGCCCACTTGAAACTTCACTTGTCGCTGATGCTTGTTTACCTGCTTCGTGTATCGTTGCTGCGCCTTCTCGAGGTTCTTCTTTACTTGCTCCTCGCGCCGCTGCATTGCCGCCACCAACTCTTCAGCTGATGTTTGCCGTGTTCTTGGTCGTGCCGATGTAGAACTCCCTGCAAGAGTCAAGTCAAGAGGCCCTTCTGGCTCACGTCCGTAAGCCAGCAAGAACGGCGATTCACCGGTTGCCGAATACTTCGTGGAATTGCAGCAATACTCCGCAAGAGTGAGCCACTCCGCCCAATCACTTTGATCCGCGCTCACATAATTCCTCAAGTATTGATTCAGAACCGAGTTAACTCGTTCCGTTTGCCCATCTGTTTCCGGATGAAAGGCGGTACTAAATTTTAACTTAGTCCCCAATTTTTGGAACAAGTGTTTCCAAAAGACACTTGTGAACTTAGAGTCTCGATCTGAAATAATACTCCGGGGTAATCCATGTGAACGCCACCAAGTATCTAGGAACAAGCGAGAAGTCGTGAACGTTGTTGCAGTGTCCAAGGTCGGAGCAAACTTGGCTAGTTTGCTAAACCGGTCAACTATCACAAAAATCGCGTTGTATCCATTCGAGTCAGGCAGAGAGGTAATGAAGTCCATGCTAATGCTTTCCCAAGGTCTGGCTGGAATCGGCAAAGGATGAAGCAATCCTTGTTTCTTCTCGTAAGAAACGCGATTCGCTTGACAGGTTACGCATGTTTTCACAAAGTGAGAAACGTCGTCTTTCATGTGGGGCCAATAAAACTTTTTAGCTATCACTGCTAAAGTGGACTTCTCTCCTTTATGGCCTGATAAGGGCGCATCATGACATTCTTTGAGTAGCTTAGTCCTAAGTTTTCCTTGTCTCACATAAACCCGACTTTGCTTGAACATGAGTAAACCATGTCTTAGCTGCATGTTCTGCAACTTCACTCCTCGCTTGAGTTGTTCCAGGTACTCCTTCGCTTGGTCATCGTCCATGTAACCTTCACGTATTTGCCTCTCCAGATCTAACTCCTTAGGATACATAACTCGCAAAATCTGTGTTGATGATGGAAGATATTCCTCCTTGCGACTCAAGGCGTCAGGAACCACATTGTCCTTTCTCGCTTTGTGGATTAATTCCACATTCATGAGCGCCAAGGTATCATGCCACCGTAGTTGTTTTGGCGTCACCTGATCTTGTGTCTCAAAGTACTTGAGCGAGATGTTATCAGTATACACTTGGATCTTGTGAAGTCCCAAGTAATGCCGCCATTTTCTCAAGCAATGAACCACCGCAAACAGTTCCTTCTTGTGAGTCGGCCATCGACTCTCTGTCCCAGATAACTTCTTGCTTTCGTACGCTACAGGTTTTCCATCCTGCACCAACACTCCGCCAATCGCATAGTCGCTCGCGTCCGTGTGCACCTCGAATGGTTTGTCGAACTCCGGCAGCTTCAATACTGGCGCCTTTGACAAAATAGTTTTGATCGTCTGAAACGCATCATCCACCTCCTTGGTCCAACTTACCTGTGCGTCTTTGCCCGTCCAGTCCGTCAGCGGCTTTGCGATCTTTGAAAACCCCTTCACATACTTGCGGTAGAACTGCGTCAATCTTAAGAATCGTCGCATCCCCTTCACTGTAGTCGGAGGCTCCCAAGTCACAATCGCGTCCACCTTCTGCATATCCGGGCCGACTCCTTCTGCACTAATGACATGTCCCAAGAAGTTAATGCGCTCCAAACCAAACTCACTCTTGTCAATGTTGGCAAACAGCTTATGCTCCCGCAGCTTCGTCAACATCACCCTTAGCTGCTCCGCGTGCGACTCCAAGGTTTTGGAGTAGATCAAGATGTCGTCGATGTAAACGATGACAAACTCATCCATCTCCTCGCGAAAAATTGTGTTCATCAATGTAGTGAACGTCGAAGGGGCGTTGCAGAGTCCGAATGGCATCACCACGAATTCAAACGATCCGTATCTGGTTCGACAAGCGGTCTTCTCAACATCTGGGTCAGCTATCCGGATCTGGTAATATCCTGACTTCAAGTCGATCCTGCTGAAGTACTTTGCGTCCGCTAACCTATCAAAGAGGTCGTCTATCCCTGGCAAAGGATAATTATTCTTCACCGTCACCTTATTGAGTGCACGATAATCTACACAGAGTCGTAACTTCCCATCTTTCTTCTTTGCAAAAAGGATTGGGGCTCCATAAGGTGACTTGCTGGTTCGAATATATCCCCGCGCTAATAGCTCACCGAGTTGTCTTTTCAACTCAAGGAGTTCCACCTGATTGAGTCGGTAAAGGGCTTTGGAAGGTGGTTCCGATCCTGGCAAGACCTCGATCTTGTGATCCACCACCCGCCTTGGAGGTAACTCAGCAGGTAACTCATCCGTCAAGACATCCTCAAACTCCTTAATCGCTTCGCGAAGCACCTTCGGAAGTTTAGTCGCGTCTCCTGATGTTTCCTCTTGTCTGTCAGCCGTCATCAAATCTGCAACCCGCATCAAACACATGACCCCGTCGTTGAAGTCCATCTGTTTGCCCTTGATCAAATTCACCGCAAAGTCGTCAATTTTCCGCGCCTTCCGGATCAGCCTCACTCCCAGCTTCCGCCCTTTAACTCTGACATTCAACCTCAAAGGTCTCCGTCTAAGTTCCACGTCGAACCTATCTAGGAAAGTGTTCCCCAAAACCGCATGGATATCATCCATCTCACACACCGTGAAGTTCTCTGTGAACTCCAACTTCCCACACGCAAATCGTACGTCCAAGGCCACTTCAGAAGTCTGGTACGTCTTGCCCTTGGCAAAGCGCACCTGAATAGGCTTGTCTGCCTTGGAGGTAGACAAGCCCAACTTCTTCACCAACTTTGGACTTATGAAGGAGTGAGTCGCTCCTGTGTCCACAAGAAAAGTAACATCACGGTTAGCAACCTTGGCTTGTAGAAACATCAATCCCGGCGTCTTCTTCATGGTTCTCAAGGTCACAGTCATCTGGCCCTCCAACAAGTCCTTTGCAACAAACGCATTCATGCTACAGTTACTAACCTTAGGTTTCGTACACCCCTTAGCAATATGGCCCGCCTCGCCACAGTTGTAGCAAGTAAACTTAGCGCCATTGCCTTTCTGAGGTGTTTGCCCCTTAGGTTTTACTCTTGTTTGCTGTCGCTTTGCTGCCGGGGCAGAAGTATCCTTCCGGTCCTTCTCACCCCCATCCCACTGTCGCTTGAAACCCTTGTTCTTCTTCTGGAACTTGTCCGTGCTGCGTGGTTCAAAGGGTTTTTGCTGCTGGACTTCTTCGTCTCCAATTCGCTCCGCTAGCTTCAAAAGTTCGGCACTTGTCTCTGGTAGCTTTGGCATCCGAAAGAGAGCCTTCTCTGAGCTAGACTTGAGTCCCCCAATGAATATACATATCTTGGTCTCCTCAGTCCACTTGGAGAACGAATCCAGCTTGGCACTGAACTCGCGCACATAAGCGCTTAAGGTCCCCGTCTGCTTCAGTCTCACCAACTCAACACCGTCCCGAATCCTTTGATACTCTGGAGTGAATCGTCCTGCAAGCAACTCCTTGAACTCTTTCCAACTAAGCGTCGAGACGGTCAAGGCATGCTCATCCCTGTATGCAGTCCACCAGAGAAGCGCATGGTCTTTCAGGAACGTAACCGCCGCTCTCACCTTGTCAGACTTCTTAGCTTGTTGCGCCTCAAAGTATAGATCCAACTCAGTTAAGAAATCCTTAACCTTGCGAGCCCGTCCTATACCTGAAAACGGGGTCGGCAAATTCGTCTTACAAAGCTTCCTGGTAGACGAGGAACTTCCTTGGCCTGCCTCAAGCTCAGCGATACGTTTGTCCCTGGAGGCCATACCCTCCTGCATGGTCTTCATCATCTTGATGAGTTCCGCATACAGAGCTCCTTGACTTCCCGCGTCTGAATCGTTGGGCACCGCTGGCAAGACTCCATCTTGCTGCACTGGTGCCGCAGCTGGTACAGGGCTTCCTTGACGTTGGGGCGAAGGTTGTCGATTGTCGTCCCCTGACTGTGCCTCGGGGCTAGCTCGAGTCGATCTGTTCCCGTTAGTCGCTCCTCGTTTCTTGGTCTTCCTCCTGGAACTCTGTCCGTCCTCGGCCATCGCTCCAAGTGTTCACCTAGAAACGCTGATCCACTTCGTGTCTTGCGTCCCTCCTCAAGCGTCCAGCCTTCAGCCGCTACCTCAAGTTCTCGCTCACCGAAGCGTCAGCTCTGATATCACTTTTCGCGCACCTACTGCCTTGTTGCGCCAGCGGAAGCTCTAGCTCAGTAGGTCGCAAACTTTACACCGCTAACCTGCAAACACAATCACAAGTTAGCGTCCATGCACCACTTACCTTAGTTCTGTTTGGTCCAGACCGGAGCCGGACCGTCTCTCTAACCATCAAGCTCAGCAATCCTAAGTCCCGACTTAGATCCGCCTAAGTCGGTCCCAAACATGAGCAAGTCACAAGATGACTTGGGGCGGACTTCCCATAAAGTCCAGGGTCCTGAACGGTGCCTCTAGCACACCTAGCGGTCCAACCGCCCGTGATGTCCGTCTGGGTCTAGGCTCCCGAACGGTGGTCTAACCCGCCGACTCGTTCTCTAGTCTTGCCTCAGCCCTTACATCGTTCCTAAGTCTAGACATCCAAGTCTGGATCGGAACGTGCCTTGGAACTGGCCCAGCCATCACCTCATGCCCCCAGAGTCCGCCCGCCGAACCCTGGGGTCGGGCGACTCGTCCTGGCCCACCCAGGCATCGAGCCCCCCTCGTATATACTTCTGGGGATCGGCGGCCCCGCCCTCCTCTTTGGTCCCTGAAAATTATACCACAACCCGATTGTGGTTCGGCCATAACTTCTAGCTCGGAGGTCAGATCGAGGAGTGTTATATATCACTGGAAAGCTCTCGACGAGATCTTTCCAATGATACCTCACTCGCCTCGAGATCTTACGTGGAGCTCCGTCCACGACCTAAAACGCCCCTGGAGCTCCAACACTTAGCAGTTTTTCTGCAACCTGTGGTCCAGACCCAGGGTCGAACCCTGTGGTTCGTCTGCGTCTGGGACCCACGTCTGGGACCCACGTCTCAGACCTATGTCTGAGACTCATGTTTCAGCCTGTTCCCAGACTCGCCCCCTTAGGTCAGCGTTCGTCTGAGGCCCTCTTGGGGTAGACCCTTATGTCCTAACCCAAGGTTCCAACCTTGTTTCAGAGAACCACTTAGGGTTCATCTGATCTCAACTTCTCGGCCAAGCCGTTAAGTCTTACTCGCAGCGTTCACAACCTAGCGCAAGTCCGCTAGGGTTCTGTTGCTCGCATCTGCGCCCGATCTTGAGAATGAGGGGCGCGACAATAGTGTGACATTTATCCTTCAATAGAAAGTGAAATCTCTACAGTGGGCAATACTGCGGAGCTTGTTGAGATAGAACGTTTACATTATCGAGTACTGGCACTGGTTGAAAATCCAGAAGAGACTGACCAGAGCTTTAGAAGGTATTGCTCGGGATTTTCATGCTGTAATAGAGCTCAGACGCGAAGAAAAAGAAGAACTGTTAGAATTAGTAGAGGCATTACGAAAACTGAAAGAGTTGTAACTGAAAGAGTGGTAAGTGTTAAAGGATCATCAGTTTTATAATAAAGTTTGAATTCAATACAGTTTTCATAACTCATGCATGTGCTTTCGAGGAAAAAACTAGTAATATTGCTCGTTAACATTATCCAATGGGAGGCGAAACAGGTATGTTTCGCCCACTTGGTAGACGAAACATACATGTTCGCATGTACAAGCCTACCCAGTGGGCAAAACAGAGAGTGTTTCGCCCCAGATGTTGGATAGACTTTGCAGAGAGCGAAACATCATGTTTCGCCCTCTGATGTATTCGTGTTTCGTCTCGTTACAGGTGAAACACGATGTTTTGTCCTGCCACGAGACGAAACAGAGAGTGTTTCGCCTCGACAGTTTACTATGAGGTGAAACACAATGTTTCGTCCTGTCACGAGGTGAAACATGGAGTGTTTCGCCTCGATAGTTTACTCGGAGACGAAACACGATGTTTCGCCCTGTCACGAGGCGAAACATGGAGTGTTTCACCTCGATTGTTTACTTGGAGGCGAAACAGAGAGTGTTTCACCTCTTTCTGTTTACTCGGAGGTAAAACACGATGTTTCGCCCTGTCACGAGGTGAAACATGGAGTGTTTCGCCTCGTGAAGATTAGTCGGAGGTGAAACATGATGTTTCACCCTCTGTTATTGAGTACACTTTGCTGAGAGAGAAACATGATGTTTCGCCCTCTGAGACGAAACATCACGTTCCCTCTGGACGCCCAAACCCTTATGGACGCGCAAACCCTTAATTCGTAAATAGCTTTGTAGCGATTTCTCTTATCGCTTTACAAAATCTTTGCAGGAAGTGCAAGAAATAAACCGCTCATGGAAGTTCTTTATCCGCATGGAAACTATTCGTCGTCCTCCTAACCTTGATGTCCACGTACTGCTTCTCCCGGCCAAGCCAACCTGTACCTCAGCTTGAGATATCTTCAAAATTGAAAGTTGGCTGTACCTGAGCCTCTCGATATTCATCAAATTTTAGTACAGTGGAATAGAATCCAGAACTGTTTGGAGCCGAGTATCGATGATGTGTACTCGGCTCCAATCAGTACTGGATTCTTTTCCAGAAATGCATGTTTCTCTTTGTAGCGTGCTCCCGATATGATCAAATTTGACTACAATGGAATAGAATCCAGAACTGTTTGGAGCCGAGTATCGATGATGTGTACTCGGCTCCAATCAATACTGGATTCTTTTCCAGAAACGCATGTTTCGCTTTGTAGCGTGTTCTTAACCTCGCTCGATGTTCACCTACAGCTTCTCCGAATCAAACCCTACACACGGTCGTTTCTTGTTGTGTTTTTTTCTTTCTCTCAAACAATCCTTCACATGACAATCTCTTAAACTAGTGTAGCTTAGCAGTGAAGCACAATCTCTTAAAGTAGTGTAGCAGTGAAGGACAATATCTTAAAGTAGTGTAGCTTAGCATGAGAAAATAAGTATTACAAAATATAACTGTTTACAAGGTAAAGTTAAGGACTTCCTCAAAAAGAGTAATGTATCTCATCAAAGTTTAAGATAGAGATCCATACAAACTCCATGAGGAACAGATCTCCATACAACATTTAGCTCCTCCTGGGTAATATTGGTCCAATAGCTTTTAAGAGCTATAAATGGATCTTGACCAAAAACTTGCGAATATCTGCTCTCTACATAAGCTGGTGTTGCCTCTGGGCTAACACCCCAACGAAGAAGCCAAGGCAACAAAGTGGCTTCTAGATACAATTCTCTATCACTATCCATAGTGAAAGGAGAGAAGGGAGGAGGATGTATAGCATTAAAAGGATGATTAGTACAGTTTTTCACTGGACTATCATCCACCAATAATACGTCTCTCGTGCTCAAGTTGCGATGATGAAGCTCTGCAAAATCTTTCAAGTACAAGTGGTTCCCAAAGGCAGCTTCTCTCACCGTCTTGTATTTAAAACACATGTCTTGAGTAAAAACATAACATACCTACAAAGATAAAAAATCAGTATTAGAATATATATCTTAGGTTTGACATATAACATATAATACAACAAAGATATTGATAAGTTGATCTGAAAAGAAGTTCAAACTCGAAAAAGTTCATACCTTAGCTTTTGCCACTCTAGGAGGTAAAAAATCAGCATCCTCCATAGCACGTAGTAAAGTGGCCGTGTTTAACATCGTCCGAGAAGTCCATATGATGACATGAAACTTATCTAGACAGATTTCCAAAAACTGCTTCACTCCACGTCTCGCCACGTACCATATAAACGGCTTCGATGTAGTTTGTATTACATATCCTCTCTCACGCGCAGGCATCAACTCATGCTCGTTTCTTCCCACTAGTACCAAAAGACCATTCAAGTCGAGGATTAAGGTCTTACGTCGATTTGCAGTAGGTGCAACTAGATGAGGATAGAACTCTTCTGCAGCTCGTATCGTGGTCAACTCTTCTTTCACTACCATGAGTTGATAGTTCAAATGCTCGAGATCAACATTTTTGGACTTAAGCTCTTCCTCCCTCCTCTTTATGGCTTCATGGAGTTGATTAATTCTCGCTATGAGAATAACTTCATCATCTGTAGATAAAAAAAAACAAAGCTAAATATGTCTCAACACTTCTTATTTAGTAAAACAAAACTATAACTAAAGAAACAAGTTGAAAAGAATCTAAAGATATGTAAACTCTAATTAGAAACACTTTAAACTATAATATATTACATGACGAAGGAGGAACATGATGCGAAGATTGAGGATCTTGCCCAGGAGAGGAAGACTGCACAGCAGGATATGGAAACATCACATGATATGAGATGAGAGTTTAAACATAATACTAACTTTATCATAACAAAGAAGAAACCTTGAAACCCTAAATTGCTAAAGTCTTACTTGATGATGGAGTAACATGCTGCGAAGACTGTGGGTCTTGACCATGAGGGGAAGACTCTGCTCGATCTGAAATCATCCAAGAAAAATGTGAGTTAAAACACTACATATTCAAGACTAATGATTAAAATGTAAGTAAAAGAAACCAAAGACAATACTCTCACAAGAAGTTAAAGGTCTTACTCGATGATGGCTTATGTTGCCGAGATGAATCCACTCGTCCTCCCTCGAGAAGTATACCCATGTGGATCATAAGATGGGTCAAGATCATACCTACCCATGTCTTTGGATGTCTCACTAATCTCTCCTTGCTCATATGTTTTTTGATAGAAGAGATCTCTGTATCCAAAGAATCTAAAATGAATTCCGTCCAGTCGTAATCTTCTGCCGTCTCTTCTACTTTTGTCTTGACGTATAAAGCTAAATGACCATGTACTTCTCTTGGCCGCCGTCTCGTCAGAAAGAGACAATTGATAAGCTGGAAAACGGGTCTCCACTCCGGATACTCACACATCCACAATAAATATCTCTTTCCCTTCTCATCTTTTTGAGGAAACCAATCATCTATCATGCTCCTCTTAACAATATGAGGACGAGGGATGGTTGTTCCCATAAGTAAAACTAGTGACTCCCATAAAACTGACTCATCCAACACTATCTCGTGTCCTTGTACAATAGCACGATGATTTCCCTCATCGTATGACTGGATGAACTCTATACATGATGGAACCTGTAAAATAAACAATCTAACCATATAAAAAGATGTGCAAATAAATTTAAAAAGAAAAAACAACCTCAATGATATAAAAGGTTTACAAACGAACATAAGTTATGGAAATAACATCCCAACTATAAATGGAGAACACGCATCCAACCAAAGTTACATAAGAATGACTACTTACATCCGGAGGAGGAAAGTCAAAGGAAAAAACTACGAGTAATCCTAGTCGGTCGAGAGCTTCTTCCTCCACTCCGAGCAATGAATTCTCCACTTCATCTCTCCAACACCACTTCAAATGATATCTCTCGTCCTCTTCGTGGGAATACTTGAACATTGAAGGTCCTTCCTTCATACTCTCCAATGTCATACCCGCTAGAAACAAAGATATTATAACACACCAACTAGAAACAAAAATATTCTACTAAAAAGTTAAAAAAAGAATAAATAGGGTAGACGAAACACGTATGTTTCGTCCACATATAAATCGGGGAAAGGGGTACCCCTTCCCCTCGAGGCGAAACACACGTGTTTCGTCTCACAGTGGGCGAAACACGTATGTTTCGTCCACATATAAATCGGAGAAAGGGGTACCCCTTCCCCTGTGGACGAAACACACGTGTTTCGTCTCACAGTGGGTGAAACACACGTATGTTTCGCCCACATATAAATCGGAGAAAAGGGTACCCCTTCCCCTGTGGGCGGAACACGTATGTTCCGCCCACATATAAACTGAGGAAAGGGGTACCCCTTCCCCTCGAGGCGAAACACATGTGTTTCGCCCACTGTAATAAATCAGGGAAGGGGTACTCCTTCCCCGCGAGACGAAACACGTATGTTTCACTCACTGTGATAAATCGGGCAAGGGGTACCCCTTCCCCGCGAGACGAAACACATGTGTTTCGCCCACTGTAATAAATCAAGGAAGGGGTACCCCTTCTCCGCGAGGCAAAACACATGTGTTTCGCCTCGACAGTGGGTGAAACACGTATGTTTCGCCCACTGTGATAAATCGGACAAGGGGTACCTCTTCCCCGCGAGGCGAAACACGTATGTTTCGCCCACTGTGATAAATCGGACAAGGGGTACCCCTTCCCCACGAGGCGAAACACGTATGTTTCGCCCACTGTGAATAACAATAAACCGGCAAAACATTATGTTTCGCTAACCCTAACTACAATTCTACATCGAAACAGACTGTTTCGCCTACTAAACAACCATATCACATCGAAACAGAATGTTTCGCTAACCAATACAACATTGATTCATACAACACTGATTCAAGCAAACACATGGATGTAAGATATATCTTACAGGATTCATCTCTTCAAACTCTCCTCTCTCCCGCGACTCCATCGCGGCCTCGACCTCGTCCTCTCCCATCGCCTCGACCTCGGCCACGGCCAACTCCTCGAGTTTTCATCACAGCGATGAAATTGCTCAGAACAGGAACTTCGATTTCAAAATGAACTCAAGAATGTTCAAATCTTTCGCACTCTACTCGCTCCACACACGATGCACTCTCCTCTTCACTCACTCTCCTTCACTCACTCTCCTCTCTCTTCTCGGCTCTCGTTTAACTCTCCTCTCCCTTAACTCTCTTTCCTCTCAAACCACTCTCTCGTCTCTCCTCCCTCTCCTCCCTCTCCCTCCCTCTCCTCCCTCTCCTCCCTCTCTCTCATTGTTTTGGCTTATTTTTTATCACATTTTGTGCAAATTTTTGGGAGTTGTCAGTGTGATTTTGATATTACATGACGCTACTAATATTTTCTAAGAGTGGGTATGGATTGGCTTTCAAGCCGATATGGAAAGCTGCCACCACTTCATCGTGTTAAGAAATTATGGAGTTTACAGTAAATGTGGAGACAAACGGGGACTCTGTTTTACAATGCTTTGTAAAACATGAGACGATGCATACCAGCAACATGTGTCAATATCCATCGTTAAAATAATCGTCCAACATCGTTACATAGTTAATCGTCAAACAATATCTTTTGTTTTGAAGCCATCTGAACTTCAGTTCCAGGACTCTTACGCTATACCTGAAACTACACAAAACTTCAACTAGTTACACCTCATCCTCATCTTCATCACCACTAGATGCAGTGAAGATTACCTCGTTCTCATCCTCAACCAACATATCGTCCTCCACTGGAAGAGAAGCAATGGGTTCATTAACTACTTGTTGTCCAGGACAAGTCCGTCTGTTATGTCCTTGTTGCTTACACCTACTGCAACTCCTTAAACTAGATCGTGATTGTGATCCTAATTGGTCAGATGATGAAGGATCAGTCACTGAAACTACTCTTCTCCTTCTATGAGCCAAATCCGAACTTGGAAAATGATTCACCGGCATGTCATGTAAAGAAAAATTGTTCTCAATAGTGACTCCGCCTCTTGAAATTGCTTCTCCATCTTCAGCCACGTTCTCGTCAGTATCACAAGTTGCTTCAGCTGCAGCGGTAGCTCCCGCTTGTGAGAACTGAGTATTATTATCTATCCTCACTACTCTATGTCTCCCGATACGCTTAGCTATAGGAGGTGGTCCACAAGTCCACACTGGTTCTAAGTCATCGGTTGTCATAGCAGGCAGAAATGAATGATCATAAATTGAAATAAGACTAGAACTGTACCAAATTGAATCTACTCGTGTAACTGGACTCTCTCCAAGCTCTTTGTCGAAAGCTATCACGTGATCACATGGCCAAGCCATTTCTTGATACTCCAAACAAGTACATGTACCTCTACCGTTTACATAATGTTTCACAACATAACTCTTTCCAGTTCTATGACAACGAACCGTGGCCTCAGTTTGGCTCGATATTTGACAGAGAAAACCCTCAGCAGCCTGCTCATTCTCATTAAACCTGAGTCTCGCAAATTTTGTTAACAAATTTGTCTCGAGTCGAAGCTGTGTCCTTCGCTTCGTAAATTGCTGCATACTATAATACCAAAGATCGAGTAGAATCTTAAGAGGTGCATTCCATCGAATTTGTCCCAAAGCATTGTTCATGCTCTCTGCAACATTAGAAGTAACCTTCCCATAACATGGTAAAAGAAAGGCACACCTACTATATCTCGCTGGATCGATATCTCGTAAGTATTCTTCTAGCTGTTTGCCTCTTTCTCCGGAATCAGCCAGCTTGCTCAAGACACTGTCGTACCTGCATTCATACATAATTAACCCAATTAGTAACCACGTCAGTGAAGCATGATTCATACAAATAGAACGATAGCAGATAAGAAATCAATTGAAACATAACAATTCCTTAATTTAAAGAACTTACATTTCACGAGTTCGTGCATAAAGACATGCTAAAAACGGCTGCTCAGCATCCTTTCCAAAGCGTGTGCGCACGTTGGTGCAAATGTGTTGTGCACAGTGCCCATGTTTTGTGTCAGGAAATATTGTAGCAACGGCTTTTTCAAGACTTTTTTGTCGATCACTGATTATAACAGTTTGGGGTGATAAAATCCCGTGTATCGACTCACGCAGTAGATCACAGAACCACGTCCAATTCGAGGTATCTTTTCTTGGAGCTACTGCAAATGTTAGGATGATAGCTTCGTTTGCGCCATCAAGCACCGTGGCTAAAAAAATCTGAGATGGAAATTTTTGGCTCTTACTGTGACAAGCATCTAAGCAGATCACTCTCTGACAAAACCTATATGCGTTACGGGTGGCACTTGGACACACAAAGAACCTGCTGAAAACAGTTGGGTGATTCTCCCATGTTCTCCAATCTACTACACACTCAGGGTCTACATCTTTAAGTCTTCTACACACTGATGGAATATAGTGAAACGAGACGGCTTGGTTACCTTCTAACCAGTCACGCGAATGTTCTCTACCTCTCCACACTTGATTATAAGGTGCTCGCTTGTTGAAAGATGTTCGGATTTCTTCCATCAAGTTACGAATAGGTGTATGCGGATCAATCGCCACTCTATTACACAGAACAGTAGCAAGAAACTTTGAATTTGATGCAGGACCACGTCAATAAGCCATGTGTGCCGGGCAAGTATGTTATAGATTGCAAACTGTGACAGTGATTTTCGCACTGAAATTTCCTCTTTGTGCTCTAATTCTCCATTTGCATTGATTTAACACCTCTCCGACGATAGAACCTCCTCCATAGAAGATGGTTCTCCCCGCACTCAAGTATCGTAATTTCTCTCCACAGCGACCATTTTCTGGCACCCTTCGATCTGCTGTTGGTGTGACTGAGCTTGCTTCTTGATCATCTCGTCGCCGGCGTTGTCTTTGTCTCTGAGAGAACTCATGAAAGCTGCGTGGTTGACTATTGCGAATATCTCCTTCCGCCGCTCTATTTATCTCTCCTCTCTGTTCGACACTTTTGCGGCAGCGCGCGTTGCCACCCCACCTGCATGTCCGCAGCTTATAATTCTCTTTCGATTTTGCCTTTTGGCTTGCTCTACTGTGAAGGAAACACCAACTATCAACAGCAAAATCAAAATCTTTGAAGGGAGAATTCCGCTCCCAACTTCAATCTGCATGCAGCATCACGCAATGACTCTAATGTTCTTCCTTGCAACACGCGGCCATCAGCTCGAGCTTGTGACATTTGTCGCCGCCATTGATCTAGTATGCTCAAGTCTCTTTCTTCATCGGTCCTCGCATCCAACGTAAACTCGTGTCTGTCAATATCCTCAAAATATAATCCATCTAGACATCTCTCCTCTTCAGTACTAGGAGATTGCACATCCTCCATCGTTTAAGTGTCTGCACTCACTGCTTCCTAACTACACCCGTCGCACTCTTCTCTTCCGAAGTATCAGTCGACGAATGTCTACCCCTCGCCGAATAAAGAGGGAAATTGGTCACTGTGTTATCAGTATGCTGTCTTTCAAATTTCCCGACAAACACTTCCGACACTTCAGTTGTAAGCATGACATATACAGTCCGAGCTGTACTCTGACATGGCACAGTTACTTGTTTTTTGAATCCGAGCTGTACTCTGACATAGCACGGTTACTTGTTTTACGGGCTGTTGCAGGTTGGGGGTCCGATCAAGAAGGGATTTATAAGAGGGGTCCGATCAAGTCCGCGGTTCGTTCTGGGGGCCTGATCAAGTAAATACCTGCTATTCTTGTTCTTCTAAAAAGTTTCAGTAATCGTATGTGACGCGTGTCCATAGAAGGTAATACATCTAAAACGTATCCTTCGTGGTTGGCTTTTATAGTAATAATAGTCAACCACGATCACACTCTTGACTGGTTGTCGATAGTAAAATCAGTAAATATATTTTGTCGTTATATTTATTTAATCGTGACTAAATATTTTCGTCACTCAAAACTTTTAACATTAAGGACATGTCAGACGATACATACTAGAAAACTCCATGTGTGCATTTTGACGTGTAACTAAAATCACAAAGTGACTGGTTTTAAAATCAATAGTCAGTCAGAGATGTTATCAAGCAATATATCATTAAGAGAGGTGCAATCAAGCTCAAATAACCTACTGGGTGTTATCAACCAAATTTCTGAATTTTATAGAGATACTGGAGATAAAACCTAAACGTAGTCTATGTGGTAAGTTTTAATAGAGATATTGGAGATGGAATCTTTACAAGTTTAAACACGTAACAACTAGTGATAACATATAGTCACAGTCGATCTCAGAGTTGCGAGCAGATCCAAACATAACCTATAAAATAAAGGTGGATTCATGCGCTGCTAAAACTTAAAGGGGCGAAAGATAGCTGATAAATATATATTGTTTCATCCAGACATTAGTTTATTAACTAATATTTCTTGACAAGAAGATTAGGTAATAAATTGAACATTTCACCCTCTTCCAGTGAAATAAAATAAGCTTAAGAAAGCGTATTGCATGTGTTTGAATTTCATTAAAGTTGTAAGAATTCAGCATGCATATCCAACGATATTTTCCGCATCTTGTTTTCTCATCGAATATCAATCGGTTTTTGTTTATGCCTGTCTGATCACCATCGAAATATGAAAAACTGTGCGCAGGTACTACAACATATTCCACTTATTACCTTTACATGTGCGCTTCCCAACATATTGTTATTCCCTATCATGGTCAAAGTTTGGTGCTCTTTCTCCGATCCATTGAGCCAGCGGCTTTCTTATGCTGCAGGTCAGTTGGGATGTGTATTTTTCAGATTAACCATGAATTTCATATTGAGATACATATGTAAATTTCACAGAGTACTTGGTAACACGGGACGTTGTCGATATGCGTTAGCATACCTATACATCGATTATGAATTCCGAAAGGAAAATGAGGGACTTTTCGGTCGAATGGAATCGTTGTGAAAAGATTTAGATCCGAATTTTTGGTCCTGTAGAGAGAGAACGGAGGATGGAATCGTTGTGAAAAGAGAGAGGAAGGATTTAGATCCGGATCAATGGATAACGCGTAGCCCTTGATCCGGATCAACAAGTTGTTATGGTCAGCGAGGCCTGCCGGGCGGAGGGTAAGTCGTGAGACAAAGGTGCGATTTCTATGGTCGTCATGGGGATGTTTCTTCAAACTTTCTTCAAACCATGTAACTCGAGAATGATATCACGTCTGGATTCGGGCTTCTCAATCACCTTGACGACGTACGTGGCCGACCCAGAAGTAACATAGGGGATCACTAGTTCATGGTAATAGGTCGAAGGACATTGAGATAGAATCGAAAGACGCATAAGAATTAAAACTGAGCGAGCTGTGACGTTCGAGAGACCTGCGTATAAATAATTTCAGCAGCTTTGCTCTGGCCGTCTGGATCCCCGAACAGTTCCGCTTCTACACCTGTCCGATAGACGATTTGGTCGATGTGAGTGCAGCCCGAAGGATGTCTCCACTTTCAGTCAAAACCAAATGCGACCGACTGGGGATCATTTCACATGATCAGCACTAACGGTTGTCTGTCCTGTCAGCAAAGGCACACTTTATCTCATGCTTTAATTTAAGCTTGGATTCTGAAGGCAATATCCTCCAGACTCAAAGCACCTGACGCATACGACTGCTAGAAGTAGACACCGGGTCGAAGTCTGAGCATCACTGCAGTGAAAAGCTAATCCACTCGAAATGCAATCTTTCGAAACTGAGCCGATATTAGGGGTGCAACTCTCAATTACACCAAACAATTGACATACAAAAATGAGGTGTGCTCACTCTCTCTAAACTACCACTCTCGCCAGAGATGAGGCCAGAAAAAGAATGGTACTGGGCTCAAGCTTAACGCAGTGCTCTAAAGCAACGAGCTACTATGGTTTGTCTCTCGTACGACGGGATTCTGTTGAGGGAAGGCTGATTGGGGTGGTAAGAAAAAAACAAAATTGGTGAGTAGCTGCATTCACAAGCCTGCGGTTGTTGTGCCTTCGCGTTTCCATCGACAGCCGTCAGTGAAACGCCGGGCGACTGAAGTCAAGGAGAAAACACCCTAAGTAACTCCAGTTTGCATTTCACTTGCTACAGAAGGTATCCGGTAAAGAGTTTAAAATGCTGACCGGTGCGCCAAAGCACGTAAAGGGAAACGCGAACCCGAACATAGTGTCCCCGACTCCATGGATGTGACAATTCCCGTTGTAGATTTGTCTCGCACGTC
This sequence comes from Asterella californica, assembly GCA_036924285.1. NCBI lineage: Eukaryota > Viridiplantae > Streptophyta > Marchantiopsida > Marchantiales > Aytoniaceae > Asterella > Asterella californica. Next base: position 46,653,112 of record JAYKYS010000003.1, on the reverse strand, counting down.
CGCTTTGGTGACCAGTTTGCCCTGAAAATTTTCGCATCGTTCGTTTCTTCTCAGAAAATCACCAGTAGGAAATTCCAGGACAAACGCCTAATTTTCCGACGGAAACGCGAACGCAGATGTGTGCCATGGGGAATGCAGCTACCGCTGTATTTCGACGTTCTCGACGCTGTAAATTCTACTCGTCCGTTACACATCCTTCCGACGCTGATTTAACGGTCTTGATATACTGCAAAAGCCAGCCGAGAAAGCAGAAAAGTATCATCAGCGACATGGTTGCCAAGGTTTCCATCAAGAGTATCGAACAGAAGTATGGATCGCGACCAGCTACCGATACAGCGGTGGGAATCTGAGATCTGGACATCGTAACCTGCACGAGTGCGACTAGTGTAGAAGCATTTCCCGATATCACCAGACGACACGATCGAGATTGTTTTGCTCCTCTTCGGTGTTTGCTGTTGCCCTAAACAGGAAGAAGAACATGACAGTACCTTGTACAGCGTTCCCCGTACAGCCTTGAGAGGTGGCGCGACCCACTCCTTCCGTCTAAGTTCCATTTCGACATCCGAAACATCAACGTTGATACTTCGCTTCTCTATGTCCATGGTGACGATATCACCGTCTCTTACCAGACCGATAGGTCCTCCAACCTGTCACAAAACACGCAATTTTGAGTGTCGGAGATTCAACATAATCTAATCGTCAGAGACCTTCCGCAAGGTCAGACATCCGAAGCTTTATCGAGCCCACTCCCATGTGCCCGAGCGACTTGGCAGACCTGACGTGACAGGTGCTGTCCCGTCACGAGAATCTTCAAGAAAACCTAACTCACAAGTACCGCACCATCTGCAGCATACCTGTGCTTCAGGACAAATGTGGCCGACCACAAATCCATGAGATCCACCCGAAAATCTTCCATCAGTTAGAAGAGCGACATCCTGCACATTACACTCACGGTTAAGGAGGTAAAACTTCCTACAAAAGCTCGTGAAGAACTTCAGACTTTCAGCTGAAGTGATGATATTCAGTATTCCCTAGCTGAGGAGCTTAATGCAGAGCTCTTGTAGGCCAGGTGAGGATGTAATAGAAGATAGTAGGTGCTTAACCCAGACCTTGCCAAGACCGGCGCCCATGATTGCACTGGTAGGGGTAAGCATCTCTGGCATTCCTGGACCACCCTTAGGGCCCTCCCCTTTGATAATGATAACCGTCCCCTGATCGGATGAAAATAATACAACAACGGGTCAGCTATACGGAAAGGCAACACCTTCGGGAGTAGATCAGTGATAAAAGGCCTTGGATGCAGTTTGCAGTTGCTCGAGGAAACGTGACGAGATCAATACCTTGAAGCTTTGTGGGTTCTTTGAAAGTGCAGCCAGCATGGCTTCTTCTCCATCAAATACTCTAGCAGGTCCTGCATCGATTAGAAGAAGATCTGAGACAAACTCGCATCTCTGACGGGAGAAGAAGGACGACAAACAGCGAACTTGAGGTAACTAACCGCACTCAAAAACTAAAAGGATTCTTTCAAAAACTACTCAGTGTTCATGTGAGTGATTTTAGGTACATGGGAGTGTACCAGAAAAGTATAGTCCTTCCTTTCCAGTGATCTTCGCCACACTACCCTCTGGCGCAAGATTACCGTAGAGTATTTGAATATGACCAGTCTTCTTGATCGGACTTTCAAGGGGCATAAAAACTTTCTAGAGAGCAAACACGGGCGATAGACTTTGTCAGGAAAACAACATTAGACTCATCCAACAGGGAACAGGCCCAACTCTATCGGCCTCTCTCCATCCAAACTTGACCTCTAAATCTTGGTGGCTACGTGCAAACATTTGCATCGTACTTTCTCCTTGCAAAAAGGTCTGATCACTCAGGTTGTAAGAAGACTGAGCTCACCTGCCCCTCTGACAGAGGAAGGCAACTCTCAAGATTTTCGGCAAGAGTCTTCCCCGTTACTGCGCCAAACATTTCCGAAGCATGAAGGTGTAAAGTACATCAACACCAGCAACTTTCCATATGCAAAGGACCACAGGACCATACGATTCTACGGTCTATGGTGAGTGCATCGGTCTTTAGATCAAAACCTCGAGAAATATACGCTGTTATATCGATGACAATGAAACAACAAACACGGACACGGATGTGGATTAGGCACAGACCTGTAAGGCAGCTACCATCAATAAAACCCTTCTCCAACAGGTACTTTAACACTGCCGGAACACCTCCAACCTGAGGGATGTAAATTCGCAGAGCTAAAATTAAGATTCTCGTTTGAGATATTCGCACAGCTAAAAATAATATTCTCGTTTGAGGTATCATCAAACTGTAGACTAACGCGATACGGACTAAATTTTGGGACACAAGAAGGTACCTTGTGGAGATCTTCCATAACGTACTTGCCACTAGGTTTCAAATCTGCGAGGAAGGGGACTCTGTCGCTGACTCTCTGGAAGTCATCCAGTGTCAAATTCAACCCAACGGACCTGCAAGTGGCAAGAAATTATTTGTTCAAGTTAACTAAGCAAGTTCCCTCAGTGGTTCTATCACGCCCATCCAAGAAAACTCGTAGCCCTAGTCTTTGGCAAAAGCAAAGACACCCAAGACTCCAAGAATTCGCTGTTTTGTGCATCACAGACAAACAAGTCAAACGCATAATCGACACGAATTGAAGGGAACACGTGACCAAGCAATGTCAAAAGCACCTTGCCATTGCGATCAGATGCAAGACTGCATTGGTGGAGCCACCAAGCGCGATCACAATCACCATGGCGTTCTCCAGAGCTGCCCTGGTGATAATATCTCGAGGCTTGATATCTCTCTTCAAAAGCTCCAGAAGATATTTGCCCGCCATTTTGCACTCCTCGATCTTTAGAGGATCTTCAGCAGGAATCGAGGAACTGAAGTAGAACAAGACTTTTAGACCTTCAGAGACTTGCTTCGTAAACTCGACGTCAGCTACGAAGGGCCGCAGTGACAGCACCTTTCATTACCATCTTAGCACAGACAGTGTTGTCAGCTACACTAGCTAACGAACTACGATTAAGCAAGTGAACTAGCTTCAAACACTGCAGAACTCATAAGCTTTAGACCTGTAAGGAAGACTCATCCCGAGGGCTTCGATCGCACTAGCCATGGTATTTGCTGTATACATGCCGCCACAAGCTCCTGCACCTGGACAGGCGTGCTGTAGAACACTCATCCTGTCGTCCTCATCTAACTTCCCAGCGACATACTCTCCATAAGTCTGGGCAACTCCAAGAGCAATGCGTGAGTTGGAGCTCCATGGAAATATCCACAGAAGATCTTACTAACTACTGCTTCTTGAACAAGACGCTCCATACACATATCTCTTCATCGGTGAAACTGATCCTGCACAGGTACACCAGCAAAGTCCATACCGGAATAGAGTGATGGGAGCAAGCATATGCACAATATGAAAAATACCTGGAAAGCTGAGACTATATCATAGCTGTTCGTCCCCACGATTCCTGGCTGTGAAAGCGAGCAGAGAATCAGATAACTGCAGGACGTAATATTCAAAGCTATTACCTTCCACCAGCATAGGAGGGACCTGCAAAGTCAATATAACTGACTACGAAAGCGCTAAAGTGACGTTCTCAAGCATAACAACTTGACGCGTGAGCAGACTCGATTTTCTCGAAGACTGCCTTTGACTGAGAGATGACATTCGCATCATAAAAATTTGACGAGACGCTGGAAATTTGCAAGCAAGGAGACAAAGAAAGGAACAAAGAAGTAGAAAAGGTACACAGTTATAGAGCTGCAAAGATTCACCAGCGTAACAGAAGTATGACTGAACATTCATGGAGGAACCTCACCTTGATGGTGCCCCCATATACCATAATGCTGGGCCTGTTCAGCCGACCCATGGCGATAATGGTACCCGGCATCTGCAGGAAGGAAACAGAAAGTTCAAAATTTTAAATTCCACTCTACTTTCGACTTCCTTTCTTTTCAGCGATTTACTTTACTCCTCGGGCTTCACGCGCTGCTTTTCTCACAGCGAACAACATTTTGGGTAGATTATAGATTGGGACCATGTCTGGTTAGATCTTAACCCAAGGTTAGATTCGAATGTTACTAATTCAATGAAAATACGTTTACTGATCGGTACATCTACTGTGAACCCGAACCTTCCCTCTCGTTTTTTCCTTTTCTCCTTGGAGACTCTGCGTTTATATTGATAGTTCTATCATGATCCGATGCTTCTCTTGACACAGCTCCAAGTGTCTCCTTTTCCAAGACTGAAGATCCTGCTTCTACGACAGAAAGTTTATAAAATGCAAAATCAAACTCTCATCTCCTGAAACAGAATCTTCACAGCCTAGTATTTTCGTCAAATGTAAGTTTTCTATTTTCATGTACAGAAGTCAATGTACAGAAGCAAAGTGTGGCAGAACACAAGAATGAGAAGAACATCGAGGATAGGAGAATAAATGAACGTTTTTAACGTCGAGAAGCTGAGTCTTTTCAACATCCATCTTCTTGTCGTAGTTTAAAGTTTTCCTAACGTTATTCTGGGTTCAACTAACCAGACAGGGTCCCACTCTACAATCGTCCCCCGAGCGATAATCACTTACGTTCTTGTCACAGCCCGGAAGAGAAATATTGCCATCGTACCACTGGCCACCCATCACCGTCTCAATGCTGTCTGCTATGAGATCTCGGGACTGCAGACTATAGCACATACCCTCAGTTCCCATAGAAATGGCATCGCTCACACCCACAGTGTTGAATCGAAATGCCACCATTCCGGCGTCCTGCACACCTTCTTTCACGGCTTCAGAGAGTTTGAGCAAATGCATGTTGCAAGTGTTTCCCTCGTACCACACGGAGGAAATGCCAACTTGAGGCTTGTTCAGATCTTCGCCAGTTAATCCGACCCCGTACAAAATGGCCTGCGACGCTCCCTGAGACTTGGGCTGCGTGATTCTCGAGCTGAACTTGTTCAGAATCGTCTCGTCCCCTACAGGACTCTCCACCGCCTGAGGTGGTGGTGGTGCCTCCGGAGCTTGAACCGCTGAAATCCGCACGGTTCTGCATCTTCCACAGCTCACTCTCACATCCCTCCTTTCCTTCTCCTGCAACTTCAATCCTGCTAGTGATCTCCTCGTGGCTCCGTGCCCCAAAATCACAGACACAGCACTCCCCACCGCAGCACTTGCGAACCCCATCTTTCCTCCACTCTAAACCCCCAAACCCAAAACTCTGCTCTAGCAGTCTGATGCTTTCTACGTCAGTAGTCTTTGTGCTCTGTTTCTCGCACTCTATCCAAACGAGACAGATCAGGTTCTGGCCCGCGACCAAAAAGCTGGGAACTAGCGAACCTTGACTGCTCTCAGGATCGCTTTTGCAAGGCCCTTCCAGAGCCCAGAGTCCAGAGATGGGACTTGCGGCAAGGATATACCCGATGGGGGGATGCCGGAAGTGATGCAAGATTGCGGGAGAGTACTTGTGGATAGAATACGGAAACCGGGTGTCAGAATTCATCATTCGACGTCCTACGCGAAACGCGCAAGTGTGGGGAGCACTTTGACGTACTTTAAATATGCATCCCAGCGAGGGCCCGTAAGGGAAGTGGAGAAGACGAACAAGTAACTACGGGGCTATGCTTTAGCGATTTATCCGTATCTATTTTTCCTTTCATCCCTTCATCCTACGTTATACTCAGAAATTAGAAATAATTTTTCATTACATTCTGAAGCTTCAAGTGCATTGCATTGCATATTGATACATGATATATATGTATCAATATGCATGCAAAGTGCACTTCTGGCTAAAGAGAAGAAGAAGACTAACGGCAACAAAGCTAAAAAGAATATTATTAATCATTTACCCGCAACTGATTTAATGTTTACTGAAAACCTTAGTGGGATAAGACGCAGACATCAAAACTGAATGTTGATTTAGAACAAAATGAAAGAACAAAGATGAACCCAGATTTTATAGTAAATTGACGATAAAGCAAAAATAAAATCTTTAAAATTAAACTACTAAAAATAATTCTCTGTTACGTGAAGTATACACATGTTACGAGAAGCTAAAAACAAAATCTATAAATTTAAATTATTAAAAATAATTCTTTGTTATGTGCAGTATACACATGTTACGGGAAAGAGCAAACTCATAAGTGCAATATCCACAAGCGCTCCCTAGTTACCATAAAACATTGAGTTCACGAGTCATGAATACAAGTACTCTGGGTGACCTAGAATACCTTATTTCCAGATTTGCTTTTAGAAAATTTGAGAATTGAACCGTTATGCTGAAAATGCTTTTGGTGACTACTTTCGTCATCCCAACTTGATATCTATGAAATAAAGAATCAAATCACCAGGTTTACAAGTTATCATTCATCTAAAAACAAACCGTTCAATATTAAGTGAAAATATTATAGAAGAAGATTTCTACATTTTTTGGAGCTAAAGAAAATCGTTTTTTAGATTCAACGAACACTATCAGAGAAAAAAAATGTTTGTTTTTGTTTTTATACTCGTACTCGAGGTTAAAAACTCTTTAATTCATGTTCTAAATCTTCCTTTAGGAAGGCGTGCATATTTACCCTCTTCTGAAGTTGGAAGAGGTGAATATACAAGTTTAAAATCTGCTCACATACTCTTGGATTCTTCATCCTTCTCAGTTTAGCTCAACGAGAGCTCTCGACTCGTGTTCCTTTATCTTTGGTTTTTCACATTGAACTCAAGTTTTTGGATCTCTCAATTTGACTGTAATTAGCGTTCTTGGATATCTCAAGCTCATCAATAGCTCTTTACTCGTGTCTTTTCATCTTCGTTGTTCACACTAAACTCAAATTCCTCGTATGTCCTAATTTGTACATTAATTAGGGTTCTTGAACATCCAGATCGACTATCAAAGATATCTTAACAGTGTCCTATTTCTGAATATTGACGGATGCAATTAGACGTGAACTCTCAAATTACACACTGCATTTTGCACATAGTCACACTAAGATTCTCATTTCGGAGTAACCTATAGTTTCAACGCAATTTTCTCTAACACAATTTGCATTGGACTCCAAAACTATTTCACTTTATCATCGTAATCTCATTTCTTCCAGTTCAAGTCTTTTTCTTCTCAGTAGAGCACCGTGTCCATCATTTTTTTGTTTCAAAAGTTCCCTCTTTCCAGCTAAGGATCAACTTAACATAAAATCTAACTTACTTCAAGTACAGCTTTAACCTATAACCTAGCTTATCTAATAAAGGCTAGTTTACTTCTCCTCTTCTTCACATACTACATTCATTCATATTACAAAACCTTTCACATCATGACAAGCGGAGATAAGTTTCAATGCTTGTCTAAAATCCATGTTCCGCAGCTAAGACACGGTGGATTCGTGTGTTTGTTAGCAAGAATCTTAACTCACTTTTGCTGATTGGGCGTCGAGAGTGAGGCCGTTGTTATAACGAACTCACTCACAATGCATTTGTTATAGGTCTTGCAAATAGATCTAGCAAGATGCGAACTGATCAGTTCACATTTCTACCACTCAGGGAGAGTCCGTGATTGAGGAAGAAGTTACTGCTTCCGAGGTACTACGTATATTATTGAGTTGGTACATTAGCTTCGTAAAATGTTTTCACCAAGCGTGTTCTGATTATGAACGTTATTGCCGCCATGAAGTTGACAGTGTAGTCCCATGTTTCTTTTCTTACCCGTTCTGAATCCACCATCGTGGATGGACACAGCACATCAGCTCAAAGTTATCATTAAAAAATTCAGGCATTTCACACTTAGAATCTCTCTCTCTCTCACTCTCCTGTTCGCCGGTGCGACTTGCATATTGCAACTCGGATGTTGGTGTATGAAATTTGGAGACTATCCCACTCTCCTCGTTTTGCTTGTCACTAGTTGGGAATCATCCGAAAAATACATGATCCGAGATGAAGCAGTATAGCTAAAACCCATTTGAAAGCTAATCCACTAGATATCACTTACGGTACTTCCATTGACCAGCTTGAATATCCAGTTCAGCATTTCCATCGAGCTCATGTCGACCACGTCAAAGATAGCAGCATATTCTACGGGAAAAGTATGTGTTCTCTCGTATTTCTTCTTCCTAGGTAGGATACAGTATTCAAGAACTGTCGCCAAAATAGCACTGAAAAAGTTGAGCAGAAGAGCACTGAAAAAGTCGGGAGCATTTCAACCGTTGAGAATACGGAGTGCACTTAACTTAACGTTGCCAAGATTCTTCCTCCAGAGGCCATCGATTTCACCAATTTTTCTTCGATCTAGAGAGAGCGGATAGTCCTCTCGCTGTATCATTGTAGTACGTTTAGACCAGTGACGTCAGAAACTAAAAAGCTTTATAAAATACTTGCAGGATAAGCAGCAGACATTTGCCCCCGATCGGGAACGAAGTTCATAGGAACAAGACGACAAACGGTCTGATGATCTGAGGATGGCTCGTGTTCGTGTTCGATTCAAGTTCTGCAGTTTGCCAATTTTTCCTGCGCTCGGAATTGTGCTGGGGTCGCTTGTTGTGGTTCTGTTGTTGTTATCTGTCTTCAAACGCCACCTCCTAGAGGTACAAAGGTTCTATCAGATAGGGGACTCTCCCGTTTACATTCCCGAAGCAACAAATGTAAGTAGAAAGCCAGCACCTGCCCTCAAACAACCGTGGGAGTCTACGTCAGTTGAGAATGTGCCCAAGGGCGGAGATCCAAGATTGACGGAAGTCTGGAACTCCTCTATGGCAGAGTGGTATTATGCTTGCACAGAACCGACCGAAAACTATGCGGGAGTGACCTCAAAATCTGGAAAGAAAGGGTATGTGATTATCCACGCAAATGGTGACCTCTCCTTGCAAAAGGCTGAGATCGCGGACTCCGTGGCCATCGCTCGGATTCTAGATGTGACAATGGTTGTACCATACCTGGATCACGACCCTGAAGATTCTGATAAGAGTCAATTTAGAGACATCTTCGACGTCGAGCATTTCATATCAACACTCGCTGAGGATGTGCGCATCGTCAGAGCACTGCCAAGTGATGAGAATTTGTCCACGGATATTCCTATTTTTGTTGCGCCAAGAAAGTCTTCGCCACTCTATTATGAGATTAGACTTCTTCAAGAACTGCAAACCAAACCCGTGGTAAGATTCGCGAAGACAGATTACAGGCTTCAAGATGACTTGGACCCCGATCTGCAGAAGCTCAGATGCCGTGTGAATTACAATTCCTTACGCTTCATTCCTCCAATTGCAGAACTGGGACAGAAGCTGGTTCAGAGAATACGGGAGTACAGTAAAACGGGTCGATATATCGCGGTTCACATCCGATTCAACCAAGAGTTGTTGTCCTCTTCGGCTTGCTATTTTGGTGGTGGACAGAAAGAGCTGAAAGATCTCAGAATCTACCGAAGGCGTTGGAGAACCAGTTACCACCAGAAAGATCCACACAAAGAGCGAAGAGAAGGGAGATGTCCTCTCACGCCCATGGAGCTCGGATTGTTGCTTAGGGCTATGGGCTTCGGAGAAAAGAGCTTCTTGTATATGGTTACGGATCAGGTGTACGGTGGTGAGGAAACCCTTAGTCCTTTGAAGACCTTGTTCCCTAATCACTACACGCGGGATACCCTTGCAAGAGAAGAAGAACTAGCGCCATTCCGATCCCACCGATCGAAACTGGCAGCCATCGACTATACAATCTGCAAAGGAAGTAATGTTTTTGTTGGCAACGACAACGGCGACATGGCTAAGATTATGGCAGGACACAGACGCTTCGATGGTCACCAGCGGACGATCCGTCCGAATTTCCAGAAACTTTCTCTCCTCTACGTAGCGAGACACAATTTGGGATGGTACCAGTTCGCCAGCAAGACGCGCATCTTCCAGGAAGGATTCACCGGAGAACCGAGAGAGAAGACCAAAGGAGAATTTTATGAGAATCCAGCCGCGTGTATATGTGCGAAAGGTCAGTTTGAATTGATCAAAACCGCTCATGACGGAAGGGAGTTGATCAAGAGGATTCACAAGCTAAAAAGGAATGGTACCATCGAAGAGCTTGAACGCGAATGGATCGAAGTGGAGGAGGAGAAGGATAATGAAAACGGAGAGACCATCGCGGAGGAGATTCTCAACTCTAGCATAAACGAGTCCCTGAAGTTGGATGACAATGAAGACAAGGACGACGACGTTCCTGAAGAGTGGCCTTGGATGATGAACTAAAGAATTCCCAAATACCAAACGTGTGTCTTCAGCACGGATTCAGTTGCTGTACTGATACTCCAATGCAATTCGGTGTACGGCAAGAACTTTCTGGCCACGGACTTGCGAGCTAAGCACTTGTATCGTTTTTCTCTTCACCGAGACATCAACGTATTCTGGTAGTAAATCATGTGAAGTTGACAGGAAACGAGTATCATCCACCATCCACAGGAAATAAATAGCCCAGCAATAGAACAACTTGAGCTTTTGTCAGCCTTTGCCATAACGGCTGAAGCATGGAAGGTATGACACCTCCAGGACAGCGTGGATCATACTTGCTGCTTCAGAGGGAAGTGGAGAGAGGCACATTCTTGGAACCTTGCCTCCAATGTAGGTGTAGAACTCTCATATATTATGTATACTATACTTACGCCATGCAGGTTAAAAAATGTTGCTGTAGTGAGAATTCCACGTTGTGGCCATCCAGAGCTGGACACATTATCAACTTTTCATGGTGGCCGTTTGTTTTGACTCGCCCTGGAGAAATCATGACCATGTGGGGTGTGACTCTTGTGATATATCATGTGCTAGCGGCGGTTCATACTGTTCAGTTAAGAGTGTTTCTTAAAGACCTGTTATGCTTAAACCACAAGTTCGGCTATATTAGCGGTGGGATATTCACCGCTAATCATTTTTAATCTTTGCTAAGTAAGTTTGCCACGGGTGGGGCTACTCCTGTGCTGTTTAACCTTGATGCATGATAGGCGTGCGTCATCAACGCACTTCCTATGCTGTTTAACCTTGATGCATTTGCGTTCCTGTGCTGTTTAATCTTGATGCATAGAAGACATGTGCTTAGTATGGTAATGTTTCATCGGGTTGGACTCTTCGGACAGGAGTATGGTTAAGCCAGACTGCGTAGATCTCTCTTAACAGAGATTTGCGCAACACAGTTGTCATCGCAGTACGTGATCAAACATTGTGATCTTGGTAGCGAAATGAGCAGAAGAGGACGGGCTTCAAAATGAGTCCATGATGAGCTCTGGAGAAATACGGACAGCTTCAAAATTATCAAGTGAATCTCGGATCACTAAAAATCATAGAAATAGAATATTCAAAATTTTGAATTTTGAAATGTTCTACTATCAGCATATTTTGTTATAATCACTTACCCCTCGTGTTATTATGACCATGCAATTACAAAGAGAGCTTTTTGAGACTGAGGTCTTGACCTCCCGCACTCTGACTGAGAAAAGAAAAGAAGCTACAGTGAAAAATATCCGTCGCGTGCGAAGTGAAACCTTTTATACCCCTACTTGTGGTTTAAGCCTCAGTTAATGAAACCCCTTCACTCATTTCTAGAGCATATGAGAGATTATGAGCAATTCAATCATGTTCCTAATGAATGATCTTGAAACATGTCGTCACTTAGTGAAACCCTTTTCTCAGCCTCTTCATTACTGGTACTGTGGAGAGTTTAGAAGAGAAGTGCGTTTCGAGGGCTCTTCACAACTCTCTTCGAGTGGAATATGAACAGAAACATGATATTCAGATTCATCGGAAGATTCAGATAACTAAAGTTGATCTTTACATTCAGCTAAAAAAGAAGCTAATCTAAACATAGAAGATTCAGATAACTAAAGTGGCAAATCAAACAGATTCAAACGTGGCAGGGTCATCAATCAAATTGATAGTGGATTCGTAAAACTCAAATATGTATCCAAAGCTACCTTCCCAGTCACAGAAGAGAGAACGGAAGAAGACAAACCTAAAGTATGGACCAAAATTTGAGTCTCTTGTTGGTAGCAATCTATACCGAAGGCGAATTTAGTAATAATTTAGATGAGATTCGACATTTTCGATTTATTCGATGAGATAAATATTTATTTCTAGAGTGAAGAAAATCATCAACAAAAATTATTTAAAATAGTGCATAAAAAATGGTATAATTTATGATAATAGTTTAGGGTTTAAACCCTAACTCATGGTAGCACTTTGATAGAGACAAATATGTATGCAAGGTAAACTTCGGAGAAATTTTGCTCTCTTGCTGTTATGAGGAAAATATCTAAGTGTTAAGTGAAAATTCTGTATCAAAATATTATATATTAATAAATTTCTCTAAATATTAAATAATAACTTGACCTAGAAATGTGAAAAGACCGAGTATAACTCATAAGAGGAGCAAAAATAGACATTCTTTTGGGAATATAAATGAGGAAGTTGCTAACAAAAAACATTAACTCAATCAGACAATTAATTCATTACCTAACTTTTTTGTATCTGTAAGGACTTCGGAAGATTGATATGTCATTAGCCAAGTCGATCCGTATATCAGGTCCCTTGTTGTACGCATACACATTGCTACACAACATATATTGCTGTCAGAGATACACCACACATATACATAACACATGGACGATCTCATACACATACAGAAGTGTACCACAATAATTATCATCTCCAACACTGCAACAAAGATTACTCACAAACGGTCAAGCCAAATCCACTCTTTGCTCGAAGAGAATCCGGGTTATATTCAACTAGACTATCCATCATAGCCAGGAGCTTGAAGACTCAACTTGAAGAACTAAGACCTCCAAGCCCTACCTGCGAAGTATACTACATCGCTGTCAGAGGTACACCACACATACACATAACACATGGACGATCTCATACACCTACACAAGTGTATAATCGTCCCCCTAACTGACGATTAAGTTCCTCTAACTCCAAATAGCTCCATATCCCAACTACGTGATATACACCTTCATGGGTGCAAAGATCAGGAGGCCGGGTGCTACATCGCCCCATCATTAGTCACTTGTCTGCAATCCATACCACGCAAAGATCTAATCGGCTATCCCTACTATATACATCGAGGACAAACCCACCATCAGTAGGAACAACACTGAGAGGTGGAGTCAAACATGACATGTGTCAACCTCCAGAACAACCATCACATATCAACATACGGGCTGCTCTACCAGCATACCCACATAACATACACCTCAAGCCCGCCCGTACAACTACTAAGCTTGGGTCAACGGTACCATCGATGTTGAGAAGATGACATGGCACGCAATTACGCACATGGTCCTTTCAAACAACACCATCACGGCCCTCTAACACGAGTACTCTAGAAGGTAATACCTCACGCACTCGTAAAATAGTGCGCCTTGCGGTCATGTCCAACGTCGTCAGTGCAGTCTGCTGTAGATAGATATAATCGTCAGGATGAAACCTGCGAATCGATGACAGATAACATCCTCCTCGAATAGTCGCATATCGCAACGTGTCTCTATGTTGAGCAATCGCTAGGTTCTCAAAAGTCATAGACATAACTCTGCGAAATGTCTCTGCTCGTTGAGAACATGCGTTCACTCACATATCCGGATCATCAAGGTTCAGCATCGCAGTAGAATCACGACGAATGGCCGTCTTTGACTTCCTTCTCACCGTACTTTCTATTGTATGACCGAGATCTAGATTTATCTTCGGTCATTCGTCGTGATTCTGCTGAGGTGCTGAACCTTGATGGCCAGGATATGTGGGTGAGAGCATGTTCTCAACGAGCAGAGATATTTCGGAGAGTTATGTCTATGACTTTTGAGAACCTAATGATTGCTCAGCATAGAGACACGTTGCGATATGCGACTATTCGAGAAGGAGATTATCGGTCATCGATTCGTAAGTTTCATCTGACGATTATATCTATCTACGGCAGACTACACCGACGACGTTGGATGTGACCGCAAGATGCACTATTTTACGAATGCATGAGGTGTTATCTTATGGAGTACTCATGTTAGAGGACCGTGATGATGTTGTTTGGAAGGACCATGTGCGTAATTGCACGCCATGTCATCTTCTCAACATCAATGCTACCATTGACCCAAGCTTAGCAGTTGTACGTGTGAGCTTGAGGTGTATGTTGTGTGGGTCTGTTGGTGGATCCGTATGTTGGTGCGTGATGGTTGTTCGAGAGGTTGACACATGTCATGTTTGACTCCACCTCTCAATGTCATTCTTGTTTGACAGTGGGTTTGTCCTCGATGTATATAGCAGAGATAGCAGATTAGATCTTTGCGTGGTATGGATTGCATATAGACGACAAACGATGGGACGATGTCGCACACAGCCTCTTGATCCTTGCATCCATGAAGGTGTATACCACGTAGTTGAGATATAAGACTATCTGGAGTTAGAGGGACCTAACCGTCAGTTAGGGGGACGATTGTGATACACTGGTGTATTTGTACGATATCATCCATGTGTTATGTGTATATGTGGTGTACCTCTGTAGCGATGTACGTTGGGTAGCGATGTGTATGCGTACGACAGTTGTCACGTTAGTTTGGCACCTCGGCTAGGTTGACCGAGTACGGAGTAGCAAATCTCGGTAGGACCGTTAATGCCGTTAGGGCGAGTTGGTGGGATAGTCCACTAGGGGTATACTTTGCAGGGAGCTTGAGTCTTCAAGCTATGATGGATAGTTTTGATGAGTGCAATCTGGATTCTCTACGAGCACAAAGTGGATTTGGCTCGACTTTGATGATTGTTTAGTGCCGGTTGGCATGATGGAATGAGTACATATCGTTTATCATTGTGGTACACTTGTGTATGTGTATGACACCGTCCATGTGTTATGTGTATGTGTGATGTATCTCTGACAGCGATGTATGTTGTGTAAAGATGTGTATGCGCACGACATCTTTTCTTATTACACGATTTCTTTTGCTCTTTATTACATATTTTTAAACACTAGATTTTTATTATTTTATATATCACGTATCACTTTTTAGTCTAACCTATTCTTCCAGAGTGGACTATAACCAATAGTAGAGCTAAATTCTCCTTAACTTGTCCTATGCTTTCTCTGCACCGAAAGTTCATGTTGCATGTATATATTCTCGTAACGGTTACATTTCTTTGTTAGCAAATAGCCAACCCGCAAAATGAGTTCTTGCTGATATGGATTTAAGTCCTTGGTGGGTAGAAAAGCTCCTTCAACACCCTAAATTTGGTGTTGGAGAAACGATCCACGGGCGGACCCTAAGCATGAATATTGTTTTTATGAGAACTCGTCTTGCAGTGTTTTTTTTTATCATCCGTGCGCACAAAAGACACTTTCAAAACGTTATGTTTTGCTATAAAATCTAACCTTTGAAAATACTTGATGAAGAGGAACTTTAGATTTCAAAAACACAGAAAATACCATTTTTTACATACTACAGATGTTGTGACACCCCAGCTGATGTTGTCTGTAGTGCTTTATATACCCACACCATGGGTTTAAAACATCCTCAAGGACATTCCATTCATTTGTTGCCTGTTTGATTCTAGCGTGATCCACTTATCAGTTTGAATTCCCAGAACTCCTTCCAAGAACGGAGATCCTAGCCCTATTCATAAACCCAAATTCCAATCGGGTAATTTACAGTCCAAGCACAACGATGCAATTATCAAAGGCGAGCTCTACAACTGAGCTAATAACCCGTCAGTATTGGTCACACTTCTCAAACTGTGTTCTCACTAGATCATACCTTCCACTTATAGATGTCACTTGGTCACACCCTCTGTCAATTTTCTGATCGCTCGTCCGGTGTGGTATCTTTGCTGGAAAAGGTTCAACATAGTAATACTTACGGACATTTCGTAGCAAACAGGGTTGTCCGTGCTTACGAACTTATTGAATGAAAGTTTATGACTATTCAGTATTAGCTCAATCTCAGTGGATAGGTTTATAAAGATATAAGGGGCACTTGGATTTATGCGCAATTTGTTGAATGACAGTTTATCTTCATTCGATATCCAACTTAAGTTCAATTGCCACCGCGAGTTTACTGATGATGACGTTTAATAGTCGTCGCGGATTTACTGAATGACTATTTATTGTCATTCTCTCTGTAAGGGTCATGGCCTGACTATGAATTATATATAGAATAGCAGTGTATCGGCATTCAGAATTAACCTTAGGTCAAATCACCGGCACAATTTACTCAATGACAACTGGTGACGCATTCTCCAGCAAGGACTCCATATCGGACAAAGGACTGTAAACTTGATGCAAAGTGTTACCAAGTGAAATTTATAAATCGAGAATGTGACCAAGTGAAAACACAGTTTGAGGGGTGTTACCAAGTAAATTACCCATTACAATCCGATTCCCCGCAGCTCAGGAGGTTGTGGCAGTTCAATTCTCCGTTTCATTTGGTTTCTATCAACGGAAAACCCTGGTGAGGCGCTCGCGGCAAGACGATCTCCCTATCCGCACTACAGAACTCGTCGTTGTTTTCAGCACACAGTTTGGTGGACTGCTTTCCGGCTCAGACGCAAAGCATTTCCGATGAACGTGTCCGTGCCAGCGCGATTGGTGCTCATGCCGCGTTTGAAGGATTTCGAAAGAATCATGTACTCGCTCGATAAGTGCCGTAGAGCTGGCCACTCACGCTGCTGACGTTGGATGCGATTCTGCTCCCCCTAGAGCCCAGGAACTCACAAGAATACCGTCACGTGATTCTTAAATGCATTAGAGCGCCAAGATTACAGTCTCATGGAGGTTTTCTGTCTGTAAATTCGACCTGTTCTCCTGCGAAAGTTGTTACTCAGCGAGACAGAAGGTTACTTTCCTTTCTCCCCTAAAACTGGAAGCGACGGGCGTTGGGCTTACCACTTGGTGGCGTTATAAAACAGATTTAAGACGCGGGGAAGCTGTAACATTTTCATGCGGAGATGATGTTTTTGGCGTGATGGTTTGGGCTTGTGTACATACTCGACTACGTGTGCAGTAGTTGTGGGTTGATTGCTACATGGAATGTGTTCGATCCGAACGATCACGCCGGGGCTTAAAAGTCTGATTGCTGCAACTGGTTGGAAAGAATAGAGAACTGCTTCTGCGGAACAAAGGCTGCGGAAGGTTGGTAAGAATAGAGAACTGCGTCTGCGGAACTAAGGCTGTGGAATTCAAAGCATTGCCGTGGGTGGAAATTAACTCCAGGAGGGATCAGAAAGGAGTTTCACCGGGCTTGGAAAATCTGCTATGAAATGGCAACCAAGCTGTGTGTCCCGTGAATCGGTCTTCGCCGTTCTGCCGGTGGTATCGATGAGACGAAGATATCGACGTTTCTCTTGCCCGAGGAGCTCGTTCCGTTTGGTTGTGTTCCCCGTCGGCTGAGATAGCGGTCGGGTCTTTCTGTTGTGAATTCTTCAGTCACAAGGGCAGAAGTGTGGAGTTTAGACAGTAGATCATATGCTTAGTTGGTGCCCACATAAGGTGAATCCTGGAATCTTCCGTAGACTTCTGCTGCGCTTTTCGGTTTCTTTCAGAAACCGAAACCAGCCAAGAACAGTCGCGAAGAATTATAGGTTAAGAAGTGAAGTTTCGGCTTCTTCTTTCTCAGCAAACCGGCTGGGTGTGCCGCGCGCGTGTACTGAGGCCGCCCTAGAGCATTGTCGACGGAGAGCTTCCATTGCTGATTGTCACCGGAGGAGCCGGTTTATTCTCCAAACATTGGTACTTTTGTGTGATTTGAAACGTACCAAGAAAAACGGTGGAGCCTTCAACCTTTCTCCCTAAACATATTGTTAGATGCTACCCGGACCTCTCTTTCTCCCTGAACATATTGTTTCCCGAGGGTGCCAGCTCGGAAACAGACCTCTTCTCAGGATCGCAGCCTCGGCTTCTTCTTCCCTTCACTCTTCCTCCTCCTTTGGCGTGGATCAATGTCAATTTGAAATTGGACTAGGGAGCTGCATCTGTAGACCTGTTTGTTGCATCACGATTCGATAAGCAATCGAATTTCAGGTGCGAGGAAAGATGAAGTTTGGCAAGAAGTACACTATCTTCGTGGAGAGAGAAGCACAAAAGTTTCTTCCCGAATATTCATATGTGGAATTCAAACGTCTCAAGAAGCTGTTAAAACAGTGCCCTCATCATGATGATTCCATCGTGACTTCTCCTTCGTCGGGGCCGTTGAATTATTCTTGCCAGAGCGACACCTCCTCGGACTCCCATGCCCATGCTTGTTCTCTGACAGAAAATCATAATATCGTAGAAATGCAGGAGTCTACATGTGCAGGTACTTGTGCTCCAACTTCTCTCCTTCCCTTTCTATGGTATTGACTTTTCACAGTTGTCGTGAGTGAGTTCGCAGTGTGTTTGGTTTTCCCAGTTTTAATCATGTTCTCGTTTCTGTGCCTTCTGCTCGTCAACGCAGCATGTGACGCTCAGTTCTTTCCAGAACTTCTGAGAGCTGTGTCGTCTGTAGCGGATTGTTTCAGCAGCTCGTCGCGACAGCTGCGCAGTCTTCACTTGGCATCAGGACCGAGGAGACTCTTCCTACGACTGAAAACCAAAATCTCTCCTGATACACCGAACATGATTCAGTTTGGAAACATCCTAGTTTCGTATGGTTGCATGAACGCCTTAGCTGTTCGCAAAATACTGAAGAAGTACGATAAGGTAACGAACTATACGGTGATTGATTACGCGTCCTATCATGCCTTTGCAGTGATATTCGACCACGGCGAGTAGTTATGAGTGGCTGGCATGCTCTGTGTTGAACGTTGTGCAGCAAGATCTCTGATGCTAATCGTGCAGTGTTATGGTCGTCAATGCTGAAAGGTTTTCCGCGCGATAGATCCTGGAAATATATTTTACTATTGTTGCCTTCGGCTGACATTCGGAATAACCTTTGAACTTTCAAGGTACATGGCTCGCTGAATGGACGAGCATTTCAGACAAAGCTACAAGCAATGCGTGCAGAACTCTTGCAGTCACCATGGCTGATTGAATTGGGTGCTCTTGTCATTAACCTCATGGAGCCGAAGGTACCACGGCCTCCAAGGCCAGCAAACGTACCGAGTCAAGCAGATCAACTGGACTGGACCTGTAACCTTGAGCGCGAGAAGCACACTCTATCGTGCGTGTTGTCTGAGACTGTCCAACTGGACTTCAATCTCGAATGCCCTATTTGCTTGGTTCGTCAATTCAACCGAATCATGCCTTTAAAGAGTCTCAGGTTTGGAAATTAATCACAGCAGTATATGAACTTTCTTGCGTGATTGTACTGAGGACAGAAGCAGCATCGCTGTTGCCCGTTTCTAGTCTGTCTCTCTGTTGGACTAGAAACTTGCCCGTTTCTAGTCTGTCTCTTTGTTCGACTAGAAACGGGCAACAGCGATGCTGCCTGCAATTCCGCCAGCTCGTCCCGGTGAGAACGGGCATGACGGCAGATTGCGAAGACGCCGCTTTTGTGGACCGGTATCAGTGGTGGTGAGTTAATTTTGTTTCCTGCTACAGGACATCGTGTTCGACCCAGTTGCTTTAGGATGTGGACATATCTTTTGCCGCAGTTGTGTCTGCGCAGCGGCCTCGGTTCCAGCATTTCAAGGTGTCAAAGCAGCCCGACGAGGAGCCAAGTGTCCCCTCTGCAGACAGGTGCTGAACCGCCGAACTAAACCTCACAACGAGAATATGACTTTGGTTGTTGCAAGGAACCCGGTATCCTGTTCATGTGTAGAGACAGCAAAGCTGTCAAAAGAACATCGTCATCGAGCAGCCTCGTGTCAAACATTCTGCCCTTGGACGTATTGCAGGAAAAGAGTTTTAATTCAGAAAATGTAAACAAATCACGTTGGAGGTTCAAGCGCACGCTAAGTTGTTGGTTGTTTTATCTCATTGGACTTCTGATCGCGTCCAAATCCCGTGAAGAATTTGTTGGTTGCGACTGGAGTCGTGCAGATCTTTGTCGTTTGTCGTCTTTATGATCGTGTTTATAGAAAATGTATTGACGAATTCATACTGACTGCAGGCTGGAGTTTACGCCTATGCAATCTCTATGCAGGAACTCGCTATTCTCATTCGGGTCAGGTGCGTTGTAGAAGAGCTTCCAATCATGGGAGAAAGGCGCCTTGCTTTTGACAGTTTGCATCCCCCATCTATCAGCATCAACGACGAATCGACGATTCTTATTCGTGATTCCAACTGGTCCATGCAGGTGTGAAGAATATTTTCATGATCGGAAGCTGGAAGAGCGAGAGAAGCGTCTGAAAGAGGCCAAAGAATATTGGGAAAGAGAAACAGTGGCCATCATGGGATTTTGACTCTTTCTGTACGTTGGTTATGAAGCAAGAAACCTGTTCACTTTCCCTATTAAGCTTTTCTTTTAAGTATCAATCCTGCTACACGCAGGATTACCATGTAGGTTCTGCACAGATTCGATTCTTGTCATGAAGATTGAATCACGATTCACAGGTGGCCGGAAGAAAGGGTTCATTCCATTCATGATCAGCGTAAGGAAACGAGTTCTGCGGTTAGAAGGTTTAAGTGGCGTGTACCAGTTTAGATGTTCATAGACGCTAACGACGTTAATAGATGTTCATACAGTTTGATAGATTCGAGTAGAACGGCATGTCCGCCTGGTAAAGTCTGCTAAAAGAGCTGCCTAATCATATCCTAACTTCGTACTGCAAGATAAATAGGTTAGTAGAATGGTAAATACACTTCTGGATTGCCATGCATGATGTTATAAAGTTTAGGCTTAGTAATGTCCAAAGCAAGCGTGTTACCTGTAGCGAGCTGTCAAGCTTATCGCTCCTGTCTCTTTGTCTTAGTTTTGTGTTTGGATGTTATGCCCACCCGATCTATTTTTGGACAATCAAAGAGAAATGTCTTAGAGGTTTTAAGTATTCCATCGCTGCAACGACTTTCAGGAAACAGTGTAGATACCGACGATAAGTTGACTTCTAGAGAGCAGTAGATGTTTGAGAATACCATGCCTGAGAGAACTACCGGTACATCAACGAACTCAAGTGGAGGAACAAAAATTCTAGTTGATCTCGATATAATTCACATTACACGTCTACTTATCCCTTGTCCTTTGGCGTTTGTCCTTCAAGCTCCGCATCTGGCACGTTGGAAGTAGACGATGGGGGTGACTGGAACGTAGAGACGTTGCGAGCTAGTTTATGGAATTCAGTCGTGACACATGTCGCCGCAGCACTGACTGAGACTGATGACGATCATCGTAAGTGCGTAACCGAGGCACTCACTCACGCTCGTATCATCCAAAGTCTTCAACTCCGGTAAATAAAATAGCTTTGGAATGCCTAGATTTACCACGTGTTTTTATTTAAAGTTTTTTGTATCCGTGACACTTCATTTAATCAAGAAGCGAATTGAAGTGGTCATTGCTTCGCTAGTAGATTATACCAGCACATCTTCCTGGATGAAGAGAAGAGAACTCTGTGTGAAGAAGAGAAGTTCCTTTTGAACCTTCTAAGGACCACCAAGTGGAGTCACATATTGACATATAAATGTGCCAATTTCACGTGCGAAGTAATTGTTATGTTAATAGATGTTAAGTCTCAGTCGCGCTCGGGTGTAATCGTCCTCCAAAAATTGATGGCAACTAGTCTTTGAAAGTCGAAGATGCACTAGTGGATTCTAAACCAGCTTCACTAGACTACTCGCTTCTTTCTTCGTGTTAGACTTCTTGGAATACTTGTGTCTCTTCTTTACTCCTTCTCTTCGATTAAGGACTGAGGTCTCGCAAGCTTCAGCTAGCTTCATGACCCCATCCAAGTCGTTCTCACCACCTCTTCTGCAAAATATTTCCATTTCCTCTAGTAGACCCAACAAAAACCAATCGATGGCTTGTTCAGTACAGTATGCATCATGTCCACCACTCTTAGGCACACGATCTATCAAATCCTTGAATCTCTCCGTGTAGTCATCTAATCTCTCCTTCTTGTGACGTTCTAATTTTTGGAGCTTGGTTAAAACTCTTTGATTATAACCCACTCCTCTGAACTTGATAAAAAAGGTCACCTTTAGTTTACTAAAAACAAGATTTCCCAAGGAGCAATTAATGTTGCATCCTTAGCTAAGTGCATCCAGTGACGGACCTTTCATCGCATCAGACTATGAGATAGTCTTAGTCGATCTGCACCGCTGTCCTCCTTATTGGCAACTGTCAACGTTTCAAGAAGAGTCACGTAGGTGTTAGCATCCTCATCTTCGGTCATCCTTTTGAATCGTGGGTATCTTTGTCGGGTTATGGCTGTCATCATCATGATGACGGTTGTCTTCCTCCTCTGGTGATTCTACTACTTCTACTTCTTCACTAGAACTTGAATCCCCACTCGTCTGAGGTATTAATGGAACGATTTCAAACCCTTCCACTTCTATTCTCTCAACCTGAAATACACCAGTACAGGATTCTCCTTCTTCAAACACCACCCTTGAAACAGCTAGATGCTGAAGATTATCTTCTCGTTCTCGTAATCTTTCCTCCTCCAAATCATCTTTCTTGCTCTAGATGTCTTCTCACGGCTC
Organism: Asterella californica; assembly: GCA_036924285.1. Classification (NCBI taxonomy): domain Eukaryota; kingdom Viridiplantae; phylum Streptophyta; class Marchantiopsida; order Marchantiales; family Aytoniaceae; genus Asterella; species Asterella californica. Next base: position 46,630,577 of record JAYKYS010000003.1, on the reverse strand, counting down.
GACCATCTCTCTCAAGATGACCGTCAGCTACAGTCGAACGTAATGACCTCCAAGATGATTGTGCAAGTATGTCTTGTGGCGCCATTCACCAACACTTCTCGTGATCCTCCTATACTTTTTTCAATTATCACCCTTTAATGATGATCCTTGAATCTATCCCGAGAGTTCTTGACAAAACTCACGCTCACACCGAAACTTAGTTGTTACACCAACACACTATCATCTGAATACTCAGCTATCTTCTTTTGGCTACGCAATCCTCGGCAGCGGTGTCAAAATTACGTCCACATATGTAGTGTACAAGGTTTTTATTTTCTATCAGTTATAGCATAAAATGTATCGATCTCACGATGATCGACGCAAAAGTATGTTATTGATTACTTACCAGACAATTCACTATCCCTAGAGTATTAATAATAAAACTTCTCTTTTTAGTGTCACTTCTAGTGTTGGAGTACCGGTCTAATATCTTCTTCACCATCCGTAACTTTACTCCGGCTTCTAGTGATTCTCCTTCCTTCTCGGCTTGCTCATATAACAACTAGAGTACAGGTTGGACATCCTTTACAAATAACTTGTCGCCCTAGACAAACTTGAGCCAATGGGACGAATAATATCCAAGTAGTCCTAACTTCGCAAAGGTGGCTCAGCTCCAACTGAAGCATTACGCACTTCTGGAATAATTCTCTCTTTCGGCTCTTTTGGATTCTCCCGATGAGATTGATCTTCCTCTGGACCTTCTTACGGTTAAGCCGGTTTCTCCTCCTTTGGATCCTCCTCTTCTTAAGACTCCTCTGAGTCACTAGAGTAATTGAGCTCTTCCAACTTTCCATAAACATATGGCAAAGTAATGGATGGTGATAAACTCTCCGTCGCTTCCTCAAGGGTAAGTTCATGATATAACTAATAAAAGTGTACCAGGAAGGGAGTTAAGTGGGTGGCAGTTGGCTGTCCCAAGTCACCGATGAAGTCATTGATATATTCATAGAATATATCTCTCCAGTCTGTGGTTTTCTCTTCGAAGACTTGTTCTATGAACAGAACTTCCCATCCCTGTAAATAAGCTTTCTTATCTTTAAGAAATATATTTAGAAAAGCTTACCAAAAGCTTTCTTTTCCTCGCTGATCTATAGTTATCACAGACCAGTCATTTTGACTTTTATTTCCTTGGAAAATTCCCAACATCTCGATCACTCCTTCTCTCACTCGTGTTCTTTTCCATCTTGTCTCACTCTTCTCTGTTAGGGGTCGTTGATAAGCTCTACGTCACATAAAGGTAGTCCATACCGTGGGTCTCCCTTTATAAATATATCCCGGGGGCGGATCAGAATGAGGTGGTGCTCCCGAATATAATTCTGCTAACAATCTATCACTCATATATCCCCACTCCATGTTTAGAAAGTTCAGATTCAGAGAAGAAATAACAAGCTGAAAGAACTCCATCTCTCTTCGAGGAAGTTTAATCCTTCGTGGTGAAAACTGGCATGGCGCTAAGTTTTAGAAGGATTTCAGAACTTTCAGAAATATGGAGAAGGTTTCAAGAAATCTACAGAAAGATTTCAGGAAGGTTCATAGAGTTTCGGGGAGAAGGTTAGAATGTGGTTGAAGAGTTCATGTCCTACACATAAGTAGAACTACGAAGGAAATACAGCAACTGAATATGAACCTCATTGCCACCCGTTGGCTGTACTCAGGAAATGTTCCAAGATAACATTCTTCCTCGATTTAGGAGGAGAAATTTCCACTTGAGATTTCTTACTCCGCTGTTGGAGTGTGATCCGTCTACCTAGGAAAGCGTCGGGCTTCTGGCTGTGGTTGTTTACTCAAGAGGTAGACTTTTCAGGTTACAACAGGGCGCTATAAACACTCACGCAGGTGTGTAGGATCCTCTAATATGCTCAGAAAGCAAAATTCAGGTCTAACTAGTAGTAATAAGATCAGGCGGTGAACTTTAACACTCAAGGAGAAGAAATATATGATGGTTCAGACTTCTAAAACACTCTTACATGCAAAAGAGGCCCTACTGAACACACACACGAAGTTTCAGCCTGAGATCAAATTCTACCACCGAGATATGAATAGAAACATTCTGAATAAGAAAATTATGACAATTTCTGACACCCAGATGGCTATTTCGACCTAGAACAGCAAATTGGCTTGATCACTTTCAATGATCCTTACAGGATTTCGAGTCTACACGATGCTGAACATCCCTGTGAAATTTGGCCTCCTGATTGTACACAGTTCTCCAGATCTCGTTCTCTGAAGTTACTGCTCTAGATTGAGAGTTTTCAGACCCCCTCTCCTTCAGCGGTCGTCTTGAATTACTCAATCACTCAAATGACATGAAACTTTTTGGACAGTCGTAACCCTGCTGACATTGAACGCAACCACGTAGGTTTGAAGCGATTATCTCTTTTCTGCTGGAATTGACACTCAAAACCCCAAAATCAACAAAAGTGATGCAGTTTCAACTCAATCCGAACTTCAGTTTTGCATAACTCTTCCTTTATTGCTCCAAATCGATCAAGAATTTCACTGAAAGTGACTGGCACGACGAGCTCTATCTCCCTGTATTCTCAGATTTCTCAATTCTCTTACCAAAAGCTCGAACTCCTCTTAAGACCTCTGCTTCTAAAAATGGACCAATGGGAATCCATAGCTCCACTTTCTGTCTTTTTGTGCCCTAATCCACGTGGTAACTTAATTTCACACATAGGTTACCACGTCAAGCCTCTAAAGTGCCAGCGTAAATCTTAAACTTGATGCGAAGACATGTAAAATAACACGTAACCTTGAAAGATAACTTACTATCAACCTACTAGGACTTAAGATATATAACATAATAGTGTTAACACCATATGCAAAGGTGTCAAACACATACATAAAGGACTAGAAGCAATATGAGCTAACTTCTAGAACTACTAAACTCAAGTGTCGGAGTACAAATGTAACATGTAGTCGTCAAGTAGCGCGACATCCACCCCCTCTGAACCTGCACATCCTCCGGTATGTGCCAGATCCAGATCAAGACTCTTCAGCTTCAGCTTCAAATTCATCTTCAACCTCCATTGAGTCTTCAGCTTCATCCTCTGTAAACTCTGCAATGTTCTGGTCCTCCCCTCTCCTTCTAAAGAGCTTGATTCTCTTCCCTGCGACTGGTACCTTGAGCACTACACCATCTAACTCTCTCAAAGAGTATGTGGCATTATCATAAACTTCTAATACCACATAAGGTCTGAACCATCTCTTGGAAAACTTTCTGATAGCGCTATGTTGATTATCAAGACTACTATCATAGACTAGTACCCAATCACCTCCCTTAACTGGTTTGGGTCGTATGCGTTCTATCAAATCTGCCTTTGTTTCTCTCTCTAGCAGTCTTTAACCTTTCCACAGCTTTGGCAACATCCTCAGGTCTTCGTTCTAACTGCTGGATCCTTAATGTAAGAAGATCCTCCGTACTTCTATCATCTTCCCATGACAAAACATTCCAAGTAGGCACAACCTCCTCAATCGGCATCACAGGTTTTTGTCCTAGTATCAACTCTGCTGGCATGTAACCTGTAACGGTACTATGAGTTGTACGATCTGCCCATAAAGCAAATGGTAGCAGTCTAAGCCATTCACGGATCTTACCCTTGCAAGTTTTTACCAAAGCTTTGATGATTAGCGGATGACCTCGTTCGCTCTTGTCATTCCCTTCAGGATTGTAAGCAGTGGTTAACGCCAACTTGATTCTCAATCGCTTGAAGAACTCAACTGCTTCTTGTGAATCCAGCTCACTCTTATCTACAGTGATCTTTCCCACACACCCATACCTACAAATAAAGTCTTCAAGTAGAAAGCGACAGACACTAGCAGTGGTCTTCGTCCTCAGGGCACGGCCTTCAACTTGGTTAGATAGATCTTCTCTAGCCAAGACTAGATACCTCATTTGTCCAAACCCAAATGGCATAGTTATCACTACAGCAGCGTGACCAAGAGGTTCTGCGGGTCAGAAGTAAGATCACCACCCTCGCAGAAGAGAGGATAACGTGGAAGACACTACGGGAAGCCGCAGAAGCGTAAGCTGCAGCAGAGAAGACGCAGCGGGAAGCAGTAGAAGCTCGCGCATAGGGATTGCTAGCACAGATGGTGGAAGCACTTCGTAAGAAGTTCAACTTCACCGCGGGTAGGAAGCTTCTTACCCTAGCTAAGGAGTGGGACGACGAGTCCAGAGCGATGTTGGTGGAGTGCAAGGAGAGCATGTTCCGATACTTTACGGTCGACCCTCGATTCCGTCACCAGCGACTGCATCTTGTCAAGCCTCAGGACCATCGATCAGATCAGACTTGGAGAAGGAGGAGTTCGACCTCGCTGTCCACTTGGTAGTGACAGCGTTGGAAGCCGAGAAGATTGCAGAAGAAGCCACGGAAGACAAGGTGTCTTTTGGAAGACAGGAAGAAGAGTTGTCATCCTAGGTGTTTCGAGTGGAGGAGGCGACTTCTCCGGACCCCTGTGAGGTCACCATGGCTCCCAGCGTCAAACTAGTATCTCAGAAGAGCGAAGAAGCGTAGGTCGACTCAGCTTCCCAGAAGACGCTTCCGTCTTCCGAAGCCACACCAGCTGAGCCAACCACAAATGTTGAGGAGGAAGCCACCTCAGTGACACCCGAGGTATTCGCAAGGCTTCCCACCTTATCAGAAGCCGAGTTAGGAGTTCAGGTTGGAGGAGATCGCATCCGAGCAATTAGAGTAGAAAACAAGCACAGAAGACAAGTTGACTTGTCTAAACTTAATAGGAACCGAATTTGCTATCTTAGGAGGTGGCAGTTTCAATGTAATTTTAGAGGACTACCCATGTGGCAGAGTAGGCAGCGTAGGAGTAGCAAAGTAGATGACTAAACCAAGGCAGGGAGCCGACTGCATGTGAGGTGGTGGCTTTCTGACAGCGCCCCATCTCTTGGATTGCAAGTGAGGATTGGAGGGGAACTCTCTCCTGCGCCTTAAGGTGGTAGTATAAGTTAGAAGACAGAATATGATTTCATGCAGATGGTGCACACACTACTGTGCGCACTAAACACATTGTGAACACAGTGTATACACACTACACTCGATGTTAGAGACATACGAATAGATTGGGATTACACCGGAGGGGTCTGCATGCTCGCTGCCAGCAGTGGCTCGAAGATGTAGATAGAGGTAGTGGACAGTTTAGAGCAGGGAACGGCATCCTCGTGTAGTCCTGTTACTAAGCTGATGTGCCGAGGAGTAGGAGCAAGACGTAGAGAGAGTGAGCTTCCCAACACCAATGTGTCTTCTTCTCGGGGAATGGATTTTGGATTTGAGTGCAGAAGCTTTGTCTGTGTCTTCTAGGCAGTAGGTTTCCTTGAATTCACATCCAATTGTGCATGAAAAGCCTTCTCTTTGAGTGGCGGTGATTGTTAGAAGCTGTGCAGAGTCGAAGCTTGTCTCATCCAGTGGAGCACTTAGGATCCACGTACGAACGGTCCTATGGGTAAGCAATCTCAGAAGATGGAGTAGTCGAAGCAACGACAGAAGAAGAAAGAAGACTTCTTCCCACAGCAAAAGATGACATCCTCAAGTAGAAGACTGTGTAACTGTAAGTGAATTTGTTGTCTTCCTCCCCAAATTACTACAAGAAGGGATGGCTTGTTAGCCAAGATCCGGACTAGAAGCCTGTCGGAGTCTTAATTTCTCATTTTCATCTTGTTTTCTCTTGTTTGGATTTTCTCTTCTCCCCCATCTTCTCTCATCTTCCCATCTTCCTATCTTCTTCTAGTGAGCTTCCGAGACTTCTATTGAGCTTCCGTGAAGGTGAATGTCGTTGTAGTGCTGCAGGAAGACCGTTTCCGTAGGTAGAAGCCTGGGAAGGGTACATGGGGTATACACCATATGATTGATCTAACCCGTTGGGACTTGGAAGAGCAATGTGCTACAGACGTTGCTAGTTCGACTTCTACGAAGCAAGAGCAGTCTTCTGGAGGTGTGAGAAGTCGAGTTGAATCCCCAAGAAGCCGAGAATTGCTCCAGGAAGACTGTGTTGAGAAGACTAGAAGAAGTGACCTGGAAGCATGACGCGTCTTCACGAGCTTCCCTGTAGATAAGTGTGTGATATTTTAGGTGGCAGTTGTTTGTTTAGGTCCAGAGCACCTTCTGAAGGGTCTGGAAGCCGTGTGGTTTTGTGAGAAGACGGGATTTCTAGATAAAACCCGTGTGTTTGTGTGTTTGAACAGATCTTAGAACTTAGAGCAGCGATACTTGTGCAAATCCTCTGTGAGAACGATATCTTGTATACTAAATGAGCAAAAGGAGAAATCCTGCATCACTACAATGAGTTGACTGATCAATCGGCTGAAAAAGGAGAAATTAAGATTCTGACAGGCTTCTAGTCCGAATCCTGACTAACAAGCCATCCTTACTTGTAGTAAATTGGTGAAGAAGACCAAAGATCTGCTTACAGTCACACTGGCTTCTGGTTGAGGATGATGTCTTCTGCTGCAGAAAAAGACTTCTGTCTTTGCTCCGTCTACTCTGACTCAAGAGACCAATCTCCCATGGACAGTCCGTGCGTGGATCCGAAGTGCTCCACTGGATGAGACAAGCTTGGACTCTGCACAGCTTCTAACAATCACCGCCACTCAACAGGAAGGCTTCTCATGCACAATTGGGTGTGAATTCGATGAAATCCACTCCCTAGGAGACACAAACAAAGCTTTTACAAACAAAATCCGAAATCCAATCTTCGAGAAGAAGTTACATTGACTTCTGGAAGCTACTCCATCAACATTCTGTCACTACCGCTCGATACATCAGCTTAGAAGCAAGACTGCATGATCATGTCGTTCCCTGTCTATGTTGTCTACTCATGTCTACATTCCTGCGATCTTCTCTTAGGAGCGGAGGTGCAAACCTATTCTATGTGTAACCAAACTCTGCATGTGTAATGTGTATATGTATGTGTCATTTTTTACATTGACAATGATCTTATACAAGTGCCTTGAGTCGTATGAGGGAGATCTCTTCCAATCGCAACCACAGCCCAGAGAAAAATGGAGCACTCAGAAGACCACCACCTCTTAGGCTTTGGTTCTCCTGAGTTTTAGAAAGTAATCATACTCCTACTGTATCTAATCCTGTCACATGGACAATTATCATAAAGATAAAAAGGAAAGTTGTTCAACTTAAAATAACTAACTCCGATTTCTTACAAAATAGCAAGGTATAAACAGTTAACTCGTCTATTGCTTATTCCTGGTCACCAGGTGTGATCTCCATGAGATCCATCCCTGCTTGACACTCTAATTTGGCTTCTTGTACCGTGGGTGGCTCTACCGATACCTCTGACGTGGCTGAGGTGACATCCTCCTCAGTAGTAGCCATGTGCGCTTCTGCCATGGGCTCGGAAGCCGAAAGATGTCCAAGGGAAGCCGAATCCACCTACGCTTCTTGACTCTTCTGCATGACCTACTCGATGTTGGGAGTTGAGATGATCTCACAAGGGTCAGAGGTAGTCATCTCCTCCACTCTGAACACCTGGGAATCCATCTCTTCTGCATGTCTTCTAGAAGACGTCTTATCTTTTGGAGCTTCCTCGCTGTCTTCTCTGCTTCCAAAGCTGTCATCACCAAGTGAACAGCAGGGTCGAACTCCTCCTTGTCGAGGTTTTCCACAATGGCTGGTCCTGATGCACCAGAAGATCTTCCCTCGGTCTCCCTGCAGAATGAGAGACCGAGAGAAGACTGTAGAGAGTCTTCAGACCCTCGACTTGTAGATCCAGGTAGCAAAACATGCTCTTCTTGCATTCCACCAACGCTTCTCTCTGGAAGCGCCATCCCATGTGCGGGCTAAGGTCAGAACCTTCCTTCTCGTAGTGAAGTTAAACTTCTTCTGAAGCGCTTCTCTCATCTGCGTCATAATCTCCTAACCTTGAGCTTCTGCTTCCACCTGCTGCTTCTTCTCTTCTATAGCTTTGGCTTCTGCAGCTTCTCGCTGTGCACTCCAAGTCTTCTACTCCTCTACTAGATCGGTTAACTTATCCTTGATCCGCAGAACTTCCTGCTCTCATTGCTAAGTCGTACTTGCAACTCCTGGTTGCTCTTTCGCACTTGAGTCAATTCCTTGACAAAGGTAGAAGCTTCCGCCTTGTACCTCGTGACAATCTTCTCCGTGGTGTGGAGGTTGGCTTCCAGAGCTTCCGTCTTCTGCTTCTGGGCTTCCTCCTGCTGAATCAAGGTCCGAAGACCGAATCCAGACTGTAGCAGCTTCTCCTGAGCCATAGCTCAGTTCTCCACCAACTCCATCGCTGGCTGGATCTCGGTGCAGAAGAAGGCGCTGAACTCCTCCAGTCTTCTTCTCGCAGAAGACAAGTTCATGCCCACAAATTGGTCTATGACAGCTTCCCTGTCTTCTAGAGATGTCTGTATCTCTTCCACCACAATGATCTTCTCCTTCTGCACTCTGGGAGATGCTACCCTCAATGTCTTCATGGGTGGAAGATCTCTTTTCACTATAGAAGTGGACCTCTTTTCTGCGCATCCTCTTGTCGCAGCCGGAACATCGACCCATGTCTTGTATTCTGGAGTCTTCAGAAGACTACCTGTGGTCACAAGAATCATCTTCTTGATGATTTTAGTACCGGAGGTGTCTTTCTGCAAATCTGACTCAGATCCGGAGTGAATGGTAGGGTAAGATGTGCTCTTCCTAGGAATGCTCCTAGGTCCCATCCTCCTAGGTGACGACGCATCTTCCATGTCGCTGGAGTCATCTTCTCGAACAGTGATCATCTTCTGATGCGTATCCGATCCTTCCTGAGACATTAGAATGGGAGACGAAGACATGATATATGTCCGGTCTTCTTCCTCTGGGGTCTCCTCCTTGATCTCTCGCTGTCCCGCTGGCCCATACTTGACCAACAGGTTCTCCTTCAAGTTCCCTTGGATACACACAGATAGCAGAAGAAGGGGGTGAGGTGTCCTCCTGCTGGAGTGCCCAAGTAAACTAACTCGACATGGACGTAAGCGTGGAAGAAGGTGCCCCAGTTGACGACTTCTCCTGTCCAAACCGCTTCCAGGAACTCCACATCTTGATCTCTGAGGTATCTGATCTTCTGATCCTTTTCCTTGGAAAAAAGGTGAAGGTACAGCTTCCTTAGAAGACGCTTCTTCGGCTCCCGGTAGGCTTCTACCTTCTTTCCGTTCCTCCCTTGTCGGTCTCCAGGAAGAGACATGTAGTACTCTCATGTACATGTCATTTCTCTGAAATGATCATGGGAATCTTCCTCTTCTCCAGCTCATACTCGCGGTTCTCTGATTCAAGTCGGTGAAAAGCTTAGTGCCACCATTTCATCGTCCACAAGGATGGTCTTCCTCCGGCGATCCCTGTCTGGACAGGTACACGGTTTCGAGGAGATAATTCTATCCAGACCTCTTCTTGAAGACCCTGGTCCGTGAAGATTTGATCCCAATCAGCTCCGCTTGTGATAACACCAACCCTCGAGGATGCATCGACATTTCGAGCTTCTGTTACATTATACCACACATACTTGCTGTGAGCTTAAGGCTCAATCCTTACCAGGCCCTCACAGTCCAGCTTTCACTCTCAGAAGACGAATTTAGTCTTCCAGAAGACATCTATTTTGTCTTCCAAAATTATAACAGTGCTTCCTAAGTACATCACGTCTTCCGAGCTATACTTACGCAATCCTAACTAAGCAAGGCATCGTATGGATTCCTAAGAAGACAATCCATCTTGCAATTCATCCTACTTTCTAACAGAAGATGACAAGATATATGAGAAGCGAAGTCTGCGATTTGATCAAAAGAAGACTGAGGACTCCTGCTGTGACAGTGACCTCCAGGAAGACTCTCATGACATCTTTTGGTTAACTGACGTCTTCAGAAGACTTCTCGCAACCAGGCTTCTCATCACTGGTCTCACTTGTCTTTGACTTCCTACACACAATCTAGCTTCACAACAAACACGGAACGTTCGCACTCTATTTTTCGACTCCTCACCTCGCATACACTCTCAGAAGAAGCTTGATGCGTAATGGAAAGACATGACCCTTGACATTTCTCTCTAGATTCTACCAGCAAGACTTCTCACAATTCTCTTCTAGAGTTCGGGAAGAAGAAGGAACATGCTGCTATGGGTCACAGAGAAGAGATCGTGGAGGACCCTCACATCTTCTCGCGCATTCTACCAGCCTTTCCAATATTCTAGCTCTCTAGGAAGATGTGGATTTGAGAAGCCAGGAAGCTTGGGAGGCACTGACCCGATTCTCAATTTCTTACTTCTCTGGGGTATCACTGCCTTAATCTCTGAAGGCTCGAGGCATCTCCTCAGCTTCTCATCATGTCCATTCTTAAACAGAGTATCTTGGAAGACTACGTAAGGGCATGTCTTGTGTAAGAAGACAGCCTTCTGCTCAGCATCAAATCCCTCTGGGTACTGTTGGTCTTCCAAGAACTTTCTCAGTTCTCTGAAGATAGATACCTCCGTTGAAGTCGTGTAAACAGGGCCAGAAAACCTTATCTCGGCTTCTGTGGAGTGGGCAGTACGCGTCCCTCAGATTGTGACGTCTCGGCAGAAACTTGAAACAGCTTCTCATTAGGAAACTCGTCTTCCACCTCGTCTTCTCAGGTTTCTGCAATCTAGACATGTAGTCAACATTGACATGTTGTCTTCCAGGCTTGTACTCAACAGTGTAAGTGAATTTCTGAACTAGAAGAATCCACCTAGCAATCCTATCTGACAAATCTACCTTCTTCACTAAATGTTTCAAAGAAAAATGATCCACACAGAAGACAAACGGATTAGCCAAAAGATAGTGCCTAAACTTTCTACAGGAATAAATCATGCCAATCCACTCCCTTTCAGTTGTCGAGTATTTCTTCTCGGCATCACTGAGTTGTCTTCCCGCATAGTAGATGGGATAATCTTTCTTCTTCTCGTCTTTCTGGCTCAATACCACCCTATGGCAAAAGCAGAGATATCCACATAAATGTGGAAGACCTTTTCTCATTCAGGTAGTCTTAGGACGGGAGATTCTGACAGAAGTTTTTTCATCTCCTCGAAAGCTTTCTGCTGCTCAGAAGTCCAGATGTAAGGTTCATCCTTCTTCAGCAGCTTGGTAATTCATCCTGCCACTTCTGCATATCTGTCAATGAACCTCCTGTAGTATCCTACGTTGTTCAGGAAGCTTATCAACTGAGTCATGTTAGCATGTGGTTGAAGTTTCATGATAACTTTCACCTTGACACAATCGACTTCTATATCTCTTTCAGAAATCCTATGTCCTAACAAAATCCCTTCTGACATTCCGAAGAAGCACTTCTCAGGATGCAGAGCCAAACGATATTCGAAGATACTCCTTAAAGATCGTAATCATCAGCCTCTAGAATGTGGCAGGAGCGTTGCATAAACCAAACGGCATTTGATTATATGCGTAAGTTCTCCAATCAGTAGTGAAAGTGATCTTCGACTTGTCTTCTTCTCTAATTGATACTTGGTTGTATCCAGAATACTCGTCCAAGAAGCTGTAGAAATCATGTCCTGCTACCTGGTCTAACACCGAATCTGTGAATGACAAAGGATGATGGTCTTTTTTCATGTCAAGTTCAACTTCCGAAAGTCCTGGCACACTCTGATCTTACCTGTCTACTTCTTAGGAACGATGACAATCGAAGCTGCCCATTCATTGCTAAGCATTGGGAAGATGACTCATACCTTCAAATACTGATCAATTTGATCTTTCACAAGAAGTGAGTACTTGGGGTTGAGTCGATGCTACTACCTCTGTCGTGCAAAAACAACACCTTCCAGCAAGTCAATTCGATGTTCTTTCAATTCTCTAGGTATGTCCTTCATGACTTTTATGGTCCACGCGAAGACATCTTGAAACTCTGTCAGGAGTTCTCGGAAATCTTCCAACTGTTGGTCCTCGATCACCTCGGAAAGTTTCAACTTCTTCCCAGGTGCAATCTCCATCTCTTGAAGATCGTCAAGGTTCACCATTCCTTCCGTGTGACTGTATTCACTAGCACCAAAATATTCCGGTTTGGGGGCTTCTTCCATGTCTGACTCGACTTCTGAACGATCAGCTAACTGATCTTCTGAAGAGAAGCTAGTACTTTCGTCTTCTGGAAGTTCTTTTTCTGAAATGTCATAGCACTCAATGTATCCGCAGTCCACTTCTTCTGCTTCTTCTAGGACATCTGTAATACTCAAGTAATTTACCACCAGCTCATCATATCTTCCATCACTGTCAAAAGACGCAGTTGAGTCTTTTGATGTCTATCCCTCAATGGTAGAGGGAGTTTCACCTTGATGTCCAATCTTCATCCAAGAGAGTGACACTTTGGACTTCTTGCCCTGCTTGGGTGTAGGATTGGAAACCTTTAAACGATGTCTTCTCCAATCAATATTTACATTTGCAGCATACAACCAGGGTCTTCCTATCAAAACTTGATATCCAACCTTAGCTACAGATCGCAAAATAATGTAAGTGAGGTAGAAAGATACTCCTCCAATAATGATCAAGACATCTTTCAGTTGTCTCAAAGGTCATCTTCTGGTCTGGTCCATCATTCAGAGAATCCTCGGAGTAAGCTGGAACTCAATGAAGCCTAGGGCATGTGCAGTTTCTTCTGTCATGATGTTGACTCCGGAGCGGGAATCGATGGGTACTTTCTTCAGAAGACAGCCATGGATCTCCATGTCAAGTTCTGAGACTCCTAAGTCCTCATGCTCTACTCTCAAGATCGGGGTGCTCTGGAAAAGTTTCGCTTTTCTCCTCTTCCTCGATTCTCGAAGAGCGGACTGTAACAGCTTCTTGTAACTAGCGTTATCATCCAGAAGCTGTTGGAAGGTTACATCCGCTTTTTGATTCCACAAATCTCGCAAGAAGTCATAAGGGGATCGCTTCAGAAGACTGACTTGAGTTTCCAACATGGAAGGTTTAGAATATACTTTCTTAGGTGGAAGACTTGAATTAGATCTTTCCTCGAGTGGAAGCTTTTCCTATGAAACAGAGGCTGCCGTGGTCGGTGAGGAAGCTTTTGCACTATCTTCCTTCGCTTCTCTAGTTCTTCTTGCATGATCGCTTCTACTTCTTTTCTCATATCAAGAGCAAAGTACTTCGGATCTTCCTTGTCATAAGCAGGAGCGGAAGGTCACTCTGGAGAGGGTGATCTCTCTTTATGCTGCTTCTTCTTCTGAATCTCCTTGCTTCCCTTGCGAGGAGATCCGACTTCCCTCTCCTTCAAGTACTCACCTTGAGTACTGCATCACCCATGATCTCTTCTGGAGGTCAGCTATCTGAATCTGAGCAAAGGCTCCAAATAGTGCAATCCGCTAGGATAAGAGGTGGTGCTTCTTCAGGTGGTTTCTTCTTCTAGGCTGCAGATGTCTTTTGCAGCTGAGGCTCTTTTCCTATGCGCTTCCTAGGGTCTTGTTCGTCTTCCTCTATGTGTAGACTATTCGTGCAATCCCCAGGATCTTACAAGGGCACTTGTCTAATCTGTCTTCTTAGATGAGGACCACCAGTGTCATGTTTCGCCACAATTGTTACATGCTCTATGAAGAGGATTTAGAGATCGTTGTGATGAAGAAGGTTACGAGGGCGTCCTGGTCTGTCCAGTACCAGTCTTATCCTTAGGAGTATAACGATTAAACTGAGTAGACGGGGTAGGAATAAAAGGTTGTACAGTCTCAATCATGTAGCAGGATTCTCCACTTGGATCGTGTAGGTACTCTTCATCGTCTTCTTCCCAGTCTGCCTAGTTGACTGCCTGATCTTGTGTTCATTGATCCCTGGTGTGTCCGGAAGAGTTACAGAGATTGCACCAAATGTTTGACCGGGAAGCCATGGGTTGCTTCCGCTTGTCCTTCGGGTTCAGAAGATGAACCTTCAAATCTACAAACTGTTTCAGCACTTCATCAATCCGAGGATCAGGTGTAGACTGAATAATCCGAGTCTCAGACACTTTCTGCACAACTTCTTCCTTGGATCGTGACTTCTCCTTCTTCTTTCTTCGTGCCTTCATATCATGTTCAGACTCTGATTTTGAACTGTCGGCACTAGACTCCTCAAAAGAAGATGATGCTTTTGAAGCACTGTTATCAGTTTCAGTGGACTTGGACTTCCTCTTGGACGTCTTGGAAGACTTCTTCGACTTCTTAGACTTCTTAGACTTCTTCGGGGTCTTCCCTCTGTCTTTCGTAATATTTCAAGTAATGCTTGAGGTTTCATACTGCTCTGCACACTTCTGTACCTCTACTAAGTTATCACTTTCTCCTCTTCTACAATACAACTCCATGTCTTGAGACAGTCCTCCCAAATACCAGTCCACGGCTTGCTGAGCACAGTAACCTGATTTTCCTTGGTTCTGAGGGATGTGATCCAGGAGGTCCTGAAATTTCTCAGTGTAGTCTCGCAGTGTCTCTTTCTTCTTCCGTTCCAACCTCTTAAGTTCTATGAGAGTCATCTTATCATAGCCCACTCCTCTGAATCTCTTCAGAAAGACTGCCTTCAGAGTAGCCCAAGTGGCCATAACTAAATCATCATCCAAAACTTTACTCATCCATTTCCTTCCCTTCACTACAATCAAACTAGGAAGTACATGGAGTCTATTTGCATCAGTGTCTTCCTTGTTGGATCGAGAGATGATCTCGAACATCATGATGAAGTCATCAACATCGTGGAACTGATGATACTTCTGTCGGGTATGGGAAGTCATGTTGGTGGTCGGCCGATGCAGCTGTCAACTTCTTCCTCTGTCAAGCCCAAGTGGTGGAGATGGTCTTCTCGAAGGTCCAAGTCTGTCTGAGTCAAGAATGTCGTCTTCTGAGTCAGAGCTGCTATCGCTACCACCCTCTGAGATTTCAGGAGCAATCCTTTCCTATCTTCCTTCACCTTGAGAATCCTCTCCCGCACTTGGAAAGACATCTTTTGCATAACCGAGATCAAAATCTACCTTGTAAACGAGGTCACTTGGTTGACTTTTGTCTTCTCCAAAGATTATGCTTGAGATGGAAGGCTCTTCCAAATCTACAGTTCGGATCTTCCTGAGCTCGTCTTCTTTCTTTTGGTGTCTCAGTGATATCCTCTGTTCTCTAGAAGTAGTTCACTGGGGTGAGTGTACCCACTCAGGGTCTTTACCCACACATCTTTTGTTTCTTCCTCTAGTCGGAGACATCCACTAGAGTGCTAATAAGAGTTGTCACTCTTCCTTTCTTTAGTACTTGACTTGGCAAGTTGAAGTTCTAAACAACTGTCCACATGTTAAGTTTCGTGCTTCATGTTGCGCTTGACTGGAAGCGAGGAATGGAGAAGCGGTCTTTTCCAATTCTCCCTGATGTCTCTCATCAGCTTCTGATTGCAGTTTCTGTCTTCTAAAGAAGATAGAGTTCCACAGCACACTAAAATTCAATCCAAGTTAGTCCTAATGCAACCAACTACTGGCACACAGATCCAAGAAGCTTAGAACAGTCGTTACTAAAATGAAATCTCCGGCAGTGGCGTAAAAAATACGAGGTTACTATATGTAGTGTCTCATGATTTCTCCTTTAGTCCATTGTAGCATAAAAGATTTCGTTCTCACCAAGAAGATTTAGACTAGTTATGCTGCTTTGGGTTCTAAGATTTGTCCAAACTCACAAACGCACGAGTTTTGTCCAGAAATATCTTCTTTTTACAAAACCACACGGGTTCTAGACCCTTCAAAAGATGCTCTGGACCATAACATACAATTATTACTGAAAATACCACACAAATATCCACTGAGAAGTCCGGGAAGATGATTACTACTTCCAGGTCACGGCTTCCAGTCTTCTCACGTCGGCTTCCATGATCGATTCTCGGCTTCTAGGGGTTCAACTCGGCTTCTGACACCTTCGGAAGACCACCTCTGCTTCGTAGATGTCAAATTACTACTCCAGATCACAAGTCACTTTCACGATTTTCAACGGGTTAGATTAATCACATGATGTATGCTCCTTGTAGCCTTCCCATGCTTCTGCTTGCTAAAATGGTCTTCTAGCAGCACTACAACGACATTCACATTCACTGATATCCAAACGGAGCTTCTGACACCAAATAGAAGAAAAGATGAAGATGAGAAGATGAAGAAAGAGAGGGAAGAAGAAAAAATCAACACAAGAGGAAATAAAATAAAAGAGAGAAATTAAAGTTTCGATAGGCTTCTAGTCTGGACCCTGACTAACAAGCCATCCTTGCTTGTAGTAAATTGAAGAAGAAGATCAAAGATTTGCTTATAGTCACACATGCTTCTAGTTGAGGATGACTTCTTCTGCTGTGGAAAGAATGCTTTTAGCTTCTTCTTTAGTTGCTCTCACTACTCTAATTCAAGGGATCAATCTCTCATGGACAGTCCTTGCATGGATCCAAAATGCTCCACTGGATGAGATACGCTTAGACTTTGCACAGCTTCTAACAATCACCACCACTTAGCATGAAGGCTTCCCATGCACAACTGGATATGAATTTGATGAAACTCACTCCTTAGAACACATAAACAAAGCTTCTGCAAACAAAATCTGAAATACAATCTCCGAGAAGAAGTTACCTTGGCTTCTGGAAGTTACTCCATCAACTTTCTATCACTACTCCTCGACACACCAGCTTAGAAGCAGGACTGCACGATGATGTTGTTCCATGTCTATGCTGTCTACTCCTGTCTTTTGTTGGGAGTGGAAGTGCAGACCTACTCTATGTGTAACCAAACTCTGCGTGTGTAATGTGTGTGTGTTTTCTACATCGACATTGATCTTATACAATTACCTTGAGTCGCAAGAGAGAGATCCCTTTCAATCGTAACTACAGTCCAGAGAAAAATGAGGTGCTGTCAGAAGGCCACCATCTCCTGATCTTCAGTCCTCCTGAGTTTTAGAAAGTAATCCTACTTCTACCGTAGCTAATCCTACCACATGGACAGTTGTACTACAAATAAAAGAAGGAGTTGTCCAGCTTACAGTAGCTAACTCCGATTTTCTACAAAATAGCAAGGTATAAACAGCCAACTACCTCTACTGTCTATTCTTGATCATCATATGTGATCTCCATGGGATCCGCACCTGCTTGACACTCTAATTCAGCTTCTGATACCACCTCTGCTTCGTAGATGTCAAATTACTACTCCAGATCACAAGTCACTTTCACGATTTTCAACGGGTTAGATTAATCACATGGTGTATGCTCCTTGTAGCCTTCCCATGCTTCTGCTTGCTAAAATGGTCTTCTAGCAGCACTACAACGACATTCACATTCACTGATATCCAAACGGAGCTTCTGACACCAAATAGAAGAAAAGATGAAGATGAGAAGATGAAGAAAGAGAGGGAAGAAGAAAAAATCAACACAAGAGGAAATAAAATAAAAGAGAGAAATTAAAGTTTCGATAGGCTTCTAGTCTGGACCCTGACTAACAAGCCATCCTTGCTTGTAGTAAATTGAAGAAGAAGATCAAAGATTTGCTTATAGTCACACATGCTTCTAGTTGAGGATGACTTCTTCTGCTGTGGAAAGAATGCTTTTAGCTTCTTCTTTAGTTGCTCTCACTACTCTAATTCAAGGGATCAATCTCTCATGGACAGTCCTTGCATGGATCCAAAATGCTCCACTGGATGAGATACGCTTAGACTTTGCACAGCTTCTAACAATCACCACCACTTAGCATGAAGGCTTCCCATGCACAACTGGATATGAATTTGATGAAACTCACTCCTTAGAACACATAAACAAAGCTTCTGCAAACAAAATCTGAAATACAATCTCCGAGAAGAAGTTACCTTGGCTTCTGGAAGTTACTCCATCAACTTTCTATCACTACTCCTCGACACACCAGCTTAGAAGCAGGACTGCACGATGATGTTGTTCCATGTCTATGCTGTCTACTCCTGTCTTTTGTTGGGAGTGGAAGTGCAGACCTACTCTATGTGTAACCAAACTCTGCGTGTGTAATGTGTGTGTGTTTTCTACATCGACATTGATCTTATACAATTACCTTGAGTCGCAAGAGAGAGATCCCTTTCAATCGTAACTACAGTCCAGAGAAAAATGAGGTGCTGTCAGAAGGCCACCATCTCCTGATCTTCAGTCCTCCTGAGTTTTAGAAAGTAATCCTACTTCTACCGTAGCTAATCCTACCACATGGACAGTTGTACTACAAATAAAAGAAGGAGTTGTCCAGCTTACAGTAGCTAACTCCGATTTTCTACAAAATAGCAAGGTATAAACAGCCAACTACCTCTACTGTCTATTCTTGATCATCATATGTGATCTCCATGGGATCCGCACCTGCTTGACACTCTAATTCAGCTTCTGATATCGTGGGTGCCTCTAGCGCAGCTGAGGTGGCATCCTCCTCAGTAGTAGCCATGTGCACTTCTGCAATCGACTCAGAAGCCGAAAGATGTCTCTGTGAAGCCGAATCCACCTGTGCTTTCTGACTCTTCTGCACAACCTGCTCGATGCTGGAAGATGAGACGATCTCACAGGGATCAGATGTAGTCATTTCCTCCACTCTGAACACCTAGAAAGCCATCTCCTCTTCATGTCTTCGGGGGCTTCCTCGCACTTCTTCTCTGCTTACAATGCTGTCACCACCAAGTGAACAGTAAGGTCGAACTCCTCCTTGTCGAGGTCTTCCACAATGGCTGGTCCTAGTGTACCAGAAGATGTAGTTGCAGAATGAGAGACCGAAAGAAGACCGTAGAGAGTCTTCAGTCCATCGATCTGCCGATCCAAGTAGCGGAACATGCTCTCCTTGCAGTCCACCAACATCACCCTGAAGACGTCGTCTCATGTGCGGGCTAGGGTCAAAAGCTTCCTTCCCGTAGTGAAGTTAAACTTCTTCCGAAGCGCTTCTCTCATATGCGCCATGACCTCCTTACCTCGTGCTTCTGCTTCTTCCCTTCTGCAGCTTTTGCTTCTGCAGCTTCCTGCTGTGCACTCCAAGTCTTCTTCTCCTCTGCCAGATCAGTTAACTTATCCCTGATCCGCAAAACTTCTTACTCCCGTTGCTGAAGTCGCACTTGCAACTCCTGGTTGCTCTTTCGCAATTGGGTCAGTTCCTTGACATGTCTTTCTAGGTGGAAGATCTCTTCTAACCGCAAAAGTAGACCTCTTCTTCGCACATCCTCCTGTCGTAGTTGGAACATCGATCCATGTCTTATCTTCTGGAGTCTTCGGAAGACTCCCTGTAGTCGCAAGAACTGTCTTCCTGGTTATCTTAGTGTCGGGGGTGTCTTCCTGCAAATCTGACTCAGATCCGGAGTGAATGGTAGGTAAGATGTGCTCTTCCTAAGAATGCTCATGTCTCATCCTCCTTGGTGACGACGTGTCGTCTATGTCGTTGGAATCATCTTCCCGAACAGTGATTAACTTTTGGTGAGTGCTCGGTCCTTCCTTCCCGATTCTCCTTCCCAATCTTCTTCCTCTGAGGTCTCCTCTTTGACCTCTCGATGTCTCGCTGATCCATACTTGACCAACTGGTTCTCCTTCAGGTCCTCCTTGGACACATACAGGTAGTAAAAGAAGGAGGTGAGATGTCCTCCTGCTAGGGTGTTCAAGTAACTAACTCGACATGGACGTAGACGTGAAAGAAGGTGCCCCAGTTGACGACCTCTCCTGCCCAAATCGCTTCGAGGAACTCCACATCATGAGGTATCTGACTTTCGGAACCTTTCCCTTGTGGAAAAGATGAAGGTACAACTTCCCTAGAAGACGCTTTTTCGGCTCCCGGTAGGCTTCCACCTTCCATCCGTTCCTCCCCTGTCGATCTTCCAAGAAGAGATATGTAGTACTCCCAGGTACATACGACTTCTCTAAGATGATTGTGAGAATCTTCTCCTTCTCATAATGGTGGTTCTCTGATTCAGGTTGGTGGAAAGCGATCTGAATCATTCCACCGTCCACATATGGTCTTCCTCGGATGACCCCTACCATGACAAGTACATGGTTTTGCGACGATAGGGCTGTCTAGACCTCCTCCAGAAGACCTTAGTCCGCGAGATTCTAGTCCCATGTGAAGAAGTCGAGGTCTAACTCCTTGATGAAAGGTTTGGCCTCGATCAACTCCGCTTGCGGTAACACCAACCCTCGAGGATCCATCGATATTTTGAGCTTCTGTTACACTGTACTGTCACACCACAAGTATCCCATTATTTGTGTGAGTGCTTATATAAATTTCATTAGGTATGACTATCTTATAGATTACTCTAGTTCGAAGATCTAAATCTAGAGTGATCAAAACTAGTCATAACTAGCTGAGATAGTTATAACTAAGTTAGGGAAACTATTAGAGGTTTCACTATGGCACTATGTGACAAGTGCGGAGCTCTAAATATGCTTCTCAAAAGTTGTAACTTTGTTGACCATCGCTGATAGGATGCATGATGGAAAGTCATGCACAAAGATCTAGAGATGCTCCTCAAAAGACGTATTAGTTTGTTGTCGTCTTCCGATTGGATAGTTTGGAAAGTTAACACTTTACAAAAGCTAAAATAGGAGAATCTCTTACTTTAGTAAAGTAGAACAAGTAATGTGTGGGCTATTCTTAAATTTTAGTAGCCTTTAGAAGTTTAACTATTTTGGATTGCGCACTTACCATGTGGTAACGTAACTTAGTAAAAGTTATCACGGTAAGAAGTTGTAGAATATATAAGGAGGAGTTGAGAGAGTGGAAAGGACTCTCATTTTCCTGTCTGTAAGTAAAGTGAGCATAGGAGACCTTGGGAGTCCTTGAGTATTTTGCGATGTAATGTTGAGAGCGGGATTAGAACTTGTTTGCAGGAACGCTATTAGAGGGACCGATGTGACCATACGGATCAGAGAGTTGAGTGAAGTGAGCATGGGCTTACTTAAATCTTTGTAATTAGGGTGCACTAGTAATCCTAGTCATCTGAGGTACCCCTGGGTGAGAGACAGGCCGGCTTACATTTTGGTTCCGTTGCCGGGACCTCGATACAAAGATTCGTATTTAGTCGTTAGTACAGTTCATGTCTGTTTTTGAGCATGAGTTCAGAACCTTTGTACATACATCATGTTATAGAGGGCAAGATAAGCTTTCCAGTAAGCTTGATATCTCCGAGAGATCAATTGTAAGGAGAGAGTTATGTCTTTCGGAAGTTAAGGGGGTTTTTCGGTATCAAACAGTGAGCTCTCGGGAAGGAGTTTATAGTCATTTTCATATTTTCAGTTTTTAGAGTACACGGACGACGCGTCGTCACCTAGGAGGATGGGACCTAGGAGCATTCCTAGGAAGAGCACACTTATCCTACCATTCATTCCGGATCTGAGTGAGATACGCATGAAGACACCCTCGACACTAAAATCATCAGGAAGACGATTCTTGTGACCACAGGGAGTCTTCCGAAGACTCCAGAAGACAAGACTTGGGTCGATGTTCCAACTACGACAGGAGGATGCGTAGAGAAGAGGTCCTCTTCTGCGATGAGAAGAGATCTTCCATCCCGTAAGACATTGAGAGTAACGTCTTCCCGAGCACAGAATGAAAAGTCCATTGTGATGGAAAAGATAAAGATGCCTCTGGAAGACAAGGAAGCTGCCACGAACCGGTTTGTAGGCATGAATTTGTCTTCTGCGAGAAGAAGACTAGAGGAGTTCAGTGCCTTCTTCTGCATCGAGATCTAGTCAACGATGGAGTTGGTGGAAAAGCGAGCTATGGTCGAGGAGAAGTCACAGCTTAGATTTGGTCTTCGGACATTGATTCAGCAAGAGGAAGCCGAGAAGTAGAAGATGGAAGTTCTGGAAGCCAATCTCCGCACCACGGAGAAGATTGCCATGAAGTACAAGACGGAAGCTTCTGCTTCTGTCAAGGAATTGGTCTAACTGCGGAAGAGCAACTAGGAGTTGCAGTCGCGACTTCAGTAGCGGGAGCAGGAAGTTCTGCAGATCAGGGGTAAGTTAACCGATCTAGCAGAGGAGAAGAAGACTTGGAGTGCACAACGGGAAGCTGCAGAAGCCAAAGCTGCAGAAGAGAAGAAGCAACGGGTGGAAGCAGAAGCCCAAGATAAGGAGATTATGACGCAGATGAGAGAAGCGTTTCGGAAGAAGTTTAACTTCACTGCGGGAAGGAAGCTTCTGAACTTAGTCCGCACATGGGATGACGCTTCCATGAAGATGTTGGTGGACTGCAAGGAGAGCATGTTCCATTACTTGGATCGGCAGGTCGAAGGTCTGAAGACTCTTTACGGTCTTCCCTCAGTTCTCACCACTACAGCTACGTCTTCGGTGCACCATGACCAACCATTGTAGAAGACTTCGACAAGGAGGAGTTCGATCTCGCTGTTCACTTGGTGGTGACAACTTTGGATCTACGAACAGGAGCACCTCCTGGACGTACAGCAACAGACGCCGGTGGCTGCTCTCTCTGCAAGTCAACTAGCTCCACCTTCAACTCACGCATCTGTCGGATAAGATCTTCCATCTGGTTTTGTTGACCATGGTTCTCCGCAAGTCTCTGAACCGGTGCTCTTTGTGCAAGAACTGACACAACTGGCATCAAAGATACTGCAGCCGAGACAACAGGTCTGGGAGCAAGAGCCGGAGGTTGTTGTACTTGAGGAGTAGCGCGAGGTTGAGAGATCACTTCTGCAAGCGGACGCCCTCTAAGTGCCACTCTTCCACGACTCTGTCTCGTTAGTACAGCAACAACATCCTCGACTCTCTCCGATCAGTAGTAACTCCTCCTTCAGCAGATCGATCAACCAACATGAAGCATAACCGATCTGCTGTAGCATGATCGGTAGCTTGCAGAAAAAGCTCTGTTCTCCTAGCATCTAATGTTATTCGCTCTAGAGTTGAAAGTTGTCGGTATCTCGATCAAACTCTCTCAGCAACTCATTCAAGCTCATCATACGACCAGGTTGCTGCTCAACCCAGTCCAAGAACATTCTCCTAGTAACTCTCTCTGAATCCTCTTCAAGAAACTCTTCTCGAAGAGATCGCTCAAAACTCATCCAGACACCTAGATTTCTTATTTGTACATCCCTAACTTGGTCCCACAACTCAAGGATTACAGCTAACTCAAAACTGGTTATCATCTCTATCAGTAACTCTGACGAGCTCCATCTCTCCTCGGTACCCATGCAGATATCTAGGAATATATCTAACCTCAAACCTTTCACATCGGTTCACAATAGCTTGCAAAGCCTTGGTGGATTTTAACTCACCCTCGATCGGATGCTGTTGGATCAGGGCCGCAAGCGTCTTCAAAATCTCAGTCGTATCGAGACCAGATGCAGATGTCGCAGCAGTTGCAAGTGCTGCAGCAAACATAGATGCAGCACCTGTAGAGGTAGCACCAGCAACGCTTCCGCTCTTCTGATCCATCTTCTTCTTTGTCTTAGAACTCAACCTCACGGTCAATCACTCCAAGATCTCTCAGTGGAAGCACCAGATGTCGTGGTGAGAGTTTTCTTAGGAAGGGTGGAACCTTCTGGCTGTAATATGATCGTGAAGGTTGTGATACATCTACTCAGGGAAGCACTGGGCTTTTGGCTGTGGTTGTTTACTACAGAGATAAGCTTCAGGTCATAAAGGACACTATAAACACTCACGCATGTCGATTTGATCCTCTAGTATGTTCAGAAAATGAAAATCAGGTCGAACTAGCAATAATATGATCAGACGATGAACTTTAACAGTCAAAAATCAGAAACATATGATGGCTTAGTCCTCAAAAACTTCTCTTACATGTAAATGAGACCCTACTGAACACAGATATGAAGTTTCAGCCTGAGATCAAATTTGAGCACAGAGATATGGGCAGAAACGTTCTGAGCAAAGAAATTATGACAATTTCTGATACCCAGACAGCTATTTTGACCTAGAATAGAGAATTGGCTCGATAACTTTCGATGATTCTTACAAGATTTGGAGTCTACAGCATGCTTAAAATCCTTGTGAAATTTGATCTCCTGATTGTACATAGTTCTCCAGATCTCGATCTCTGAAGTTGCTGCTCTAGATTGAGAGTTTTTCAGACCTCTTCTGCTTCAGCGGTTGTCTTGAATTACTCACTCACTCAATTGACATGAAAATTTGTGGACAGTTGTAGCCCTGCTGACAGTGAACGCGAACGAAGGTTTGAAGTGACTTTCTCAATTCTGCTGCGATTGACACCAAAAACCTCAAAATCAACAAAAGTGGTGCAATTCTGACATAATCCGAACTTCAATATGTCATAACTTCTTCTTTATTACTCCAAATCTATCAAGAATTTCACTGACAGCAACTAGCACGACGAGCCCTATTCTCTTGTGTTCTTAGATTTCAGAATGTCTTTATCAGTTGCTCGAACTCCTCTTTAGACCTCTACTTCTAAGTTTAGTATTTTACTAAACTTAGAAGTAGAGGCAGGGAAAGTGCAGGGAAAGTTCATAACTTTCCCTGCACAAAAGGACAGGGAAGTTCAAGTGAAGCTATAAGCCCCTAAAGTGCCAACATAAATCTTAAACTACATGCGAAGACATGTAAAATGACATGTAACCCTGAAAAATAACTTAAACGCGCTAGAAAGTATGCATGGGCGACATGTAAGTACAACCCATGAGCTTAAACGCTATCAACATGGTAAACAACCTACTAAGACTCAAAATATATAACATCCTCCAGAATCGACTTCTCTAAGAGAGAACTTCACTCAGAGAGACTTAACTCATGACAGGGAGGTGAATTATTTACTATGTGAAATTATTCACATCACGATAGCGTGGATCCAAAGTGCTCCACTGGATGAGACAAGCTTGGACTCTGCACAACTTCTTACAATCACCGCCACTCAACAATTGTACATGCACAATTGTGTATGAATTCGATGAAACCCACTCCCTAGAAGGCACATACAAAGCTTCTGCAACCAAAATCTGAAATTCAATCCCCGAGAAGAAGTTACATTGACTTCTGGAAGCTACTCCATCAGCATTCTGTCTCTACTCCTCGACACATCAACTTAGAAGCAGGACTGCACGATGATGTCGTTCCCTGTCTATGTTGTCTATTCCTGTCTACATCCTCACGATCTCCTCCTGGGAGCGGAGGTGCAGACCTACTCTATGTGTAACCAAACTCTGCGTGTGTAATGTGTGTATGTGTCTATCATTTTCTACATTGACATCTATCTTATACAAGTGTCTTGAATCGCAGGAGGGAGATCTCTTCCAATTGCAACCACAGCCCAGAGAAAAGTGAGGCACTGTCAGAAGACCACCACCTCCTAGACGTCAATTCTCTTGAGTTTTAGAAAATAATCCTACTCCTATCGTAGCTAATCTTGTCACATGGACAGTTGTACTAAAAATAAAAGAGAGAGTTGTCCATCTTAAAATAACTAACTATGATTTTCTACAAAATAGCAAGGTATAAACAGCTAACTAGTCTACTGCCCCAGGTGTGATCTTCATGGGATCCGCATCTGTCTCACACTCTACTTCGGCTTTTGATACCATGGGTGGCTTTGCTGGTACCTCTAGCGTGGTTGAGGTGGCATCCTCCTCAGTATAGCCATGTGCGCTTCTGTCATGGGTTCAGAAACCGGAAGATGTCACTGAGAAGCTGAATCCACTTGCGCTTCCTGACTCTTCTGCACGACATGCTCGATGCTGGGAGATGAGGTGATCTCACAGAGGTCAGAGGCAGTCATCTCCTCCACTCTGAAAACCTAAGAAGTCATCTCTTCTGTCTGTCTTCCAGAAGACGTCTTGTCTTCTGGAGCTTCCTCGCTCGTCTTCTCCATCTGGTGTGACAATCCTGATCATTTTCAAAGAGACTGTCAAGAACTTACGGCTGCTTTGCAAGATGGTGTGGTTCGCTACTAGAACGGTAAGCTACACCTTTCTTCGACTGGAGAGCCGCTGAACACGCAGTTTGGACGAGGAGGCATGAGAAGTCTGTCTCAGATTGCCGCGGCTGCGACTGTGAATGTGTTGATGACACCATCGGTAAATTCTGATGTATATGTTGGACATATTGAGGTTTCTTCTAATCTTACGATGCTAGATAGGACTACTGAGAAGAAAAATGCTCAAGTTCCTTCTGAAATATTGAAGAGAGGAGCAGAGACTATCCATAGAGTTACATGGTGGGGAGATCTTGTTGACGTTGCATCTATCAAAGCATTCTTGGACGTGGATAGACACCTTCATTGGTAGGATGCTTCTGTGGAGGAAAAGAGACGGCGAGAAGCCTCTGAACTTGATACTGGAGTTCCAGAGGAGACAAGAGATAGTCGAGAGAGTCACAAGGAGACGAGCAACTCCTCCAGAGGTTACATGCTCCAGGAAGAGGGTTTAGAGGTCGTTGTGATGAATAAGGTTGCCAAGACGTCCTTGTCTGTACAGTACCAATCCTATCCTTAGGAGTATAACGATTAAACTGAGCAGGCGGGGTAGGAGTAAAGGGTTGTACTGTCTCAATCACGTAGCAGGATTCTCTCACTTGGATCCTGTAGGTACCTTTCATCAGCTTCTTCCTAGTCTGTCCAATTAACTGTCTAATCTTGTGTGTACACTGATCCCTGGTGTGTCTGGAAGAGTTACAGAGACGGCACCAAATGTTTGGTCGGGAATCCATGGGTTGTTTTCGCTTGTCCTTCGGGTTCAGAAGATGAACCTTCAAATCTGCAAACTGTTTCAGCAGACTGAATAATCTGAGTCTGAGGGATTTTCTGCACAACTTCTTCCCTTGATCATGACTTTTCCTTCTTCTTCTTTCGTGTCTTCTTCTCCTGTTCGGACACTGATTTTGAACTTTTGGCACTAGACTCTTCAGAAGCAAATGATGCTTCCAAAGCACTGTTATCAGTTTCATTGGACTTGGACTTCCTCTTGGACTTCCTGGAAGACTTCTTCGACTTCCTGGACTTCTTCGAGGTCTTCCTTCTATCTTTCGTCATATTCTGGATAATGCTCGAGGTTTCATACTGCTCCGCACACTTCTGTATGTCTACTAAGTTATCACCTCCTCCTCTTCTACAATACAACTCCATATCTTGAGACAGTCCTCCCAAGTACCAGTCCACGGCTTGCTAAGCATAGTAACATGATCTTCTTTGGTTCTGAGAGATGTGATCCAGGAAGTCTTGGATCTCTATGTAGTCTCGTAGTGTCTCTTTCTTCTTCCGTTCTAACCTCTTAAGTTCTATTTTGGGGTTACTAAGGATGTGCACCTTGCCACAAGGTGCTACCAATTCTGTAGCACATATGATGAATGGCATGAATAAAGTTTTGAGGGATTTCATTCCTGAAAAAACTATGCCATTCCTTGATGATGTGCCGATCAAAGGGTGTGCTGAGGAGGAGAAGAATGAGGTAAAGGATCAGAGGGGGTGCCGTAAGTTTGTTGCAGATCACATAGCTGACTGTGATAAGATATTGAGTCGATTGGAGGAGGTTCATTTGACTTTATCAGGAGCAAAGTCTGTATTTGGAGAACAAGAGGTGTTGATTGTGAGGCACCTATGTGGATCTTATGGTCGGAAACCTTGTCCAAACAAGGTTGATGCCATTGGAGAAGATTGCTCCAGAAATCTTAGAGGGTAGAAGCGACAGCAACTCTGACTCAGAAGATGACGTTCTTGACTCAGACAGACTTGGCCCTTCGAGAAGATCATCTCCACCACCTGGGCATGACAAAGGAAGAAGTTGGCAGCTGCATCAGCCGACCACCGAGAGTCAGCCTATCATAGTCCACTCCTTTGACTAAGAAATACACGGAGTCGATCTACATCAGTGTCTTCCTTGTTGGATCAAGATATGATCCCGAACATCGTTATAAAGTCATCAGCGTCGTCATCATTGTCATGGAACTGATGGTACTTCTGCTGGGTATGAGAAGCCATGCAATCTTTCTTCACCTTGAGAAGCCTCTCTCGCATTTGGGAAGACGTCTTCTGCGTAACCGGGATCAAAATCAACCTTGTAAACGAGGTCACCTGGTTGGCTTCTGTCTTCTCCAAATATTATGCTCGAGATGGAAGGCTCTTCCAAATCTACGGTTCGGATCTCTTGAACTCTTTTTCTTTCTTTTGGTGTCTCTGGGATATCTTCTGTTCTCTAGAAGCGATTATGCTTCTAGAGAACAGAGGATATCCCTGAGACCTACTCGAGGTCCTTACCCACGTATTTTCTGCTTCTTCCTCTGGTCTGAAGCATCCAATCGAGTGTTGAGTGCTGAGACGAGGTGTCACTCTTCTCTTCTTCTAGTACTTGACCTGGCAAGTTGAAGTTCTAAACAACTGTCCACAGGTTCGGAACGTCTCCTTTTCTTGCTTCATGTTGCGCTAGACTGCAGACTTCTATACATGTAAGATCAAGTCTTCCAATAAGCTCTTGGAAGCGGGGAAGCGGTCTCTTCCAATTCCCTTGATGTCTTTCATCAGCCTTTGGTTGCGGTTCCTATCTTCCAAACAAGATAGAGTTCCACATCACACTAAAATTCAATCCGAGTTAGTCCCAACGCAACCAACTACTGGCACACATATCAAGGAAACTTAGAACAATCGTTACTAAGATGAAATCCTCAGCAACGACGTCAAAAATACGGAGTTACTATATGTAGTGTCTCAAGATTTCTCCTTTACCTCATTCTAACATAAAAGATTCCGTTCCCCAAGAAGATTTATACTAGTTACGTTGCTCTAAGTTCTAAGATATGCCCAAATTTACAAATACTTGGGTTTTGTCCAGAAATCTCTTCTTCTCGGAAAACCGCACGACTTCCAGACCCTTCAAAAGGCACTCTAGATCCTAACATACAGTTACTACTTAAAATACCACACAATTATCCACTGAGAAGTCCGAAAAGACGATTACTGCTTCCAGGTCATGGCTTCTAGTCTTCTCACGTCGGCTTTCAGAAGTAATTCTCGGCTTCTGGATTCAACTCGGCTTCTGACACCTCCAGAAGACTGTCTCTGCTTCGTAGATGTCAAATTATTATACTCTATCACACATTGCTCTTAAGATTTTTCAATGGGTTAGATTAATCACAGGTGTATGTCCTTTGTAGCCTTCCCAAACTTCTGCTTGTTAAAACGGTCTTCAAGCAGCACTACAACGACATTCGCATTCATTGATACTCATATGAAGCTTCGGAAACCACATAGAAAAAGATAGGGAGATGAGAAGATGACGAAAGAGGGGGAAGAAGAGAAAATCCAAACAAGAGAAAACAAAAGAAAAGTGAGAAATTAAGATTTTGACATGCTTCTAGTATGGATCCTGACTAACAAGTCATCACTGTTTGTAGTAAATTGGGGAAGAAGATCAAAGATCTGCTTACAGTTACATTGTCTTTCGATCGAGGATGACGTCTTCTACTATGGAAAGAAAGCTTTCGGCTTCTTCTGTCTTTGCTCCGATTACTCTAACTCAAGAGATCAATCTCTCATGGACAATCCGTGCGTGGATCTGAAATGCTCAACTGGATGAGACAAGCTTGGATTCTGCACAACTTCTAACAATCATCGCCACTCAACAGGAAAATTTTTCATGCGCAATTGGGTATGAATTCAATGAAATTCATTCCCTAGAAGACATAGACAAAGCTTCTACAAACCAAGTCTGAAATCCAATCCCAGAGAAGAAGTTATAAGCCTAGTAGGCTTTTGGAAGCTACTCCATCCATGTTCTGTCACTACCTCTCGACACATCAACTTAGAAACAAGACTGCACGATGATGTCATTTTTGTCTATGTTGTCTACTCTTGTCTCATTCTTACGATCTGTTGCTGGGAGCGAAGGTGCAAACCTACTCTACGTAAAATCTCACTCTATGCGTGTAGTGTGTGTATAAGTGTATGTGCTCAATTTT
This sequence comes from Asterella californica, assembly GCA_036924285.1. Classification (NCBI taxonomy): domain Eukaryota; kingdom Viridiplantae; phylum Streptophyta; class Marchantiopsida; order Marchantiales; family Aytoniaceae; genus Asterella; species Asterella californica. The sequence continues at coordinate 46,600,718 of JAYKYS010000003.1, read as the reverse complement.
CTACATTGACATCGATCTTATATAATTGTCTTGAGTCGTAAGATGGAGATTTTTTTCAATCGCAACTCACCGCCCAAAGAAAAATGAGAAGCTGTCAAATAACCACCATGTTTTGATTCTCTTGAATTTTAGAAAATAATCTTACTCCTATCGTTGCTTATTTTATCACATGGACAGTTATCCTAAAAATTGTTTATTTTATCACATGGACAATCATCCTAAAAATGAACTTGTGTGTTTCTCTCTGCCTGTTTCTTGTGTCCATCCATATGCTTTTCTCCAAAATTTTAAAAAATAATACTATTCCTATCACTACTTTTCCTACCACATGGACAATCATCTTAAAAATAAACCTATGTTTCTCTCTACTTGTTTCTTGTGTCCATCCAGAATATACTTTTCTTCCCACTCTGGAGGAATGTGGTTGAACTTCGATTAGCTGACTGTTGTAAGATCCTCCTTTCAGCTTCCATACTGGCTTGATTCCCATCCAGACACTAAAATTCTTGAAGGTTACCCCGCGCAGTTACAGCCGTAAAGTCTTCAGGCACCACACCAATCAGCAAAGATTATCAGTGAAAGCTAACTACCTCCGAGTAGAGATGTGAGCTCAACAGCACGCACATGAGCTTAGATTGCATGCGCTGAAGCCATGAGGCGGTCTGCTACTCGGTAACTGCCATGCAAACAGAACAGGGAGCAAGCAACGTACGGCCCTCATCAAGTAGCTCCACGATGATGGAGTCCAACTGAGTTCTGCTAACAAATTAAGTGGTTTCAGATTCTGGGACCCAGACTACAGATTCACAGCTTCGGAATTAACTCGGTTGGTAATTCTCAACGATCTGTTATAAGTAATTATTAAATTACTTGCTATTGAAAGCCATATTTCCAGAATCATAGTTTCAGAATAGATCGCTTTGTAGGCCTTCAACTGGTCGTTGTGTTCTTACTGTTCTTCCTCGCCTTGCTCTCGTAGAACAGATGCACCTTACGGATAGACTTCGTGCTGGTCACCAGCTATTTACCTGTAATTTGAAGATCCGGACGATTCCCTAGGTAATGTCTGGCTTGCATGTCAGGCTGTGAGGAGGAAGTCCACTCACGTTTAGCATTTTCAGATTGGACCTGAAACTTCTCATGCGCCCAGCAAAGTCGTCCTGGGGCTTGATGCGCTTTCCATCCTTTGAGCGTCTCATGCCATCTCAGGAACCTCGAGAAACAAAGAATGTCCTAACATATGAGGGCAGATAAATGCATTAAATGTGGGGAGGTTCTTACTTCTGAACGAAGATAATAATATTAACTTGTCACCCACCTGCAAAGACAAGTGCTTGTGAACATTATCCACAGAGCATCAAACGATAGCTACGTGATGGCTACCGAACCAGGCAAATGGACTACAGTTCGCAGGAAGCTAAACGACCAGAACTGGCAGAACTCAGGTTGCGCGAAGGGCAGAGTGCATCTGGTAGATATAATTACCGTAAAAGACCTATTTCTAAAACAAACTGCTTCGGGAAGTATCGTCAACGCACTATTTCTTAAACTAAACTCCTTAGAGAGGTATCGTAAAAGATCAGGTGTTATCGTCAGGGTTGGAGTGAGCATGTGGAGATCAACAGAAGGGCGACCCCGAGCCATGAGGGCTCGAGACGGGAAACAGGGTAAACCTTTTCGCGCGATCGGAACAACTGTTCCTGCTCGCTTGTGATGGTGTCACATACCTCCTTGCACGGCATTCGCTGGAGAAACAACACATCTTGGCCTAGTGCAGATCGGTCTGCGAACACGTCGACGGACGCAATGTTCCAGGAAATTATTACAAAAGAATTTGCTCATCAAATTAATCAAATGAATCATCGAAAGACTAGAATACTCCTAAAAATTGTGAGTCTAAAGTATAACGTATTTTGCTCCCATCTGCAGGGAAGGTAAACTGCACCTACTTTAAACAAGGAGTTAAGAACAATGTCACTCTTACTCCAGAGGTCTTGCTGTCCAAAAGCGAAGGACTGAAATCCAAAGGAGCAGCTGTACAGTTGCCTGTAATCCTACGCCGATGTTGTGTGCTACCTCAAAACCTATAAACAATTACAGTGCCATTTTCTTCTGCTTGGATTACGCCTCCTTGTCTTCACCTCCCGGACCTTCATCCGCTCCTGGTTGAGCTTGTGGACCACCTAGACCAGATGGTGGAACAGATCCTAGATCCGAACTGGTGAAGCCGACGGATCTATCTGAAATGGGCCCTGTCGGAACAACTGTCGAAGCTACGTTATCCATCCGTCTGGCCCAACCAGCTCCGAGTACCACCGGGGCAGATCCTTCGCCACCGGGCCAAGTAGCAATCGTCCCATCTCCATGAGATACAGAAAGGCGTTCAGCTCCAGTCCAACCAACACGCGGCCCCAGACCAGCGGAGACTGTGCTTGTTTCACCTCCGGACCAGCTGACACTTGGACCTAATCCCGTGGTTTCTCCTGGCACAGAAACTCCATTCCAATTGGGAGCTCCGACCACTCCGTCAGCCACTCTATCACCTCCGCACCAAGTCGCACGCGAGGCAACAACTCCAGACCCAGAGAATGCTGTATCTCCTACCCAAGGAGCACCTAGAGGCAAACCAGGTCCTGCAACACCTTCAAGATAATCATCTTCCGATGCTAGAAGTTCGGTAAACGATAGAGAAGCTGTACCCCGGGCTGACAGATCCAGCGGGGTTGAAAAGTCACTAGGCAGATCAAGCTGTCCTGAACCACTGTTGCTGGCCCACAGATTCACATTATGCTCGCCCAAAGACGACAGGGGAGTCGTCAGCTGGAGTTGTTGTTCGAGATCACACATGAGCCCATTTGTCAGTTCGAAAACAGATCCGGTTAAGCCATGACCAAAATTACTGCCATCCACAGCCAGGGCCTGCTCGGCTTGATTGGTGGCAGCGACGAAGTCCTTCGTATCGTTGAACCCACACAAGTCCTTCTCCAAAGGATATCTCCAAGAGGGTTGTAACGTTCTATTCACATTCTCCGCATCTATAACCTCCCCATGATCGACACCTCTCCTGCGACCCTTCGCAGCAGACCGCTTTTGCCGTGTGCCGCTGACAGGACAAGAGGGCGCTCGACATTTGCGACATTTGTGGCACTTGAACCCCATGAGGATGGAGGCATCTTCTGGGATTAGACCTACTGCATCCCCATGGTACCACTCTGGATATACAAGCAACACAACGGAACGTTATCATCGGCATGTAGAACAACCGAGTGGCCAGACTAGCGATTACATGGAAAAGGAAGTAAATGATTCAGAATTACAGTGACACCCTATACACAAGCAAGTCAGATTAAACCGAATAAGGAGAGAAAACTAAGTACACGTTGTGTACACAGGAAACCAGAAGAGAAAACAGGACAGATTACCTTCGCACCACTCGCAACTTATAAACGAGTACCCAGGATCATAACCTTCAGAGCAGAGTGAGCAACTCGGGCCAGTGGCCGGATCTACCCCAACCTGGCCGGCAAACATCAATCTTTCTTCTCTGAACCGAGCGACCTCTTCGTCAGACTTTGTCTTTCGACGAACGAACTGCAGCCCGTGGCTGGTCTTCTTCTTTTCATTTGAAAGAAGGACGTGATTATTATCGGTCTCTTCACTCGTAACTGGTAGACCCTGGAGAAGAACTTTCAGTCTTCTCCGCTTTTGAGGAGACTTTTTCTTCTCCACGTGGCCAGCCTCGAATCCCTCCTCCGAATTATCTGCCTCAGTGGGCGCAGTGTCTTTGCGCAGCCCCATCTTCCTCTTTGAGGAAAGTCTGCTTTCATCTTCTTTGGCTGACACAGCAGACGTAAGAGTTACCTCCTTCTTCCCGAACTTCAGTTTAACCTTCAAAGGCTGATCCTGACTGACCGAAGGACATTTACCAGGGGACATACTGTTCTTTATCCTCGACGAAGTCCTCCTTTCCGTCTGCATCATATCTGGGCTGGAATGCGACTCCTTCCCAACAGACTGTAGGCTCTTCAATTTCTTTCCCGACTTGCTTCTTCCTGCCTTTGCCGATCCATTGGCCTGCAAGGACAGGGTATGACCTTTCTTCTCAAAGAACTTATCCTCCAATTGAGTCGAGTCGTGGTCGGAACCTACAAGCAGGCCATTCTTCTTGTTCCCAGTCTTTTTCCTGCCTGATTGACAGAGATCCTTCTCGGGAGAAGCTGGACTGGCAACGGCAGGACCTTTGTCCTTTCTCTTCGACAAAGGTTTTGTTGTCGAACAAACTTTCGGACCATCTTCATCTGCATGGCCCACTGCAGTACCCTTGCTAGATCCAGCAGAACCGCCTTCAGCAAACTGCGGTTGCATGCTGCGTATCTTATATGAAGGCTTCCGGTTACGCTGACCCAGTCGGAGTTTAGCACAATTCTTGCAAACTGCTACGTTCTCACGGCCATCAATGGTTTCTTCGACTTCAGTACAGCCGATGTGAAATTTCTCTGCTTCACAAATGACAATCATAGACTTAGAACACATCCAATGTTAACCCCAAACTGACATGCAATTGGAGCTCTGTGCGTCAGACGGGATATATGCCACAGAAAACTGACAGTCCAGATACAATTCCGTTTGAAAATGCAAAATTTGAGCTTATCTGATAAAGGAGCTGGAGCTGCGTCTAACGAATCACATACCAGTACACCGCTGACATTGCTGAGATTGGCTGGAAATACACAGATAGTTTTTGGCGTCACCAAACCCACCAACATTTATGTCAGTAGAAGATTTGTGAGAAACATTTACGTCAGTATAAGCTTTACACACATTATCAGTGCAACTACATATGTACGCCGACAGCAAGACTTGGGAGACTATGTACAGTACAAAAGTGTTAATACAGCAGAAGAAACGGTGCTCCCAAACACACCTCTCTGTGCAGCTCAAACGGCAGAACCCACAGATCCAGCTCGACGGCGAGTCCTCTAACTTGTATCGGTCGGGGTCGGTTAGCTTGTCCCAGAAAGAAGGCTTCTTCTGAACAGCATAGGTTTGCCCTTTACGAGCTTTAACAGATTTATGTAGCTTCATTTGTTCTGTTTTACGCCTTTTCTGCTCAAAGTCCTTCACCAACCACAGTGGCACATCTTTATCGAGACTCCACTGTTTACTTTCACTTTCTTCATTGATACCTGCTGATGACAGCTTCTTGCTCGCGTAGTTGCCATTAGAGCTAGTCACAGTCTTTGCAGAAAGATCAAGCTGTTGGTGAGTCGAGTCCTTCGTCTCCGCAACATTTACTGGGAAATGCAGCAGATACTTGACAACACCCTTGTCCTCTGATTTGGACACAATCTCAGCCTTTGTCATTTTGTTGTCGTTTGAAGCTTTTCCATTCTGGCTTGAAGATGCTTCAAAAGGAGAGTTCATCTCACTCCACTTGATGCATTTATCCAAACATCTTACCTGGAAGGACATATTAACATACAACTTTATTCGGTTTTCTCATACTGGACGAAATGACCTTGTTGAGGTCAACTGTGAAGTTACTTAGTTGGATCCTCACACCACAGTCTGATAGGACCACAAGTAACAACGTGCAACAGACTGTATATGATTCGTCCGGGTAGAATGGCAGCTCAGCTAAGGAGCAAGAACCACGCTCAACGACAGAGATAGCCCAATGAAGTACATAGAAAGTGCAAAAGGGGAAGGTGCAACAGACTGTATATAATGGTACACGGGTAAAGCAGTTCTCGGAGGAAACAGTAACTTCGCCCGCACACTTAGGTAACCCCCCAAATAGTTTAGAACCCATGCAAGTACAAAGTGAGTAACAAAGACTGATGTGCACGTAGGCTAACTTGGTTTGAGAAGTTAGAGAATGTATATAACCGAGCTCGGACCAAGGGGAAATGTGTAGGAGAAGATGGTACCCCAGGTAGGGAAGTTGCAGGAGAGATGGCAAGTACATTATGCGATGCCTAACGATCTAAGCAAAAAGCATCTATGACTGTAATGTAGAGCAGGAAGCGAAAGCGAGGCGATGGCAAGTTATCTAGATAAGGACAAGCATGAACATACAGAGAACGATATGCATCGTCATGGAGAAGCAAGCATGAAGCAACCGTGAATAATCCAAGCAGCATTTACAACGCCAGATTGTCAACCATGAAGAAGGTTAGAGGCGATTCTCTCTTCGTCCCGGACGCTGCTGTAAGTAATGAGTACTGAAAAAACTACCACAAGATACAGACAGAGCACTCCCCTGTAGCATCCACCTCAACCAGCTCTCTGACTTCATCAGCACCCAACAGGGAGGGTTAGGCCATAGATGAGTAGGGAAAGTGACCAAACGAAGTTTAGGACTTTTCCAGCTCAGCAGGGCCTTGTCGGTACAGGAGTTTCTGTTCAGTTCCGGGAACATCGGAGGGCGAACTCCCGTTCTTAGTGTAGTGGTAGATCCGTGAGCTTGTGGAGAGAAATGCCCAAGGATTAATATAAGGAAAACTCGTCGTAGTCAGCAAACCGTTAAATAAAGATCAAAACAACAACAAACAGAAAGCAGTGAAACGTCAGCTTGAGAGAAACGAGAACGGTCAAAAGCAAGAGAACAAGGAGATGAGGGAGGAAAGGTCAAAAGAAGATATTTTGCATAGACAGAGGAAGAACCTGAACTGAATCGTGCAGTGTATGCCCTGATTAGCTCCTTACTGACATGAAAGCGTCAGTTTGGAAGCGAAGGGCGAATCACAGTATACAGGTTGGAAGTGGTTCAGGTTGTAGATCACAAACCTGTTGTGCAACAAACTGTTTATATGTATATACTATATAGAGAGATTGACAATAACGGAAGATGAACAATCCAAGTATTGGAAAAGGCCAGACGTCTCGAGGAAACGAGATCAAATAGAGTATTGGGTTATGGATTTCTGATGTGGCATTGAGGAAACTAGACGATTTGACAGCTAGTCCCAGATCACAACGCAGAACGCACCAAAGCAGCATATTAGAAAGAAAGAACTACTCTGAGTTAAATCAGGTTAAGTTCACTGAACCAACCTGAACTGCCAGCTGGGCAACTGCAGAAACTTTTTCTGTTTTCGCCTTCCAAGCGCACTGGAATGTCCTTCGAGGAAGGTCGGAGGTTTTCGGATAAATGAGATCTGGTATCTCCTTCAACCCTCCTGCATACGCGAAGTTACATAAGAACAGAGTATTACTTGTGATCGACCTGGTATTGAAATAAAAGCCAGAAGATATTCCGCAAGGAAACAGCGGTAAGGTAGATTCCCATGACCTGCCACAGAATCAACGATGTCTCGACACTCAAATCGTGGTACTCGGCGTAAGTTTTGGCGCGGATTCCGGGATATAGTGCGTTCATGTACCTGATTACGTGACAGGTAAATGGGACTTTTATATCGTCTGTCTGTTTGTTTGTTTATTATATAGGTTGCCTCTAGGTTTGCTCAAATCCCGTTGAAAGCTTGTCCTATGACCTCATACTATCTGGACCACCGGCTTTGTATCCCTGCGAAGTTCTAGCTCAGCAGCGCACGCAATGCATGTCACAATTCGCAACGAGTCGGTTGCCTTCAACTGACCAACCCAGATCCCCCCATAGTAAGCATGTCAGCCCTGCCGGGTTGCGGAGTTTTATACTAATCTCGAAACAAAATCGGCTTTTCCTCGGCCAGTGATATTCACACATCGCACATGTTACATTTCTCAAGCCACAGTTGTGAGCAATACGGGCCGGATGCGTTTTAAAAGCATTTGACTGATCTACTTTTGCAGCCTGCATGAGACGGGGCAATTTCCCATGATACCCAGTGCATATGCATCAGACTAAGGGACTGGAATACAGAAGTACTACTGACTCAGCGGCACCAATCTCGGTGCAGACCGCCGAGAAAATGACTGACTGACGGACGCGGTATAAACTGACTATGTGGAAGCGAAGCACAAAAACAGTTCAACAACAAGTAGCTGTGGCACCACTCATTCATGATGGATTCATTCATGAATTCATAATTCACTACACTGCCACACCACTGTGGTGTGGCACCACCAACACAACATAATAACCACAACTTTATCCGCTTCAACCCATCTCTCCTGGTAAATACTACCAAGACAAACCCACAGCTCCACGGTTCTTTCATGATGACAAACGAAAAGGAATGACCCTTCACCGCTAATTACCTTGGCGTGCGGCTTTCCTTAAAGTCTTTCGGGGAAGACTTTCCCAATTGTAAACTTGTCTTGAGAAGTCACCTCCTCTCCACCATTTTACTCCAAAACAAGCTCCATCATAAGCAAAAGCAGTTGGAGTCCTGGAAATTGTTGGGGGCCGTCCCCGCTTTTTGAGGGCAACCTTCTTAGAGCCTAGACCTCCATCTCCACAGGTAGATATCACATAATTGGAAACCAACGGGGGTGCATCTTCCACAACCTTCTCCCAGTCTGGTGTCAGGACAACTTTTCGAAGACTCGACTCCATCTGCACGGGACACACAAATAGCTTACGCTTTCCTTTCTCAAATGTATCATTAGACCCAAATTAGGTGTCCACGCATTAGATGAAAAGCGAAAACCTAATGAAAAAGAGAATATCTGCAAGAGACCTTCCAGACAAGAGACGGCTTTAAGGAAAGACCTGAAGGTTTGGGTCCAGAGTAGTGCATCTCCCTAAGGTCTCGATCCAGAGGAGACTCCTTTGGCTTTCCCAAGGCCGACATATAGCTTGGCGACACAATAAGAGAGGCAAAAGCTTCTCACGTGTAAAACTGAACTTGGAAAACAGTACATGCATATCCTGCAAGACCTTACCTCTAGAAGAGCCCGTCGAACATCTCCGATAGATCTTCCCTGCTCAACGCGCTTCCGCCAAAGTTTCCTGTAACTAACCAGCTCCCAAGGGCCAGCTAGAAGACCTTGTAAATGTTCTTCCATGTACAACATATACGCAGCAACAGCAGCGTAATGACCTGCCGCTCCCTTGATGGGCCTTATTCCTCCAGGTATTCCTGCAGCACCTCCTGAGATCTGCCCTGTGACTTGAGTTAGAAGGCACCCCTTGCGATTCGGTGTCCTACAATTTATGCACCAACCGCATTTTTCCTTCGGAGCCTCCATAGATCTCTTTTTCAAACTCGGCCAAAGGAAGGTAGGGGCAGCCAGAGAGAAAGCTTTTAGCTGATCTGCAGCGCTTGGGGGCTTCAGCTTCTTCTGAAATCCTCCTTTCTCGTCTGGCGCATCTTCAGAACTACCAGCCATAGCAGCCAAGTACGCTGCAGCAGTAAAGACGATATCACCATTTGTGTACTTGTTGATGTATGCACATGCGTTGATTTGAGTTAGAGACGAGAAGTTGCTAGCTGTCGTGGAAAACAGCTTAACGGTTATCTGCTGCACTGTAGGTGTTGGTCTCCCAGGATCAACCAGGTTGTCTTTCTGCTCAGTCTTGAACTCTGTCAACTCAATACAGGATGAGACATTGTTGCCTGCGGAAGCCAAACCTGCGGGAGTCTTCGTACTCAGCGGTTGACCACACGCCGTCTCACCTGTGAGGTGAGCTGACAGTTGCTGGGCCCCTTGACTAGCTACATCTCCGTTACCTTCCTCCGTGGCCAAAGTTTCCACTGAAAAACCAGATATTGCATCACCCTTACTCACGACACCTGGGCCTACTAAGGGAATGACGGATTGCTCAACAGCCACATCACTTGCAGCAGCATCAACTTCAGTGACATGGCCCTCTATCTGAACATTTTCAACCGAACGGACAGTAGGCGGCTCAGGACCGACAGGTGCATCCGATTTAACATTCGAGACGATCCGATTCGATGAGAGAGACATGCCACTAATCATCTCGGGATCCCCTGCCGAGTCGGAGACGACAGCCGGATCAACCCTCTTCTCCTCCAAGGATATCGAACCAGAAGTTTGTGAAGCTGGTATCATATGATCTACAGTGGGCGCAGAATCGAGGTCCGGTTGGCACATCCTCTGGACAGCTGCTTGAAGAGCGGCATATCTTGGTCCAGCATCTTCAAGGTATTTCAGGAACTTTGGTATGTCTCTTGGACTATAATATCGATACACAGAGTCGGTTTCTAGGCTTGGCTCTGATCTGCACGTCATAATCCGGCTTCGCCGTGATTAGGACTGTAAGTTGACGCATGTATCGTTAACAAAGATACAAAAGTTACACACAGTAATGTCCACAATAAACTTGAACAAGTTCTGTCACCTCTGTCAGACACTCCAACAAGGACACACTTCGGCCTCTGTATACGACGGGGGACGTGAAAGAAAAGCAGAAAAGAAACACGTCGATCTCTCTCCTATATTCTTGGCCCCGCCAGGTTTTTCCTTCGCCGGCAAAGACACCGATCCGGCCGATCAAAGTAAAGGATCAAGGATCTCATTTGCTCACCAATTGGACGCAAGCAGAACCACACAACAGACTGGGAATCAAGACGGGTGTATGGGTAAGTTCAATACGGCAATGAAAAGCAGAAATGAGCCAAACCACCAAAGGCAAAATATACGCGGAAGATCCACTTACACTAAGAGATAGCCGCAGTTCCCGAAAAAGCGTTGGCCATCTGCGCCAAGAAATAACAATTCTCCCCCTCGCACCCCTTTAGGGATGCGAACACCCTTGCCATCCAGTTTATTAGCCCGACACTCGGGACAGAACCAGTCACCTGGCGGTAGTCCTTGTTTGGTGATCCCGACACAGCGTGAATGGTAAGCTGCAGGGCAGCCATCACAGCAGATTAATACTCCATCCATACCGCATAGAACACACTCGTCGAGATTACCATCTTCTCCACGTTCAAGTTGATTTACCTCCCCTGCCTGTGTGGACTTTCCTTGAGCCAATACTTGCGTTCCTGTCTTTTGAGCTACAGACTCTCTTCTCTGACGAGTCATCCTCTCGAATTCTTCATCAAACTCGCCTTCTAAAGAAATAATGTCCCTACGGCTCCTATCCGGACGCTTGGAGGGACAAGCCCTCGGGTCAAACAACTCCGCGTCGTTCTCCAAGGCAACACGTCGCGTGATTTCTGTCCTCGCTTCATCCGTTTCCAAGGCCTTATCGCAAAGAAAATTGAGAAGAGCCAGCTTCTTAGCCATAGGCAACTTGTAGTAATCTTTCCTGACCAAACCACCTTGGAAAGACCATCCACGCCCCATTAAGAAACCCTGAGTGAGTGCGTACGCCATCAGGTAAGATGGCCAGGTAATATTGTCAAGAAGACTCCAGTCCGACAACCTGTTCGACGTTCGAAGACGTCAGCAGTCAGCCCCGGAGCCGAAACAGCAAGTGACAGAACAGATGTTTCAGAAGGATAAATGCGCTTACCAGCTCAATCACAGTGGTAATGAATTACACAGTCGTAGATATGAGCAGGTGTACACTCAGTAGCTAACTACCATAAATTACACGCAGATCATGCAGGTGATACTGCATTCATATATCATGGTACAGGGGTAAATCGGTTTTCGGAGAAAACATTAACTTCCCTCGCACACTTTGGTAACCCCAAAATAATTTAGAACCCATGCAAGTACAAAGTGAGTAAGAAAGAGTGGTGAACATGTACGCTAACTAGGTTTGAGACGAAAGCGAATGTATACACCCGAGGTCGGACCCAAGGGGACATGTGTAGGGAAAGCACAATTCCAAGGTGGTACCCCAGCTAGGGAAGTGCAGGAGAGATGGCAAGTACAAATATGCGATGCATAACGATCTTAGCAAACGAGCACCTATAACTGTAATATAGATGCGGTAAGCGGAAAGTAAATGAAGAGCGAGTTATATAGATAGTTGTGCTTGTTATAATGACAAGCATGGACATACAGAAGACAGTGCATTGTTTGGCGAAGCAAACGGGACTAATTAACGAGCATTCGCAACACCAGATTGTCAACCACGAAGAAGGTTAGAGGCAATTCTCTCAACAAAAGTCCCAGACACATCTGTAGGTAATGAGTAGGTGTACATTGAGAAAACCTAACTACCACAACATACACACAGAGCATGCAACAGAACACTCTCCTGTCGCATGCACCTCAACCTGCTCTCTGACTTCATCAGCACCCAACAGGGAGGGTTAGACTTTAGATGAGTGGGAAAAGTGATCACGAACTCCAGATGTTGAGAGTTGATGTTGAGAACTTTCCAACTCAGCAGGGCCTTGTCGATACAGGAGTTTATGTTACAGTCCCGGGAACATCTGACTGCATTCATATACTGAAGGTTCGCAGGGCAAAACAAGTTCCCCAACCATACACCTGATATCGTCTCTTCAGAACAAAAAGGAAGACAAAGAGGAAGGAATACGAAGGAATTACTTAGTTACACCACGCGATGCTTACCTTAAACAGAAAATGGCAGAATTGCTGCCGCTCTTCGCAAGCCGCTCCAGATGACGACGCAAACCTTGCAGCAGGCTCACGTGGACGCAATCAAGTATGGGGCTCACCACCTCAGACGTCAGAGCGACGATGAATTCCTCCAGAGCAAACGGGCTGATGAAGAGCGTATGGCTGAACGACCGCAAGAAACTGTAAGCTTGAAACAAGTCGGCGATGCAATCTTCTAGATCCCCTAAACAGGTGGAAGAAGGTGGTAAAGGATGCTTCAGTGAAACGACTTCCGGCTCTAACTCGTCGTCGAGGATGAACATTTCCCTGTCAGTAGCCTCGGCCTCCTCACTGGCTGCAGATATAACCATATGTCGTTGTCCTGGCAAAGACCTCGAAATCGCTCGAATTGCTCGAAGACTGTAAACATCTTTTGCAACGGTTTCAACCTGCTTCTCAACGCAGAAGCTTGGAACTGGTGAAGCTTCCGTTTCTAGGGTACCTGAAGGACCCGAAGAAGGCCCCCATAAGGCCTTACCTTCTACTCCGTTAGATGTCAGCTGCTGCGACGAAGCGAGAGTACCAGCGTCCTGACAGAAGAATTCGGAGCTCAGGTTGCAAGCGGCTTGGCTAACCTGCTGTGCTGAACCAGCACGTTGTGGTATAGATGGAGGGGATGAGTCAGAACCGACATCAATGGTGGCTTCCAACACTCCGTTACCGTCGTGACTTGCGCGAAGACTAGCTCCCACCTTGGGCTCCAGCTGTTGCTGCCCAGGTTGCTCTGGGGAAATTTTGTGCGGACCAGCAAAACCTGATGACGACGCATCTCGAGCTCGTTTCTTCATGCGGGTGGGACGAGCATTCTCTGCAACAGGAGCTGCACATTCAACTGTCCTCTTCGTGCCTCTACCATCTACATGTTCATCTACTTCATGGTCATCTACTTTCTCGTCCACTTGAACGATCCAATTGGTGGCACTCACAGCCTGAACCTGGGGTTGATCGGACTTTGGGGCCACTTCTCCAGGAGCTCTGGGAACTTCGCAGCCTACATTTGCTACGGCGTTTTCTTCAGGCTGCGAATACTGACAAGGCTGTTTCGGAAACATGGTCTCCTTGGAAGTTGGCACCACTGCAGTTTGTATACCCTCTCCGCATTGGACAGCTTGGCCAGTCTCCACAACGCCCTTCCTATATTTGACTGGTTGATCGCGCTTCCGTTTCCGCCCACCTGTCCCTTTGGGTTTGGGAGTTTCATTCACACTTCCCGTTTCCACGTCCACAAGGATTTCTCTGAGTTCGGACAGGTCAAGCTCTTCTCTGTCTCCATCGGCGTATTTTACCTTGAAAAAATTCCGTGTCGTATTAAAGGACACTACTTCTCCAATAAAATAACCATACCCTTTGAAGAACTTCTTCACAGTCCGACCTATGTACTGTTTACCACTACCCCCATCTTCTTCATCTTCTTTGAGTCCCATCTCTACACGACCGAATTCCACAACTAGAGTTCAGCAGGCGCAGCTGAGCTCAATGACGGATTGCGACCGGTCACGAGACTCCTGGCGGTGTCAAACATGATGAACGCTCATCTTTCCCTACGAAAAGCACTGGTGACAGCTGTAGACGCCGCAAGAGTCAACGCAGACGGCATCGTACGCAGCATTTGCCCCATCGCTCTCCACGAAATTCAGTTTTGTGTATAGCACCAGCTTCGCCCTTTCATATTCCTAGGTGCTTAAGTAGTCCTGTATAACGAGAGTGCAAGACTCCTGGAAGATTTGCAACCTACATACATTGTCCGAACTGCCGGCAGGTTCTCTTGACCGCAGACGACAAAGTGAGCCTATCAGAAAACCTGACCAATGAGAGCAAAGAGATTATCAACACAACAAAATTGCTCATTAATTGATCACATTTGCCAGCAGTCTGCTACAATCTTATAGGAAAAACGAGGAGTTAAAGTTCAGCATATAAGTGTGGTTGCAAACTCTCAGCACAAGCACATGGAAGGCCAGCGAGGAGCCTTGTCAGCACACTAGATTCTCAGACCCGCACAAAGAACACACCTGAACAACACAAACCTAATCGGATCCGTAACAAACAGGGGTCCGCGAGGGACTGGTAAACCGCCGGAGTCTTAGGAAAGACAATACCTACAACAAGAGAGCGAAACCAGCGATGGAAAAACGCTGAACGCCGGTCTTCAGCAAAGCAGCCGGGGCAAGCCTATTTTGCCAATGATGTAAATCCGCAATCCCTGCGGCACAACCTGGTCGAGGACAATCCTGCATGAGCACCCCTTCCTACAACAGAAACTCTCTGGAGCAGAACCTCCGCGGACAGACACAACGCGCGGAACAAACGCGCGCCTACAGGACTCTTCTTCTCCTTCACTCGACCAGAAAAGCGACTATAATGAGACTCAGCAATTCGCACACCAATCCATCTGCAAAGACGTAAAACAATCACATATGTGAACTCCAATAGGTGGCTCGACATACATCCTTAGAATGATCACCCGATCAGGACCATCGCACGCTCCCTCCGCTTCATAATCTCTCAAAAGAGGATCACTGTGCTCGGTGGAGATGGAAAATTACGATAGCGCTACAGAAGGAAAGGAGCACAGAAAAGGGCGAGAAGGAGCGTGAGGAAACTGCAGAGAGCAAAGGAGAACCAAGGACACGCTGCAGCAGGGTATGAGGAAAGGGAAGGAAAGGGGACAGGAGCAAAAGGTAGAAAAGGGGACAGGGTTGGCGGTACGATGTCTTGTGTCATTCACACCAAGCGAGCGTTTTCACCAACAAAAGGGGGGAACTGCAAAAGGCAAGATGGCATGACATGGACATCCACGTGGCGCCCGCCGGTTGGTGATAATGTAATGCTCTATGACATGGTTGGCGTCTATCCTTGGCCCAGAGTTTTGGTGCTGGGAGGAGGGACTGCTGACTACGGTAGTACTAGTGGGCCAGCTTCAAGGCAGACACTCGGGCGTGAGATTTGAAAGCAGCATTTGGACGTCTCATCCGGTCGGTCCGCCGACTCCGCCCATACTCCAGAGTCCATACTCCAGCGCGCGATATGAATGCTTGATTGCCTACTTTTGCCAGCCGGATTCTATAAACCGCGTCAGGTTAAGAACCGTAAATTATATAATTAGCGCATCCGTCACATATCCGACATGCACGTAGAGAGTTCGCACTAGATATCACCGTGTCACCACGCCAGAAAACCGCCATATCCACCAGGTACGACTTATTGTTTGTGCATCATCGCTGCGCTATTTTGATCTATTTCAGTTGGTTATTCCATATTTACTCGGCGTGTTGTCATTTCAAACTATAAGTGCCGTCAGTCGCAGAAGGTTGTGCGGATTTGGACGGCAAAACATCCACGGTCGTTCCTGACTGACGCAAAAGGCGAAGTGTCCCATGCAATCACGGCCGCCATATATGCGAATATTCCGTCCTCGTCCCTCAGACTCCCCTGTTCCCGCACAATCCGAGAACTTCGTCCCAGTCTGCTCGTTAAGGCTGCCCGTTATTATGGACTCAACTTTCCCGCTCTACCATGTCCTGGGAATGGACGTCCTTAGGCTTCTGCGTGGTTGAATTCAGATGTCGCGGAGAGCAACCTTATGCCTTATACAGACGCTACCCGAGATAAGGTAGAGGTAGACCCCAAGAAGGTTATTTCGTCTGCAATATATGTAACGTTTTAATTGTAGCATGTCAAAATTTATAGGATATAACTTTACGGGAGAATATATCGACACGTGGTCAAATTAAGGTTTGAACCGAAGAGAGCTTTGTTAGGGATTTTCTAAATGACTTTATGAGATTACATAGACAACGAACCTCAAGGTTCATATCTTGCCCCATGGCCTTGTACAAGAACAAGAAAAAGACAAAAATGATAGAAATACAAAACTGAATGAAGCATAGAGAAATATTTCAATTCGCGTCGGTGCTCAGTAAAGAAATATTTCAGTTCACGTCTTCAAGGAAGTGGACCAAAATTTCGTGTTTTACTGCAGTGAGAAGTCCGCGGCAGTGCAAGTCAAAGCTCTGTGTAAATTTAAACTTCTATATTTAACTTTCTATATTTTAAAAATTCAGTTTAAACTACTTTTACGAGAACACAACACGTGATATCTAGAGAAACAGAGAAACCATAAGCGCAACTGCAGCAACTAGAACCTATTCAGCTATAACTCAAAGTTTATCAACGAATGAAACGATCTTAGAGATAATAATAGAAACTAACCTTTCCTAACAGAAGGATTAACTCTTAATTACGCCTCATGTACAGTTCCTGAATGTACATGAGACTCGTATCTTCTCTCATAAACTATCCTGCCGAGAACTACCCTACCGAGACCGGACGAGTAATCCGTAAAGCATGTTCTCGGAAAACGAATATCACCCAAACTCTCTAAGTTTGACGCCCTTCCATGTGTAGAAGAAAGAAGGAAGACTGAAGCCAAAGTAAAAATATGCAACTTCTTTGTGGACTTTACTTTGAGACTTCTAGGTAATAGCAGTAGAGTAGATTTGTACTTCTGCAAATTTTTATTATGAAAGGGTCTAGTCATACTTTCAAATCTCCCAGAACCTTGAAAGTCAAACAAAAGTACATTTGTTTAAGTTATGTTCATTTCCGGTAAACAGTTTTATCATTTAAAGGTATCATCCAAAATGGACAAATCAACATGAAGAGTCTAGTAATCGATCGCAAAATATCACTCGTAACAACTTTGAGATTATAGAGAAGTAACTTCGCTCTAGGATGACGAGAACATTCAACATATCAACATGGTTATGTTAAATTGAAAACTTGAAGTTCATATCATAAGTTCACTCTTCCCACGTATAGTTTTCACATGTACCCTTAGTCTACAAAACATTTTGAATGACATTGTATTTAGTTTATTAAAACAGGAGACGTGTTCATAGACTAGACAAAACCTTCACAGTTAGTGAACTCAATAATTACAATATACGTAGTTTGTACGATGTCATGAGATAACTATGTACGGGAACTATCTTTAACTTGCATAAACTTCAACTTAATTCACCTTGTGACTCCAACTGGTACAAGTTGCAACTTGAATCTTCTACAAAATTCATATATAAACTTTTGAATAGTTTTGAAGTTGTATGATATTATCATTCAAGACCATTTTCCATAATTGCTCAATGACATGTGGTTAGTTGTAACTATACAATTATTACCAATGTCAATACATTGTCACTTCAAATGGTTACAAAGTAATAAGATAAAAGTACAAGTTTGAACTTAATGTAGTGACTAGTTACAAATGAAAGAAACATTGCTTGATTGACTGATAAGGCCCTTCGTGGCATCATTGCTGTTTGCATTACGTAAAATAAGATGAAACACTTCATGTTGTGGACATGCTCCTACTTGAAAATCAAATTTTGATGCTTAGCATTATTGCTTCAAAGACGTTTATAGACTAAAAATAGACTTTTACATAACTTTATGATCTTCACTTTCATTGCACCAAGTGGTTGAGCTCCTTGTTAGTTTCCAATGGGCACTTCATTTACTGTAATTGACGCTTAATGGTAAAGCTACGAGGTTCGAAAGATAGAAAAATCAAGAGTTAGCTTGTATTTGCGACATGTCGAGGATTGGGAGGTCAAATGCATGCGCACAAGATGCCATTGAGTTCAGATCTATGCATGCTACGCGTTGGTTAAGACGGTTCGTGAAGAGACATATCGAGGGGTGTGTTCGAAAGAAATTAAGATGTAGGGAAGAGGATTTGGAGTGCTTCCTTGACTTGCCAAAGAGAGTTGGACCGTTCGGACGATTCGGAGTCCAAACTTGATGTCCTTGGATCATTTAGATCAGAACACCGAGTTCTTTCAAGAAATTGAAGACGATACGAAGTTTCATCGGACGATTTGAGAGATGTGAGAGAAATTGACTTGTAGAGATACGCTTAAGTCAGATTTTTATTTGTATGCGACTTGAAGTTGGGTTGTTCTTCACGATCGATGAACCAAGCTCTTCGTTCGTGTGCCTATGCAATCAAATAGTCCTTATATATGCACATGAGAAGATCGTACATAGATCCGATTGTTGTGTTGTGCGTGGTGACCGAAGTTGAGCCACAAGAGAATGATTTAAGTCATTTTTTTGCTTCTTACAACCAAATATTTTGCGTGGTTTTGCGAGAAGAACTCCAAACTGCTTGTTTGGAATCTCGTTGGATTTAGGATAGTCAAATCTATCTGTCAGAGAACATGGATCTCAAATCAGGCGGTCTATTTTGCTGGTGTACGTGATTTTAAGTCGCATGGAAGAGTTTTTGAAAGTTCGATCACATACGACAAAAAATTGAAGATATCTCGGCTGTCGAGAGTTTGATCTGAGAGTTCTTGGAGTCAACGGAGTTAAGGTGGAAGACCTTATCGATATAGAAGACCGTTTGGTGAAAAAAGAAAGTTCTCATATATGCCTTCTTTGGTTTCTTCACTACGGTTTTCATCTTTTTTTTATTCGTAGAGTTCTAGTTGGTTATGTATGGTTTTTTGTAGCTAGTTTTAGCTAAAGGTTTGTACGTGAGTGTTGTTTGGATTTGGATTTGAATCGTGTGATGTTTGTGCAAAGCTTTTTGTTAGCAAAAAGACGTTTCGTTTGTTTCGAGCTATGATTCGATAGTTGTGGGTCTAGGTTGAGATTCATAAACTTGTTTCAGGAGGTTGGGCGTAGATTACAGACAACTCAAGCCTATTTCTCATTTTTGTGTTCTTAGAGAAAAAGAAACATGAGTGTATATAAAGTGAGAGATGGTATATCTTGCGGAACTTGTTCTCATGGGTGTTTCTTTTTTTTGCATCTGTTTAGCACACGATACCTCCACATCCAAGAACCTTACATTTTCGTGGATAACTTTCACACAAAATCTGATACGATAATGCCAAGTACTCAAACGTAGAACGTGAGGTTTACTGAATAATGAAATTCCAAATAATGAAATTCCAAATTTATTCTAAATTTATTACTAAAGTTATTGAAATTTATAAATACTGAAATGAATTTAAATACTGAAATTATGTTCAATGAAGGTTTTTACATGATCATTGAATTACATCCACATCGTCATGCTATTAAGATATCATTCATATAATAGTATCATACGTCTCTCATATGAAATTCTTTTGGCGCTTTCACGTTGATTCTAAATTCTTGTGTCTTGTCTCATCTGGTTTCTACACGAATTTTGCATTTGTTTTATCCTATTCTCGTCTTTTTTATTACAGAACCCCTCTCCTTCTACTTTGAACTCTCTTTGAGTCTCTCATACTCTCTCTTAGCACTCTCCATATCCAAAGCTCTCAAACTCTCTCATAGCACTCCTCGTCTATGAGTCTCTCATATTCTCCCTTAGATTCTCAGTCTTCTAGTCTTCAAGTCTCTCACACTCTCTCTTAGCACTCTTAATCTCCGAGTCCCTCCATCTCTACAAGAGTCTCTAATACTCTCTCTTAGCACCGTTAGTCTTTTATCATATGGGCGTTTATTGTTCTTTGCATTTGACAATACTCAATTCTCTTTTAACTTAGAACATTAGAACTCACGTTCGTCTATGGCTGTCGTCTCCTCATGCTTTTTCAATACTGTATTCCACTACTTCAGTGTTCTTTATGGTGTCTCACCGATATCCAACTCGAGAATACGGTAGTGCTCACATATTCATGTCTTCTATTTCATTAGATAAAAATGCTTCTATCACCACGACTACTACTATTTATATAGTCTTAAGCTCTAGTGTATCGACGATTGATACCAGCCGGACTAGTTAGAGTTTTTAAGTAAAGTTAGTTAGAGGACTAACATACCATTAGAGTTTCTCTTGTACTCACCTCACTATATATACATGGAGAAACGAAACCTCTCTCATCTCATTCTTGTTTTATTTCCTTGTCTACTCGCTCTTTTTTTCTTGGAGTGTCTTCTTAGAACTATCGATCTTTCTACATGATATTAAAGTAATAGAGAGCGTGTGTCTTTTGCTGATAAGCAAGACAAAGTTTGTGCATGAAGAAGTACAGGAGAGAGCAACTTGATTTATACTTGATGTCGAGCATTATCTACTGATGCCTTCAGGTGAAGCAAAACTATTTCTTTCGTCATTATAACTTTGAATACATTTTGAAAGCCTAGATTGATTTTTCTCGTTGAAATCTGCCGACTAGCCTTTTAAAGGTTGTCTTGTTCAGAAGGTGCGGACTGTGTACTCGGTCAAGTTTCAACCAGTTTGGAGATTTCCAGCAGTAGATTTTCAAACGGATCTTTTTTGACCAAAACAAAAGTTTTATGACTTAAATCCAAAAAATAAATTGATCCGATTAGGATGAAAATTTGCAAAATTTTGAAATATTATGCGTCCATTTTTGACCTCATTTGGTTCATTTTTTGACCTTTTTTGTTCTTCCAACATTTTCACTCTGTTTTCTACACCTATAGTTTCTTGATAAGTTATTTGTTCATTATCGCTGCAGGAGAAGTGCATGAAGTTGTTTTGTTGTAACTTGTGATCAACTCTTGATTGCGAGGTGTGGACGGACGAGCTCCGTGGAGGTTTTGTGAGATTTTTCACGTATATGACATTGTATTTCTCGATTGCAACTATGTCGGAGTTTTTGTCTTTGATCGCTTGAGAGAAGTTCGACAAGAACAACTACCAAGTGTGGAAGTTTCGGATGATGACTTTTCTACATGGACAAGATATACGAGATCTTATCACTGAGGAGGAGAAAGCAGTTGATGTACTTATTTTTTATGCAAAATTTAAGGAGTGGAAGAAGCAATCGTAGCAAGCGACTACATCATGCTGACAATTTCAGCATTGATGATCAGTCAGATTCAGGACTATGATGCGACACGCTCAAGAAAGCTTGAGATGCACTCGTGCATATGTTTCAATCAAGACGTGCGCTTGATTCTTATAATTATTGCAAGAAGCAAAGCCACAATGCCAATCAATGCTACAGGCGACAGAATAACAAACAGCAATACGATAACTACCAACAGTAGCGACAACAACCAACGAGGTTATGCAACAACTGCGGAGTAGTTGCTAATCACAACACACTACATTTATCTGATTTTTTGAGCCACAAATTGATTGGGTGATCGACTCCGACGTCATCAATCACATGACACCGCATCAAAGGTGGTTCAGATTTTTTGAGCATGTGGAGACTCCTCAGTTTATGATGATGACACCAAGTACCAGATCCAGCACAAGGGTAGCATTCCACTAGATATTCATGTTTCGAAGTTTACTGTTATAAAGAATGTTCTGCATGTACTCACATTGACTAGAAATCTGCCATATGTAAGACAATTGGTAGAGCAAGTTGCAGATGCGCTTCAATAAAGATGGATGCATTATTCAAGATTATAATAGCACTGTCATAGCTCGAGGTAGCAAGAGTGATAAGTTGTCCAAACTAGATATTTCTGCACCTAAGTTACAAGTTGCCATGCTGAAATGATCGATTCGTTATCTTGAAAGTGGTTGTTATCAAAGAAGACAAGCGAAAAGTGAAATAATCAGCAGTGATTCATGATGCAGTCCATTTTTTGAGCAAAACTGACAACATCATTGAAGATCGCAAGAAGAAAGAAAGAAATGGACCCACAATAGTTCTACCGCCATGGTAAGCAGTACGACAACTTGACCGAATCGTTAATAGCACGTTGAGCCGAGGACAAAAAGTGACGGTGTTGTAGTACGTCCATCTCGACAAAAAAATATGAGCATTGACTCGAGTTATCCAACTTCTCCCTATCCTCTTTTAACACGCATCAGTTTGAAAGCCATAAATCTTAGGCATAACACTCCGAGAAAACAATGTTGCCTAAAAGGTGACTTTGCTCTTTCTAGAGCAAAATGATGTTACCAAAAGAACAAAGATCGCAACAAGCAACGAAGCAAGAAAGAGAAATGGACACATAATAGCTATCTGTCGTCATGACAAGCAATGCGGCAAGTAGTCGGATTTTCTATTCGGAAGCATGTAGTACGTCCACCTCAACGACAAAACCAAAGCAAGGAGTCCACTCGTATTCAAGCTGCTAAGGCATATCAAAGAAAATAATACGATCTCTCCTGGTCCCTTTCTAACTTTCCTTCATTCGAATAGTTTGAAAGAAATCGTAACTGCAACGTCCAGTAAAAGTATTACTGGGCGCAATAAAAGATATTTCTTTAATGAAATGATGTTTGCCGTAGTGCCCCGATAAAAAAACAGCAGTGCTGTCTAAAAAGCATTTTCTACAGCAAAATGATGTTTGTCGTTGAAATACAAAGAAATAATGATGTCTTATTGTCATTTTCTATAGCTAAATATTCAGTCACTGCGAATAACATAAGGTTCTAATGTCGCGCTTGACCTCTTCTCTCTCCTTGGTATACATACACTTTTGATGTATAGACATTGTTTTTCTAGTTTGTTTTTCTCTCTGCTACTCAAAGGTTAACTACATATATATTTGAAGTGAATGACATCAATTTCTATCCGACTCGAACTCTTGACGTCAACCCTGTTAATCGGCACAAGTCTCATTGTGCTAACTGAAGTGTTTATAAAAATAGAATTGTTTTGATGTATAAAGACTAGCATGTCCATGTTATAATGCCGAAGTCTTCAAACCAACCTTACCAATAATATATTAATATACTTGCAACATGAAGGAAAAAGACAAACTGATTCGAGTACCAACAATTATACGTTCTCATTCCTCTAGCTCTTCATTAAGACATCTGACTAAAATTGACTATATACACGAGGATGAGTTGGCTTAGGTCTTTGAGATGGTGTTGACGTAACAACCTTGATATCGACATTTTCTTGTATCTTTTGTCTTGGACGTGGAATGTGTGGAATGATGTAGTGTCATCTTAGATAAGATTGAGCTTCTACGTAAAAGCATTATTCAACTTGTGATGAGAAAACAGAGGTTCGTCAATCTCTTTATGCGTTGACAACAAGATGGTTGTTTTGACCATATCATTTTCGTGTCTTTTTTAAATAATTTTGAATCATGACGTGCTCATTTTCTTAAAATTTGAATGATTGAAACACTTTAAAGAGATCCGCGATATGATAGTACACACTACCTTCATTTCAATCACTCTCGGCAAAATCTGACAATAAACACCTTTACGATAGACTTTCTGATACAATCATGTGATGTGCTTACTTAATATAAGCATACAATCGAACCAAACTACATCTAAAAAAATCACAAAAATGTTCACTCTTATTAGTCTCAATGATAAAAATCGAATGTACCTAACTCTTTGCTGACATGTTTTCATAGCATGGAACTGGAGTTCCGATTCACAATCCCTTGCCATATGATTATAAGTATCTATTTCTATACCACATCAAATTTTAGAAGCAAACCTAAAATTGATCTTACTCTATGTACATCAAACTCGATCTATCTTCAAAATGCTATCAAATGTTCATCAACCTCCATAATAAAACACAAATACATCGATCTGTTCTTTACCATCCAGATCAAGATCTCCAAGCGTCTGATGAATACGGAATATGTGCTCGTTGTACAAGAACTGGACTTTACAAATCTTGACCTCCATCTTCTGAAAATCATACATCATGACAGCTTTGAAGTTCCGAGTTCTCTTCTACCATGGATGATATTGACGTCCATCTTATGACACAACAATGAATATAACAGAAATATGCCAAGGATCTACCCAAACATAAGAATAGTCATTAGCTTGATGCGTTCCGGATAGTTATTCATGGAAACTTCAAACATATCATCAAGTGATCCACCATCTATCTTCTTGTCAAGGTAGCTATTCTCATACCAACTATCTTCAACAGAGGTGGACATTCTGTCAATGAATATTTGAAGCTTTCTTCGTAAATACTAAGAAACAATGGACACTTTACATTGTCAACTTTGATGTTTCTTCGACAATACTAAAAAATAATGAACACCGTAAAGTGCTGATGATATGAGCAAAAAGATCAAATTTATGCATTTTCAGTAATAAAAATAAACTGGTCATTTTTAGATGACATGCATGAATAAGGAGAGTAGATGGTCAACTATATTGATTTCGATGAAAATATACGAAATTGGGTGAATCTTGATCTATTATATATCACGAGATAATAAAACACCGCCAGATCACATATGACAAGTTATTTAGTGACTTTTTATGGCTATTATTACTATGTGTGTCTGATTAAAACTTTGCAAAAATGACGATCACCCATCTTGCACTGCTCAATGTGCATGTATGTTATCTACCTAAAGATCGCTGTTTTTTATCAACTGCTCATTTAACAACTACTAATCAATTTTGACATAGTAGTGTACATGTGTATTTTATGATCTATTTTCAAATATATTTAAGTGATAATTGTTGATGATCAAAGTTCTAGTTAGGGGACAATAGTTTCATTTATTTGTGGAGCAATCATGTCTTAGAATACATTATAAATTCATTTAGTCACATTGACTTCTCAAAATTTGTTAATTGAGCAAAAATGAGTTATTATGTGAAACTGATAAGTTAAATAATATCCCTAAAGAAGAAAGGAGACATTTCAATTCCTTTCACAAACTTAAAATAGAGAACAAAACTATAGAAAAGTTGGAAGAAGAAGTCGAGCTTGTAAATGAATTTATCATAACTTAGGACAAGGTTTAAAGGGTTAACATTAAGGATTGAAGTTTGGACCAGATGA
Organism: Asterella californica; assembly: GCA_036924285.1. NCBI lineage: Eukaryota > Viridiplantae > Streptophyta > Marchantiopsida > Marchantiales > Aytoniaceae > Asterella > Asterella californica. Next base: position 46,575,558 of record JAYKYS010000003.1, on the reverse strand, counting down.
AGCTTAAGTGTTAAATATAAGTTCGTAAGAAGAAATATTTAAAAATTATAGCAATAATGATAATGATGAAATAGTCACTAACTGCATTAAACGGCAATGTCTTTAGAGAATATAGTTACTCCTAGTATGTTGTAGGGCATGGTTCGAATTAGTCGCTCAAATAATCTACTTTACTATTCTTCAGTTCTCATAATATTATGCTTTGTTATGAAGTTCCACCGGTATTTTACAACTCATCACATATAACTAGTTCTAGTATTAAGTTATTTCTATTCCTCCACATGAATACCACTTAATTTTTTAAAAGTAAACTCTTCTACCTCTTCCTTCAACCTTCTTTGTTTTTGACTTACATTTATTCTCTTCCAAGTCCTCAAGTGTTGATGATCGACAAGATTGTCCAGTTTCATATCTAAACCATAAACTCAACACTCTCGATACAAAAAACTTCTATTTTGTCGAGATATCGGCAGATTTGACTACCAACGATGGTATGAGCAGATGACAAAATAAGCTAGTTGTTGTTATCGAGAAATCCAAATTCTCTCTCAACATTCTTTCAACACTTCTGCATGCAAGTGCGCTCTCTTGTTCCCGTAGGTTAGAAAACATCCTAAGAAGCACACAAACATACAACAAATTTGTCATAAATGCAAACCTCCTCTTTCTTTCAACTTGCAAATCAAATCCAATTTCAAACTTTGCAACTTCATTCAAATCTAGTAGTTAAACAGTTTGATCGCGTAGTCCTTTAAATACTTATCCAATAGCATCTTAAACTCTCCAAAATGATATTGGATGTAATTAATGCAAGATAAGATTTGTAATCCACAATGTTTCTAAGAGTAAAAGTCTAAAATAGTATTCACTCCTTTATTGACAAAACCCTTAAAATAATCTTCACTCTTTATTGATAGAACCCCATGTAGTTTCTTCCTCCTATCTCCAAATTACCATATTGTTGTCTTATTGGAGAGCATTCTCAAATGCTTTTGAATGATACACAAGACTGCCACAATCTATATCTTTACCTATTCGTATGGTCAGTCAAAGACACATAACATAACATCCAGTCCTCTAAACATGCACATCATTCGACATGCGTCGAAAGATACGCCTAAAAGAGTGGATCGATGCCTTACACAACTTGGTCGTTCTTCATTACATCTTGATTATCCTAAAGTTCCATACTTCATCATCATATTCAATTCAAACTCTATTGTAGTTTCGCTTGTATCCAACCCTTCGTCATATTTTTCTAAAACTTTAACTCATTTATTCGTCATGGACATCTTCAACTTGTCTCATATAATTTTCCATGACGCCTATGTGGCATTATCATGAACTTGCTTCATCACATATGGGTCATTTCGAGGATTTCTTAATCGCATTATGTTTATTGTATAGACTATTATCGTAGACAAAGATCCAGTCTCCTTCTTTGACTACTCTCTATTTCAATCAATGACGTTAATGAAATTTATATTTTAGATTTGTCAATCATATTAGACTCATAATCTATTTAGCACAACATGTACACCATTTGCCTTTGTTTGAGTTTGTCAAATCAGATAGCAAGAAGTTCATCCTTTGATAATTTATCCTTTCATGGGAACATGCTCCAAGCTGGAATATGTTTCTCAATTATATAACAAGTTTTTGTCATGTTATGAGCTCCACCGACATATATAGTGTCATTGAGTTATTGTTGTATGATTTGTCTATAACACGAACGGTTGAAGTCGAGCTCAGTCTTTCATTCTCTTGTTGCAAGACTTTATCGACATCTTGATGAATGATGGATGAGTCCGCTCCTCTCATATTTCCATCAAGATTGTACACAATTGTCGATGACAATTTCATCCCACATCTCTTAAAGAATTCACGAGTTATGTTTGCGTTAAGTTATCCTTTTGAATTGCAATTTTGTCTATGCATCCATAACTACATATGACTCATCCAAAAGAAGTCAATACTCTCTCTACAGAATTTGTTCGAAGAGCTCTTTTTCCAACATGGATAGATAGATCCTCTCGGGCTAACATTAAAAACACATCTGTCACGATCTCATGTGAAATAAACTGATGTTGTATTTCTTTTGTCTACTATGTGTATTCTTTTGACCGAAAGCAAAAATAGAGTTTGATCTTTCACATACTATCATTTTTATTATTTTGACCAATCGCGTGAAACTTCAATATGTAATTCAAAATGAATAATTTCAGAAATAACATCAAAATTCAATGAGAAGAAGATAAAATTTTTTCAAGTTTGTTTTAATCCAACATCTTTTGCCATGGTACTTTGTCAACCAACCTTTTCACCGTGTGCAACATGAAAATGTGCATTGTTGGTACTATACATACCTTTTCCATAAAGAGAAATTTCCTTTGTAACATTGCCAAGGAGGACTAGAGATCAAAGTTGCACTTCCATGTTGGAAGTTTTCATCAACAAGTGAATGCATGATGGATAAAAAATGTTTATTGATTAATTAATATTATCAAATTGTTTTTTATTAAAAGTTACATGATTCAGTAAATCAAAATATTAATCATATTGACTTTAAGCTATACCATACGGATGATTATTTGCAGAAGAAAATAATGATTACAAATAAATATATTGAAAATAATTATGTTTCAATTAATTATTCAATTATACATAATTTACTTTAAATATTACTGCAAAGAACAGGCATGAAGAAAAAGTTCACAGTACTTTGTATAAATCCTTAATTTCCATTGTCTTATTAGAAAGTTGTAAGTATTAAGGTTCACATAAAAATAATATAATTTGATATTTTTATCAAAATTTTTAAAAGATATATAAAATTACCCTATTAAGGCTTTAAAACCAAACAAGAAACATCATAATAACAAATACTTATATCATGTAATGCAAGACTATTAGGCATCGTGGCAACTTTCATTGCGTGAATACATTTTGCACAAACGATACAACTGCACGACCTCAATGAGATATATCAATAAGAGTAAACTTCATTAAATATCGGTCAAATGCGTCAACTGCAGTTTTCTATGAAATTTAGATAGTAATTGAACCAGATATGGTTTTAGGACCAAATATGCATGCAACATTCATTTCTGGCAGAGGCTTGCAGAAGAGAAGAAGAAGACAAACGTCCAAAAAACTATCATATATTATTGGCTTACAACTGGATTCAAAAATATTTGGTGAAAAATACATTGGATAACATGGAATATAACGCATACATTTAGAACCAATATGTCACATGAGAACAGCACTAAACACAGGGTTTAAAACAATAAAGAAGTAAACTGATAAAGAAGTAAAAACTAAAGTTTATAAATTTAAATTATCTAAATGAAAATTTTCTCTGTATACAGCAATGCGACACTTGTTACGGGAAACCCATGAATGAAATCCCCCTCGTGAACTCTCATGGTATAATAAAAGCATTCCTTCGATAAGTAATAATCAATTGAAATCTTTTAATTTATAACCTAACCCTTCAAAAAAACTAGGACTTAAATTAAATAACATGCATATTCCTGCATATATGAACTTGGAAGAGGGTAAATAATAATATGCATGAGAATGAACTGAAGAATTCTCCTCAGTGGAAAAAAGAATCGAGCTTCAGGCGATTCCGAAACACACGTAGAGACACACATAAGCAAGAGGGAGGGCGGAATTTTTTTACACCTTTTTGGAATTTCCACCTTCACTCTTGTGAAATTGAAGGTTTCTTTTGCGCGCCAGGCTGGACCATGAAGTTGCTTGGGACGTAAGCACGAGATGCCACTTGGCTTTTGCTTACTATATCTGGCTTCAAATGGAACCGCGGCAATGATTGGATTGTTTCTGAAGATGCCAATTGGCACAGAAGTTGGACGAGTAACTGCTTAACGCTCCTCGCGACATCAAGATGCTATTAGAAGATTGCTACCAGCAGTCTGCATTTCTGCTCATTGCTTCTGTTCTTTTCGTGCATTACTATCGGTTGATATGAGTTATGTTATTGCAGAGTATTAGTGGACAGAATGGGCCCTGTCGACGAAACTCGTTCATGGAACTGCTCAGACCGTATGACCTGTAGTGCTTGAGCACCGCTCTGCATCGGTTCAGAAAGGTTTTGAAGTGCTCTTAATAAGGAAACAGAGGCCTTGGACTTGAAGCTGCAGTGTGACTACGATGCAGTCGATAGCTATTTGAACCGAAAGATTGTCATGTGAGTTAGAGTCTACATACCCTTTTCTTTTCATTCTCTTCGCGGATGCTCATTTGATGGTAGTTACCACCGAGTTGATTCTCTCTGTTCAAATTCATATTCTACACATATTTAGCATGGGTTTTTCTTTTTCTTTCTCTTCGCTGATGGAGGTGCTTATGTAGTGATACTTTAACACGAGTGTGTGTGTGTGTGTGTGTGTCTCTGTGTGTGTGTGTGTGTGTGTTTGTGTGGCCGTGCTTGCGTACAAATCCCTCAAAGTTTTTTAAACATCAGGGTTCCGCACAACCACACACGCCGCGTAAGTGTATGCAAATTGGCCCTTCGATTGTGACGATAATGGATACGACCACGGAGTGTCTTCTCTTCCCTCTGAAAGTTTATGACAATGGCATGCCCCGTCGCTGATAGCGAGAACATTTAGAAGGTTGGTTGTACGTACGACAATGAGCGGCAGCCGGATGACAGCACTGTCATCTGTCATCCGGATAGTGCCGTTATCCGGCTGCCGTTCATTGTCATCGGCGTATATAGCCTGCAAGTTCATCGGCTCGTTGCTCAAGCTCGTTGTCCTTGCCGAATGTCATGATAACACGTCTCTTTGGTGCCAAGTTGTCGCTTATTTGGAGATGTGGGAGATATTTTGTTGGTCTGAATTTTGTATCCTTGATAGACATGTTGCTCAGTTTTGGACAGTATCATGTATTATGCATGGCTGTCGTTTCCCTTTTGGAAAATTTTTGGAGGATTACAATAGGGCTACGCTTGGCATGATTGAGTCAAAGTTGATTAATATGATACAGGGTGACTGATCGAGTGGGATTCGTATTGTGGACCTAAGCTTGTTGATTGCTCTGCATACCGATAGTTTAACGTCATACTAGGGAGCGCCCTCATTTTTTGTTGTTGTGTAAAGTTACTCTTATCCCTCTCATCTCTTCTCTTGTCCTGGATAGGTATGTCTTAAGGAAGGGTTTCAGTGTTTGTTATTACTTTGGTAAACCTTCCACATTAGTTGTTCACATCTCGTTTGGACGCTTATTCACTGTTTGTTTCATACCGTTTTGCTTTGACTGCTGCTACTATGTACTATAATATTTTCGCTGTTGCTCCATGCATGTGGTTTTGTTATGATTTGCTACCCCTTAGTTTTGCGTTGTTCCTTCGTATCTTCTGTGTATCGACCCATTGATGTGACGATCCTGCAGCTTGATAGAAACTGGTCTTGATGTTCAACTATGCAGTGCTTACAAGCTGTGGGTTATGGTTTGGATTAAACAATAGATCCACAAGCATGGTTCGTAAGCTAGATAAGTTCTTACTGCTATTGTGGTACTAAATTATGCATCTACACGTTCAAACTCATTGGAGCTAGCAGAACTGCTCTTAGTACAGATCTATATAAGACAGGGTTGTCGTGTTTACAGAAAGGACATCCCGCTCATGTTTTCAGCTTTGTGGTCTAAAAGCCAGGTTACTGTAGCTGCTGAACACCTGATTTGCACCAGGCTGCTATGACGGACGAGTGAAATGATAGCACAATGAAGGATGGCCGTGCTCCAACTTTGGAAGGTTCCAAGTTAGCAAAAAATATTTTGCCTTCTTTAAAGCCGCTGAGTCGACGGACGGTGTGGCACGAACCAGAGCTGCAGTACGATGGGAGGGAGCCTCCGAAGGCATGGTTGGCGCGATTGCGACAACTGAAACAAATTCACGGCTATGATGAGAAAGAAACGCTGAAGATCGCAAAGAAATGCTTAGAAGGGGATGCTAAATTATGGTTTCGGATTCACCAGCCCCAGTCGTTTAATTCTTTGCGCACTGGATTGCATACCCGCTTTGCATCAGGACCGGTTGCTCCTGTAGTCAAACCAAGTTTACCAGTTCATCAGTCAGAGAATCACGTAGATGATTTTCTATCAGATGTCCCTTTCTCTCTTTCTTCTGAGTTCGTGGCTCCTTCTAGACGCTCGAATGGGGAAAGGTCTCCCGTTAAACTGTCGAATGGACAGACGTCTGGTTCTGTATGGTCCGTAAATTCCGCCAAGCAGTTGAGCAGAGAGAGGTCCGTCTCTGTAAGATCCTTAACTCAACCTAAGCGCTTGGGCGGAGACAGATCTTTGAGTGTAAGGTCCGCGAAACCATCTAAGCAGCTGGATGGGGAGAGGACTGTCTCTGCTTGGTCCATGCATCCTGTTAAGCTCTTGAACGGAGAGAGTTGTAACTCACGAAAGTCAGTTGCGGATGTGGAAAGAAGTTCCGTACCTGCTGGTCTCTCAGAGGTAGATAGGTGTAATAGTAAGGTCACATGTAAGCCTGAAAGTGGGAACCATGAAGTTGGATCCAGATCCTTTCCTAAGATGGCTGCATCAGATCGTAACGACGAAGACAAACAGTGTTTGGTGGTGCCGGGATTGAAAGTCGGGTTCGCAAAGGGCACAAGCGAGACTGGCAAAGCCTCAGATAAATCTACTGGATCCAGAAAGAAAGAACTTGATACGGACACTCTTGGAAGCGACTCCTTGAAACAAACCACCAGAAGCATGGAGACTGCGGAAGCCAACTCATCAAATAAAAACATGGACACTTTTTCTCTGTCTTCCATGAAGTAAGCACATCAGTCTCTTCCAGTGTTCCTTCTACTTGCTAGTATCTTATGTAAGGTACCTTGCACGAGTAGTAACCTCTCGTTTGTGGGAGTCCCAAATTTGATTGCTGAATGTGTCAAACTGCTAGTTATAGCCTAGATAGCTACACAGATTTTTTAAGGAACCTGACCATTCAGTTATACAGGTTATTGTTGCCGCGTGCAGTCATTCTATATCCGCAAAAGACATATTGGAAAACGACGGGAAAAATTGTTTGCCACGTAGTTGCGAACGGTTGCCGATCAGCTGGCAGCAAACTCTTCTGCAGTTCAAGCGTGCAATTCATAGTGCTATGAGTAAGAGGCTTCCCTTTTGCACTCTCAGAAATAGTACCTCCTGCCTTTAGCACAAGGATAGAAGGTTTGAGTGATATTTGAAATTTGCTTTCCTGCTTCATTTGCAGAAGGAGACTGGAAGTATATGTCAGCAGACTTTTGCAGCTTCTATCTTCAGTGTTATGGGATGAGAACATCTGGGTCCAGGAGTGAAAAGATACACAGGATCAGAGACCATTTGGAGTACGTTGAACAATCTTTAACAGTAATTGTGGAACAAAAAGCCAATCAGATCCATTTTCCTTTGTTGGTACTCCTGGCAGTGGGTTTTGGTGATGACATGAACTTTATTTGCGGCTCGCAGATTGACTGATGGCTCTGGTACACATAAGTATCCGCGGAATTCATTCGTTATCGATTGTCCTGGTTGGTACCAGTTCTCTTCTTTCGCTTCTGGCTGTTTGCTATCCTTGCAACACTTCTGATTTCTTGCCATGGGTCTAGCAGACCACAGCTCTGAGAAAATATGAGACAACAGAAGATATGAAAGGAAAGGGAGTCACACAAACATTTAAGTGTTCCACTTGCATTTTCTTGATCGCAGGTGACGTGTGCGTTGGCGATGTGATCTTCTTCGAACAGAGATTACGTCAGGGGTAAGCTAAGTCTTATCCCTTCTCATGTGTTGTGTCATCTGATATTTCTTTGCTGGACCGTGTTGAAGATTCAGATGAATATGTACGTGATGGGATGCCTGGACCGTAATAATTCTCAGTAAGTTTTAACTCTCATGTCTTCTACCTAGAACATGTGAAGGTACAATGTGCTAAGTGGCAGTTTGTTCAACAATATCAAAAGGATCACAGTTGGAAGAGTTGTCAAAGATTCCGAGAGTCCAGCAAGCGAACAAGTTTTCACCGTACGTTCATGCAGTTTTACTATCGCTTTTTGGATTCTTGTATTGTACCAATCACTTTGTAGGTCTATGTTGTTCCCAGTTTCCTTTATGGCTGTAGGTCCTGATCAAGGTATCCTAGCTTCACCCTTCCAAGAACACGGTTATAAATGAATATCTAGTATGATTCCGGAATGGTGGTTATTGACAATTACTCTTATTTAGTTTTCCAGATTGAAGTCTACTGGAGCAAAGGACCTCATGCATTTCGGCCTATGCGCCCTGTTTGTATCAGAGCAGTGGATTTATACAGGTTGAAGCCCAGTCGGCAGGTGATGGTATCTTACAATTGATTGTATATCTGAACTATTTGGCCGTTACCTAAGTCTGCGGGGATGTTACTGTTTCTCTGGAAACTGCTTTACCCTTGTACCAAGATATATTTCTGAACTAGCTATTATCGAAACAAAAAGCAGAGGTATTATTCGTTGCAGATGAATGTGTACGCAATGATTAAAATCTTATTTTCTCAAGAGCTGTGATTTACATCTCCGAGGAGAGAACGGAACGCTGTAACTCTCGAGGAGAATCCTCTGACAACCAACGTGTGGACAGACGAAGTCCTTTGTAAATCATGGTCTTCCCAGCTATCGTTATCGCTGACCGGTGTCTTGCTAACCCTTTAAGTAAAAAAAGCTTAAGTTAGATCCGAGTCCTCCATGAGACGCTTGACTGTAAATGGTGTTCTTGTTTCCACCGTTTGCTTCTTGGTGGATTCTTAACTACTTGTCGTCCAGCGCTCCCACTGTCCTAGAAATTACTTCTGTTTGGAAGATTCTTAACCTTGATATCTAGTTTTCCTTTTGCGTCTTGGTAGTCTTTTATACCACTCGACATCCAGCTGTCCTAGAAATTAATTCTGTTAAAAATAGGTTTCTCAGTCGCAATAAAGGTATACATACACAGACACACACACTGTGACTAGACGGTTCTCTCTTAGTTGGAGTTAACAGTCACTCTCTGCTCTGTTGGTCTCCGTGAACATTTTAGTAAGTGTTTAGATTTATTGGTATTTTCAGGTGTGGATTAATGAGGAGGCTAGAAAGCAGATGTTGGAAGAAAAAAAGACTCAAGATCGGAGAAACAAGTTGCTCGCCCACCAGTGATCAAGGTAAGTAGCAAAAACTCATGAAGCACTTCATTTGAGAAATTTCTTTCAGTCAGTTACTGTCCATCTGCGACCTGGAACTCTGATTGGGAGAACATTTCGATTTGATTTTAGTTCCTTGGTTGTCTAATTCTTTTGTAAAGTCCTTCTGCGATCCAGAGTGAACACTTGAAAGTTTTGTATATCACAAGTCGATACTAAGCAGACGAGTAGATATGTTCTGCACCCTTCTCAAGAACATAAATATGAATCATAATTTCAAACTTACCAACACATGATATAGATTTCATTGCTCTGATAACATGTTCTTCTGTTCTTTCTGTCCCTGCGGCAAAACACGCTTTTAGGTTTTAGACATGGTCTGAATCAGAAGCATCCAGAGATAAAGGTGTGGGAAGATACGGATAGGAGGAGATTGATAAAACAAGATGTTTAATATCGGAACTGAAAATTTCCATCTATAAGTTCAAATTCAAATTCAGAAAGAATTTTGTGTATGGTATCTCTGCTGTGAGTCTTTTATAAGACTTCTCAAAGCATATGCTTCCCTTTATATGTGCAGAATAGTGGAACAAAGATATAGGTTTATGGAAAGTTCCTGTTGCTATGTGGTATTCTGGCCTCTGATGGTCTTGTTGTGCCCGAGACCAAGCGGAAAGATTGTCGATGAGTTAGACTGAGAAGAGTGGATCAGAAGTCCACACCTATGACGGTCAGAGAGTGCACCGAGTGCAAAAGCTCTGTTCAGAAGCCACAATGGTTCCAGGTACTGGAACCGTGGACAGTGATCTTAAACCAGAGCCTAATCAAACTTTTGGTTCAGTCAAACCAACTAGGACGTTAATGATGGAAAGCAAATTAGCGAAAGACGCAAGGCGAGGGTCTTAGAGTCTTTGTTTACCTTAAAGATGTACTTCATGTTCAGATGCTCTGCTCAGAGAACTTCCAGTTTGGAGAACTGTTGGGTTTGATTTAAACGGTAGCTTGGGGCTGTTTTGGCATATCTTGAAGTCAATAACCTAATATTACACAGCTTTTGACATGTGATGATTGAGTAGGTAGCAGACTTCAGACAATCAGGGTCTGGCTCTTGCAGGCTCTTAATTTCTTGATGAGCTTGACTCACAAGCCGCCATGCCAGTTGGATGATTGCGTTGTAAGTTGCATACCAGTTCGATTCTTGCATTATAAGTCGGATGTACATGGATCTGGTGGCTATTCTACGTATTGTATGGAGCTCGACTCGGCTCCATGAGGATGACCGATAGAATATAATTCGGAATATACGAGTTCAAGGTTTGCAGTAAATAAAATACATAGCTAGTTTGGAAGTATGTTTGCTAATCATGTTCGAAAGGATGGGGTCACCCGTTTTCGTAATACAACAGGTGTGAAACACACAACGTGCACGGTGGGAGACTGTAGTCTCAGTCCTGGTGAGTGGAATGGAGTGCCATGCGTTCGCTCGGTATTGCTGTTGTTGAGCGACTAGTTACCTTGCAGTGCGCAGTCTCGCAGGGTTGGGAAGTTTTACCATTTTGTGGACCGATAGAGTAGTTTGCGCCTTTGAGTCCTAAGACCGTAAACGTAAATTGAGGAGGAAGAAGAATGATCGTGGAAATCAACTTAAGGAGATAATGGTTGTTAACATCTAATGGAGGAAGAAGAATCTCCATCGTTATGTCATTCTCTGCGTCATCGTCGGCTTGCCCGGAACATAACGTATTAATGTGAGACGATCTTCTTCTTCCTCCATCGATTTGACGAGTTAATGGTGTAAGGACGTGCGAAACGAAACTAAAATAATTACAAGATTGCTAAAGTAGACGGAGCGGAGGTACACTTTTAACGCCAAAGCTGCGCGGCCGCCTTTTTGGGCGTTATACTTTAAATCAGGACTCGGGATCTATGCCAAGTGGGTGCTGCACGCTCCTTGCCACGGATTTTAGTTCGCTCGACTCGGTGGCCGTGGCTTCGCTGGAGCTGGTTTCTTAGCGGACTCTGCTTGCTAGCAAGAAGCAGTTATGACGGGAGGGCTTCCCCTCGTTTCCTCATGCAGCCATCAGTCTTTTCTTTCCGGACAATTAAGATATTAATTTAATAACTTGGTTGTTCGTCCTTATACATACGAGTTCCTAACGAATACGCATATTGGTAGGAACAAGCACATCGCACTTCCGGGGAATGCAGCAGAAGGTACCAGAAGCACAGCGGAAACTTCTGCAGTGAAGTTCAGCGAGACCTATTGAGTCGGCGAAGGCTCCCTGAAAGCCGCCCGGCAGCACGAGAAAATCTCTGAACGTCATAGTAGAGTATGTGAATAGCTCCGTTCCCCGCCTGTCTTACTTTGGGACTGTTGCTGGCGTTTGTAACACCCCTCTTAAAACTATATTTTCTTTCCAGTTTCATTCCCTACAATCAGAATACCGACAGGAATGCGAGGGTCCTGAACACGTTACAGTTTTCACCCAACGAAGGACGGGTGGAAGGTCCCATCAGACCTACGTTCTGTGCAGGCGTGTGGCTGCTGGGAGCTGTTCCTTTCTAACTGCATGGTCAATTTCGAGACCCAGACTCGGTGTACTTTAAGCCGGACGTCCGGACGTCAACTTCAATTCGAAAGCTTACGTACAACAAACATTCTCCTCTATACCCTCTCAGAGAGAAACTACGGGTATCTCACGAGAGTCTAAGTCTTCGCATAGTAGCCAATGGTTAACCTTTCAACGAACCAGGATGAGACTTGTTCGGAGCACTAGACGCCTTCCCGGCTCATTCAAGTATGACTCGTCCCCTGCTTTTCTGGTTCGAGTTTAACACCTTGCTAATGTTTCCGTCTATATATTTCCAGCTTCCTGCGGAGACATCACTCAATAAACGTGCGTAATGTGCTACCTGAAGCTTCCGCAGTCCAAAAATATAACAACAGATACACTACCATAATGTTCAAACTTACATGAAAGATTAGCCGCGGTCCAGGTGAACTATATCCACTGCGGTAATGCACCAAGACTTTTACTAAACTCGCCAACCAGCAGACATGATAGGAGGCCTTTAGGCGGTGTCTTGAAAACAAATAATCAATGAAAAGGCTTGAATTGGATAATATATCTACTACATGAATGATGTGAAACACGAAGAAAATCGTCATACAGGCCCCTTGCCCAACCCAAATGAAGTCCACCTGCGATGTTTAGTGAGGTAGACAAGCCTCTAGGTGGTACTTAGAGTAGTACACCTGGATTCCAGGAAATAATTCTGACGATCATGGGGCCATTAACTTGTAGTGCCCCGGAGGACAAGAGATGTCCTGGGATTAAAGGTAATCCATGCCCACGCGAACTCCCAGTTCTGAGCGTGGAGACCTGGATCGCCCGCCGCTTGGCAATTCATACTCTAGTAAGTTAGAAGAAGACTAGACCCTTTCCTTGAGCGGCGAACAAACTGTATTCGCCGGCGGGTGCGGACGTATCTTTACTACCACCTGACAGTTCATCCACAGGTCCACACCGTCGAATATCTGAGAGATTTTCAACACATATGTCAGAAACTTTACTATCTTTCAATGGAGCAACTAGAGGAGGAGAATCTATTTCTTTCTGAGCAACCGCCGTAGGACCACCAAAGTGAAACAGAGAGAATCCTGAAGTGTCCGATTGCGGGGGAGAATCAGACATGGCCTCCTTTTGCACCGTCGTAAGAACAGTAGCTACAGTTTCCCCCGGTGGTACGAGTCCATCTGGACCATGCAAAGCTGAACTGATTTCTGGTTCCGAAGCAGGAGGCAACATTTGAGCCCCAGGAGGAACTCTGCCATCAGTCCCAACATTCGGACCAGTGCCAAACCTAGAAAGAAAGATAGAATCCCGTAGCTGCAGCGTATTAATCCCATTCGGCAGAGTGGGCATGCGTCCCACCCCCAACCCAGGGGAACCGGCCTGTGCTAAAGACATGGGTGGTAAAGCACCCATTGACATGCCAAGACCGTTTGGTGGTATCAAGAAACCTCCAGGTTGAGGAAGCGGGAGCACGCCGTTTCTCGACCTGGATGCTCCCCATGAGCCTTGTTGCTGATAGTATCCATAAGTTTGTTGCGGAAGAAGATGTACTGGTGCTGAAAGAACTGGTAACGGCCGCAAGGGGGCCTGAGGATGCAACATATCTTTGGAAGATAGAACGGTTGGAACAATTCTTGCTCCGTTGCTCATTGGAGCCTGAACAGGTACCGTGGCATGACTTTGGGCTCCCATACTAGACGTGGGAGGACTGACAGATTCGGTATGTAGGAGTATTGGACTTTCCATGACTAGAGGTGCCGCAGCAGGCTTTGGTGGTTCCAACACCACTGCACCGTTAGAATGTGTAACACTTTTCATGTTTCCAACTTTTGTGTGCTCAATAACCTCAGCGGCTTCTTCGTTTGTCCTATGGATCACAGGTAAGTCTGCCGCTGGAACTCCTACTCCTTGTCCTGGAGGATCATTGCCCACATTAGATTGAACCTTCGCCGTTAGATTACCATTGCTGGTCACTCTTTTCATACTAATAATTCCCGGGGTTGGAGCACTATGTCCTCCCGATGCAGCAGTCCTTAACCCTTGTCCCTGATCGGTGGCAGCTCCAGCTCGCGAGACTTCGGTTGGTACCGTAACACCAGGTGCTTTCCCATGGGAAACAGCGCCAGGCTGTCTAAACCTACCTGCTGTCCTTAAGGTGATGCCCTTATTACTCGTGTGCGAGACATTACGCTCCACAAAAGATGCACTTCTAGAGACGGCACTTCCTAGAGAGCCTGGTGGAGCTGGAACCCAAGCAGACTTACTTGGTGGTCCATGCTCCTGGATAGAGTGCGCGAAACTACCATTCACTAACCCATGTCCACCATTTAGCACACTACCACCAAGTTCTCCAGCAGATGCACTCCTAGTGTGACCTTGCCTTGGAGTCTCTATGATTTCTGATTCAGCCTTATCTTGCTCCCTTTCCCCTTTCCTCTTCGCTGTAGATATAGGCACAACCTTCCCTCTCACTCCGTCACCTCTGTCGTACGTGTATCCCAGGTCATAGTTACCATTTCTGGTCAAACATTTTACGCCTCCTGTATCTACCCTCTCCACCGTCTTGCTTGCAAAAGATTCTTTACTTCCTATTCTGGTGATATTTCGTTGGCTTCCCTTCATCCGCATACTGGTTTGAGGTCCCCCACAACCGCAATGTTGGTAGTCTTCTTGCCTTAGCTGAGCATGCCCGTTAGCACGATGCCATCCCTCCATACGCTTCGGCACAGTATCTGCATCAACCCTGTAACTACTGCTTTTCCCGTTAGCTAGTAGCCCCGTCGTCATCTTGTCCTGGAGGCTCGGTTCCATGGCTGGTGCTGGTGCTACCCTGGCGGGATTCCGCACAAATCCATTTGTTTCCAGAGGGAGATTCCTCCTTGGGAGTCCAATCATATTCCCCCCTTCAGTTCGAACCTGCGACCTTCGTTTCGAGGACTTCGTTCTCTCCACAATAAAAGCTCCATTTCCATCTCTCATGCTCAATGTATCCTCAATGTCATGAGCACAAAACGAGGAATCCAGAACGTTGCCGGCTCCTGTATCGTAGTCGAGTCCATCAGCTGAAGGCCTTGCCTCTGCCATATCGGGTGAAGATGGTCTGGCAGATATACTATCAATGTCCCGCCCTGGACCTACATCTTCTTGGTCACCAGGATTGTCCTCTGTCTCCTCGTTTCCTGTAGAGAAACCACCACCACCACCACAACCATTGGCAGTAATCTTTGAAGCTTTGGTTTCGGTCTTGCCTTTATCTTTGTCACGTTCTTTACCTTTTAGTTTCTCCTTTCTTCTAAGTTTTTTCTCCTTCTCTTTCAATTTTCTCCTTTCCCTCCTTTCTTCCTCCTCGCGCTTCTCATCTTCTTCTTCCTCCAACAGCTTATTCTGCAAGGTAGAAGTATAAGATTCTTGTATTAGTGAGCTTGCCCAACAAAAACGAAAAAGGAGACTTGCCCTCTCCAAAATCATACTGTAGAAGGACACCCTTACATCCCACGCAGCAAAAGCAGGACATACTCTACGCTAGGCCGACCGGTCCTGCGCGATCAAAATGGAGGTTCCGCAATTATCAACCCGAGCAGATGGAGGAAACTACCGCCCTAGACCTCCAGACTTGGAGTTTGTACGAGGCACCTACAGCTACCGTCAAACAGAAACCTTGGTCTTCCACTGTCTAGGTTCTCCTTACTTCTACCAGCTGTGGTGGACATAGGATGCGATGTAAAAACTCATGTTCCTTCGGGACCCACTCGGAATATGAGATTCACACCTGTTTTTCCAGAGTGGTGATTTCTTTGCATGCGACCCGAACGCGTTCCTCTAGAAGGCTCAGAGCAAGACAAACAAAGATACTGTGTGCATTTTGCCTTGCAGTACCCTCTCGAAACGCTTTCTCCACCTGCCAGAAACGTACCAGTTTACATCGTGAACACAACAGAGAGATGATAAACAGAACAGGGATACAGATAATCTCCATAGTTAATTCACTGCACGGGTGAATCGTATTCTTAGATGCTGAAGCGAAACAACATTACTCTAGACGTAGAACAATGTCTTGGGCTGTTTCATTCCTAAGGAACGTCACAGGAGGTCTTAAATCATCCCGCATGTATTTAGTTAACACGGTTCCTCATGCAGAATTTCAGATTATTAGTGACTCAAGATTTGGCTCTAGACTTCCTCTACACCGGATGGATAGCGGCAGTGTACGACTTTGGTCTCAGGACGGCTGGAGGGTGCAGTCAAGCTGAAGATCGAGATGGCAACTTGAGAATCAATTTTGTGACGGATACCCCGACAACCGCTCCAAATCCTGATGGCCAGTTCCGTGCTGCAGCTGAAGCATTCTGTCTGTGCTAGTAATATAAACAGCAACCACTGGAGCGGAGTACTAATGACTGGGAGGAAGAAAGAGAGGACGGTTTCTCAAACATTCTGTCTCTTATCAATCAGTCGCCTATAAAGAAAGAGTAAAGTTGTGCCTTTAGTCATAGCCTCGCTAACATGATCGCCATCTACCTTTACATCAGGTTGTGAGACGCCTACAATGAAGGACCAGGATACACAGCTGAAGTTTACAATCCAAGTGAGGGTTCATGAGTGTTTACGAGTGTTCACACAATCTGGACGAGAATCTCCTTTTCGGGATACCACCGTATCGCCTGGAATGAGAAAAAAGTTTCACCCTACTGAAGTCGAGAAAACCAGGATAGACTATATGTGCAAGAACCAAAGCCAGCTGGAAGTCGGAAGTGTCCGCACTGGGGGCATGACAGAACACCAGAAGTGAGGAAATAAAAAGCTCCATGGAGGTTCGAAAAGAATATGTGCCTAGTTGAAAGTAGCATCATAGCCGTTTGCTGAACAGATGTTTGCCGCATAACCGACAGCAAGCTCCCCACAGTCATCTAGACCAACAGTAATCCTGAACTGGTCACGATGTACCCCGTATCCGCTTCTGATCCACCCAAGAAACACACCCAAGTACTTCAGCGCTGGTGTAAAAGCAAACTAGTCAACACAGTGATCTAGACAACAAAGAGAACTTTGTCCCTCAGCTTGTGACTGTTGCGGGTTTTGGAGGAGCGACGTTCATCTTCAACGTATTCATGAGAATATTGTACATTCTCGGGACAATCAGCTATTCCCGCAGTCATCTGCAAGAACAGGATGATCGAAGGTTGTGTACTTATCTGACCCCAAACCCAGCAAGGACAACTGGGTAAATCACTCGCAGCAATTTCTCCGATAAATTCAGCCTAAAACCACACTGTTTCCTCCTTGCCAGTTAGTCCATCCAAAACACCGAGAAGTTCAAATATATCTTCCCAGATAACTATCAGGTGACGAAACGAGCTGCAGGACCGCGTCTGCTAATGACAGGATGCGTCCAATGAGTAACATACTTTATCCAGCTCGTAACTATCCTTGGAAAGACGAAAGAATAAGAGTAATGTGATGAGATTAATTAATGAATAAGAAGTACAACGAGAAAACTGCAATAGCTGAGTTAAATAACAGAGAAAGGCCACAGAGAAAGGAGCCGAGGCTCTAAATTATAAACCGAAGCCAGGCGAGGGCGATCCAACTCGGACGGACATCAATCCCGAGCAGCGGCTCAAGGATGCTATGGGCAGCTATCCTATGCTATGGCAATAGTCCTCTCCGAAAGCGGGCATATACACGTGACAAGTTCAGAGTAGTTGCTAAACGTTACCTGTCCAAAGACTCCCACATTTTTGTGGGAGTGAGCTGAGTCTTCGAGTCAAGTGACAGCATACGTATAATGCCTCAGTCAATTTCAGAACCCAGCTCTCAGTAGGATAGTACAATAAAAGCTGAAAACACTTCACTCCAACCATAATCAACGCATGTAACAAAAACACTGTTTTACAACAGCTGCAACTTCTACATCCGAGTGTCTCACGTTACTTGACAGTTTACCCGGTCAATACTAATCATGTAAGTAACACTCTCCGTCAACAAAAATTAATCGGTCTACAAGCGTCCATGGGATAAGAGTCTATCATGTCATACTTCATCAGTGTAAATGATCTATAAGGACATGCCTCCGTTCCTATCAACGCTCTTTGTTTAAAGACAGCTCTTTGCTCTAGTCTTTCTCGCATCTTGTCTATTAGGCGCTCTAACAAGAAAGGTTTTGCCCCTTTACACCTTTTAACGGTGTACATGGATGGACCTAGACAAAATTCTTTAGCATTCTTCCGACTTACGGTTAGGGAGTAAACTACATGGACTTCCGCTTGAGTTCACTTGTCTACGTGTCGTAGCCTTGCGACCATAGACCCCGCGCCATATGAGAGTTCTCCCGGAGCGAGACACATCCCAAGCTCGCAGAAGGGTACCGCAGACCCCAAGGTACAGCTTCATAGTGACACTCTCCGGCCGTTGCCGTCGGGGGCTGGGTTTGAACTTGCAACCTACCTCTTGACAGTTAGAGGTGGTAACCACCGAGCCAACGTTACTGCTCTTCCTTTGACATAAACAAAGTCACATCTTTTGTTTCCCATTAGGAAAGCATTTCCCGTCATATCGAAAGGAGCTTAAACTTCTCGCTGAAAGCGATACATTCATCCAGCTCTGTTTCAAAAGTAATTTGAGAAACAGAAACAGAAATTCGTTCGGCAGTAACCTACGCCCAAGCAAGGGCACAGCCACTAAACCTATAGCTACGTGAACGTACCAGATATGAATCAGTGGTGCAACTGGTCTACTAACTTCGTACATGTTACACACTCGGTCAAAGAAATAGTTTAAGGAATTAACGCATTCACGGGAACGTCTTTCTCGATCTGCGGAGAAAGCCCAGATACGAACAAACACGCAGCAACAACAAGAATAACCGTCATCATTTTCCTGTCACGGTGCTTATACGGTGTTGCTTTCCGTCTCCAGAATAAAGGTGATAGTTCTTCCGTGTTGTCGCTCTAGATAGATGTGTTGGTAATGAGCATAGCAGAATGAATCACACTACGCGCAGACTTGAGGTAACCCCAAACCCGAGAGAGCCCAACGTAAGTCCATATATTCATACGTAGTGAGTAGCAAAGAGGGGTGTCTATACCAAGCGACGGACCAACGGAAATGTATAGCACGTAGTTATATATACGTACATGGGAATAGCTCGTAGATATAGTTCCTTACTAATCACAACCTGCACTGTTAAGCGGGGGTGGGGATACTAAACCGTGTACTACTCTTCAATTCGTTTGAGACACACATTTTCATCGACTTACTAACAAACCATGTTTAAATTGCAGAATCACCCGATAAAAATTGCTAAGACAAAATACCTGCTCTTTAAATATAACTGTGGCAGCGTCCAAAAGGAAATCTCGTGCAAGCTCGGGACTTTTAGCGTGCTTCTGTGGTCGAGATCCTTCACCATCTAACTCATTGCCATCTTTGTCCATGGAATCATCGTCCTTCATATCAAGCGACAAAAGGTTGAGCAAGTTCCATTTAGAACATAAAAACTACTAGTCCCAAAAATTTAAATGGTAACAACTTCCATTATCTTGAAAGCACAAGTATACCTCTTCCTCTTCAGTCTCCTCAGCACGTTCAAAAAATCGTTGGATGCTCTCTCCTTTGGTGATTGAAACATAACCGTCACCAACAATCAGCCTACGATGTACACAGAGTTGTCCTTTAAGGGCATGAGCTTTTGCGGACAGTTCATTACACCGCCCATCACGTTTCCAGCCTCTTACTGTGATGAAACAAGCTGCAGTGTTACCTAGATCTAACCCTTCTACCTGGATACTCTCAGAGAGGCCTACATCTTCAAATCCCAAGATATCTGCCTTCCCCTCAGACGTCCCTAGGGCCCACTCAAAACGCTGGTAAACACTCCCAACCTCCCCTGCGAAACAATCCCGCCAATCTACCTGCACCATACTGTCTGAGACCTGCCAAGAAAAACGGGAGGAATCAGCCAATTCGTACTCCAAAGTAACGCAGAACAACGGTGATGTATTTGGCGAAGGTCTTAGAGGTAATGCGGAAAACGTTCTGCCCGTAAACAGGACGACAGGACCCAGCACCGCAGCTATGGAATTTTCTTAACACTACCGTGTAGAAAGAAATGCACCTCATATCGGAAAGATGTGTCAGCTGCACAGAACCATTTTGTACACCGCGGCTCTTTCCGGGATCGCTTTAGCTCCTTCATCTCTTTGAACTCACGCAACACATTTCGACGGCAATCTCTACAGAATCTCTTGCTGTCAAACCTGTAGCGAACACAGGCACTAGAACATGGATCAACGCTTTACGACTCTCTCCATGACCGCGTCGCAGGTTATAAGCAACAAGGATGATCGTAATCTAGAAACACACTGTAAACTGGAAAACGGGATCAACTTCTTAAGGTTAAGAACATGGACAATCAGAAAGGTACGCATTTTCCCACTATACTTCTAGTTACGTCAATTAGGGTAGACATCCACTTGAAGTTTCCTCTCCGAACATTAATGGCCTAAATTCTGTCCAGCTTAAACTTGACTAGAACATTCACAACGGATTTCGAAGACAGCTCGGTAACGAAAAGGCGTGTCTAAATGCTGAATTCAGGAACATTCACTTCGATGCCAGTTCTAAACTGCTCCTGGTCAAAGAGTGGGTACGTAAAGAGGACTATGCACACACAAGGAGAAAGTCTGATTGACATCTTCCGCAACCTGACCGAAGAGCCGAGGTAATCCCCACTGCTGAAAGTAAGAAAACGGAACACGTCTAGTTCCAAGCAGCAAGTCTGAGCGAAATTTGCGACACATAAAAGCAGTCGGAGAAGCAAGGTCACAGGAGCACAAAAGCGCCGTCCGCAATTAAATTCTTTAAGTATATCTAACTTGTCTCATTTTCGTGCGTAAGTCCCTCAGGACCATCATATCATGTTAGGCCTTCATGATAACAAAAAGGTGCATGTTGCCACTCCATTTTCTAGTGTGAACTGGTCCAGTAGCACTACGTTGCACTTTTATGGTGACAAGAAATGAGACGAGCCAAGTAATTACTGAGCGGTCCCAGGAAGTGTAAATTACAATCTTGAAACCGAGACCTCCTCTATTCGGTTTCAAAGACTTTCACTCGTACCACTCATACTGCACGAAAGGGAGAAAACTCGAAAACCATAGTAGAGCATACGTAGCACGTAAAATGACTCTTAACGACCTAAACTGAGACACAATCAAGCTAACTAGAATTCTGAAGGTCCATATCTAAAGGTAGTCGATAACATAATATTCAATCGTATTTCCAATGTTTTTCAGGGCTCATAACTTTCTCCAAGGTAGTTTATGCAAAACGAATACCACAAATAGCTACCCTTATGGTTTCAATCTGAATCCACAGGTAACAGCACGATAGGACATAAAAATGCAAGAATAAATATTTTTTAGCTATCACCCGATTTTGTCGCAACAAAATTCCAATCTAACACGAAGCACACGCAGGTAAACTGAGCAAATCCTGAATGCATAGACATATGTGCTGTCTCCATAGAACCAATCACTTGACGGCAGGTACTTCACTATAGCTCCTGGAGTCTACGTGCAAGAACCTGGCTTCAAGACCTACCTTACAGGGAACCCTAGGTACTAGATTGAAGTTAAAAGTTTCTACCAGTTAGCATTCCCTTGACCACCAAGAAGAATAAGATGAGCCGGCAGGGTTAAGGTGCGTACTCTCTGTGAGGATGGGGACGAAGATACTGTGCATTATATGTTAGGCTGTATAAAATATAATAGTCTAAACCAAATATATCCTGTGACTTATGGAAGCTGATATCAAAGGAACTGTTTAGAAGATTCTGTGGCCTGGAGTCGAAACCCAAAGGAGCTGTTGTCCAACTCTTGCTGGGGTCATCCTGAAAAGTCTCTCCTGTCAATCATCTAGTTAAATCCTACCTGGCTTGGAAGGATAGACGAATGTCCGCTACAGTAGTAAGAAGAGACTTACTGAAGTAGTAAGTCTCTTCTCCATCAAGTAGCTGTTTATCATGCCTTGTCTTCTTCTCAATCCATCCTTATTTCTAGCACCGTCCAGCCACGGAGCGGGGTCTGTGGTGGAAAGGCTAAGACCAGTGTTCTGCCTTGCGCACCCCACTGCTGGCAGGTGCAGCTTTAGAGCCAAGGTTTCGAAGACGTCGCCAGGAAGCGCCTCTAAGCTCTTCCCATCTGTTTTATTATAGTCCAAGAGGGGAAGCCGTGATTCGAACTCTGGTTGGCGCTGGACGATGGAACAGCATGTAATATCGACGTTCCAATCGCACTCTAACCAAGTCTCTAGATGCTCACATCAGCAGAAATTTTTGACCACTAAATTTTAACCAACTAGCGGGTAATTCGCTTCCGAAACCAAGTTAAATCTTTAGACTAACGATTACGAGGGGTCAGTTCTGAAGCCTTTGAACTGCTTACACAGATCTATCCATCTGGAAAACCAAAATGTCAGCTGTACCGATCGATGGGTCCATTAGGAATACATCCTTGCAACTCAGCAACCGAGGTCCTTCGTTCACACCGACTGCATCCTGTGACTTCATCTTCATTTTTTATTTTTTTTTATTTCTGACGCAGATACCCCAGGTCTAAGATATACGTATACAGAGATATACATATACGTTTTACTTCCACTGCCAAAACGACCAGTCTTGCTTGAAGGTAGATCTAAGCCGCCCACCTAGGGAA
Source organism: Asterella californica (assembly GCA_036924285.1). Lineage (NCBI taxonomy): Eukaryota > Viridiplantae > Streptophyta > Marchantiopsida > Marchantiales > Aytoniaceae > Asterella > Asterella californica. Next base: position 46,553,086 of record JAYKYS010000003.1, on the reverse strand, counting down.
ACTGTTGATTTAATTACGAGACTGGTAAATTGCTACGTATACGTCCCTGCCACGTGAGCCAATGCACGAGCTTCATATCAACATCGAAGCCGGGGCATGGTATGCTGAGAGTGGTTTGCAGCGAAATACAAGAACTTAACAGGCAGACTCAAGGTAACCCGAGAATCTAAACCCAGAGCTACATATGAGGATGGCAGTAGCAACTAGCCTTACATACAGGCATTAGCTATATGCTGTTTCCTCGAACAAAGTGGTCGGTACATACTTAGTTATGAGGAAGGACTAACGCGAATACCTGAACATAAGTCGTTCAATAAAGTCCTCTTCCTTCATTCGAAGGAGTGATCGTCTGGTTTCCTCGCCCAAAGCCGACCAGAAATCCACTAACGCCTCGCATGAAAGTCGTGCGGTGTGAAGAGCACAAGTTTCCTTCATTCCATGACCTCTTCCAATTCCTCCAAAACCACCAGTGCTCTGACTTATCCAACCTCTGCCTCCTCCTCCACAGGCATCAGGGTAGAGCAATTCTCGTTCGCGCTCCCTTGCTCGTGCACTTTCAAATACCTGGCATAAATCCTCCTGATGTTACTACCCTCCAGCCGTAGATGATAAAACAGCTCAAACCTAACACAGCAACTTTCCTGAGGATCACACGCCTGGGAAACTCGCTACTTTCGGCTATGTTGTCCCAGAAATAAACTAGTTGTTTGTCGGGTACACAAGTTTCAAAGAGAAATAGCAGAAAAACAGTTTACAGTATTTTCGGGGGTACATTTTGGAGCACCTCAAGTGGTGTCCCATCCAAGAAGCAGTCCAATACTGTGAGCATACTCTCTCGGGTGGCTGCTAGCCCACCCCAAGGATGGACTGAAGGGTCTCTGGTATCATCCTGCAAACTTGAGTTTGCTCCAACCGCACCGACCTCCGACAGGTGCTTAGTGCATCCAACTGAACCACTGGTGTAACCAAGAAGACCAGCTTGTAGGCTTTTCCCGTATGAGACAATCTGTGCGTATCCTTCAACAAGGAGTCCATGGCACCGTGAGCAGTAAAGGTTTTTCCGAACTTGCTCAAAGAGCGCCTGCTTATCGATTCGCAGCAATTCACGGCGTGCTGAGGAAGAAAGACCGCTCCAAAACTGCAAAGACAAACAGTATAAGCAATTCTCTAGATACCGCAAGCGACATACACACCCCACACCCATCGATAATTGAAAGCGAAGTTCTCAAAATAGAGAGATACATCATAATTCAAGTTATTAATCTTATGGTAAGTGTCCATTTTGGGCCACACTGGTATGTAATGGGGTAGCACGGTACAACAGAGTTTTAAAAGCAGACGTAAGATTACGAGATTCATAGTAATCCAAATCATGTCAGATGAAAGGTTTTCAACTTCAATAACTTAATAAGGGTTCCCGACCTAGGGTTCTTTAACCTGGAACACCGCTACATCCATGACATGTAACTTCAACAAGCCCTTTTAGCTAACCGGATAGCGCGTAAACTCCAGCAATTTCGCTTAAACCCCGTCTGATCTTTAGAGGCAATAATGCTGTTAACTCTTAAAGACTTTAACTTTCAAGATCGTCTTAACATATGAGCAAATTAGCAACCGCATGATACTCCATTCACAAGAGATTTTAGTTGAGTGAATTTCTGCCCACCAAAATAAAGTCACAAAGACGTTCATTTACACAACATTGTCCTCTAATTCTACGCCCTTGGGCAGAACCGCCATACTATGAACGTTACGGGGAGTACGACATAAGCCAACTAGATTCAATTCTCTGAGTACCATGTTTGGTGCAAATAGGACGATGATCTTCTTAATCGCAATTTGGCTTGGGGAAAACCTTAAGTTTAAAGTCAGGCATAGAAAGCACAAACACAAGGAGGACCTCTTAGATCTACTTCGCATTCTTTCCTGGAAAAGTACCGTCTAAGGCAATCAAAATCCAAACAGGACTCTGAACTTGGACAAACAGAAACGGCTTTCATGTGTACCAGGTCGTGCCCTAAACCCTGGGGATGGTGAAGGTAAATGATACATCTAAATTTAGAGGCAGAGGCAAGGACACACGACGATGACCATCCCACAAGGTCCATCTCCACACGAATATCTCGACATCATCGGTAGGTCTTGACCGGGATGAAAACGCGAAAACGAGGCAACTTCTTGGGCTATTTGCATACTTTCGGTTTGAATTTTCGCAATACCTTGTGCAGCTGAGAAAGGCTAACATCATCGGTGTTGGAGCGTGACCAAACAGCTGAGCGACCTTCTGCCACAAATAAGTGGGAAGGAGACGATGCACGGTGAGAATGTAGAGCCTTTAAACTCGGCATCTTCCTGGCCTCTATTCTCCTCGTTTCCTATAAGCCATCTGCCCTTCTCTCCCATGCACTTTATCGACCTTCGTCACAAGCTATCCTATAGGTTCCTGCCGGATCTTCCGCGACAACAGCGTTTTTACGCACACTTGGAGTCAGGCACTAGCAATCCTGTTCCTGACCTTGACATTTCAACAGATGAATCCCGGCCTAGAGCCCGACCTTCCATGCTTTCAACTGTGGACCTAATTCTCAGAGAACAAAACGTCCCCTCCGGCACAGAGGATCACGTTGCACATCTATCGTTCCCACAACCAGAATTAACTCATCCCAGAAACAGATGCACATCGACGAAATAAAGTGCGAAGATTGCGCTTTCGCCAGCTTCCCCGCACTACGAGATGAGATTCAGATCCATCCCAAGCTCCGACCCAAATCTGCGGACCTGGTTGACCGATCCAAGACCATCATCGTCAAAGAAACACGTCTACTAACCTCGCTCTTCTCTACCCACTCTCCTCCTCTCCGCAATCCAACGAATTACTACCGATCTCATACCATCAGATCCATCCATCCAACATCACCCTTATCTCTCCTTCGTCCCGCCCTCCCTTCCTCCCACCAACACCTCCTCCTCTACCAACACAAAACTCCTTCAAATTCCTTCCTCTCCCCAGCTCTACCCTCCATACAGAGTCCGATCGAAAGCTGGCAAGGTACCGATTCAGATTATCAATCTTCGCATGTCAAGAAGTGCGTTATCGATCCGGCATCAACCGAGGGTGGTGTTTCATTTATTTTCAACAGCAAAACCAGGACCTACAATAGGCGCAAGAGAAGAAACTGGAGAAGAAGGAAGAAGGAGACGGAGGAAGAGAATGCTCTGCTACTGCTGCTCTTGCTGCTAGACAAAGCTGGCTTCAATTGAGAGACCGGACTTCTCCTGCCAGTGCCTGGCTTACCTTACCATGAGATACATCCATGCCACACCTCCATGTACTCCCACACACTCACACAAAACACAGACCCACTGCCAGCCTCAAGTCCGTCACTTTCTTTTTCTTTTCTCTTTCACCTTCTACTCACTAATTCTTCCTAAGTAATTGCTACTTACTGTAACTCGGTAACCTCAGTAACTTCCCTACCGTACCATCCCGTCCTCCACCGGGGCGCTTGTCCGTGTGTGTTAGACTCCGGCACGGGAAACGCAAGGGCTTCCCTCCACCCGCGGGACAAAAACAAGGCAACCCAACCCAAGCCGACGGTGGTGCAGAGTTCCCTCAACTCCCAGTCCTCCGACCCGCGCTCTTCGTCTCCCATCTTCACCAAGTCCTGAGACTGGAATATGGGAATATGCGGCATACCCCGGCGGGCTGCGGTTGCTTTCTCTTGCGGCAGACCTTCGAGTGGTCTCCAAGGTCGACAGTAGGGTGAAGAATTCGGCGTCTACAGTGCCTACCTTCGCTGCTACGGTAGTCGACTGCGGCAGACGGAAAGAATCGTGAAGCAAAGGGGAAAAGTTATGCAGTTTCCATATAAGTTTCCGTGATGGTGTTGTGCATGGGTAGAGTTGTCTGTCGTTAGTGACTCCGTTAGGGTTTTCATGACTTTCCACAAGGTCGCAGTGGGATTGGTGCGTGGTTGGTGTGATTCTGTTCGTTCTAACACAGAGGCTAAAACCAGCTCTCTCCATGCTCACCGTCCTTCGTGGTCATGGTTAGGTACTGCGAGTCCTCCGAAGAACATTGTCCTCATGAAGCCATTATTAGTACACAGGTCCCTCTCACGAGCTCTCTCCTATGTAAGCCAAATATTTTGTCCGCTGATTCCTGTCGCATCATTCTACAATGATTTCACCCTCCATTTGATCTCCTTGTATGACATTTCCTGTTCTCTTTCCTTTTCCTTTTCCTCATGCCCTGTAGAACTGAGTCAGCCGATGGCCTTGAACCCTGTGGCCAAGGCCAGATTCGACCCTGGGCTAAGATGTCCCTGGAGTACTACGTCCAGGATTTGAACCCTGGACCCTCTCGCCAATGAACGGAGGGTAGTAACCAGTCGACGTGTGGGACGTTTGTTTGCGGAGAATGTGGCACGATGGTGAGAGATTCTTCATCTCTTTATATTCAAATTTTTGAACGTGAATAGAATGACCAGTTCTTCGACAAACTTACCTCTTTCTCAAAAGGTCAACATGTCTAGAATGAGAATGTATGTGTCACTCTCCATAAACTAGTGTACATCTCCAGCAATTCGGGCAGTGGCAAGAAAAAAGCTCTAGGTAAACAGTATTAGTGAAGTTTAACCTCTCATGTATCCTCCACTGCCCGGATGGAGATCCAGGTGCCCTGAGGTTCTGCAACATTGGTAAAGTTCTAGTTGTCTGACTTGTGATTCAGTGAATGGTTTCTATCATTCATTACTTCGTTATGTTTGCAATAAGGTCTTTTATATACTTCTCACCTTCTTGTTCTTTCCTGCCGTTCTTCCCTATTCGAGTTGAGCTCTTGATTCTTGAACAGCCCCTTACGTAACAGTCATACAGAGAAAACTGCAACAATCACTGCACTAAAGTGAATTGGCCCCTTAAAGTTGACCCAGAAAACTCGTCCTGGTCGGACCTGGAACCCGGGGAGGTTCGAACCAATGTTCGGGGAGTTCCGGCTGATAGAGTAGTGAGAACCGGTTGAGAAAGTGATTTTCCGAAAGTTTAGAAAAAAGCGTCAGAAAGTTACCGACTAAAAAATGAAGATAATACTCTTAATACTCGAAAAGTGAAGCAATTTCCGGTATCTTTTAGAAAATTACCGGTTGATTTCAGGTCGTGCCGGAAAATCCCCGGTTCTCTCAAAAATCTTTCCCGAACACTGGTTCGAACCCAAACAAAGCGCTGGACTCTTATCTCATTGTCGACAAGTTTACGCGCCTGACCGAGTGCAAACGCACATGAAGGAAAAAGTTTGCAAGGCCCTAGGCGCTAATCACGGGTACCATATTTACGTTGTTAGATTAATTAGAATTTTGGATTTTCATATTCAAACTTAAGTTTTTCTCTGTGGGAGTGGTGACCTAACATACTCATTAAAGGAGCAAAGTTCCCCAGAAGTTAATCTAGCATGCATACTCATAATTCTTGGTAACTTTCTTGCCTATTATACACCTCTTCCAAGTTTAGAAAAAGAGAATATGCAAAAATATTTAATTTATTTCTTGACAAGACTGCAGCTGGATCATATAATTCCTGCAGCGTGCCACAATCCACAATCCTTATGGTTCTTTTCCAGAAGATCCGGGATGTACTTCTATAATTTATATATTTATCATAATTATAATTATAATTTATTAAATGTTTTCTCATTAACGTTTTTAAAATTCTCATTAATATCTTTATGGCACCCTCGCTGTTATGTACAGTCCAATGACATTTAAGGATTTTTTTAAATTTTCTCTACTTTTGTCTTTTTCCTTCTCAGGGCCAAAAGTGAAGTTTGGATGCATATCATATTCATAGACGTGTGAGAACTTTTCTCTTGACCAAATCAAGTTTTCCCATCCTCCAGAAAACGTTTGTTAGCCGTTGGTATATGGTGGTATACTAACGAGGTCAAGCGCGACCAGAACACACTTTTAGAAGTTAGCTGGACTTGTACGTGGTACAGTAGTAGACTAACGCGGTCAGTGCGAAAACGACACAGGGATACGATAATGCCAACCGTGAACAAAGTGAACATTAAGTGAGGACATTGAGATGAGGTGATGGGTTCAAGGGATTTCTAGAGCCTCCTCCACGCGTGCTTTGTGGTTGCATAACTTCCATGCCGCTTCTTTCTCGATCATGTCTTACGAGACCATGCTTCTCCAGTAGTGAGAGTCATGCTTGAAGGTATACTTGTCGTCATGTAAGTCAAGACTTATCTTATGTCGGTTAGTATAACTCGCATTGAAAGCGTTGGGTATAAACCAAATTACGAATCAGAACCGCAAGCTTGAACTCTGAACTGAACCGCAGTATATAATACGGTTCAGATTCTCATGAACGGAGGGAAATAATTTACTTGTATGGTTACATAACAGTATCTTTTAAACGCTTTTAAATCTTGAACTTTGGATATTCGTATATTTGTGCTCTAACAATTTTCACTCCGATAGCGAGCAGTCTCGAACTCTAATTTAGGGCCCTACGTATCAAGAAGAGGAATTTTGCTGACTCGGAAATTGGGTTATAAGGTTACGAAATTTATGCTTTAGATCTGAGGCCACATATGCCTGCATATTCACCTCTTCCACCTGAACATGGAAGAGGCAAAATATGCATGCTTCCGAAGTTAATATGGATTCAAAACCCCCATATATGCGGGCACTTTTATTTATTTATTTTCTTTCTTTTAGTTAAAATATAATATAAAAAAATAAATTTATCACTTGGTAGCAGCTACTGTTTTAATGGTGGACGTAGGACACCTTGTCACACTTTGCTAACGGGTTTATTTACTTAATCTTGGCCAAGTGTAAACACTCACAAGCAAAACTAGAGCAGTGCATATAATAAAATGTTCAAGTCTAAGGAGTGTAAATAAAATTTATCCCCCTTCAAAGCGTTGCAACTTTTCTAAACCTTTGAAAACATATTCACATGTTATATCATTTCTTTGTCCACAACTGTAGTCCAACTTAACTCTCATTGCGCTAAATTGTATTATCCATAACTATTCAGTACGGATATTTGAACTAACTATCCATAATGAATAGGATGCTATCAGCGAAATCCCAAACATTGAAATCTCTTTATATCCTTAATAGTAATAGTTGATTAAATGTCTTGGAAATCAATAGTAAAAGTTGATGACTGTCTTGGGAATAAATTTGAGTCGAGCAAAATAGTGAAATATATATTCTGTTTGGACGTTCGTACTCCAAGAAGGGGAAAGGCTGAAAGCTCCATGTCAACAAAGGGACTTTGTTGACATGGAGCTTTCACGAAATCACGAAATCATCTCAATACATTTTGTGTTTGGTTTCCTTCTGTCGAGTGGAATGTGACTTGAGTCACTTAAGGGTTTTGTAGAACTGAAGTGAGCATCTATAATCAAGTTATCGAGTGAGTTCTATTTAATAAATTTAAAGTACCAAATTTAGTAAAATAAACTTAGAGAGCTTTGAAACAAGTAACAATTTGTAAACTTTGTTGAGCAGTACTTTTCTTGTGACTGTGCGCTTTAGTACACTAATGTTTTCACTAAATGTTTTTGACTGTTGTTCTGAGTCCAACCAAAATTACCTATGATTATTTTGGTTGCATGTTTAAACATTTATCTTTTTCTTCAGTTTTCCTAGAAGTGCAGTTTGGATGCATATCTATAGTCACCAAAATCTAACTTCTTTGCATATCATATTCATCTAAATATGTAAACACTCTATTTATTATCTAACATTTCCGTCGAGAAGGATTAGGTAATAAATTAAACTTTTGATAAAATGTGATTTGGTGGTGATCTGCATCTCTCATATTTTTTTTACAACAAGCCAACAAAAGTTCTCAGAAGTTGTTCATGTATGCATATTATATAAGAGGATACTCACCTCATGTACACTTTCAAGTGTGCATGAGGTGTAATTTATGTTCTAATCTTTCAGAGGGAAGGGTTAGAACATAAATTAATGTCCTCATAAAATAGTGCGGTTTGAGATTAAAGTTTAGGATTTATTCTCTCAGCAACGCATCAGCCCAGACTCCACTTATGGTTTATATCCAGATGAGTTGGCTATTCCAAGACCGATTAACATATAGTATTTAAGAATTAATTTTATTTTTTATAATATTTTTATAATATTTACACAATTTCTGATAAAAAATGATATTCACTATACAAGGTCGTGGAGAAGGATATTCACCTCTGCTATGTTCAGATGGAGGAGGTATAGCATGCTTTAATTTGTTATATAACTTTTTTATCAAGAAGAATTAGATAATAAATAAATGCATATCTAAATTAATATATATTTAGAAAATGATTTGTACTTTCTGAAGTGCATCAACGTGCTCTTTCTTTTTTGGTTATGGCAAGACTTTTTGCATGGTCCTCTTCGGTTAAAATTTATCAAAAGTTTATTTTTCACTTTAGATTATTTTAAAATGTATAAATAATACTTATATATTGTTTAAAACACAAAGTGAACATGGTACCGGTTGCTCTTAATTGATTTCGGTATACTATCTAATTGCAAAATTTATTCCAGCATTATCAGAGCCAATATCCATCCGAAGTTAGTTCATTTTTTTCTCGCTTGTGGTCTTCTTTCTCAAGCGAAAGTTCAAGAAGCATGCATACTTTGGCTTGGTCAAACTTATATATTGTTTAAAACACAAGATGAACATGGTACTGGATGCTCTTAATTGATTTCGGTATAAGATTCAATTGCAAATCTTATTCCGGCATGATCAGAGTCAATGTCCATCCAGAGTTTGTTCATTATTTTCTCACTTTTCGTCTTCTTTCTCAAGCGAAAGCTAAAGAAACATGGATAATTTATCTCGGCCAAATCTTTAGCCTAGAAAATAATGAAAAAGAAATACACATAGATATATTTAGACTTCAGTTAATTCGGTATAGTTTCTCGCCAGCCTTTTACGGGTCTAGAACTGATTCTCCACTGAAATCACAGTACTCTGTGTATGGTTTTATGTAAAAAGAGACTAGCATCTAGGCTAGTTTTCATAATTTCATTGGATTGAGTGATCCTCTGTTTCTCTAATATTCGGTATCATGATATTTATCGGTAGCCTACACCGATAGATGAATAATTCAGAAATAATCCTCAGGATCGTTCTTGTGATCTACCTCTAGAGTTGGTTTTTTTTGCCCCTGGTCTTTCATGTTGTCTCAGAATGTTGTCTCACTGGATTAAAATCGCTTGGTTTACGAAAGTCGGAGGTGGAGGGAGTCAAGGGAGTCTCACCTTTAGTTGGTTGATACTATCTTCAGACCTCTAGACGTGAGGGTGAAATTTGTTTATTTTATTTATAAAAGATATATACATTATGGATGAATTAAATATTTAAGGTTTTCATAGATATCACACCCTTCTCTTTATGTGTGATGCACCCATAGATTGAAGATTAATTTATTTCATTTATATAGAATATAAATATAATTAGATAAATCATTTGTAGGTTTTCATGGACATCAGACACGTGCATCACACACATGACAGGTTTAGAGATTACACCTCAAGATACTATTTGAAAATGTTTCATACTCTAAGAGATGCAGTAACTATTGTGTATCTAGGTATAATCATTAATCCATCTAGGTAATCCATACCTAGATATCCATATTTATCGATTTGGCTATTGACTAGGTAAGTTATTTCCGTCCCGAAAGGAAGCACTGAGGTTCTATCCCATGGCACCAAGATTACAACAAACTGGCTAAAAACAAGGTATGGTTAGTTATCATCATTTTTCAGAATATTAATGTAGTGACAGTAGCAGCCAACAAGCTGCTGTTATTAACCAAGAACGGCAAGTTGAAACTAGTGTGGGTTTCGGATAATAATTTTTTTTTCATTTCAGTTAAGTTAACTTGATTTTTATTTTTCAAAATGTAAGTTCTCAGCATTTATTGGGTCATTCAAGGGACTAATTCACCTATTCTAAAGTTCAGAAGAGAGAAATATGCACAGGCGGTTTAATTTATCACCTGAATTTTCCGGATAGAAGAGTTAAGTAATAAATCAATTTGTTGATCAACTAATTATTTGAGATGAGCAGGTTAATGCAATTATATCCCCAAGGTGAATCTTGACCCTCCGTCCTTATGGGTTAAGCCTGGCTCTTTTCGTACGCGTTCTCTAGTTAATATATAATAATTAGACAGTAGTTTATCTATTTTATTTATCTAGATATAATTATTATTTAATATATATATCATTTTCTATATCAGTAAGGAAGTAACAGTGCCCCAAATGTTCATAGAGCACGCATATTCACCGCAAAATGTGCAGACCCATGCACATATACCACCTCCTCATCTGATCCATGGAGAGATCAACAGGTACAAGATTAATTTATCACCAAATCTTTTCGTAAGGAAAGATCTGTTCATAAATTAACAAAAAAGTATTATGTTATTCATTGATGATCTGTCTATGTATTGCAGCTTATACTCACCTGTGCCTTATCCTTGTGATTTTACTCAGTTTTTTCTATGTTGCATAAAAGACTGGCAAAATTTTTGTCTAGATACGTAGGTAAAAGACATAAGATAATAGACAAAGCATTTCACAGCGTAACATTCATGGACAAATGAAAGTTTTGTCCATGAATGTTACGCTGTGAAATGCTTTGTTCGATAACATGTCTTACGTGCGTAAGCTAGTCTCTCGTGCAGCAGGTTGGGGCTCGTAAACCCACTGCGGGCAGAACCTCTTGCTATATATAACAAGTAAACCGAAACTTTTGTCTAACTGGCATGCAGATGCACATTACGTTGATGGTTCTTTGATGGTAAAGTATCTATCACTTATGAAAAAAACCATTTGTTCTAGAAATTTATTTCAGTACTTTGTTTAACATATCCATACTTCTTGATAACATAGATGCATATCATCGAGACCAGGCTTGGACTAGGAAAGCTTCTAATGATGAGATGGAGATTGTAATAGGGGTGTCAAAGTTGAAATCTTTCTGGAAGATTTCAACTAGTGGGAGGGAGTTAGGACTTGGGTCAGACGTTCGTTGCTGTTTCTTCACTTCCAAAGGTGTTACAAGAAAATATCATGGGTGTATTTTTAAACGATTTTCACTCTTTTCATTTGTTTTTTTTTTCAAGTAGAGAGTAAACTGTTTTGATTAATTATTATCAGTGTCAGAAATGTAAAAAAAAATATGAAAAGAAAATAATGTTAATTCAGGAAAATGATACAAAATGGACTATGGTTTTATATAATGTTATCTTCGTCGAAATTACGATGTTTTGTCTCGCAGTTTGAAAAATATTTTCTCGGAACTTGACACCCCCCATGACACCCCCTAATATCTAAATGAAACAAAAAAAGAAGTAAACTACAGTTTTGACCCCAGGTTATTTTACCCCGGTCCAGTGCGAAGCCTGGAGCTAAATAGTACAAACCTCTTAGAAGTACCCTTAGAGGCCAGGACTCGGAAAGAAGAATCTCCCTTTTGGTATGCAGGGGCTTCATTTTGTTGCCATGTACGATTTTGTCGGTGCTGCCAAGTTTCCAGCTTGTCATGATCACTGAAATTCCCTCTACGACGGCCTTCAATTCCACGACGGTCTTTATTCCGTCATCGACGGTCAGTGGAATATGGACGTATGCTTCTACAGCGTTGCTGTAGGGCCGGCCGCTGGTACAGCAATGGTGCTTCCGTCTGTAAGACCGTGAAGCATCATGTAAGGAATTCCACGCATATCCCACTCACGTCACGGAGAGACATGAATCCTGTCCACTTCTCATACGTGTCGGTCTTTAAAGAGGACAAAAAGCTGTTGGACCTTAGTTCCAACACCATATGTCAACGTGGACGGTGACCAGATTTGGTCTGTCTGTGGAGGGACGTCTCCATCTCTCAGTGGCAGGGCTTGCTTCATATTCCCTTGAAGTTGACGTGGTGATAGAATCCCATCCATCTCGTATACGTCTCATTCTTCGACATTTACAAAAGCTTCACAACCTACGGGGAATTTCAAACCAGAATGTTGAGCTCACCGGATTCGTCACGTAAGCAGAAGGGAAACGGAAATGGCGGTTGCCGGGAATGTTGTGTTTTCTCACCCTGTACTCCACGACGGGGACTCCTCTTCCCACCTATTTGTGATATACATTGTGATATACGTATTCTTTTCTCATCGAGACGATGAGACCTGGGCTTCGGGAGGAGGCCACGTGGCATATATCTGGTGTGTCTTCGACATCCTTAACATGCGATGTGCTCATTCTGTCGTCATTTAACCCCACAAGCAGCAGCTGTGGTGATTACAACTGAGCGATCCGATAAAATATTACAGTATCTGGTTTGTCTTTCTCTGGCGATAGAAAAGGGATTATCGTACTGGCTTTTCTAGACTGTCTTGCGCTCCGATTGGCCATCCCACTATCATGGTTAGGATAAGACATCAACTACAGTGTTCATCTGAACCCGGATAAGCTTTGGGAAATGATTTAAACTCATTTCCTTTAGCTCGCATATATAGAAAACCTAAAATGTACAAAGATGTAACAGTGAAATCCAAAATGTTGACCTATGTAAAGGCTAGACGCTTGAATTATTATCCTTCATTTTAGTTATGAGAAGAATATATATAGAGCAGAAGGATGCATTTAAGACCAACTTGGTGGTTACAATCAACCAGTCTCTATAATTATTTCTCTTCATTCCGGTGCGTCCTTTTCACGTCAACCTAGAAGGATGATTGAGAGTAAGAAACAAATTACCTATCCATTCATTAGAACTACGGTAGTTGGGGCTTACAAGGGAGATTGGAAGAGCTGCTTTCCAGGTGTAACGAAACAATGAGTGCCAAAGTCAGATCATGAATTTACTTTTTGAAAGTGTTACTTACCTAGCTTCTAGCAACACAATATGCCAGTGACTACAATAAATCACCGTTTGAGTTTAGACCTTGACCAAAATGAAGCATATGATAAGAAGATTCAGTTTCATTCAACGTGAAGCGTGAATATTATTTACTCTCTTCCAAGAGGGGAAATATGCTTACACTTTAATTTATGTTTTAATCTTTTTTCTTGGAAGGATTAAGCTATAGATTAAAGTTCTTAAATTGGAATTTTTTTTACTCGTTGAAAGCAAAGGTGTTTATACCCAAAAAAAGTTCAAATTATGTAACTTGCTTATGGGTTTCGTGACTGCAGTGGCAATGTGTTATCAACTGAATTAAGTTGAGTTATAGGTTTGAAATGTTAGTAATTTAAATTTAATAAAATAATATAGAGAAATTTATCACTTATTTTTCCTCCTCTCTAAACTGTAATTTCAATAGAGCATCAGTCTTCTAATTTTTCTGGTAAGTCTGTGTTTTGTTCCATGTTGCTTAAATTATATTTCCTTAAATCCAATTGTAAACCAATTATTCATAATAATTTTCTTAGCTGTGTTAACGTTTGTCTTCTTCTTCCCGGTCATAAATGCATGTCGTATGCATATTATTCAGTTTCACAGTTAAAGTGATGGATGCAGTCAAGTTTTTCCTTCTTTTTCTACACGTCACCAGATAACTTTATTGAGTCTTGACAAGTCATAGAAAGAAAATGACTGTTTTTCACAAAGCTTCATAGTACTTGGAATTTTAATCGGACAACCGTGATAACCGAACAATCGTGAATGGATCATAACGCCTATTATCATTGATAAACTCATTATTGAGCTCATTATCACGGGTAATTTTAACCTGTCAATCACGAACAGGTGACAAAGCCTATTATCATTGGTAAATTCATTCTTGAGCTTATTATCGCTGGTAAACTCACACTCAAGAATTCCCAGGGACTCTCGCAAGACAATATAACTTCACACCGATATCCACAGCGCCTTCTATCGCCGATAAACTCATTCTTGAGTTTTATTCTCTCTGGTAAACTCACATGCAAGCATTCTCAAGGACTAAACAGAAAGTATAATATCACATAGATATCCACAACACATGTTATCACTGGTAAACTCATTCTTGAGCTTTATTATCACTGTGTAAACCCACTTTGAATCCCTGTCTTTTAGGAAAGGATGTTACCAACAATACACCAGATCCTAGAGACCAGTAAAGAACCTTCCTCTGGTATAAAGATTTGTGACTCCCACAAGTAAAAATATTTTTAATTTGTAAGCTTTAGATATAAATTAAAGTTCTTCCTCTTCCTAACTTGGAAGAGGTGCTTATGCATGTTTCTAAACTGATTCTTATTAGCGGGTGTCAAAATTGATTGTCAATAATTACAGATGACTAGGTTATAACTCTATATCGCCTTATTATAATCTGCTACGGGAGATAGTTTCTCCACCCTGATGTGATTTCAGAGAAAAGAACGGATGTTGAAGGCAGATATTCATTCATCAACCCGTATTTAACAGAGCAGGTGCGTATTCATCACCTCCATGTTTGTATGGAGGAAGCAAATATGCAGACGTTTAATTTATTATTTAACCTATTTTACAAAAAGATTTAGATAATAAATTAAACTATTAGTAAATTAATATATTAAATAGCAACATGTTCTTTGACTTGTATGTTTAGAATCGGGAAAGTATAATCACTTCTGGTCTTCCAATGTTTCTAGGCATATCCTAACAGTTAACATTATAGAAATTTTGATTATTTATATTTATTTTGTAAATAAATTGTAAACAAATTGTAAATAAATTGTAAATAAATTGTATAAATTTTCAATATAATATCAAGCAAAAAAAAGTTCCCAGAAGTTCATCCAGCATGTATATATAGCTCCGCATGGCATATATCAAATGCATGCAAAGGGCCGTAAATAAAAAAAGATCTAACCGGCAATTTCTCCCACGGCAGCACTTTCTGCTGCGACGAAACTCATCTAGATGAGTTTTGTCCCGTCGAGCAAGTGAATTATACATTCCCGATCGTCTTGGGGGACTTTTGTTCCCCAAGATATCATGAAGGGAACTTTTTTGTTCCCTTCATGATATCAGAAAGGATATATTTGTTAGATGGTAATTAATAATTTAAATTAAATGTTTGAAATTATAATATATTAGTTAAATCTACAATTTTACGAAGAACTGAATTTAACCTATAAATGAAAAGAGTTTACATGTATATTTGAGAATATAATTGCAATAGCCTGTTGAATATATTTAATATAATAATTAATTATTTAGTCATTTAGTTATTTAAGAAAATAATAAAATAAAATAAACCACCTATGCATATTCCCTTCTTCCGAACTTTGCAGTGGTGATTATGCGTAGTGCCCTGAATTACGTACCATAAGGATCATAATTCAGAGAGAGAAACTGAATTGGATGAGTGCCATGCTATCCATAGAAGATGCATTTGCTAAGGAACTTGTTCCTCTATATTTAGTGCTCAGTCAAACGTTCGAGGGTCGTAGATACTGCGGCTCGGAAGCCTCGAATGATAGGAGAAACTTCCGAAGTTATACATTCTAGGGCAAAGAATATGAACTCGGAATCAGAGGGGATCTTCTGTTTCCATCGAAGACGAGTGCCTATAAAAAGCTCACGATCTATCCTTCCGGGTTCAGACAATCGACAGGTGGCAAAAGGTGGCAAAAGTGCCAGTAAGAAAGCGGAGCCTTTTGCCACATGAGTGACAACGTTCGCCCAGCTCAAAAGTCTGAAGGTTCCTGTTTAGCTTACCCAGCATTGGCAGTATACACATCTGATGCCAATTGTCCAGAAGATCTTTCCGGTTATCCGTCGGGGAAACATATAAACCACATCAGAACAAGGGACTTACTGGCTGGCTGGCTACATGCAAAAAGGTATCTGGTGTTTCATGAGGCTAGCTGTTTATGAACTCTCAAGGATATGCATTCCGATCTAACAACCACGTGATACTTCTACCGGGAACCAGGACTTAAGAGTCCGGTAATATACACTCCGTGCCACTTTCCGGTATCTACGCCAAGTACACTTAACAGTCTGGGTAGATCTAGACAATTTAAGGGTTGTAATACATTCCTTAGAAAGAATTAATTAAGATTCTTATTATTGAATATAAACATAATTACTCCGGGTCAGGGTAGATCTAGACGATTTAATGTTTGTAATACATTCTGGATTTGCTCCGTTGAAAGAATTAATTAAGATTCCTATTATTGAATATAAACATAATTTCCCGGGTCAGATTTATTTCAAAGATGAATAACTCTATTGTTATCATATTCTATAGATTACCATGTATATCACTTTTATTCTTCCGGGAACATGGCTCTTTTGAAAACTACAAGGTTCAAGCCGCATCATCGTTTAGTGTGGGATCAACCATCCCGAATTTATTGTTCGATGTAGGCTTGACGTGTCAAGCTTAGGGGTGGTAGCATGTCAAGTTAGTGTCCCGTATTTCTATTGCGCTTTTCACTACGATTTACGATGCAAAGAACTAAAAAAGAATGACCCAACATCAGAAGGCGAACATCATCCGACAAGACTGAGATTAGTATCTTTTAGGCTAATTAGCATGATGTTGTAAAGCGAGAGATGCTGAGCATGGAGGCGAGAGCGATGGAAAAGACTGCAAGAACATGAGTGAGAGCGGATTGCAAGAAAGCGAACTGAATTCTCGAATAAGATTTGGATGGAGAATTGGATTCGCTCTGGTCTCTACAATCCGTTATTTATAAATACGCTTCGAGAATGCATTCTCTGCTTTTGCATTTTGAATTTTCTGTTTGCTTCTCTATTTGTTCTTCTCAAGTTGTTGGATTGTTGGGTTCGTGTGTAGTGCCCACGGTATGCAAGTTTTGGGATTTTTTCAAAATTGTTAAGTTAAGATCGTGTCTATATAATTGAATTAACTTTATTATTTAAGTTTACACCTTGCTTAGCAGGAAGATGAACTTAAGATGGATTTGTGAGAAAAAGCCAACTTCTTCCAAAGTCAAAAGACAGACGTCTTCCAGAAGATGTAGTCTAGAAGACGAGATACGGAAGACAGAATGCGAAGTCTTCTAGGAAAGATCAGGACTCTAACTGCATGAAGCACCAACCTCGCACCAACTGGATGAACCAGTAGGTGTTAGGTGTACCTGAAGGACAGCCACCTAAGCATTAGATAAAAGGTGAAAAAGACATTTATCTAAAAACACGATATCGTGTCAGATATTGCGTGAAGGATGTCCAGGAAAACGCGAGGTTCCTGGCTGTGGAGATGCTGTGTGTTGAAACAGAGACAAGACAGAGAAAAACAACCACGAAAACGAATGCTGCGATATATACCAACTCCAAATGTATGTACACTTTTGGTTCTGTCTCCTAAATACACAAAACAGAGAAACAAACCAGAGCAGTCTGTAACTTGCTTCAAAGCCCTTAAAAACAACCCTTGATTCTCAACCCTGACCCAAAAACACCGAAGCGTAGCTCAAAGCAAGAGAAACTTCTCTTTGCTAACAAGCAGAGCCACAGCAGTATCACGCGATCCAAACTCAAGTCCAAACCACATCCATGTACAAGTTCTTAGCTAAAACTAGCTATCACAAGCTGTATATAGCCAACCAGAACTCTAACGAACTCAAAAGAGCAAAACCCGTAGCGAAGAAACCAAAAAAGGTCTATCTGTGGACTTTCTCCTTTCACCGAACGGACTTCAGATGTCGATAGGGTCTCCTCCGCCGACTCCGTTAACTCAAGAAACCTTCAGATCCGACTCCCAACAGCCGAGATATCATCGATTTTCGGTCGCAGATGATTGAACCTTCTAAAACTCCTCCCTGCGGCTTAAGACTGCACACACCGCTTAAACAGATCGTCTAAACTGATATCCGTCTTCCCTGGCAGATAGATCTAGCTATTACGAACCCAACGAGACTCCAAACAAGTCGTTTGGAGTTCCCTTTGCAAAACCACGCAAGAAATTTGGTCGCAGGTTGCAAAAAACTGACGTAAATGGACTCCCTACGGCTCAAACTCGCTCACCTCACCCAAACCAACAATCCAATCCACGTGTTGTCTTCTCCTATGAGTAGATGAAGACTCCCTGATCGCGTAGGCACCAAGAACGAAGAGCTTGGCTCACCGATCGCGAAGAACAACCCAATCTCAAGTCGCAGGCGAACGAAAATCTGACATAAGCGCTTCCATGCGAGCCAATTTCACTCAAATCTCCTGAACCGTCCAATGAAACTTCGTATTGTCTTCAATTTCCTGTAGAACTCGATGTTCTGATCCCGGTGGATCCAAGGACAGTAAGTTTGGACTCCGGAACGGTCCGAACGGTCCAACTCTCCTTCACAGATAACTGAAATCTTCAAATCTCTTTCCTGCATCTCAATTTCTCTCAGTACGCGCTCCCCGATCCGTCTCTTCCCAAACTGTCTTAACCTGTGCGTAGCTTGCTCAGATCTGAACCCAACGACGCCTTGTGCGCTTGCATTGGACCTCCAGATCTCCCGAACCGTCCGTTGACAGATCGCAGACGCAAGCTAACCCCTAAGCTGCCCCCTTGTAACAGTCTCTGTACGTACGAAGTTATCTCATAATGAGGAGGCTGGCCCCTTGCGTCTTTAATATAACGCTTGGAGCCGTTAATACCCAGTCAGCAAGTAAACTAAGGTCTAGCTTAATTTTCTCTTCTTTCGAGTCGCATAACTTCTCTAGTAGGTGTCCAAATGAAGTAGACAAGATGCCCATGGAAAGCTGACTATGAGCTCTACCAATCTATGCGATGAAAATGGAGATCCAAAATTGTACCAAAAGCCCGTAAGCTGGGGTCTAGCTTGTTTTCTCCATCTTTCGAATCTTGTAACTCCTCCACTAGGCGTCCAAACGAAGTAGACAAAGTGCCTATGGAGTGCTGACAAAGAGCTCTATCCACTGATGCGATGAAAGCGAAGATCCGAAGTTGTGCCAAAAGCCCGTAAGCTGGGGCTAGCTTGTTTTCTCCATCTTTCGAGTCCTGTAACTTCTCCACTATGCGTCCAAACGAAGTAGACAAAGTGCATATGGAAAGCTGACAAGGAGCTCTACCCATCTATGTGATGAAAATGGAGATCTGAAATGATGCCAAAAGCCCGTAAGCTAAGGCCTAGCTTGTCTTCCTCATGAGTGTCTTTGGAGCGACAAGCATCGAAGTCTGAATTTCTGATAGGAGCTAGTCCACGACACGACATCCACCCCCTCCAAATCTGTGCATCCTTCGGTACGCACCAGAGATACCAACCAAGGAGTAGACTGGCACACACACTCGTTCTCATGTTGTGATCCTCTCTCTCATTTCAGTCAACCTCATCCTCAAGTCTACAACCTGATCGCCATCTTGAAGTTGCAACTCAGCCATGATCCCCCCTAGATCCATGCCCATCACATCTCCTCTCCAACCTCCCATCCAATCATCCTTTCTAAATCTACACATCTTTCAATATGCGAAGACATAGAAAGAATAACCCATCATACCATAGAAATGTCTTCCATCCGTCTTGTAGAACCTCACCGTCGAGGTTTGTGACCCAAGTGTCGTAGTAGACATCACCCATCATCCCAATCATCACCGTATATACTGACTGTAACCCTCAACCTCAAGTATGTACATGTTATCGTATCTATCCATATCTTCTTTTTTGTTTTCTGAAAGAAAAAAAAGAGGAACCACACTGCTGCAACACAAATCCTCAACCCCAATCATCACTGCGTTGTACATGGTATCCTCCTCAACCATCATCCTCCCTGATGTCTTTTTCTAAAAACTCTTATAACCTCCAAAGCATCATTCTTTCAACCTTCTCCTGAAAACATTTACAATCCCCAAAGCATCATCCTCCCAATCCTAATCATCTTCAGCAATGACTTCTCTCATGTAAGTCATCCTTACCCATCATCCTATACCCGTAGCCTCAAGAGCATCCGTCCACTCTCCTTCAGTCTCAGCAGACATGTCCTTGATGATGCCAATGTTGACATCATGGACTTCCCTTGTAGTTGCACCCAAGACCTCCCGTGAAATGAACCCAACTTTTGCATCTTGAATGCACTCCTTCCAACCTCCCTTCACATCCATCACTGTATCAATATCTGGTCGTTGTATATCTGCAATCAGATCACACATATCTACTATCTGCACGTCAACCATCTCCTTCGGTTGTGAAAGATCATCCTCCATTGCTAGTATAGGAAGAATAGTTTCCTGTTGAACACTATACTCCCCAGCTTGCTTCCCTGAAGAAGTCTCTTCTTGTCTCTTCTTCTCGCTCTGCATTGTGGATGCAATATCCAACCTGAGCTCGTTTAGATCCTCGTGCTCACCCAAACCATCTCTATGAAGATCATGTTCAATCTCCTCCACCCTAGCACCATAACTTGTAGCTTCTATAGCTACAACTACATGTGCTGCAAAGTAATCATCCACAAACTTCTTCATCCCTCCTTTACCAACGTTGGCTTGAAGGAGAGTACCCGTACTTGTGAATGCAACCTTTCCATCCTCCCAAGAAATAACCTCAAGTTGCAAAGACTCTGCAAAGTCGATGCAATCGTCCTGTTGATGGTCAGTACCATCACACCATACGCACTGATGTACCCAAGCTGGTTTGGGTACAAGCACCGTCTTGATCGACGATCTCTTATCTTCTAACCTAGTAACCTTAGCTTGTAGATCTTGCATCGTTTGCTGTAGGTCCACGATGGTTGGATCCTTCTCCTCTACAACCGCAACTGGAAGTTGAACCTCAGATACTACCCGAACTGGTGTGGTAGTCAGTGATATAGGTGTCGACCTTATAGCCCTTTTCCTTGTCTGTCTCCGGACAAGAAGCTCAACAGCTTCATGCACAACCTCCCAATTTCTTGTTAACCCTTCTTCTTCCAATCCATCCTCCAGAAGTAGCTCCAACTGCTCTTGCCATGGTTCATCCGCAGCTTGAAGAAACAGCTTCGTCTTGTAGCTCTCCAAGGTTAGCTTGTCCACCCGAGGTAGTTGAGAGAATTGTCTCTTGAACTCCTTTAACAGCTCTGTAGGCTGTAAACTCTTACTAGATCGGTTGACCCATTCCAAAAATGATTTCTTGGTTACTCGATCTGAGTTTTCCAAGAAATATTTCTGCATCAGCGCATGTGAAAATGTATCCCAGTTCCTCCCAAGACGCTTCGTTAGATCCTTCACATGCTCCCTTATTTCAAGCATCGCAACTAGTTCGAATGTCTTGATCATCTCCTTCTCCGATACCTGATCCAAATCCATCTCTGTCTTGTAACATCTCAAGTACTTTGAGATGTCTCTCCCATCAAATAGATCGAGCTTGTCGATCACCTTCCGAAGCACCTTCGTCCCCAAAGCCTCCTTTTGTTGGTTCCCTTGCTTTTGTCGCATAAACAAAGTGAAGGCTTGAAATAATCGTGCAGTTGCTGCATCCAACTGCATCCCTGGTATACCCTCTGATCCATCCATCCCGTCCATAGTCATGGCTCGTCCCATCCTCCCATCCTCGCATCCGTCTACAAATCCATCATCCCAGGTCCGCAGCATCCTCCCGAACAACAGTATCCATCCTCGTCCTCGTTCATGTTTGTTGATCTCTTCTTCCAAGTTCTAACACACAAAACTCTCCACTCCGACTTTCACGTCGAGTTCACCATCGATATCGTGTCGGATATTGCGTGAAGGATGTCCAGGAAAATGCGAGGTTCCTGACTGTGGAGATGCTGTGTGCTGAAACAGAGACAAGACAGAGAAAAACAACCACGAAAATGAATGCTGCGATATATACCAACTCCAAATGTATGTACACTTTCGGTTCTGTCTCCTACGAGCACAAAACTGAGAAACAAACCAAAGCGGTCTGGAACCTGCTTCAAAGCCCTTAAAAACAACCCCTGATTCTCAACCCTGACCCAAAAACACCGAAGCGTAGCTCAAAGCAAGAGAAACTTCCCTTTGCTAACAAGCAGAGCCACAGCAGTATCACACGATCCAAACTCAAGTCCAAACCACATCCATGTACAAGTTCTTAGCTAAAGCTAGCTATCACAAGCTATATATAGCCAACCAGAACTCTAACGAACTCAAAAGAGCAAAACCCGTAGCGAAGAAACCAAAAAAGGTCTATTTGTGGACTTTCTCCTTTCACCGAACGGACTTCAGATGTCGATAGGGTCTCCTCCGCCGACTCCGTTAACCCAAGAAACCTTCAGATCCGACTCCCAACAGCCGAGATATCACCGATTTTCGGTCGCAGATGCTCGAACCTTCAAAAACTCCTCCCTGCGGCTTAAAATCGTACACACCGCACAAACGGATCGTCTAAACTGATATTCGTCTTGCCTCGCAGATAGATCTAGCTATTACAAACCCAACGAGACTCCAAATAAGTCGTTTGGAGTTCCCTTTGCAAAACCACGCAAGAAATTTGGTCGCAGGTTGCAAAAAACTGACGTAAATGGACTCCCTACGGCTCAAACTCGCTCACCTCACCCAAACCAACAATCCAATCCACGT
Source organism: Asterella californica (assembly GCA_036924285.1). Taxonomy (NCBI): domain Eukaryota; kingdom Viridiplantae; phylum Streptophyta; class Marchantiopsida; order Marchantiales; family Aytoniaceae; genus Asterella; species Asterella californica. The sequence continues at coordinate 46,530,579 of JAYKYS010000003.1, read as the reverse complement.
GTTGTCTTCTCCTATGAGTAGATGAAGACTCCCTGATCGCGTAGGCACCAAGAACGAAGAGCTTGGCTCACCGATCGCGAAGAACAACCGAATCTCAGATCGCAGACGAACGAAAATCTGACATAAGCGCTTCCCTGCAAGCCAATTTCACTCAAATCTCCTGAACCGCCCAATGAAACTTTGTATTGTCTTCAATTTCCTGTAGAACTCGGTGTTCTGATCCCGATGGATCCAAGGACAACAAGTTTGGACTCCGGAACGGCCGGAACGGTCCAACTCTCCTTCACAGATAACTGAAATCCTCAAATCTCTTTCCTGCGTCTCAATTTCTCTCAGTACGCACTCCCCGATCCGTCTCTTCCCAAACCGTCTTAACCTGTGCGTAGCTTGTTCAGATCTGAACCCAATGACGCCTTGTGCGCTTGCATTGGACCTCCAGATCTCCCGAACCGTCCGCTGACAGGTCGCAGACGCAAGCTAGTCCCTAAGCTGCCCCCTTGTAACAGTCTCTACGTACGAAGTTCTCTCATAATGAGGAAACTGGCCCCTTGCGTCTTTAATATAACGCTTGGAGTCGCTAATACCCAGTCAGCAAGTAAACTAGGGCCTAGCTTAATTTTCTCTTCTTTCGAATCGCATAACTTCTCTAGTAGGTGTCCGAATGAAATAGACAAGATGTCCATGGAAAGCTGACTATGAGCTCTACCAATCTATGCGATGAAAGTGGAGATCCGAAATTGTGCCAAAAGCCCATAAGCTAGGGCCTAGCTTGTTTTCTCCATCTTTCGAGTCTTGTAACTCATCCACTAGGCGTCCAAACGAAGTAGACGAAGTGCATATGGAGTGCTGACAAAGAGCTCTATCCACTGATGCGATGAAAGCGAAGATCCGAAGTTGTGCCAAAAGCCCGTAAGCTGGGGCCTAGCTTGTTTTCTTCATCTTTCGAGTCCTGTAACTTCTCCACTATGCGTCCAAACGAAGTAGACAAAGTGTCTATGGAAAGTTGACAAGGAGCTCTACCCATCTATGTGATGAAAATGGAGATCTGACATGATGCCAAAAGCCCGTAAGCTAGGGCCTAGCTTGTCTTTCTCATGAGTGTCTTTGGAGCGACAAGCATCGAAGTCAGAATTTCAGATAGGAGCCGATCCACGACACGACAACGGGCAGCTGGGAGTAGATGGGAAAGCTATCAGATCAGAGAAGAGACATGAAAGCGTACCTTCTCTTCATCTCAATTCAATTTCAAACATCGAGGAAGACATTGAAGGCGCGCAGAGAGATTTTCAATGAGAGATTGAGGACAATCGTCTTCCAGCAGGACTCGAATTAGAAGAAGGCAGGAGTTCTGAAGGATCGTAGGATTGGAAGTCTCTAGAAATCGAAGATTGGAGCTTCAGGATTGCAGGCAGAGGAGCTCAATGACGAATGCTGTCACGTCAGTTTAGCACCTCGGCTAGGTTGACACAGTGCGGAGTAACTAATCTCGATAAGGCCGTTAGTGCCGTTAGGATGAGTTCTTGGGATGACTCACTAGGGGTATACTTCGCAGGTAGGGCTTGGAGGCCTTAGGTCTTCAAGTTGAGCCTTCAAGCTCCTAGCTATGGTGGATAGTCTTGGTGAGTGCAATCTGGAGTCTCTGCGAGCACAGAGTGGATTTGGCTCGACTTTAAGTGATTGTTTAGTGCCCGTTGGCATGGTGGAGTGAGTACATATTGTTTATCACTTGAAGAAATAGAATTGCGAGGTCTGATTGAGAGGTTTCAGGTCGCGAATATCTACCGGTGGTATCTCCAGAGTTTGCAGATCGTTGATATCTTCAATTTGCGAGTGCGCGCGTGCGAGGAGTGGTTCTTTTTGGTTGTGTGATCGATCGCTGTGTGGATTACTACTGTTCGAAACTGTTCTTGGTCGGATTGATGATGAGATAGTGCGGAAGCGCTGCTGGAATTTCCTATCACAGATTTTGATGTCAATTTGAGATCAATAGAAGTGCGTCGGTGAGCGTCAGGTTGGCGTGAGTCAGAAATTTCTGGTGCTGAAGAGTGCAGTATGTGCGTGCTGGGAAGACGATTCTAACCCACCAAAAATCGTTTGATTTGATGAAGGTGGTCCAAAATCTGACGTAAACCCGCCTACGAGTGTCAATTTGACAGATTTCAATCTTTTGAAGTGTGTTTTTGATCTCTAAGTTGCTGTTTTGGGTGTGTTCTCCTCTGTATACACGTCCTTCTTGTGGTGTTTAGCTCGAGTTTGTACTCTATTCCAAGCGGAGCGGAACGGAGAGTGAGTGAAAGTGTCGAGGTGTGGAATGCGTGTTAGGAGGCTTCGAGAAGTAGAGGTGCGTGAGTGCGGAGATGTGAGAAGCGGAGTGCGAGAGTGCGGAGGTGAAGTGGAGGTAGTTGTTTATTTAGATACACAGCACCTTTTTGGCGTGCCTGGAAGACGCGTGGTTTTGTGAGAAGACAGGGGATTTCTAGGCAAAACCCGTGTGTTTGTGTGTTTGAACAGATCTTGGAACTTAGAGCAGCGTTACTTGTGCAAATCCTCTATGGGAAAGATATCTTGTATACTAAATGGACAAAAGGAGTAATTTTGCATCACTACATATAATGAGCACCATTTTTGGCACCGCTGCCGGGGATTTCATCTTAGTAACTTCTGTTCTAAGCTTCATGGATCTGTGTGCCAGTAGTTAGTTTCATTTCGAACTAACTTCGATTGTAGTTGAATGTGTTGTGAGACTCTATCTTGCTAGAAGACAGGAACCGCAATCAGAAATTGATAAGATACATCAGGGGGAACTGGAAGAAGCCGCTTTCCCGCTTCCAAGAGCTTCTTGGAAGACTCGATCTTGGTGCAGTGAGTGCAACAAGAAGCAGGAGAAGAAGACGTTCCGAACCTGTGATCGGTTGTTTAGACGTTCAGTCTGCCGGATCTAGTGGTAGAAGAAGAGGGACATCTGTTCTCAGTACTCTGGTGGATGCCTCCGACCAGAGGAAGAAGCAGAAGACGCACGGGTAAAGATCATGAGTGGGTAAATTCACCCCAGCGAATCGCTTCTATAGAGCAGCGGATATCCCTGAGACACCAAAGGAAAGAAGAAGAGCTCAGGAAGATCCGATCAGTAGAGTTGGAAGAGCCTTCCATCTCGAGCATAATCTTTGACGAAGACAGAAGCCAACCGGGTGATCACGTGTATAAAGTAGATTTTGGTACTGGTTACTCGGAAGACGTCTTCCCAAGTGCGGAAGAAGCTTCTCAAGGTGAAGGAAGACTGGAGGAGATTGTTCCAGACGTCTCGGAAGATAGCAGTGACAGTAGTTCCGACTCAGAAGACGACCTTCATGATTCAGACAAGCCTGGACCTTCGAGAAGACCATCTCCACCACCTGGACCTGAGGAAGGAAGAAGTGGACAGTCGCACCAGTCGGTCTGTCGACATGGCTTCCCACACTCGGCAGAAGTACCATCCGTACGACGATGATGCTGACGCGGACGACTTCATCACGATGTTCGAGACCATCTCTCGATCCAACAAGGAAGACTCTCATGTCGACAGACTCCGTGTATTTCCTAGTTTGATCGTAGGGAAGGGAAGGAAATGGATGAGTAAAATATTGGATGATGGGTTGGTAATGGCCGCTTGGGCAACTCTGAAGGCAGCTTTTCTGAAGAGGTTTAGAGGAGCGGGTTATGATTGGATGACCCTCATAGAACTTCAGAGGCTCGAACGGAAGAAGAAAGAGACACTGCGGGATTACACCGAGAGGTTTGAAGACCTCCTGGATCACATCCCTCAGAACCAAGGAAGACCCGGTTATTGTGCTCAGCAAGTCGTGGACTGGTACTTGGGAGGATTGTCTCAGGATATGGAATTGTACTGCAGAAGAGGAGGAAATGATGATTTAGTAGAAGTACAGAAGCATGCCGAGCAGTATGAAACCTCGAGCATCACTTTGAATACCAAGAAGTCGAAGAAGTCTTCTCGGAAGTCCAAGAGGAAGTCCAAGTCCACTGAAACTGATAACAGTGATTCGGAAGCATCTTCTACTTCTGAAGAGTCTACTGTCGAAAGTTCAGAATCAGAATCTGAAGAAGAGAAGAAGACACGGAAGAAGAAGAAGGAGAAGACACGATCAAGGGAGAAAGTTGTGCAGAAGAAGCCTCAGACTCAGATCATATAGTCTGCACCTGATCTCCGCATCGATGAAGTTCTGAAGCAGTTTGCCGACCTGAAAGTTCATCTTCTAAACCAGAAGGACAAGCGGAAGTAACCTATGGCTTCTCGGCCAAACTTTTGGTGCAACCTTTGTAACTCTTTCGGGCACACCAGAGATCAGTGTACGCAGGACCAAGCTGTCAATTGGACAGGCTGGGAAGAAGACGATGAGAGATATCTACACGATCCTAATGGGGAAACCTGCTATAGAATCGAGACGATACAACCCTTCACTCCTACTCCTCCTGCCCAATATAATCGTTATGTACCTAGGGATAGAGCTAGTAATGTACAGACCAGGACACCCTGGCAACCTTCTTCATCACAACGACCTCTCAACCCTCTTCCTGGAGCGTGCAATAATTGTGGAGAGACAGGACACTGGTGGTCCACCTGTCCTCATCCGAGAAGACAGATTGGGCAAGTGCCCTTGTGTGGGAACTGTAAGGAAGCCGGTCATTTCACAGGGAATTGTCCTCAAATCTTACGGCCACGACAAATGGTTAGATTTGCAGAGACCACGCCTCCTGCAGAAGCTGCATCAGCTTCTAAACTCGAGTTAGCAGTGGTACAACACATCACGGTAGAAGAAGAAAATCCTGAGGATTGTACGGATTGTCTCCATATCGAGGAAGACGAAACGGACCCCGAGAAGCGCGAAGGAAAGGAACCTCAGCTGCAGAAGACGACTGCAACTCAGAAGACGAAGTCACTTGAGGCAGCTTCTTCCTTCACTTTGGCAGATGGCATTGTTTGGAGCCCTAGCCCGGATTCAGACAGTTGGTCTCTCGAAGAAGTCTTGGATGAAGCGGTGTTCAAGATAAGTACCAGAAGCAAAGGGAAATTAGAATCTCGTCAGAAGGAGATTAAGAAGAAGAAGCAGCGAAAGGAGAGGTCATCTTCCCCTGAGCGACCTTCTTCTCCTACTTACGACCGAGAAGATCCGAAGTACTTTGCTCCTGACATTAGACAAGAAGTTGAAGCGATCATGCAAGAAGAGCTGGAGAAGAGACGGAAGATAGTACAACAGCTTCCTACACCGACTACGGTAGCCCCTTTCTCACGGGAACAGCCTCCAGTCGAGGGAAGACACTCTTCTGGTCTTCCACCCAAGGAAGCAGCTACTACATCTTCTCTGTTGGAAACCCCAGTCACTCTTCTGAAGCGATCCCCTTACGACTTCTTGCGAGACTTGTGGAATCAGAAGGCGGATGTAACCTTCCAACAGCTGTTGGATGACAACGCTGGTTACAAGAAGTTGTTACAATCTGTGCTTCGAGGATCGAGGAAGATGAGGACAGCTAGACTTCCCCAGAGCACCCCGATCCTAAAGATAGAGCATGAGGACTTGAGAGTCCCAGAACTTGATATGGAGATCCATGGCTGTCTTCTGAAGAAGGTATCCATTGATTCCGGCTCCGGAGTTAACATCATGACGGAAGAAACGGCGTATGCCCTAGGCTTCACTGAGTTCCAGCCTACTCCGAGAATCCTCAGAATGGCGGACCAGACCAGAAGACGACCTTTGGGACAACTGAAAGATGTCTTGACGGAAATTGATGGAGTATCTTTTTACCTCACTTACATCATTTTGCGACCTGTAGCTAAGGTTGGATATCAGGTGTTGATAGGAAGACCATGGCTGTATGCTGCAAATGTAAATACCGACTGAAGAAGACATCGTTTGAGATTTCCCAATCCTACACCCAAGCCAGGTGAGAAGACTAAGGTCTCGCTTCCTTGGATCAAGATTGGACACCAAGGTGAAACTCCTTCTACGACAGAGGGGTACACTTCAGAAGACTTAGCTGCGTCTTCTGACAGTGAGGAACGGTATAATGAGTTTGTGGTGAATAACTTGTGTACTACAGAAGTAGCGGAGATAGCAGAAGACGTGATCTGTGGATACATTGAGTGCTACGAGATTGCGGAAGAAGAGCTTCCAGAAGACGAAAGTATCATCTTTCCTTCGGAAGATCCGACAGTTGGTCTTCCGGAAGACGAATCTGAACCAGAAGAAGCTCCCAAACCGGAATACTTTGGTGCCAGTGAGTACAGTCACACTGAAGGAATGGTAAACCTGGATGATCTTCAAGAAATGGAGGTTGCTTCCGGGAAGAAGCTGAACCTTGCCAAGGTGATCGAGGGCCAGCAGTTGGAAGACTTTCGAGAACTTCTGACGGAGTTCCAGGATGTCTTTGCAATGGACCATAGAAGACATGAAGGGCATACCTCGAGAGTTGAGAGAGCATCGCATTGACTTGCTGAGGACGTTGTTCCTGCACGGCAGAGGCATATCGGCTCAACCCCAAGTACTCGCTTCTGGTGAAGGACCAGATTGACCAATACCTGAAGGCGGGAGTCATCTTCCCAGTACTTAGTAGTGAGCGGGTAGCTCCTATTGTCATTCTACCGAAGAAGCAGACAGGGAAGATCCGAGTGTGTCAGGATTTCCGGAAGCCGAACTTGGCCACGAAGAAGGATCATCATCCTTTATCATTCACCGACTCTGTGTTAGACCAGGTAGTAGGACATGAGTTCTACAGCTTCCTGGATGGATATTCTGGGTACAACCAAGTTTCAATCAGAGAAGAAGACAAATCGAAAACCACTTTCACTACTGATTGGGGCACGTACCCATACAATCAAATGCCGTTTGATTTATGCAACGTGCCCGCCACATTCCAGAGATTGATGATTACAATCTTCAAGGAGTATCTTCGTACCTTCATGGAGATATTCTTGGATGACTTCTGTGTGTTTGGATCGAAAGAAGACCACCTGATATTCCTAAGGAAGTGTTTTCTGAAGTGTAGAGAACATCGTTTGGCTCTTCATCCTGAGAAGTGCTTCTTTGGTATGTCAGAGAGAATTTTGCTAGGACATAGGATTTCCGAGGTATTGAAGTCGACTGTGCTAAGGTGGAAGTCATCATGAAACTCCACCCACCCGCTAATCTGACTAAGTTGAGAAGCTTCCTAGGTAACGTAGGATACTATAGGAGGTTTATTGACAGGTACGCAGAGGTAGCAGGAAGACTCACCAAGTTGCTGAAGAAGGACGAACCCTACATTTGGTCTTCTGAGCAGCAAAGACGATGTTGGTGAAATGCCGGGAGAGCATGTTCAGGTATTTGGATCGGCAGATAGAGGAAGTGAAGACACTCTATGGTCTTCCCTCGCTTCTGACACCCGCAACTGCATCTTCTCAAGCTCCAGCACCATCTACTGGATCCGAATTGGAGAAGGAGGAGTTGACCTCGCTGTGCACTTGGTAGTGACAGCGTTGGAAGCCGAGAAGACTCCGGAAGACGCCCTGGAAGACAAGAAGACGAGTCGTCTTCCCAGGTATTCCGCGTGGAGGAAGCGACTTCCCCGGACCCCTATGAGGTCGTCATGGTCCCTAGTACCGAACTAATGCTCCAGAAGAGCGAGGAAGCACCGGTCGACTCCGCTTCCCAGAAGACGCTTCCGTCTTCCGAAGCAGAAGCAGAAGCCGAAGCCGAAGCCGAAGCCGAGGAAGACTCAGCAGCAGCGACAGCAGGGCCAGCGAAGAAGGATGAGGAGGAAGCCACCTCAGTGACACCCGAGGTGACTACAGGGCTTTCTAGCTTATCAGAAGCTGCGTTAGGAGCTCCGATAGGAGCAGATCAGGTAGAGGTTACCTCCGAGCAATCAGAGTAGATAGTAACCGAAGTTGACATCTCCAAATTTAGTAAGACCAAACATGCTATCTTAAGGGTGGCAGTTTTTCAGTGTAAAATTAGTTAGGATACCATGTGGCAGCATAGGTAGCGTAGGAGCAACAAGGTGGATGGCTAATTAGGAAGGGGAACCGCTTGCATGTGGGGTGGCAGCCTTCTGACAGTGCCCATCTCTCCCCGGTGGTCGTCTCCTCTGTTTCTCATGGCAGCGGCATAAGTAGGATTCTTGATTCTTCGAAGAGTAAGAAATTGAGCACACATCTACACATTGTACGGTGCAGAGAGCTCTACACACACACAGACATTTTTACACTGTAGACTCAGAGCACATTGAGCACCTGATGTACAGTGCACACTACACCCGTTGTTGGAAACATACGAATAGTCTGGGAATACACAGGAGGGGTCTGCATGCTCGTACCAGCAGTGGTTCGAAGATGTAGATAGAGGTGGTGGACAGTTTAGGAACAGGGAACGGCATCCTCGTGCAGTCCTGTTAACTAGACTGGTGTGTCGAGGAGTAGGAGCAGAAAGTAGAGGGAGTGAGCTTCCCAATGCCAATGTGATTTCTTCTCGGGGAATGGATTGTTGATTTGAGTGCAGAAGCTTAATCCGTGTCTTCTGGATGGTGGGTTTCCTTGAATTTGCTCCCAATTGTGCATGGGAAGTGTTCTTCTTGAGTGGCAGTGACTGTCAGCAGTTGTGGAAGTGTAGCTTGGCTCGTCCAGTAGAGCACTTAGGATCTACGTACGGACGGTCTTATGGGTAAGGGATCCCTGAAGACAAAGTAGTCAGAGCAGCGAAGAGAAGAAGAAAGAAGCCTTCTTCCCGCAACAGAAGACGACATCCTCGAGTAGAAGACGATGCCACTGTACTCACGTTTGGTGTCTTCCTCCCCAAACTATTACAAGCAGGGATGGCTTGTTAGTCAGGATCCGGACTAGAAGCCTGTCGGAATCTTAATTTCTCCTTTTCATCTTGTTTTCTCTTGTTTGGATTTTCTCTTCTTCCCCATCTTCTCCCATCTTCCCCATCTTCTTACCTTCTTCTAGTGAGCTTCCGAGACTTCTATTGAGCTTCCGTGAAGATGAATGTCGTTGTAGTGCTGCAGGAAGACCATTTCCGTAGGCAGAAGCCTGGGAAGGCTACAGGGGACATACACCCTGTGATTAATCTAACCCGTTGGAATGTGAGTGTGAGAGTAAGGTGTAACAGCCGTGCTAGTCGACTTCTGTGAAGCAGGACAGTCTTCTGGAGGTACGAGAAGCCGAATTGAACCCCCAAAAGCCAGAATTGCTTCAGGAAGATCGGAAGAAGCGACCTGGAAGCAGGAAGAGTGTCTTCCCGAGCTTCTCTGTGAATAGTTGTGTGATATTTTAGTTAGTAGTTGTTTATTTAGATACAGAGCACCTTTTTGGCGTGCCTGGAAGAAGCATGGTTTTGTAAGAAGACAGGGGATTTCTAGACAAAACCCGTGTGTTTGTGTGTTTGAACAGATCTTAGAACTTAGAGCAGCGTTACTTTTGCAAATCCTCTGTGGGAATGATATCTTGTATACTAAAGGGCAAAAGGAGTAATCATGCGTCACTACAGTAACATTTCCCAAAATATCTTAGATCGCGAGTCATATAAACCCTGACCTCTCCCAGCACACGTGTGATCTTGACATGACCACCCGGCTATCACCAAGTGAATGGTGTCAACAAACGTAAGATCATGCGCCATCGGTAGCGAAATATCTGACGGTAATGCTGGCTGGTATCCTCTAACAGCTGATATGGACAACAACTCAAGATATCTCTGCACCAAACGTGCCACATGACGCAATGAGATGCGTCTCGTAATCTCATCTCTCTCTACATACTAGTATCGTTGTACTTGTATGCTTGTCTGCAATACCACAGCAAAACTTGTGCTGATTTCTCCAAACAGCTCCAACATACATACACACCTTCCTCTGGATACTGTCATACAATGAAAGTCGTATCCAACAGTGATAAGATCACATAGCCAGTAGCAGGAACAACCCTTTGTTCCTCTACTGGTGGTGCAAAGGCTTCACTCCAAGCCTGCTACAACTCTCCACTCGAACTCCAGAGTGGAACATCCAAGGCAGATGGTACTAACTTAGACATGTTTGGCATGTCCTCCACCTCCTCAAACACGGAGTATCCTCCGTATGAGCATTGTCTTCTAACAACTCGTCCGGTCAAGTGATGACCAAACTGAATCCTGCAACGGATGCCATCGTCCTTGGTGTTGGCTCCGATGTCCCAATTCTAGCATTGAACCGCACAGGTAAGCGGCTCACTCGTCTCTCACCGGACTGCCAACTTGGTCTGTAAGATGTTGTCTCCATCCAATAATCGATCACGAACCCCATAGGGTATAACACAGCACCTCCAACCAATACATCATAAGACTTCGTGGTCGTAACGATGGCCTTGACCCTCACCATGGAGTCATCCGTGGGATGATCTGATCGAACTCTCATCATCAACGTCTCGCGTGTCATGTGTAGAGCTGTATCTCCTGATTCTCCTAGAGATATCTATAGCAGGAATGGACATTTCTCCACCTCGGACTTCCTCAAACCCAAACCAATGCACGCCGCCTTCCCCAACATTAACGGTTGACTCTAGAGTCTAACAAGACTTTCTACGGTCGATACTCCTTCCCTAAAGGTGCCACCAAACAGAAAATACCACTTCTGTTGTCTAATAACACCACACCTGGTGCCAAACCAGCGCGGTCAATCACCAGCCTAGCGGGTAACTCATCTAACCTGGCAGTCGCCGCTTGCCAAGTACCACTGGTAGCTGTCCTGATCCTCGACTCCATGGACACATCTACAGTCTCTCGCTAAACCATCTCAGCACTAGAGATAACTACATCCTCACTCTCACTTAGCGTAGCCGCCAACTGGAACACTGGAGTCGAGCTGACTCCCAAAGCTCTCATATCCATGGCTGAAAATAGTAAGGCCCGGAAAACTGTTGTAGCCTCCCCAACATCAGATTCGACGTCGCATCCACAGACGTCGAGGGTTGTCTCGCATCACCTCCACTGCAAGATGTCAATGTCTCTAACTCCACTGCATCATCGGTATGTCGTTTAGACATCATAGACGTGGTCCTCAACGCCTCCGATAATGTGATGACTGAGGAAGCCTGACCTGTCTACCAACCTCCCCGCGTTATGGATCCAACTCCATCGACGCACCTTGTGGCTCAGAGACACGTACTGCACCCTTAGTCACTATCGCAGATGTCTCAATCTGCGCCACACCAGCCATGAAGTCGAAGTCAACTCCTTCTTCTCCATAAGATGTGGAAGTCTCTGTTCTACCAGATATCCGATGAGCCATAGCCATACTAGCTATCCTCTGCTCCAACTGCTCAATCCGAGCAGCCATACTTGCTTCTGACGCCATAGCATGTGGTGAACCGACTGGTCCTCTCTCATGTCCTTTCTCTACCTCCAGCTCAACCACAACGGCCTCCCTGAGCTCCTCCACTTCATCCACGATCAGCCTTCCTTTGTCGTTGTCGTGTTGGATTTTGCGTGAAGGATATCCAGGAAAACGCGAGGTTCCTACCTGTGGAGATATAGTGTCTGCACAAAGGACAAGAAAGAGAAACACAACCACGAAAATGAACGTCGCTATATATATCAACTCTCAACGCATATACACTGCCGGTTCTTTCTCTTAAGAACTCAAGACTGAAAAACAGACCAGAGCGGTCTGTACTCTACTTCAAAACCTTCTACAACGAGTCTCTAAATCTCAGCTCAGACCCAAAACTATCAAAGCGTAGCTCAAAGCAAGAGAAACATCCATTTGCGAACAAAAAGAGCTGCCCTAGTATCACACGATTCCAAACAACGTTCATGTACAAGCTCTTAGCTAAAGCCAGCTACCGCAAGCTGTGCATAACCAAATAGAACTCCAACGAACTAAAAAAGGCAAATCCCGTAGTGAAGGAACCAAAAAAGACCTATCTGAGAACTTTCTCCTTTCGTCAAACGGTCTTCAAATGTCGTTAAGGTCTTCTTCTCTTACTCTGTGGGCCCAAGAAACCTTCAGATCCGACTTCCAACAGCCGATACATCGTCGATTTTCAGTCGCAATTGACCGAACTTTCAAAAACTCCTCTCTGTGGCTTAAAACCGCACACACCACCCAAACGGATCATCTGATCTGATATCCGTCGTCTCTGATAGATAGATCTAGCTAGAAGCCGTTTGGAGTTCCTCTCGTAGAACCACGCAAGAAATTTAGTCGCAAGATGCAAAAAACTAACATAAATCGACTTCCTGCGGCTCAAACTCGCTCACCACATCCAAACCAACAATCCAATCCACGTACGGTCTTCTCCTATGTGTAGATGAAGACTCCTTGATCGCATAGGCACCAAGAACAAAGAACTTCGCTCATCGATCGCGAAGAACAACCAAATTTCAGGTCGCAGGTGATGAAAAACTTGACGCAAGCGCTTCCCTGCGAGTCAATTGCACTCGGAACTTCCAAACCGCTTGATGAAACTTCGTATCGTCTTCAATTTCCTGAAGAACTCGGCATTTTGATCCTGATGGATCCAAGGACAGCAAGTTTGGACTCCGAAACGGTCCGAACGGTCTAACTCTTCTTCACATTGTGAAACACTCCGAATCTTCTCTCTGCGTCTCAATTTCTCCCAGTACACACACCTTGATCCGTCTCTTCACGAACCGTCTTAATCAAGGCGTAACCTACACAGATCTGAATCCAATGACACCTTACGCGCATGCATTGGACTTCCCAATTCTCCAAACCGTCCACCGACAGATCGCAAGAACAAGCTAACCCTTTAAGCAGCCCCCTTATGTCAGTTACAATACGTACAAGTTTTCTCCAATAAGGAGGAAGTAGGCCCCTTGCATCCTTAGTATAGCGTCTGGAGCCACAAATACCAAGTCAGCAAGAGTAAACTAAGACTTGGTTTGATTTTCTCTTATTCCGAGTCTCGTAATTTCTCTGTGGGCTCTTGGAAGAAGTTATTTCCCTGACATCCTCTGAATCTCGCCTTCTCTTCTCTTCCAACAACGCTTCATGTTGGTTCTTGGCGATGTAAGCATGCATCGATAGAGCTTCTATTGGATGTTCTCATCCAGTATCCCTTCTGATCATAGCAACTGTCCTCAACAATGTCTCGGTGCCATCTTTCCTTTCTGTTTCATGGAGATGGCAGATGACCATAATCCACTCGACTTAACATGCTCGTTAAAATCCTCTCAGCTTGATCCTCAACTCTTGTGCCATAGGTTCCAGCCTCCACGATTGCAACTGCTTGCGCTGATAAGTAGTCCTCAACCAACTTCTTCATCCCTCCTTTACCAAAGTTGGTCTGAAGAAGTGCATCTATATCTCTCAGCGCTACCTTCCCATCCTTCCAAAAGATCACCCCTTGTTGCAAGATATCAGTGAACTCTTTGCAATCTCTTCGTGGATGATCGGTATCATCGCACCAGATACATCGTTGGATCCAACCTTGCTTCCGAACGGGTTTCACTCCGCTTGTAGACCCTTGCTCCTCCAATCTTGGGAGCTTGATCTGCAGGTCTCGCATTCCACGCTGTCGTGTTGTGGTTCGGCTCCTGTGTGAAATTCCTGTGTAACCTATGTTGTGTTTCTTTTCCGTGTTTCGTGAACCGTATCGCGTAACTCGTCGAACGGTGTGATGAGTGCCACGTTTGTGATTATCTGTTTAAGTGATCGCACGGTAGAAGAACGTGCTAAGTCATCGATCTGTGCGCGTTCACTTTAGTGGTCCTTGTCGCCGCATTTGTGTATAAAATGGTGGGTCGAAGGTTCATACGGCATTCTCTCTCAGCGGGTGATTCGTAAGGGTTCTCGGTGATCTGCATGGAGGAGTGAGGAACTACAGGAGTGGTGGTTATGGACGGAGGTGTGTTACCGGCTCCGGATCTTCCTTTCCCGAATCCATTTCACATCAAGCTTCATTGCATCCACCGCGATCACTTTCGACAGTGGTTAGTTGCGTACTTTGGTGATGAGTTCATGGGGAGGGTGATGGAGTTACAGCTTCCGGTGATCCTTCCAATCGTAACATACGGAGAGACTTGGGATATGACGGTGTACATTTTGTTGTGAGGAACAATGGATCTCAACTATCCATCGAACGTTCCTTTCAATCTTTGGGTCGATGTCCGGTGCCATTGCAGACCGAAGATCAATCATGGGGCTTGGATCGTGAGAAACTTCGGGCAAGAATATTACAATCGAGTGATAGCTTCACCGTTTCCTTTTGTCATACCTTTTATTGTAGAACGTTTCCAAGTTGTAATATTGACGTTGTATTAGTCTGCGGCTCACTGGTTTCATTCTGGTTGAGCGCTTCTGTGTAGTTACGGACCGCGAAGAATCCATCGACATATCTGAAGGATTTTGTGAAGTCTTAGAGTGTTGTTGATGTCTTGTGTCTCCTTGGAGAGTAAAAATTCGTTCTAAGGGAAAAGTTAAGAAGAGAAAAGACAAAAAGTAAAGTTCTTTTTGCTCTTATTGGTCCACTTTTGGACCAATGGTGTTCTAGCTGATCCTCGCGACGTTTCTGTGGTTTCTGGAGGCTTCAGAGGGCCATTCGCGAAACGAAGGGTATGGTTGGAGAGCTCTCGACCGGGGCTACAATCTGGGCTGAAGAATCGATCGATTTGATGAAAGTATGAGCGCGTTATGATCAATTGAGTGGAGGGGGGTGAAATTTGTACCTACTGCTACGTTTCTGGTTGTTCTGAGAGACTCGCGAGGAGTTTTGAGGAGCTGTCTGTTGGGTTGGAGAACTGACGGCGTGCTGGTCATTTTGATATCAATTTGGTCAGTTTCTTGATCGATTTGGATTCTGAACCGACCGATTGAAGTTGAGAAGTGCAGATGGGATAAGGCGGGACAGCGAACTGTGATAGCCATGGATAGTTTGCTATTGCTTAAGATCTGAGTCGAATTTCTGAGTGAAACTTTCCAGGATTGAAGAATGTCTTATCAGTAAGATACTTGGGAAGTTTCACCTCAAATGGTCGAGTAGTTTGTTCAGAATCTTGGATCAAATGTACCTGGGTCTGTAAAGCTCTGAAGTTAGCACAGATTACGGTTTGATCCATATCTGAGAATTGGTTTGAGATTTCGACCTGAAAATTGTTCAGGGTAGGAGTGAAGGGTCCAATCAAGCTTCCTGTGAAGTTTGATCATCATTGGTCGAGTGGTTTGGAAGGACTGAGGTCTCAAAGTTCGAAAATACTTCTGTTATTAGCTATTTCGGGTTTTTCGGTATCATCTATGATCATTTTGGTCATTTTCGATCAATTTGGAGAGGAGTTTGTTGCTGAAACTGCCATGCCTGCATGCAATTCGACATTGGAGGGTATGGGGCTGATTTCAGCTCTTGGTGATGAAGGAGAACGGAGTCGCCATGAGTCTTAAGCCGCTGTTTGGGTTCTCGGAGCTGCCAGGTACTACCGCCGTTGGTGCTATATTGAGATCTGAATAGTGTTTTGGAGTATGCATGCTTTACCTTGCTGGAATGCTTGGTAGACCAGGGTGTACAACAAGTTGTATCGATACTCTATCAAGTTGATTGAGTGATCTTATAGCGTCTTCTGGTTGTACTATGAAGTTGTGATAGTTGGATTGATGGGCAGTTAGCGTCGCTGGAGAGCTATTCAGAAGTCAGGCTTCCAGTGATATAGAGGAATAACTTCAGTTAGATAATACAGATCTGAGTATTTTTAGTTAGAATACAAAAGATCTGTTTGTAACACAAGTTTATGCAACCTATACGTAACCTTGGATCGTAGCAAGCTTTAAACTTGAGACGAGCGGATACAAGGTCACTCAGGCTAGAAGAGTAGATAGTGAAACATTTGAGTGGAAACATCCAGATCTAGATCCAACCTTGTCAATCCACATACCTCTGCACAGCCATATACCCCGTGTATTCCTAGATAGAAAAACACGTTATACGATAGCTGGTGAACCCGACGTGAAAAGTCTAGGGTGAGAGGTACGTGCGTGGTTTTGCCACCATGGACATTGAAGGGTTGGGTCATTACGTAGATGAGGCTTCTACATCTGGAGAGGCACCAAAGGTGACCAAGCTTTCACGGTCTGATATGCGATTGCTTGAGGCATTCGCGTTGGTAATGCAACAACAGCAAGCCACTGAACGGAAAGAAGCAATGGCTACTAAAGCCTTGCAATCTGTTGTGGGGTTGCTAGATCAGTTTGACGGGAAGAACATATCCAAGTACCTAAAGTACTATTCCCGAGAGATGGAGTTGAGCAAGGTGCCTGAAAGAGAGATGGTGAGTACATTTGCGCTTGCTGTCGTACCTGAACTACGAGAGCACATGAAGGACATCATCCGATCTCATGGTGCTACGTGGGAAGGATTTACTCTTCAGCTGAAAGAAGAGTATTCTTTAGAAGATGCAGACCGAGTGACTAAGAAGTCATTCATGGAGTGGGTAAACAAACCCAACAAAGGGCTTGTTGCCACAGAGCTATTTCGGGAGTATGAGAGACAATTCCTTCAGTTGTCTCGGATGGAGAAGCTCACATTGGAGAATGACAAGGTGGAGTTGTTTCTACAAGCAGCCAACAATGAATTACAAAGGGAGTTGGAGCTGCTTCTAGAAGATAGGATGGAAGACAACGGACTCACGACTGACTGGAGAAAAGTCTCTGAAGCAGTGAGTGTACTTGCCAAACGAGAGTACCGGAGAGGGAAGGTGGTGGTAAGACAAGAAGAGAGACCACCGCCGATCATAGTACCTCGTAGGCAACCAATGGTACCCAATGTGCAAGCACCTATTGTGCATGTACCTCAAGTTCCACTTCCTACTATTCCTGTCCCGAAAGTTGCACCGCAAAGAGATGCTATGGAAGAGTTGGTAAAAGGGATGAGGGACTTGCAGATCAAGTTAGCAAGGTTGGAAGAGAAGGGAGGAGCACATGATACCAAACTTGCTCCTAAGCAAGATTATGTACAGAGATGCATTTGGTGTGATAGTTCTGATCATGCTCGAAGAGAGTGTGGTGATTTTGCCAAAACTCTACGAGATGGAGTAGTCTATTGGAAGGAAGGAAAGATTGCTCTGAAGGATAATGGAGAGATTCTTAGAACCAACTTCGGGAAAGGAGGAATGAAGCAAGTACTGGAGGAGTATCTATCTCAACATGCTACTGCGTCGGTAGAAGCTGCTACTTATGGAGTTGAGGTAGTACGAGAAAGAATAACTTCTAAGAAGGATGGAGATACTCTTGATATGTGGAGCCATGCGGTAAGCACGAACAAAAGGGGGAAAATGGCAAGGGAGGAGTTGCTCAGAACAGCCACGGCAATCAGGGGTGCTACTGGATGGGATGATCCCGTGGATACAATGTCTGTTCACGCTTATTTGGCGAAGAGTCAACATGAGGCTCTCATGGAGGAGAAGCGCAAACGAGATGAAGCAGGCCCTAGCGAAGAGAGAACAACTCTCAAGAGGCAAACAAGAGGAGAAAAGTTCAGACCGGAGATTATGTCTCTACCAGAGGAGACTATGGAAGAGGTCATATCCTCTACTCCTGAGAAGTCAGAGAAGAGCAGAGGTAAGGAGAAAGGTAAATCTCCTTCATACAAGCTTCAGTCTGATATTGAAGCTGCTACGGATCTGAAAGGAGTACTAGAAGAGAGAGTACTCAATGCCAAGATCGAGTTTACCTTGCGAGAGATTCTTGGGATTGCCAAGAGGGAGTTTCATGATGTCATTATTGACACCATCAAACGAAAAAGGCAATTGGCAGGAGAAACCGCTGTGTCTAATGCATTAGACACAAGGATATCAAGAGAGGAAGAGTTAGAACTAGCTCAATGCTGCATCAACCGCAAGGTTCGGTTTGAGGATGATAACGATGACAAGGTCCCTAGTCATTACACTAGAGGACATTGGGCTAGAGCTACTACCGAAGCCTTAGTGAAGGTAGGAGAGATGACAGATCCAGTGGTTGCTCTCATTGATCATGGATCAGAGATCAATATTGTCTCTAAGGACATCTACAAGCAAGGTGGATGGCCTGTTGATATAGATCATGGTTGGATGATCAGAACAGCGAACAACACACGAGGAGAACTCTATGGAGCTTGTCCTGATGTGAAAGTAAAGGTGGGAGATGTAACTATTGAACAAAACTTCTTTGTTCAAGATAGTACGTCATACCCGGTGATACTCGGTCAACCTTACATTACAGCTGTGAGGATGGAGACCAAGGTTTTGGATGATGGATCTGCTTATGCGCGGATCAGAAGTCAGGATGGCAAGAGAGCGGTACAATTTCTAACTGTATCAGCAAACCACGAGCGGAACAGAGATTATCTGAGGGGTGGCTCCTTGCCTAAGGTCACGGAGGAGTTCAAGGATTTTTGACAAGTACTGCTATAGAGCGAGGACATAGTGGTACACTTGAGAAGGTACTCTCGCTAGAGAAAGAAAGTGCTTTTTGTACAGGAGTTGTGAGATTTTCTGGGAGTGGATTTGCTACACATACACGACTTGCTGACTTGCAGAAGTGGGAGCAGAAAGTTGTGCGAAAAACTGAAAAAGATCTAAAGAGAGTTGGTGTGCTTGAAGAGGATGATAAGATAGAAGGTGTTTATTTGGAGTTAGGATTGGGAGATTTCATCGATGAACTTGCTATGCATGAGCAAGAAGATGAGGATCATGTGGTGGAAGTACACTCTAGGGAGCTCTATACAGCTATAGAGTCATTCGTAGATCCTGAAGTTAGAGTTGATACTAGGTACAAAACGGTAGACAAGAAGGTAAAACCTGTTGCTCAGCCATTACCTAGTGATTCTAACCAACGAGTCCAACAATCTTCGAAGGAGAAAAGCTTGAGAGATCTTAGCCGGGTCGGTCACAAGTTCACTGAAGCTACGCTCAAGGAGTTGAAGGTTGGTTCAGCAGATTTTCTTTTGTCTGTGGAGGAGAATAGGTTTAGGGAGATGTTAACTAGGCACGGGAAAGCTTTTGCTTTTGAAGCCTCAGAAATCGGATGTGTAGATCCTAGCATTGTGGCGCCAATGATCATATTCACAGTTCCACATGCTCCTTGGGATTTGAGGCCAATTCCTGTACCTAGAGCGCATCTACCAAAACTCATAGAGCTCTTGAAGGAGAAGATGCAGATGAAGATCTTGGAACCATCGTTTGCACCGTACTCTAGTCGTTGGTTTACAGTACCAAAGAAGAGTGGTGCATTACGGTTCATCCAAGATATGCAACCTGTGAACCAAGTGACCATCAGAAATACAGGCATAGGACCTATCGTCGGAGAGTTTGCTGAAGCGTTTGCTGGGAGGGCTATTTACTCTATAGGAGATCTTTACTCTGGATACGATCAGTTTCAACTTGCTGAACAGAGTAGAGATATCACCACCATGAGGACACCGTTGGGGTTGGTCAGAATGTGCACACTACCACAAGGAGCAACAAACTCGGTAGCGCACATGATGAACGGGATGAACAAGGTTCTCCGTGAGTTCATTCCTGAGAAGACCATGCCTTTCTTGGATGACATTCCAATTAAGGGATGCGTTGAGGAGGAGAAAGATGAGACAATGGATCAGAAGGGGTGTAGAAACTTTGTTGCTGATCACATTTCAGATTGTGATAAAATCTTATCACGACTTGAAGAGGCGCACTTGACACTATCAGGTGCCAAGTCTTCATTTGGAGTGCGAGAGGTTGTGATTGTGGGGCACTTATGTGGATGGTTTGGACGCAAGCCTGATCCTGGTAAAGTGGATGCTATACGGCGGATGAAGGATACTTGTAGTTCAACAACAGAGGTGAGAAGGTTTCTTGGAGCTTGTGTCTTCTATCATGTGTGGATTCCACATTTTGCACATGTGGCTGATCCTCTTTACGATCTGTTGAGAAAGCACAAGAGGTTTGCATGGGAGGAGAGACATACCGAGGCGATTCAGAGATTGAAGCAGTTGTTATCTTCTCCACCTGTACTTCGTCGTGTGAGCTACGAGGATAGCAAACCAGTGATACTTACTGTTGATACTAGTCCGATAGCCATTGGATGGGCAGTAGGACAAGATGATGAAGAAGAGAATCGGTTTGCAGTCAGATTTGGAGCAAAGGTGTTGAGTGAGCGACATAGAAACTATCCTCAAGTGAAGAGAGAGTTATGGGGAGTAGTTACAGCTATGAAAGCTGAAAAGGATTATTTGATTGGAGCGCCAGTAATAGTAGAAACAGATTGTTTACCACTATTAGGGATGATTACAAACTGTAACACTCCTGATATTGCTATGCTACGTTGGATTGCTTACATCAAGTCCTTAAATCCTGAGTTCCGACACATAGCGGGGAAGAACAATCTAGTAGCTGATATGTTATCTCGTGCGAGGTATGAGGATGAGGAGGAGATGATAGAAGATACAGAAGATGTTGGTACTACTGTTTTCTGTAGAGCTCAAGGAGGTGAGAGTGAGCATTCGAAACCGTTCATGGAGGAGCTATATGAAGGAGAATGGATAGACATAGGACGCTATCTAAGTCTGTTGACTAGACAGCCAGGATGGAGTGATGCCCACTTTAAACAAATCAGGAGGAAGGCTTATAACTACTTGCTACAAGGTGGTTATTTGTGGAAACATGCTAAGCAAGGTGGTAAGATGCCACAAAGGGTTGTGTGCAAGGTTGACATGCAGAAGTTACTCATGCAGGAGTTTCATGAGAGCTTGTGGGCAGGACATAGAGGTATTTATGCCACCTTTACAAAGCTGAAGGAGAGATATTGGTGGCGTAACATGTACAGAGATGTAGTTCAATTTGTGGAGACATGCCAAACTTGTCAAGAGTATTCAGGAATTCGGCATCGAGATGGATTACATCCTACTTATCCACTTGCAATGCATTATAAGTGGGTAGTAGATCTTGTTATTATGCCAGTTGGTATATGGCAGATGCGATACTTAGTTTTGGCACGTGAGGATTTGTCCAACCAAGTGGAAGGGCGAGCCTTACGGACAAAATCCACAGAGGGAGTCTGCAAATTCTTGTTGGAAGATGTGATTTGTAGATATGGTTGTGTTGGGAAGATCACGGCTGATCGAGGGGAGCTGAACAATGATGAGGCTAAAGCGTTCTTCAAGAGGTGTGGTGTGAAGTTAGCTCTCACCACAGCCTACAATCCGGAAGGTAATGCGAAGAGTGAACGTGGTCATCCTCCTATTGTGAAAGCTATTGTGAAAGCTTGCAAGGGGAGGGCAAGAGAATGGCCAAGATTTCTTCCGTTTGCATTATGGGCAGATCGTTCGACTCATAGTTCAGTTACGGGATATATGCCGGCGGAGTTGATGCAGGGGCAGAAACCTATCATGCCCATTGAGGAGCACATACCTACTTGGAGTGTTCTACCTTGGGAGGATGGTATGTCTACAGAAGATCTTCTTGCTGTCCGAATCCGTCAACTAGAGAGAAGACCTGAAGATGTAGAGATTGCATTGGAGAAGCTGAAAGAGGCGCGCTTGAGAAACAAAGACAGATTCGATAAGCGTCATCGATTAAGGCCGAAGGAGATTAAAGAAGGAGATTGGGTGTTGGTCTACGATAGTAGCTTGGACAACCAACACAGTGCGCTTAGAAAATTCTCTAAGCGATGGTTTGGCCCGTATGTGGTTCTTGTCGTGCTTGACAATGCCACATATTCACTAAGAGAGCTTGATGGGGCAGAGCTCAAGGTTCCAATTGCAGGCAAGCGTGTGAAACTCTTCAAGAAGCGAGATGAAGGGATAAGCATGGAGGAAGTCGAAGTTGAGTTTGATATCTTGGATGATGACGGAGAAGATTTGGATGACGAAGATATTGCTAACGACAACATCAGTGAAGAAGATGAAGATATAGTGTGATGCCGACCACAACTTGTGAGTGTTGGCGCATACCAGAGGATGCGCAGGTTTAGAAGGGGTGGATGTCGTGTTGTGGTTCGGCTCCTGTGTGAAATTCCTGTGTAACCTATGTTGTGTTTCTTTTCCGTGTTTCGTGAACCGTATCGCGTAACTCGTCGAACGGTGTGATGAGTGCCACGTTTGTGATTATCTGTTTAAGTGATCGCACGGTAGAAGAACGTGCTAAGTCATCGATCTGTGCGTGTTCACTTTAGTGGTCCTTGTCACCGCATTTGTGTATAAAATGGTGGGTCGAAGGTTCATACGGCATTCTCTCTCAGCGGGTGATTCGTAAGGGTTCTCGGTGATCTGCATGGAGGAGTGAGGAACTACAGGAGTGGTGGTTATGGACGGAGGTGTGTTACCGGCTCCGGATCTTCCTTTCCCGAATTCGTTTCACATCAAGCTTCATTGCATCCACCGCGATCACTTTCGACAGTGGTTAGTTGCGTACTTTGGTGATGAGTTCATGGGGAGGGTGATGGAGTTACAGCTTCCGGTGATCCTTCCAATCGTAACATACGGAGAGACTTGGGATATGACGGTGTACATTTTGTTGTGAGGAACAATGGATCTCAACTATCCATCGAACGTTCCTTTCAATCTTTGGGTCGATGTCCGGTGCCATTGCAGACCGAAGATCAATCATGGGGCTTGGATCGTGAGAAACTTCGGGCAAGAATATTACAATCGAGTGATAGCTTCACCGTTTCCTTTTGTCATACTTTTTATTGTAGAACGTTTCCAAGTTGTAATATTGACGTTGTATTAGTCTGCGGCTCACTGGTTTCATTCTGGTTGAGCGCTTCTGTGTAGTTACGGACCGCGAAGAATCCATCGACATATCTGAAGGATTTTGTGAAGTCTTAGAGTGTTGTTGATGTCTTGTGTCTCCTTGGAGAGTAAAAATTCGTTCTAAGGGAAAAGTTAAGAAGAGAAAAGACAAAAAGTAAAGTTCTTTTTGCTCTTATTGGTCCACTTTTGGACCAATGGTGTTCTAGCTGATCCTCGCGACGTTTCTGTGGTTTCTGGAGGCTTCAGAGGGCCATTCGCGAAACGAAGGGTATGGTTGGAGAGCTCTCGACCGGGGCTACAATCTGGGCTGAAGAATCGATCGATTTGATGAAAGTATGAGCGCGTTATGATCAATTGAGTGGAGGGGGGTGAAATTTGTACCTACTGCTACGTTTCTGGTTGTTCTGAGAGACTCGCGAGGAGTTTTGAGGAGCTGTCTGTTGGGTTGGAGAACTGACGGCGTGCTGGTCATTTTGATATCAATTTGGTCAGTTTCTTGATCGATTTGGATTCTGAACCGACCGATTGAAGTTGAGAAGTGCAGATGGGATAAGGCGGGACAGCGAACTGTGATAGCCATGGATAGTTTGCTATTGCTTAAGATCTGAGTCGAATTTCTGAGTGAAACTTTCCAGGATTGAAGAATGTCTTATCAGTAAGATACTTGGGAAGTTTCACCTCAAATGGTCGAGTAGTTTGTTCAGAATCTTGGATCAAATGTACCTGGGTCTGTAAAGCTCTGAAGTTAGCACAGATTACGGTTTGATCCATATCTGAGAATTGGTTTGAGATTTCGACCTGAAAATTGTTCAGGGTAGGAGTGAAGGGTCCAATCAAGCTTCCTGTGAAGTTTGATCATCATTGGTCGAGTGGTTTGGAAGGACTGAGGTCTCAAAGTTCGAAAATACTTCTGTTATTAGCTATTTCGGGTTTTTCGGTATCATCTATGATCATTTTGGTCATTTTCGATCAATTTGGAGAGGAGTTTGTTGCTGAAACTGCCATGCCTGCATGCAATTCGACATTGGAGGGTATGGGGCTGATTTCAGCTCTTGGTGATGAAGGAGAACGGAGTCGCCATGAGTCTTAAGCCGCTGTTTGGGTTCTCGGAGCTGCCAGGTACTACCGCCGTTGGTGCTATATTGAGATCTGAATAGTGTTTTGGAGTATGCATGCTTTACCTTGCTGGAATGCTTGGTAGACCAGGGTGTACAACAAGTTGTATCGATACTCTATCAAGTTGATTGAGTGATCTTATAGCGTCTTCTGGTTGTACTATGAAGTTGTGATAGTTGGATTGATGGGCAGTTAGCGTCGCTGGAGAGCTATTCAGAAGTCAGGCTTCCAGTGATATAGAGGAATAACTTCAGTTAGATAATACAGATCTGAGTATTTTTAGTTAGAATACAAAAGATCTGTTTGTAACACAAGTTTATGCAACCTATACGTAACCTTGGATCGTAGCAAGCTTTAAACTTGAGACGAGCGGATACAAGGTCACTCAGGCTAGAAGAGTAGATAGTGAAACATTTGAGTGGAAACATCCAGATCTAGATCCAACCTTGTCAATCCACATACCTCTGCACAGCCATATACCCCGTGTATTCCTAGACAGAAAAACACGTTATACGATAACGCATGATCTCCTCAAGGTTTGAATCATCCTTCTTTGGAGACACTACAGGTGCTTGGACAACTGGAACAACTGGAACAACTGGTACCATCTGTCTAGCAACAAGAACCATTGGTCGGACTACAAGAACATGTGTTGGTATCGATTTCTTAACATGAACCTTCTCTCGTCTTCGCTCTCTCTTTTTAAGCAGACCAACCGCTTCCTCAACCTTCTTCCAACTACTGGTCAAGCCATCGTCTTCCTCCCGATTCTCCAGAAGTACCTCCAGCTTTTCTTGCAGCTTCTCATCTGCAGCCCGAAGAAATAACTTTGTCTTGTTGGACTGCAACATCAACTTCTCCATCCTAATCAGCCGTGAAAACTACTTCTCAAACTCCCTGAGTAACTCTGTAGCTTGTAAGCCCTTCCTTGGTTGCTCAACCCACTCCAAGAATGACTTCTTGGTGATCCGATTAGAGTCCTCCAAGAAGTACTCATCCATCAAAGCACGAGCAAACATCTCTCAATCCTTGTTAAAATACTTCGTTAGCATTTTAACATGATCTCTAATCTCTAGAGCTGCTGCCAACTCAAACGTCTCAATCATCTCATCTTCTGAGACCCGGTCCAACTCCATCTCCTTCACATAATGCCTCAGATATCTTGAGACATCTCTCTCATTGAACTGGTCAATCTTGCTGACCACCGCCTTTGTTGCCAAAGCTTCTTTCCGCTCATCAGACTGTTGTTGCCGTAAGAACATAATGAAAGCTTGGAACATCGATGCAGTCGTCAGATCCAACTGCACCTTCGGCAATCCATCCGAACCACTAGTCCGTTTCCATCATCGTTTCCGTCCCCACTCATGATTGTCAATCTCTTCTTAAAGTTCAAACACAGAAGAAATCTCTACCTCAGATCTTCATGTCGAGTTCGGCACCGTTGTCGTGTCGGATTTTGCGTGAAGGATGTCCAGGAAAACACGAGGTTCCTGGCTGTAGAGATGTAGTGTGCTGAACAAAGAACAAGAAAGAGAAACACAAGCACGAAACAAACGTCGCTCTATAAACCAACTCTCAATGCATATACACTGCCGGTTCTTTCTCTTAAGAACTCAAGACTGAAAAACAGACTAGAGCGGTCTGTACTCTACTTCAAAACCCTCTACAACGAGTGCTCCCGACTTCTTAGAAAGAAGATCCGTCATCTTCGGGAAAATCTGTATATAAGCACTGTGTTGTTCGTGCTCAGTACCTCTATGTGTTTTATCATTTTTGAGTTTTCTATTTCTTGAGTTTGCGGAGCCATTGAGTGTTTGTCAACTTCGGGGATTTACCTACGAAGTATCGTAGTTTGTTGTGGTAGGAATTAGTCTGGGTGCCGAAGGATTTGCTATCGACATTTGAAATCAGAGTAGAATGTTTACGGCGAGGACTGAGAATAGACCAGCATCTGCGAGGTTAGTTTACTACGAAGACGTTTTTGGGCGAAGTTGACTTCGGAGGAAATTGTTCTTTGGTGGAACATTTTGGAAGAAGTTCATTCTGGTACTTCGGCGGAAGAAGAGTCTTCTTCGCCAGAGTTTTCCGAGAGCAGTAGTAGTGAAAGTAACTTAGTGTGAAGATACTTAGCGTTTATGGTGTTAGAGGTTACCTAGTAGCACTTCAGCAGTAACTGCCTCATGTGACATTTTCGTCCGTGGCTCTGTTTCTCTGTTGTTCATCTGTTTCTTGAGGTCCTTGACCTCTTCAATGTCTGTTATGTTTATTTGTCAGGATTATCAACTCTGTCTTGTTGGATAGACCTGAGTTTGATCTCTACCGGGACTGATTTCTGTCCGTGAGAATAAAAGACAACTATAAAGAATCACCTTTGTCACATGTTTACTATTTTTGGATGATCTTTACTTGCATCTTTGTGGGTTCGATCTTTAAATTACTACTTTCGAGCATCTTTTGGTTTTCTTGTGTGTTACAAAAGTACTTGCACGCATCTCTAGAAGACACCAAGAGCTATTGGTCTAGTGGTAAAGCCAAAGCTAAGACTGCAGAGTTAAATCTACAGGTTCATGAATAGTGTTGGGATGGGTGACCTGCTGGTTTTACATTTCTCACACAACTGAAACTTGCATACCTCTCTCACGCACGTCAGCAAGTTGGCTTGCGACCTAACTAAAATATCACACAACTATTCACAGAGAAGCTCGGGAAGACACTCTTCCTGGTTCCAGGTCGCTTCTTCCGGTCTTCTCAGTATCGTCTTCCTGAAGCAATTCTGGCTTCTGAGGGTTCAATTCGGCTTCTCGTACCTCCAGAAGACTGTCTTGCTTCACAGAAGTCGACTAGCACGGCTGTTACACCTTACTCTCACACTCACATTCCAACTGGTTAGATTAATCACAGGGTGTATGCCCCATGTAGCCTTCTCAGGCTTCTGCCTACGGAAATGGTCTTCCTGCAGCACTATAACGACATTCACCTTCACGGAAACTCAATAGAAGTCTCGGAAGCTCACTAGAAGAAGGTAAGAAGATGGGGAAGATGGGAGAAGATGGGGAAGAAGAGAAAATCCAAACAAGAGAAAACAAGATGAAAAGGAGAAATTAAGATTCCGACAGGCTTCTAGTCCGGATCCTGACTAACAAGCCATCCCTGCTTGTAATAGTTTGGGGAGGAAGACACCAAACGTGAGTACAGTGGCATCGTCTTCTACTCGAGGATGTCGTCTTCTGTTGCGAGAAGAAGGCTTCTTTCTTCTTCTCTTCGCTGCTCCGACTACTTTGTCTTCTGGGATCCGTTATCCATAAGACCGTCCGTACGTAGATCCTAAGTGCTCTACTGGACGAGCCAAGCTACACTTCCACAACTGCTGACAGTCACTGTCACTCAAGAAGAACACTTCCCATGCACAATTGGGAGCGAATTCAAGGAAACCCACCATCCAGAAGACACGGATTAAGCTTCTGCACTCAAATCAACAATCCATTCCCCGAGAAGAAGTCACATTGGCATTGGGAAGCTCACTCCCTCTACTTTCTGCTCCTACTCCTCGACACACCAGTCTAGTTAACAAGACTGCACGAGGATGCCGTTCCCTGTTCCTAAACTGTCCACCACCTCTATCTACATCTTCGAACCACTGCTGGTACGAGCATGCAGACCCCTCCTGTGTATTCTCAGACTATTCGTATGTTTCCAACAACGGGTGTAGTGTGCACTGTACATCAGGTGCTCAATGTGCTCTGAGTCTACACTGTAAAAATGTCTGTGTGTGTAGAGCTCTCTGCACCGTACAATGTGTAGATGTGTGCTCAATTTCTTACTCTTCGAAGAATCAAGAATCCTACTTATGCCGCTGCCATGAGAAACAGAGGAGACGACCACCGGGAAGAGATGGGCACTGTCAGAAGGCTACCACCCCACATGCAAGCGGTTCCCCTTCCTAATTAGCCATCCACCTTGTTGCTCCTACGCTACCTATGCTGCCACATGGTATCCTAACTAATTTTACACTGAAAAACTGCCACCCTTAAGATAGCATGTTCGGTCTTACTAAATTTGGAGATGTCAACTTCGGTTACTATCTACTCTGATTGCTCGGTGGTAACCTCTACCTGATCTGCTCCTATCGGAGCTCCTAACGCGGCTTCTGATAAGCTAGAAAGCCTTGTAGTCACCTTGGGTGTCACCTCGGTGGCTTCCTCCTCATCGTTCTTCGCTGGCCATGCTGTCGCTGCTGCTGCGTCTTCCTCGGCTTCGGCTTCGGCTTCTACTTCTGCTTCGGAAGACGGAAGCGTCTTCTGGGAAGCTGAGTCGACCGGTGCTTCCTCGCTCTTCTGGAGCATTAGCTCGGTACTAGGGACCATGACGACCTCATAGAGGTCCGGGGAAGTCGCTTCCTCCACGTGGAATACCTAGAAAGACGACTCGTCTTCCTGTCTTCCAAAAGACATCTTGTCTTCCAGGGCGTCTTCCGGAGTCTTCTCGGCTTCCAACGCTGTCACTACCAAGTGCACAGCGAGGTCGAACTCCTCCTTCTCCATTTCGGATCCAGTAGATGGTGCTGGAGCTTGAGAAGATGCAGTTGCGGGTGTCGGAAGCGAGGGAAGACCATAGAGTGTCTTCACTCTCTCTATTTGTCGATCCAAATACCTGAACATGCTCTCCCGGCATTCCACCAACATCGTCTTGGAGTCGCTGTCCCATCCTCTAGCCAAGGTAAGCAACTTCCTACCCGCGGTGAAGTTAAATTTCTTCCGAAGCGCTTCCACCGACTGTGCTAGCATCTCTTGCGCACGAGCTTCCGCTGCTTCCCGCTGGGTCTTCTCAGCTGCAACTCGCGCTTCTGTGGCTTCCTGTTGCGTCTTCCATGTTGTCTTCTCCTCTGCGAGGGCGGTGATCTTCTCCCGCACTCGGAGGACCTCCTGATCACGTTGCTGTACACGCGCCTACAACTCTTGGTTGCTCTTCCGAAGCTGCACCAGCTCCTTGGTAGAAGCGGCTGCTTCCGCCTTGTATCTCGCTGCGAGCTTCTCCGTGGTGCGGAGACTAGCTTCCAGTGCTTCTGTCTTCTTCTGACCTTCTTCCTGTCCCAGCAAGGTGCGCAGACCGAATCCAAGTTGCAAAGGCCTCTCCTGAGCCTTCGCTCTCTTCTCCAGAAACTCCATAGCGGGCTGGATCTCGGATCGGAAGAAGGCACTGAACTCCTCCAGTCGTCTTCCTGCGGAAGACATGCTCATCTCCACGACTTGGTCGGCGGTCTCTACCTTGTTTTCCAGAAGCAAGGAGGCCTCTTCCATCACTATGGTCTTCATCTTCTGCGCACGAGAAGAAGCTACTCTTCTCATCTTCCGGGGTGGAAGATCCCTCCCCATGGCAGAAGCGGTCCTCTTCACTGCGCTTCCCCGCATCGCAGTAGGAGTATCCCTCCTTCCCTTGTCTTCTGGAGTCTTAGGAAGACTCCCTGGTGTGGCAGAAGCGGTCTTCTGTTCAGCTCGGGTGCTCAAGGACTCCTCTAGTGAGTCAACTCCGATCTCGAATGAATGAGGGAGGTGGTCTTCCTAGGTACACTTCTAGGACCCATCTTCCTCGGAGGCGTGGCGTCTTCCGACCCACTAGACTCGTCTTCCCGCACCAGAAGCGTCTTCTGATGAGAGCCGGACCTCAGCTGCGGCATCAGAGTGGGAGGGGGAGTTGCGGCTGCTGCTCAGTCGTCTTCTTCCGAGGTCTTCTCCTTCGTCTCAGGTTGCGCTGTCGGCCCATACTTCACCAACTGATCTCCCTTGAGATCCCTCATGGCTACGTACAAGTAACAGAGGAAAGGTGTCAAGTGTCCTCCTGCCGGGGTACCTAAGTACGTTAGCTCCGCCTGTACATAAATGTGGAAGAATGAGCCCCAGTTGATGGACACTCCTTCATCCCACACTGCTTCCAAGAACTCCACGTCCTGGAAGAGAAAGGGGAAAGCGCAGAAGGTACCTTGTCTTCTGCGCTTTCTCCTTGGGAAAGAGATGCAGAAACAGCTTCGCGAGAAGTCGCTTCTTCGGCTCCCGGTAAGATTCGATCTTCCATCCGTTCCTCCTTTGTCTGTCCTCCACGAAGAGACAAGTTGTGCTTCCAGACACATGCCACTCACTCACGATCCTGGGTAAGATCTTCTTCTCGAGCCAATAACCTCGATCCTCGGATTCTGGTCTGTGGAAAGCCCTGCGCCACCAATCTTCAGTCCAGGAAGATGGTCTTCCTCGAGCTACTCCTGCCTTCGCAAGTACACGGTTGCGGGGTGGTAACGCTGCCCACACCTCCTCCAGAAGTCCTTGGTCTGCGAGGTTCCAATCCCATAGGAAGAAATCGAGACCCAACTCCTTGAAGAAGGGTGTGGCCTCGGCCAACTCTGCTGCCGGTAACACCAACCCTCGAGGATGCATCGACATACTGGAAGATCTGTTGCACTAAGCCACACGCACTTACTGTGAGCTGAAGGCTCAGTCCTTCCCAAGTGCCCACATTCTAGCTTCTATTTCTCAAAAGACGAAACTAGTCTTCCAGAAGACAGCTACTCCGTCTTCCAGGATTCTAACAGTACTTCTTAGATAGCTCTCGTCTTCCGAGCTATATCTAAACAATCCTATCTAAGCAAGGCCTCGCATGGATTACCAAGAAGACAACCCACCTTGCATTACATCCTACTTCCTATCAAAAGATACAAGATTCGTGAAACGTAGAGTGCATAACAGGTTCAGAAGATGGTTGCGGGCTCCTGCGGTGACAGTGACCTCTGAGAAGACACCTGGGACAGTTTCCGATTCAATATCTTTCTCGGAAGACCTCCCAAAGTCAGGCTTCCCTTCACTGGTCTCACTTGTCTTCTTCTTCCTACGCGCAATCTATCCTCTCAACAGACTCAAGACAATTGCACTCTGTTCTTCTGATTTCTCACCTCTCATATACACTCAAAAGAAGCTTACTGCTTGGTGGGACGACATGACCCTCGACAATTCTCTCCAGATTCTGTAAGTAAGACTTCTCACGACTCTCTCCTAAGTTCGAGAAGAACAAAGAATGGACTGCTATGGGTCGGACAGAAGAGATCCGAAATGGACCCTCACGTCTTCTCGCACATTTTGCCAGCCCTTCCAGTCTTCTAGTCTCTCTAGGAAGATGTGGATTTGAGAAGCTTGGAAGACCGGGAGACACATGCCTAGTTCCCGACTTCCAACTTCTCGAAATAACAAAAAAACTCACCACGCCACTCAGGATTCGTACCAAGCCTCTCTTAACACAAAAGCAAAGCAAATCCACTCTTGATACGAATTGGGTACAGTCGACTTCCGAAAACAATCAAGCTACTGAAACGTCTTCCGAAGATGTTCCAATCTTTCGAAGCGTCTTCTGTTCACGGTTTCGGGAGTAGAGGGGTAGTAGGGTAAGGAAATTGATAGCTGGGATCGTCAATTTGAGGTCGATGGGGCGGGAAGCTAGAATTGAACTTGGGAAGAATCAAGAAGATGTCTGACAGAAATTGGGCAGCGCTTCCGCGTTCAATGTCATAATTGGAAAATGGGGATGGGGGAATCGATCGATCAGGCTGCCTGCAAACCACTGGGGAAGCGCGAGGGATACCAACAAAGGCGAGAAGCAGTGGGGAAAGGGAGAGAACATGGGAAGAACCTCTACTGTCTTCTGTTGACTTCCCGAGCTATCTTCGATCTTCTGCGCGCTTCTGGTTCGGGTTCCAGCTCCAATGCGATCCCACAAGGCTACTTCCGCTGTCAGCTTCTGGCTACGCCTCAATTCCACCTTCGATTCCACTTCAGTCACCGTCCAATGTCAGCTTCTGGTTGCTCACAGAAAACGTCTTCCACCTACTATGCTTCCTGCGCTTCAGCAATTCGATCTTGCCTTCTTGCTAGCTTTGAATCGATCCTAATCCTCACTCGATTTCACCCCGCTGTCTCCTCACTCAAGGCTCATCCTCGAATCGAGCTTCTCAATCAAGGAACGCTCCTGCTGCGGGAAGTTGGAAATCTACTAATGCGCTTCCTGCGCATCTTCCCGCAGTTTAGGAGGTTTCGACCCTAGATGACCTACCTGACCTACCTACCTCCTTGGTGTTACCTAGTAGGTACACCCACTCTTTTACCAGGTTAAGCTTCCGCGGTTGCCGTCTTCTGGAAGATGCGTGTCTTCCGGCGTCTTCCGTCTTCCGCCGTCTTTCGTCGTCTTCCGAAGACATCGCTGAGAAGACGCTTCCCGGAAGACGGTCGTCTTTCAAAGAAGTCAACTTCTTATTACAAAAAGTTCGTAAGATCGTCTTCTTGCTGCTAAGGAAGACGTAATCTTAAGTAACAACTCTTCTTCAGTTATACAAACAAGTTATTAATCTTAAAAATTTCAAAAATTTGTGAACCCTGTAATTTGTGGACACCACAATTACGAATCTTACGACATCTCCAGATGCATCAGATGGATTCTCCAACGTACATCATCTCCAACGTACATCAGAGAACGTTCCTTTGTTGGGTGATGCTCGTAACACAAATGATGACGAGTGTGCACCAGGTGCGGTCTTGGGTTGGACCGGCAGTGTTGTTGGATGCAGTGAGATTGGGATCTCGTGCACATCGTCCACGGTTGTAGTGGATGAACTTGTTATCAAAGGAGGTGCTCAAGCGCGCACACGATGCAGTGAGACGATCAGCGCATCTCATAGTTGATGACATCTTGGATGCAAGACGACGATCTGAGTAGTGAGAGTCGTCGATAGGTCATCCATGACAATGATGAACCTAGTGAGACGGTCCATGATAGCATTGTCCACTTTAGTGAGCTTTCCAGCGGCATTTGCTTACAGAGATGGAGGACCTGGGCTTGTATGAGATGCTCGGTTACAACAGTTGGTGGAGCCCAATGCTGATGAGAGAGAGCGGACGATGTGTTTCCTTACGAGTACGACGGCAGTAACTTTGATGTCAGAGGCTTCACGTCGTCAGGTGTTGGATCAAGCAATGGACTTGAACTGCTTGACGTGGATTGTTAGCCTTGGATTGGCTGAGCAGCGTCGGATGCGATCGACGAGTGTTACCGTTCGGACATTCTGAGCTCTTCGTCTATCGAGTCGGTGGAGGTAAAGACTGGGGGTGAGGCGTGTGGAGTTCGTCATCCTTAGACATCATGGGATGTCGTAGGATAGAGTGTGGAGCTTGCAGCTAGGACTGCAGGAGTTTTTTGCACTGTGAAAGTGGAGATTGTTGGTGGTGAGCAGAAGGAAACTGCTCCAGAGGCTACAAGATAGCAGTCAATGACTTCATCTTCTACCTCTAGTATGGTGACAAAAGATACTTGGGAGCCAGAGATTGGACCCAAGCTTATAAGAGAGAAGAGACCAAGAGTTCAGAGATTCCTGAAGAGCTACATGAATTGTTTTACCTTCAGTATGAACGATTTGGGTATCTTGAAGGGACATGGTATACGGATCGACTTGGCACTCATCAATCTTTCGACGTCCTTACAGATACAATGACATGACGAGAGCCTTGATCCAGAGTAGGACTCAAGACTTGTTGGAGGCTGGATTGGTGGAGACATCGCAGGAGAGTATGCATCTGTCACAGTTATGCCAGCAAAGAAGGATATGTATGGCAACTATACGGATAGACGGATGTGTGGAGACTATCGTCCTATCAATCTGCAAACGAAGTTCGATAAGTATGCCATGTTGACACTTGAGGAGATCTTTGATGCAGTGGGGCATGTGAAGGTCTTCAGTACTTTGGATCTTCGAGCATGGTATCATCAGTTGCAAGTGAGAGAAGAAGATAAGTCCAAGACAACATTCTGAGGAATTGACTCTCACGGTAAGGATTGTTTGTATCAATGACGGTTCTTACCATTTGGGTTGAAGAACGCCCTTGCTAAGTTCCAAAGGGTGATGGACAGAATCTTAGCAGGATTGGATTTTGTCAGATGTTATATTGACGACATCTTAGTCTATAGTGCTACAGTGGAAGAGCACGAGAGATACTTACGAGATGTGTTCAAGCGGTTGAGAGCTCATGGGTTGAAGTTACACCATGAGAAATGTAAGTTCTTCCAGTTGATAGAATATCTGGACCACATCATCTATCGAGGTGGGTTGGGTGTTCAACGGATGAAGATTGAAGCTATTGCAGCATCTCACGTCCCACAAATGTGATTCAAGTTCGAGCATTTATTAGTTTGACAAACTTCTATCGTCGATACGTGAAAGGATTTAGTGCAATTGCGAAGCCATTGATCAAGCTGATGAAAGTGGACCAGGAGTGGCAGTGGGGAGATGAGCAAGAGCGAGCTTTTGTAGTGCTCAAGGATAAGTTGACATCTGCTCTCATCTTGAGGAGACCCGTTAGGGGGCATCCTTACACACTAATTGAAATATGTTGGGACTTGGAGCAGTGTTGACTCAGCATGATGATGAGAAAAAGAAGTTCGTGGTGACGTATGTCAATTGCTCCAACAATTCAGCGGAGGCGAGGTATAGTTCTTATGAGAGAGAGTGTTTGACGATAGTGTGGGCTGTTGCACACTTTCGATATTATCTGTTTGAGATAACATCAAAAGTGTTACTTATCACTAATCACCTCTTTATTCTCATCACTGATCACCAACCGCTCAAGTGGTTGTTGGAGTCCGACAAGCTTACAGGGAAGCTTGCACGATTAGCTATGATCTCACAGGAGTATCTTCCAGGTAGTGCATAGACCTAGAGTTGCAAACGTAGATGTCAATGGGTTGAGTCGCAACACATGCACGAGTCAGCAAGATCAGACTGGGGCTCGATGGCATGACGAGGTTGATGAGGAGATAGTGCTAGGGTGGCATGCATCTGCTTTTCTTTGTGTGTTGGTAATGAATTATAGTCTGGAGGACTAAGTCATATCTTTCTCTCATCAGAGAGTAGATGATGAGTCTCTAGATCTTGAGGGTGGAGATGGTGTTCCAGACCAACGAGATATCTACGACAATGTGATCGTAATGGAATATTTACGTACTGTAAACCCTCTGCGGTCCTATCGATCAACTACCCCCCGATCTCTCAACCTCCACGATCGTCATCCACGAATCTGCAACATGTCTACATGCAATACAGGATATTACTTAAGGTAAAAGCATTGATCACATGGGCTTTTTACCTTTTCACATGGGCTTATTCCTTTAAAGTCAACAACTTCTAGAAGGATTCTGAAATATTCTCAAGGAATCTCGAATTTCCACCCCCCCTCTACACTAGGACCCACTAAAAAGGAAACATGTGGAATCTCTTCTTGTTTTTAATGCTCACAAAGTCCACAACTTTAATCCAACCACTAATATCAAGTCAAAAAGGAGATAAGGGATACTTTCCACCTCCTTTCTACCTTTTAGACAAGATGACAAGATAGTAGTGCTCACTCTTTAGCAAATATCTGAATTCTGCCAAAAGTACAGCTAAGTTTAACCATAACTAACTTTTAGCTAGTCATGACTAACTTGATACATCTTTAAAGTACTTTGGCAGCCAATAAACATTCTCAACACTTAGTTATGACTAAACACCTTACTAATAGATAAACTTCCTATGTGTAACATAGGTCGTTACAGTACTGACGTGGTGGTAGGCACAGTAAGTGCCAAGGAGTGAGATCGTGTCTTTCAAAGAGATTTCGACGTGAAAAACGTCATGTACTTCGAGTGTGAGATGATGCGAGAGTACGGATAGTGCCACATCCATCATAGAGGGTACAGTTAGTACGACATGCCCGTGAGGAATTGAGACATTTTGGGATGAAGCGTATACATAGCTTACTCCAATGACAATATTGGTGGCGTGGTATGCACATCGATGTGTAGTAGTGTGTCGCACCATGTGTGATTTGTGATCGAGTATGAGCATCGTTTAATGCTCCTACTCCATAGTTACACCCCTTATCGATTATGAGATTGGGTTATCGTTGGAGTTTAGATTTTGCAGAACCTTTATCGTTGACCGTACGTCACCATCGGTATGTGTTGGTGATGGTGGAGCATTTCTCCAAGTGGATTGAGTTGGTGACATTACTGGACAAGACGAGTGAAAGGACGGCGTGTGCGTTCTTAGATCGAGTGTTGAGTCATTTTGGAACACCAGCTAAAGTGCTGACAGATCAAGGTACAGAGTTCCTTGGTGAGTTTCAGGCCTTGTGTGATCAGTGATGATTGAGCATCGGACTACATCTCGAGATCATCTTGAGGTGGATGGTTTGGCGGAGAGGGTAGTTCACACGGTGAAGAGAGGATTGCGCAAGTATGGTTTGCAGAAGGGTCACTTGGGGGACTGGGATGTGCAGTTACCATGGTTGACTATAGGCTACCGTTTTAGCCGACAAGCGTATTTGACTTCCTTCTCACCATATTTTCTATTGTATGATTGAGATCCAGATATACTTTCGGCCATTCGTCGTGATTCTGTTGAGGTGCTGAACCTTGATGATCGGGACATGTGAGTGGACGTATGTTCTCAACGAATAGAGACATTTCGGAGAATTATGCCTATGGCTTTTGAGAACCTAACGATTGCTCAGCATAGAGACAC
This sequence comes from Asterella californica, assembly GCA_036924285.1. Taxonomy (NCBI): domain Eukaryota; kingdom Viridiplantae; phylum Streptophyta; class Marchantiopsida; order Marchantiales; family Aytoniaceae; genus Asterella; species Asterella californica. The sequence continues at coordinate 46,494,157 of JAYKYS010000003.1, read as the reverse complement.
GTTGCGATATGCGATTATTCGAGGAAAAAATTATCGGTCATAGATTTACAAGTTTCATCCTGACGATTATATCTATCTACAGGAGACTGCACCGACGACGCTGGATATGACCGCAAGACACACTATTTTACGTGGAGGTGTTACTTTATGGAGTACTCTTGTTAGAGGGCCGTGATGGTGTTGTTTGGAAGAACCATGTGTGTAATTGCGTGCCATGTCATCTTCCCAACATCGATGAGATCGTTGACCTAAGCTTAACAATTGTACGTGGGCTTGAGGTGTATGTTGTGTGGGTCTGCTGCTGGAACAGTCCGTATGTTGGTGTATGATGGTTGTTCAAGAGGTTGACACATGTTATGTTTGACTCCATCTCTCAGTGTCGTTCCTACTGGACGATAGGTTTGCCCTCGATGTATATAGCAGGGATAGCAAATTAGATCTTTGCGTGGTATGGATTGTAGACAGTCGACTAACGATCGGACGATGTAGCACCCGACCTTCTGATCCTTGCACTCACAAAGGTGTATATCACGTAGTTGAGACATGGGGCTATCTTGAGTTAGAGGGATCTAAATGTTAGTTAGAAGGGCGATTGCGATACACATACACTTGTGTATGTGTATGACATTGCTCATGTGTTTTATGTGTGTGTGTGACGTATCTTTGACAGCGATGTATGTTGTGTAGTGATGTGTATGCGCACGATAGCTGTCATGTCAGTTTAGCACCTCGGCTAGGTTGATCGAGTGCGGAGTGACTAATCTCGGTAGGGCCGTTAACCCACTAGGGGTATACTTCGCAGATAGGGCTTGGAGGCCTTAGTTCTTCAAGTTGAGCCTCAAGCTCTTAGCTATGGTGGATAGTCTTGGTGAGTGCAATCTGGAGTCTCTACGAGCACATAGTGGATTTGGCTTCACTCTAGTGATTGTTTAGTGCCCGTTGGCATGATGGAGTGAGTACATATTGTTTATCATTGTGGTACACTTGTTTATGTGTATGACATCGTCCATGTGTTGTGTGTGTAGTGTATCTTTGACAGCGATGTATGTTATGTAACGATGTTTATGTGCATGACAATGTGAAGGTAGGTTAGCAAGGTGGTAATCCAAGAACTTACATCAGAGGTGCGCACAGAAGATATATGAAGAGTGATGCAGAAGCGTAACACATTCATGAAGCACAATACTGAGGTTCTTCTCGCTTCTTTCTCCCTTCTCATCACTTTCATCCTTTTGTTCCTATGTTTCCTTGCTTCCTCGTTGCTTGCAGGAAGTCTACCCATTATCCCTCCCTCCTCTGAAATTTCTCTTGAGAGAATTGGACGCGGAAGTGCTGTCAAATCTCTTCTCGGAAACCAAAATTGATTATTTGTCCCTATCCCGAAATCTTTTTTTGTCCATCAATTTCTTTATCTTATTGTGCTTCCGTCTCGAATCCATGGACAGAAGATTTGTTTGAAGTCTGGATATTTCCAGAAGATGAATTTTTGAATTCACATCAAGTAGCTTGGATTGGATTGGAATTGAATTGAGAGAATCTTGATATGAATCCATAGTGAAATTGATAGTTAATGATTGTTTCGAGAAGCATGAAACTGAGAATCAGGTCTATGCCTCCCAAGCTTCATGACTTCTCAAATCCACATCTTCCTGGAGACCTAGAAGATTGGAAAGGCTGGCAGATGCGCGAGAAGATGTGAGGGTCCTTTACAGATCTCTTCTGTCTGACTTATAGCAGCTTGTTCCTTCTTCTTCTCAACTTTAGATGAGAATTGTGAGAAGTCTTGCTGGCAAAATCTGGAGAGCAATGTCAAAGGTCATGTCTTTTCATTACGCAGCAAGCTTCTTCAAAGAGTGTATGCGGGGTGAGGAGTCGAAAGATAGAGTACGAACGTTTAGTGTGTGTTGTGAGGATAGATTGCGTGTAGGAAGCTGAAGATAGGTGAGATCAATGATGAGAAGACTAGATGCGAGAAGTCTTTTGAAGACGTTAGGTAACCAGAAGTTGTCTGGGGAGTCTTCCCAAAGGTCACTGTCACTGTAGGTCGCTCTGAGCTCCGCTTGTGGTAACACAAGACCTCGAGGATGCATCGTCATTTCGAAGCTTCTGTTACACTATACCACACATGCTTGCTGTGAGCCTAAGACTCAATCCTTACCAGACCCTCATAGTCTAGTTTCTACTCTCAGAAGACGAGTTTAGTCTTCCAGAAGACAACTACTCTGTCTTCTAGAATTCTAAGAGTACTTCCTAATTGCATCACGTCTTTCGATCTATATCTATGCAATCCTAACTAAGCAAGTCATCTCATGAATTCTTAAGAAGACAATCCACCTTACAATTCATCCTACTTCCTAATAGAAGATGAAGAGATACTTGAGAAGCGAGTCTTACGAATCGATCAGAAGAAGGTGGAGCATCAAAGAGTTGGGCCTCGACTTCTTTATGTGGGATTGGAATCTTACCGGTCAGGGTTTGCTGGAAGAGGTCTGGCTAGCCCTACCTCCCCAAAACCATGTACTTGTCAAGGCAGGGATCGTCAGAGAAAGACCAGCACTGTGGACGGTGGAACGATGATGAAGAGCATTTCATCACCAGAATATGAGAACTGGAGTTACGAGTTGGAAAAGGAGAAGATTCCTATGATCATTTCAGGAAAATGGCATGTACCGGGGAGTACTACCCGCTGTCGTGTTGTGGATTGGCTAGGATGTGAAACCATCACATATCCTTATCGTACGTGTTTTGATGTTGAGGAGCCACTCGGACCTTATCGTGTCAAAAGATAAGGCTCCACGTGGACGATCCGTGTACTCTCCGCTGAGTGGAGATAAGGGTAGTATTCTTGTCGTCATATGTGAAGTTGATGTATAAGTAGAGAGGTGCGCGGAGCTTTGGATAGAGTGTAGAATATCCAAGTCTAGTGTGAGTGTGATAAGTATCATCAGATGAAGTAAGCGGCAGTGCGAGTGGTAGGCATGAACGAAGAGCCCTTTAGTGCTCCTGATCTTCCACTTGCACATCCATTCGTCATTAAGATCCATTGTCTGCCGCGGGATCACTTTCGAGTATTTATGATAGCTCATTGAGGAGAGTCGTTTATGGCTACGGTGATGGCTACTCCGGATTTTTTCTACTTCCCATCCCACTTACGACGCTGTTTGGGATCTTACTATACATCTTGCTCTGATGTGGTATGGATTCCTCCATTGGATCTGAACTTTCTAACGAGAGTTCCGTTCAACACTTGGGTCGAAATACGTTGTTACAGTCGACCAAAGGTGGCGCATCGAGAGTTTGTCGTGAGGAACTTCAGAGAGGATTATTACAACCAGATAATAGCTTCATCCGTTCCTTTTGTAGTTCCGTTTATTGTCAACCGTTTAGAGTCGGGATTCTGACTCTATATTGAGCGTAGTTTGTCCTTCGTGTCTACGTGCTTCGTGTCCAACAGTATCGTCAACGGCACATGTTTGTAGTTTGTTCAATTTAAGCTTTGAGACCCAAATGGTACTCTTGGATAAAAATTCGTTCCTTGTGTTTGTCATGTGAGTGAAGACAAAATCATTTTTTTGTCAACTTGTTTCTTATTGGTCGAAAGTTTGATCAATCACTTTCTACCAAGTCTCTTTCACGTTTTTGAGGGTTAGAGGCACTTCTCGTGGTCCATTCTCGGAGTGTGAGATATGGTTGGAAAGCTTGGGAGACGAGGATGCCCGTGGACATAATGGTTGCTCGATTTGAAGCACGGATGAGAACGTTTCGATCAATTGAAGCTGAGGGGGTCAAATTCATGATCAATTTTGTTTTCATGAGGTCTTTCTCACTTTCTAGGAGTTCTGTGAGGTTGCTTGAGATGAGTTGATTGTTGCTGGAAAGCTCTTGAGATGGGCGTGCTGATGGATCCTGAGATCAATCGAATCCAATCCGGAGTGAAAAAGTTATGGCCAGCTGAAGTTGGGTGTCTCAAATCGGAGGTTATGATAATAGGCGATTGTAAACAAGAGACATTGAGAGAGATATGGAGAGTTTGAGGTTGAATTTCGCTATGAAACCTCCCAAGGTATGAGAAGGTACAGTCAGCTACCTACCTGTGAAATTTCAGATCATTTGAATTATTTGGTATAAGGGTATCATTGTTTTTGTGCACAAGGGTCTACATATCGTCTTGTGTCATTGACAGTAAGGGCTTGGATCATTCCGAGAGTTTGGCTAAGGATCCGCTGATGAAATTTTACAGAGCGGTAGTGATAATGATACATTAGCTTCCTGAGAAGTTTGAGCCGTTTTGGTTGAGTGGTTTGTGAGGAATCAAACAACAAAAGTTTGTCAAAATAGTATCATGTTATAAAAACAGCGATAAGGGCTTGGATCATTCTGAGAGTTTGGTTGAAGATTTGCTGGTGGAATTTTACAGAGTGATGACACATTAGCTTCTTGAGAAGTTTGAGCTATTTTTGTCGAGTGGTTTGTGAAGAATCGAACAACAAAGTTCTGTCGAAATAGTATCATGTTATAAAAACAGCGGACTTGGGAAGGGCATAGATGACAACTCAGAGATGATCTCTCTGCATGTAATACCTTAATAGAGAGATTATTCTACAGGCTGTTTGCTGGCCTTGGTTTCATCTCATTATGAGCTGTGGTTGAGGAGTGACAGCAAGGTAAAGTTGAGAGGTTCTTGCTCTGAAAGACGCAAGAGTTAAGATTCTTTGAAGAACAGATCGACATGGAGGTTTTGCTAGTGCTTCAGAGCACTTGATCATGGATATGGAGAGTTGTTGATAGTATTACATGTGTTTGGATCTTCTCCATACTCGCATGCCTGTTTGTATGCCCAGTTGGTTTGATTGGATTTGTGTGCGAGCGTTGCGCTTAGGTTTCTTTTCTATTAAGAGTGCCAGTATTTTTCTTGTGATGAGACTGGAGTGATGACCAGCAGACCCAAGAGTGCTTGTGGTGATGGCAAGAACAAGTTGCCCGTGCTTGTTACCCCGGTTCTATTCCTAGTCTAGTAAGAGAGAGATTTGCCGAGAGGACGTGAGGATATCGTAGCGGGATAGATTCAGAGTGTACTTGGAGGTCAGAGAGAGGTTTAGGTGATCGCTGGGTCTGAGTCCTGGAGTGCGACACGTACTCTCTACAGCTAGATACCCGATGTATTCTCAGATAAAAAAGCACGTCACACAACAGTTGGTGAACTCGATGTGAAACTTCTGGGGTGGAGAGTTAGTGTAGTTCTTCTCTGAACTTTACCATGACCGAGAGACAAGGAGTTGGAAACCCTTCTGGCACGATTCCGCTGCAGCTTGATCCTGCTATAGGTCAAATGTTCCAAGCATTTGCTCTGTACATGGATCAACAACAAGCTGTTCAACGGAAGGAGGCGATGGCTACCAAGGCTTTGTATTCGATGGTGGGGACATTGGATCAGTTTGAAGGGAGAAACATCTCCAAGTACTTGAAGTTCTATTCTCGAGAGATGGAATAAGGTACTAGAGAGCGAGAGTTCCGTTCAACACTTGGATCGAAATACGTTGTTACAGTCGATCAAAGGTGGCACATCGAGAGTTTGTCGTGAGGAACTTCAGAGAGGATTATTACAACGAGATAATAGCTTCATCCGTTCCTTTTGTAGTTCTGTTTATTGTCAACCGTTTTAGAGTCAGGATTATGACTCTATATTGAGCGTAGTTTCTCCTTCGTGTCCAACGGTATCGTCAACGGCACATATTTGTAATTTGTTCAATTTAAGCTTTGAGACCCAAATGGTACTCTTGGATAAAAATTAGTTCCTTGTGTTTGTCATGTGAGTGAAGACAAAACCTTTTTTTTGTCAACTTATTTCTTATTGGTCGAAAGTTTGACCAATCATCTTCTACCAAGTTCCTTTCACGTTTTCGAGGGTTAGAGGCACTTCCGGTGGTCCATTCGCGGATTGTGAGATATGGTTGGAAAGCTTGAGAGACGAGGATGCCCATGGACTCAATGGTTGCTCGATTTGAAACACGGATGAGAACGTTTCTATCAATTGAAGCTAAGGGGGTCAAATTCATGATCAATTTTGTTTCCATGAGATCTTTCTCACTTTCTGGGAGTTTTATGAGGTTACTGGAGATGAATTGACTGTTGCTGGAAAGCTCTTGAGATGGGCTTGCTGTTGGACTTTGAGATCAATCAATTCTAAGCCGGAATGAAAAAGTTATGGCCGGTTGAAGTTGGATGTCTCAAATCGGAGATTATGATAGTAGACAATTATAAACAAGAGACATTGAGAGACATATGGAGAGTTTGAGGTCGAATTTCGCTATGAAACCTCCCAGGTTATGAGAAGGTACAGTCAGCTACCTACCTGTGAAATTTTAGACCATTTGGATTATTGGGTATAAGGGTATCACTATTTTTGTGCACAAGGGTCTGCATATCATCTTGTGTCATTGACAGTAAGGGCTTGGATCATTCCGAGAGTTTGGTTGAGGATCCGCTGGTGAAATTTTACAGAGTGGTAGTGATGATGATACATTCGCTTCCTGAGAAGTTTGAGCCGTTTTCGTCGTGTGGTTTGTGAGGAATCGAACAGCAAAGTTCTATCGAAATAGTATCATGTTATAAAAACAGCGATAAGGGCTTGGATCATTCCGAGAGTTTGGTTGAGGATCTGCTGGTGAATTTTACAGAGTGGTAGTGATGGTGACACATTAGCTTCATGAGAAGTTTGAGCCATTTTTGTCGAGTGGTTTGTGAGGAATCGAACAACAAAGTTCTGTCGAAATAGTAACATGTTATAAAAACAGTGAACTTTGGAAGGGCATAGATGCAAACTCAGAGATGATCTCTCTGCATGTAATACCTTAATAGAGAGATTATTCTACAGGTTATTTGCTGACCTTGGTTTCATTTCATTGTGAGTTGTGGTTGAGGAGTGACAGCAAGGTAAAGTTGAGAGGTTCTTGCTCTGAAAGGCGCAAGAGTTAAAATTCTTTGAAGAACAGGTCGACCTGGAGGTTTTGCTAGTGTTTCAGAGCACTTGATCATAGGTATGGAGAGTTGTCGACAATATTACCTATGTTTAGATCCTCTCTATACTCGCATGCCTGTTTGTACGCCCAATTGGTTTGATTGGATTTGTGTGCGGACGTTGCGCTTAGGTTTCTTTTCTATTAGGAGTGTTGGTATTTCTCTTGTGGTGAGGCTGGAGTGATGACCAGCAGACCTAAGAGTGCTTGCGGTGATGGCAGGAACATGTTGCCCGTGCTTGTTACCCCGGTTCTATTCCTAGTCGAGTAAGAGAGAGATTTGATGAGAGGACGTGAGGATATCGTAGCGGTATAAGTTCAGAGTGTACTTGGAGGTCAAAGAGAGGTTTGGGTGATCGTTGGTTCTGAGTCACGAAGTGCGACACGTACTCTCTATAGCTAGATACCCGGTGTATTCTCAGATAAAAAAGCACATCACACGACACCGCCTCTTCCTAGAAGACTGAAAAAGAAGGAATGGTTGGAAGGTGGAAGTCTATCAAGAGCCGAAGAAGTGTCTTCTGGGGAAGCTTTATCTTCACCTTTTCCCCAAGGAAGTAGTCTGGACAAGAGAGGTCATCAATTGGAACGGCTTCTTCCACGCTTATGTACACGTCGAGATAGCTTATTTGGGCACCTCGGCAGGAGGACATCTCATCCCTTTCTTCTGCTACATGTATGTGTCCAAAGGAAATTTGAAGGAGACTCAGTTGACCCAAGTATAGACCAGTGAGACAAGAATAAGTCAAGGAAGAGACTTTAGAGGAGGAAGACCAGACAAATGTCATGTTTTCTCCTCCAATTCCAGTGCCTAAGGAAGGACCAGGCACAACCCACAAGAAGATCACTAGTCATGCGGATGATTCCAACGGCACAAAAGACGCATCGCCACCGAGGAGGATGAGACCTAAGAGCGTTCTTAAGACGAGTACGTCTTACCCCACCATCCACTCCAGATCTGAGTCGGATTCTCAAGAACACACCCCTGCATTAGGACCACCAAGAAATCAGTTCCTGCGACCTTAAGGAGTCTTCCGAAGACTCCCGAAGACAAAACCTGGATCGATGTTCTGACTGCGATAGATGATTGTGCAAAGAAGTCTATCTCTGCTGTGGAAAGAGATCTCTCACCAAGGAAGACATCACGAGTGGCGTCTTCTTGAGTGCAGAAGGAGAAAGCCGCCATGGTGGTCTAAGTACCTCAGGAAGACAAGGAAGCTGCCGTGGATTGGTATGTCAGCATGAACCTCGCTTCTGCGCTAAGAAGCGAACGCCGAGATCTAGAGATGGTGAAGAAGCGACCTAAAGCCCAAGAGAAGTCTCTTCAATCTGGATTTGGTCTTCAGACTTTGATCCAACAAGAGGAAGCGCAGAAGTAGAAGGTGGAAGCTCTAGAAGCCAACCTCCGCACCATAGAGAAGATCACCACCAAGTATAAAACGGAAGCTTTCTCTTTTGTTAAGGAACTGGCTCAACTGCGGAAGAACCACCAAGAGTTGCAGGTACGACTTCAGCAGAGAGAGCAGTAAATCTTGAGGATCAGGGATAAACTAATTGATCTGATGAACGAGAAGAAGACTTGGGATGCACAGCGGGAAGCTGCAGAAGTCAAGGCTGCAGAGGAGAAGAAGTAGCGTGTGGAAGCAAAAGCCCGAAGCAAAGAGATCATGACGTAGACGAGAGAAGCGCTCAAGAAGAAGTTCAACTTCACTGCAGGGATGAAGCTTTTGACTTTGGCCCAAACTTGGGACGAGATCTTCAAGGACATGTTGGTGGAATGCAAGGACAACATGTTCCGCTACTTGGATCGGCAAGTCGAGGGTATGAATGTATGCGAGGTGAGACTTCTCAACAGGAACACTTCTCATGCACACACCCAATTGTGCATGAGAAATCTTCATGTTGAGTGACGATGATTGTTAGAAGTTGTGTAGTTGTCCAAACTTGTCTCATCCAGTGGAGCACTTCGGATTCACATACGGACTGTCCATGAGAGATTGGTCCCTTGAGTCAGAGCAGTCGAAGTAAGGACAGAAGAAGCTAAAAGCCATAATCTGTAGAAGTTGGCTGAATACCAAACAAGCGTGGAGGAGTTAGACGATGAGAGTGTCGGCACAAGTCCAAACTCCTGTAAAAGCTCATTTGACCAAAAGGACAATGGGTGGTAATTAATTCCAATATTACCTCGAGAGGAAAGACCTAAAGTACATAGAAGCTGGCGGATTGCTTCTTACCACAGCAAAAGACGTCATCCTCAACAAGAAGAAAGTAGGACTATAAGTAGGTAGTTGGTCTTCTGCCTCAATTTACTATAAGCAGAGATGGCTTGTTAGTTAGGATCGGAACTAGAAGCTTGTCGGAAGACTGATTTCTCTCTTTTCTTTTATTCCTCTTTTTGTTAATTTTCTATTCTTCCTTCTCTTTTCTCATCTTCTCATCTTCATTCTATCTTCTATTTGGTTACAAAAGCTTCGTGTGAGTACCAGTGAATGTGAGTGTCGTTGTAGTGTTGCTAGAAGACCATTTCAGCAGGTAGAAGCATGAGAAAGCTACAGAGGACATACACCTTGTGAATGATATAATCAGTTGAAATATCGTAAAGGTAACTCGTGGTATGGAGTAGTAACTAGTATCTACAGAGCAGTGGTAGTGTTCTAAGTGTGTCAGAAGCTGAGTTGAACCCCCTAGAAGACGAGAATTGCTTCTGGAAGCCGACTTGAGAAGACTGGAAGCCGTGGCCTGAGAGTAGTAACCGTCTTCCTTTTCTTCTCAGTGTATATTTGTGTTGTATTTTAAGTAATAGTTATGTGTTGTGATCCAGAGCATCTTTTGAAGGGTCTAGAAGCCGTGTGGTTTTGAGAGTTAGAAGAGATTTCTAGACAAAACTCGCGGTGTATGTGAGTTTGGACAGATCTTAGAACTTAGAACAGTGTAACTAGTGTAAATCTTCTTGGGGAACGAAATCTTTTGTGCTACAATGGGATAAAAGAGAAATCCTAGAACACTACATCGTGCAACGTAAATGATTTCTGATAGAAGTTACGAGTTGAGATGATCTTGATTTTGTTGGACCTATTTGTTATATTTTTTATTGCACTTTGTTGCATCTATTGTTCGTTGGTAATCGATCTGCTCTAGATCATGGTCTTGGTTCTTGCACTTGCTTTTCTATCCAACCGAGAGCAAGATATGGATCTCCAACGTCGAGCTTCTGATTTATTTACATCCAGTAGCTAGCAAGAACCTTTTGTGAGTCTAGATAATCAATTCCAAGCTGATTCGACATGCCTTGTTCGAGTTCTTTACAAGAGACGTCAAGCGACCGCTCAACTTCTGATTTTCAGTCATTTCTCACCTCGTCGAGATTGAGGTTGATCGAGATTTTGGAGCGAGACACACTTCCAATTGCACAAGCTTTCACTATGTTGCTAGACACATATGTCACGTCAGTTTGGGCACCTCGGCTAGGTTGACCGAGTGCGAAGTGGCGCATCCCGGTAAGGCCGTTAGTGCCATTAGGACGAGTTGGTGAGAGAGCCCACTAGGGGTAAACCTCGCAGGTAGGGCTTGGAGGCCTTAGTTCTTTGAGTTGAGTCTTCAAGCTCCAGGCTATGGTGGATAGTCTAGTTGAGTGTAACCCGGATTCTCTTCGTGCTTAGAGTGGGTTTGGCTTGACCGTTTGTGAGTAATCCTTGTTGTGGTGTTGGAGATGGTAATTTCTCTATTCAGATTACTCAAAGAACTGAGTGCAGGTCGAGGCGGAGTTCAGTAAGAGCTCGCTGATCTAAAATCTGAAATCGTCCGCTGGTATCTTCGGGCGTTGTCGTTCGTGGTTGATCGTTTGGAGTTGTGATCGAGGAGTGTGGACGCATGCTACATTGCTGGTCGCAGATCGAATTGCTGTTGTTGGGGTCGAGTGGAGATTTCTGTCATGCGGAAGCGCTGCAGAAATTTTGTGGAATGTTTTTGAAGTGTGTTGTTGGAGCCTGATTGCGCGTTTGGGCGTGGCAGACGGAGTACTTGGCAATGTCGGACCGGAGTGGGCTCTTTGGAAGCGCATTTGAGAGACGATTCTAGTGCATTAAGTTTCGTGGAGTTTGGCCAAGGATTGAAGAAGTTATGGCATGTCGAAGTTCGCTGCTGTGACACCCGCGAGTGCAAAAAGGCTAGTTACGTCAGATTCGAGGAGCTTCGAGGAGCAGAAGTGCGTGAGTGCGGAGGCGTGAGAGCGGAGTGCGAGAGTGCGGAGGCGGAGCAGAGCTGAGCTTGAGCCCGAGCCCGCACCCGCCGCAAGCCAGCTTGCTGGCGTGCGTGAGAGAGGTATCCAAGCTTCAGTTGTGTGGGAAGGGTAAAACCAGCTGGTCACCCATCCCAACACTATTCTTGGACATGGACTCCTGACTCTGTAGTCTTAGCTTTAGCTTTACCACTAGACCAATAGCTCTTGGTGTCTTACAGGGATGCGTGCAAGTACTTATGGACTTGTATAAGGTAGTAGGAGACCTTCTCGCACGTCCCTAGAGGAGTGGTAGGACGACCCCACAGTATTAGGGGGAAGCTATAGTTGTGGTAGTGTTTGCCTACACCGTAGAGGCGCGTATGGAGGCAATTGGTGGAAGTTGTCTTGGGTGAGCTAGTAGAGCTACCACGTGGATGTTTTTGGAGCTACTAGAGGTGTGGACATCTAGTTAGTGACCTCATGTGTCAGTTACGACAGTTGGTGATCATATATTGTGCATGTGGTCACCGACAAGGAGTCGTCAGTCCGGGTGGGGCTGGGTTTCTCTTTATGTGAATGTTTGAGTGTGGAGGGTTATCGTTTGGACTTCTTGTGGTTGGAACCCCTCCATACTCTGCTTCCTGTTTGTGCGCCGCGTTTGCTTGTGTTGGCGCTTGATTTCCGGAGTGAGTTCACTCCAGTGTGCTGTCGGTAGTGAGGCTGGAGTTGCGGACCAGTCAGACTACCTTTGTCTCTCTGACGGTGCGGTTGGAGTGACGACCAACAGACTGTGAGAGGCTGCCTGTGGTGATGGCAGGTACAGGTTGCCCTTACCTTGACCGTCCTAGTAGGGGATAGGTGAGCTCAGTAGGAGCGGGGTTAGGCAAGTGGTGGTTACAGTGGTGACGAGGATTGCAACTTCCGGTTGGAGAGTGTGTTAGCGGGATTCTCTCATCACGGAGTTCTCGGGAGGTTCTGGTGAGGACTTCTCCGACAGTGGGTATACACGGAGTTGGGTGAGGTACCGACTACCTACACCATTGCCGTCGGTTGTTCCAGAAGAGTCAGACGTAGACAGCGCGTTTTCTGGTGGTGAGTCTAGTGTCACCACACCGTTGTTGTGGGACATGGACGAGATCTATGCGGCCACGAAGGGACCTCGACGTTACTCGGGTACAGTTGGTATCATTGAGCTGGATGACTTCATCCAGGAGTTTGACAGTTGGTGCGATCTGCAGCAGATGCGGAACCCACAGCTGTTTACACCCTTCATGGCGCTGTCGTGTTGTGGATTGGCTAGGGTGTGAAACCACCACATATCCTTCGTACGTGTTTGGTGTTGAGGAGCCACTGGGACCTTATCGTGTCAAAAGATAAGGCTCCACGTGGACGATCCGTGTACTCTTCGCTGAGTGGAGATAAGAGTAGTACTCTTGTCGTCACATGTGAGATTGATGTATAAGAAGAGAGGTGTGCGGAGCTTGAGAGATAGAGTGTAGAGTATCCAAGTCTAGTGGAGTGTGATCATTATCATCGGATGAAGTAAGCGGCGGCAGTGCGAGTGGTAGGCATGAACGGAGAACCCTTTCGTGCTCCTGATCTTCCACTTGCGCATCCATTCGTCATTAAGATCCATTGTCTGCTGCGAGATCACTTTCGAGTATTTATGGTAGCTCATTGGGGAGAGTCGTTTATGGCTGCGGTGATGGCTACTCCGGATCTTATCGTTCTGCCCATTGTCACGTACGACGCTGTTTGGGATCTTACTATCTACATCTTGCTCTGATGTGGTATGGATCCTCCGTTGGATCTGAACTTCCCAGCGAGAGTTCCGTTCAACACTTGGGTCGAAATAAGATGTTACAGTCGATCAAAGGTGGCGCATCGTGAGTTTGTCGTGAGGAACTTCGGTGAGGATTATTACAACCAGATAATAGCTTCATCTGTTCCTTTTGTAGTTCCGTTTATTGTCAACCGTTTTAGAGTCGGGATTCTGACTCTCTATTGAGCGTAATTTGTACTTCGTGTTTACGTGCTTCGTGGCCGACGACATCGTCAACGGCACGTTGTCGTGATGTGAATCATTTTACATTGTAAATAATTCACCTCTCTATCAAGCGTTAGTCTCTCTGAGTGAAATTAGGACCTCAGAGAAGTCGACACTGGAGGATGATATATATTTTTTGAGTCTTAGTAGGTTGATTACCATGTTGATAGAGGTAAGCTCATGGGTTGTAATTACGTGTCGCCCATGCATTCTTCCTAGCGAGGTTAGGTTATCTTTCGGGATTACGTGTCGTTTTACATGTCTTCGCATGTAGTTTAGGATCTATGCTGGCACTTTAGGGGCTTGACGTGGTAGCCTATGTGCAAATTCAAGTCACCACGTGGTTTGGGACACAAATGGACAGGGGAGTGAAGCTATGAACTCCCATTGGTCCAATTTTGTCTTTGTGTACTGCTAAACTTAGTAGTAGGGGTCTTAAGAGGAGTTCGAGCATTTGGAGAGGGATCTTCAAAATCTGAGAGCACAGGGAGATAGGGTTCGTCGTGCCAAGCACTGTCAGCGAACGTTTTGATCGATTTGGAGCAATAAAGAAGGAGTTATGGCTGATTGAAGATCGATTTGTGCCAGAATTGCAGCACTTCTGTTGATTTTGGGGTTTTCGGTGTCAATCGCAGTAGATTTGAGAAAATCGCTTCAAACCTTCGAGGTCGCGTTCATTGGCAGCAGGGCTACGACTGTCTCTAAATTTTCATGTCAATTGAAATTGTGAGTAATTCAGGGCGACCGCTGAAGCAGAGGGGGTCCGAAAAGCTCTCAATCTAGAACATCAACTTCAGAGAGCGAGATCTGGAGTTCTGTGTACAATCAGGAGGCACAACTTCACAGGAGTGTTCAGCAAGCTGTGTACTGCAAATCCTGTAAGAATCTTTAATTGCAGCACTTCTGTTGATTTTGGGGTTTTCGGTGTCAATCGCAGTAGATTTGAGAAAATCGCTTCAAACCTTCGAGGTCGCGTTCATTGGCAGCAGGGCTACGACTGTCTCCAAATTTTCATGTCAATTGAAATTGTGAGTAATTCAGGGCGACCTCTGAAGCAGAGGGGGTCCGAAAAGCTCTCAATCTAGAACATCAACTTCAGAGAGCGAGATCTGGAGTTCTGTGTACAATCAGGAGGCCCAACTTCACAGGAGTGTTCAGCAAGCTGTGTACTGCAAATCCTGTAGAATCTTTAATTGCAGCACTTCTGTTGATTTTGGGGTTTTCGGTGTCAATCGCAGTAGATTTGAGAAAATCGCTTCAAACCTTCGAGGTCGCGTTCATTGGCAGCAGGGCTACGACTGTCTCCAAATTTTCATGTCAATTGAAATTGTGAGTAATTCAGGGCGACCGCTGAAGCAGAGGGGGTCCGAAAAGCTCTCAATCTAGAACATCAACTTCAGAGAGCGAGATCTGGAGTTCTGTGTACAATCAGGAGGCCCAACTTCACAGGAGTGTTCAGCAAGCTGTGTACTGCAAATCCTGTAAGAATCTTTGTAAGTGATCGAGCCAATTCTCTGTTCTAGGTCGAAATAGCTGTCTGGGTACCAGAAATTACCGTAATTTCTTTGCTCAGAACATTTCTGCCCATATCTCGACACTCTGATCTGATCTCAAGCTGAAACTTCGTGTGTATGGTCAGTGGGGCCTCATTTACATGTAGGAGGAGTTCTGAAGTCTGAACCATCGTATGTTTCTGACTCTGGACTGTTAAAGTTCGCTGTATGACCTTATTACTGCTAATCTGATCTGATCTTCGCTTCCTGAACATACTGGAGGGTCCATTCGACCTGAGTGAGTGTCTATAGTGCCCTTTATGACCTGAACCCTGCCTCTGTATAGTAAGCAACCACAGCTTGAAGCCCAACGCTTCCCTGAGTAGACCGAACATAGCCTTCAAGATCATATCACAGCTAGAAGGTTCCGCCCTTCCCAGGAAAACTCTCAACTCGACAACGTGTTTGTAGTTTGTTCAATATAAACTTTGAATGGCCTAAATGCCTAAATGGTACTCTTGGATAAAAATTCGTTCTTTGTGTGTTTGTCATGTGAGTGAAGACAAAAAATCTTTTTGTCAACTTGTTTCTCATTGGTAGAAAGTTTGACCAATCACCTTCTACCAAGTTTCTTTCACGTTTTGAGGGTTAGAGGCACTTCCCGGAGTCCATTCGCGGAGTGTGAGCTATGGTTGGAAAGCTTGGGAGACGAGGATGCCCGTGGACTCAATGGTTGCTCGATTTGAAGCACGGATGAGAATGCTTCGATCAATTGAAGCTGAGGGGGTCAAATTCGTGACCAATTTTATTTCCGTGAGGTCTTTGTCACTTTCTGGGAGTTCTGTGAGGTTGCTGGAGATGAATTGACTGTTGCTGGAAAGCTCTTGAGACGGGCTTGCCGATGGACTCAGAGATCAATCGATTCCAAGCCGGAGTGAAAAAGTTATGGCCGGTTGAAGTTGGGTGTCTCAAATCGGAGGCTATGATAGTAGGCGACTGTAAACATGAGACATTGAGAGAGATATGGAGAGTTTGAGGTCGAATTTCGATATGAAACCTTCCAGGGTCTGAGAAGGTACAGTCAGCTACCTACCTGTGAAATTTGAGACCATTTGGATTATTGGGTTGAAAGGAAACGTTGTTTTTGTGCACAAGGGTCTGCATATCGTCTTGTGTCATTGACGAAAAGGGCTTGGATCATTCCGAGAGTTTAGTTGAGGATCTGCTGGTGAAACTTTACAGAGTGGTAGTGATGGTGACTCATTAGCTTCCTGAGAAGTTTGAGCCGTTTTGATCGAGCGGTTTGTGAGGAATCGAACAGCAAAGTTCTGTCGAAATAATATCATGTTATAAAAACAGCGATAAGGGCTTGATCGTTCCGAGAGTTTGGTTGAAGATCTGCTGGTGAAATTTTACAGAGTGGTAGTGATGGTGACACATTAGCTTCTAGAGAAGTTTGAGCTGTTTTGATCGAGTGGTTTGTGAGGAATCGAACAGCAAAGTTCTGTTGAAATAGTATCATGTTATAGAAACAGCGAACTTTGGAAGGGAATAGATGCCAACTCAGAGATGATCTCTATGCATGTAATACCTTAATAGAGAGATTATTCTAGAGGCTATCTGCTGGCCTTGGTTTCATCTCATTCTGAGCTGTGGTTGAGGAGTGACAGCGAGGTAAAGTTGAGAGGTTCTTGCTTCGAAAGGCACAAGAGTTAAGACTCTTTTGAAGAACAGGTCGACCTGGAGGTTTTGCCAGTGCTTCAGAGCACTTGATCATGGGTATGGAGAGTTGTTGACTGTATTTCTTGTGTTTGGATCCTCTCCATACCCGCATGCCTGTTTGTACGCCCAGTTGGTTTTGATTGGATTTGTGTGCGGGCGTTGCGCTTAAGTTTTTTTTCTATTAGGAGTGCTGGTATTTCTCTTGTGGTGAGACTGGAGTGATGACCAGCAGACCCAAGAGTGCTTGCGATGATGGCAGGAACAGGTTGCCCGTGCTTGTTACCCCGGTTCTATTCCTAGTCGAGTAGGAGAGAGATCTGCCGAGAGGACGTGAGGATATCGTAGCGAGAAAGGTTCAAAGTGTACTTGGAGATCAGAGAGAGGTTTGGGTGGTCACTGGTTCTGAGTCACTGAGTGCGACACGTACTCTCTACAGCTAGATACCCGGTGTATTCCCAGATAAGAAAGCACGTCACACGACAGTTGGTGAACTCGACATGAAACTTCTAGGGTGGAGAGTTAGTGAAGTTCTTCTCAGAACTTTACCATGGCCGAGAGACAAGGAGTTGGAAACCCTTCAGGCACGATTCCGCTGCAGCTTGATCCTGCTATAAGGCAAATGTTCCAAGCATTTGCTCTGTACATGGATCAACAACAAGCTGTTCAGCGGAAGGAGGCGATGGCTACCAAGGCTTTGCATTCGGTGGTGGGGACATTGGATCAGTTTGAAGGGAGAAACATCTCCAAGTACCTGAAGTTCTATTCTCGAGAGATGGAGCTGAGTAAGGTACCAGAGAGGGAGATGGTACGGACGTTTGAGCTCGCTGTTGTCCCGGAGTTACGGGAACATGTGAAGGGGCTCATTCAAGCTCATGGGGCTAACTGGGAGGAGTTTTCTCTTCAGTTGAAGGAGGAATACTCTTTGGAGGATGCAGATCGAGTGACTAAGAAGTCATTCATGGAGTGAGTGAACAAACCCAACAAGGAACTAGTTGCTACCGAACTACTTCGGGAGTTTGAGAGACAGTTTCTTCAACTATCTCGGATGGAGAAGCTCACACTTGAGAATGACAAAGTGGAGCTATTTTTACAGTCAGCCAACAGCGAGCTACAAAGGGAGTTAGAGTTGCTGTTGGAAGATCGGACGAAAGACAATGGTCTTACATCTGATTGGAAGAACGTTAGCGAAGCAGTGGGAGTACTTGCGAAGCGAGAATATCGAAGAGGGAAGGTGGTTGTGACTCAAGCACCAAGACCACCGCCTATTGTGATACCACGGAGGCAACCAACGGTGCAGACTGCTCCTCTACCTACTATTTCACTTCCTACTATTCCTATCACTACGGTTGTACCACAGCGGAATCAAGCAATGGAAGATTTGGAGAAGAAGATGAGAGGCTTACAGATCAAGTTGACAAGGTTGGAGGAGAAGGATGGGGCACCTGAAGGGAGACCTGCACCAAAACAAGGATATGTTCAGAGGTGTATTTGGTGTGAAAACACCGACCATCAACGGAAGGAATGCGGGAGTTTCACTGATGCCTTGCAGCAAGGTATAATTTTCTGGAAGGAAGGAAAGATCGCCTTGAGAGACAACGGAGAGACTCTGAGGACCAACTTCGGTAGAGGAGGGATGAAGAAAGTTTTGGAGGATCATCTAACAATGCATGATGTGGCATCGGTAGAAGTTTCTATCTATGGAGTCGAGGTGATTAGCAAAAAGGAGAGTGCCTTTTTGAAACATGAGGATACCACTGATATGTGGAGTCACGCTGTGAGCACGAACAGAAAGGGGAAAATGGCAAGGGAGGAGTTGCTCAGAACAGCCACAGCAATCAGGAGTGCTACTGGATGGGATGATCTCGTAGATGCTATGTCCGTTCATGCCTACGTAGCCAAGGCTCAACATGAAGCTATCATGGAAGAGAAGCGTAGGAGAGACGAGGCTGGTCCAAGTGAGGAGAGAGCGGCTCCCAAGAGGCAACTAAGAGGAGATAGACTCCGACAGGAGACTGCACCTCTACGAGAAGAAGCTATGGATGACGTCCTACCTTCTAGGAGTGCAGAGAAGGGTAAGGGTAGGGAGAAGGGCAAAGCTCCCATGTATAAGCTGCAATCAGACATTGAAGCAGCAACCAACATGAAAGAGGTGTTGCAAGAGAAGGTGCTCAATACAAAGATTGAGTTTACCTTGCGAGAGATCCTCGGGATTGCGAAGAAGTAGTTTCATGATGTCATCATTGACATTATCAAGCGGAAGAGACAATTGACGGGAGAGACCGCAGTGTCCAGTGCTCTAGACACAGTGATTACAGAGGAAGAGGAGCGAGAGTTGGTTCATTCTTACAACACTCGTAAAGTTCGGTTTGATGTGGATAAGGAAGAGGACGATAAGATCTCTAGTCATTACACTAGAGGGCATTGGGCAAGAGCCACTACTGAAACCTTAGTGAATGTAGGAGAGATGAAAGATCCGGTGGTTGCTCTCATCGATCATGGATCTGAGATCAATATTGTCTCTAAAGACATCTACAAGCAGGGTGGATGGCCTGTTGATATAGATCATGGTTGGATGATCCGAGCAGCAAACAACACACGAGGAGAACTCTATGGTGCTTGTCCGGATGTGAAGGTGAAGATAGGGAATGTGGTACTTGAACAAAACTTCTTTGTTCAAGATACTACTTCCTATCCGGTTATTCTTGGTCAACCATTCATTACAGCTGTAAGGATGGAGACTAAGGTGTTGGATGACGGTTCTGCTTATGCTCGGATCAGGAGTAAGGATGGCAAAACAACGGTACAGTTCTTGACTGTGTCTGCTAATCATGAGCGTAACCGAGATTACTTGCGGAGCGTGTCTCTACCCAAAGTCACTGAAGAGTTTAAGGATTTTTCCAGAGGGCCACTATAGAGCGAGAGTATAGTGGTACCGATACACAAGAGAAGGTACTCTCGTTGGAGAAGGATAGTGTCTTTTGTACTGGAGTGGTGAGATATTCGGAGAGTGGATTTGCTGTGTATACACAGCTTGCTGATCTTCAGAAATGGGAGAAGAAAGCTGTGCAAAGAACCCAAAAAGATCTAAAAAGAGTTGGTGTGCTTAGTGAGGAGGATAAGATAGAGGGCGTTTACATGGAGATGGATTTGGATGATCCTTTGGAAGAACTTCGTAAGGCTGAACAAGGGAATGAAGACCAAGTTGTCTACATACGTTCTATGGAGCTTTACTCGGCTATAGAGTCATTCCAGATACCTGAAGTCAGAGTTGAGACCAGGTATAAAACGGTGGATAAAAAGGTGAAGCCGGTTGCACAACCGCTACCTAGCGACTCTGACCAACGAGTTCAACAAGCCTCAAAGGAGAAGAGCTTACGGTATCCTGATCAGATAGGTCACAAGTTTACAGAAGCTACGCTTAAGGAGTTGAAGGTTGGTTCTACAGATTTTCTTCTACCTGCTGAGGAGAAGGAGTTCAAGGAGATGTTAAGTAGGCACGGGAAAACATTTGCTTTTGAGCCTTCAGATATTGGGTGTGTAGATCCAAGCGTTGTAGCACCGATGATCATATTTACGGTACCGCATACGCCTTGGGACTTGAGACCAATTCCCGTACCTAGGGCACATCTGCCTAAGCTTATAAAGCTTCTAAAGGAGAAGAGGCGGATGAGAATCCTTGAGCCATCGTTTGCACCGTATTCCAGCCGCTGGTTTACAGTGCCGAAGAAGAACGGAGCGCTACGGTTCATTCAGGATATGCAACCGGTGAATCAGGTGACCATCAGAAATACGGGGATCGGACCTATTGTGGGGGAGTTTGCTGAAGCATTCGCTGGTAGAGCCATTTACTCGATAGGAGACCTCTACTCTGGATACGATCAGTTTCAGCTTGCTGAAAAGAGTAGAGATGTCACTACTATGAGGACACCGTTGGGTTTGGTGAGGATGTGCACATTGCCGCAGGGGGCAACAAATTCTGTTGCACACATGATGAACGGGATGAACAAAGTTCTTCGAGACTTCATCCCGGAGAAGACCATGCCTTTCTTAGATGACATTCCAATCAAAGGATGTGTAGAGGAGCAGAAGGATGAGAGAGTTGATCAGAGGGGGTGTCGAAAATTTGTGGTTGATCATATTCTAGATTGTGATCAGATTTTATCACGGCTCGGGGAGGTTCACTTGACACTATCTGGTGCTAAGTCTTCGTTTGGAGTTCGAGAGGTTGTGATTGTGGGGCATTTATGCGGATGGTTTGGTCGCAAACCTGATCTTAACAAGGTGGATGTCATACAGCGGATGAAGGACACATGTAGCTCAACAACAGAGGTGCGAAGGTTCTTAGGAGCTTGCGTGTTTTATCATGTGTGGATTCCTCATTTTGCTCATGTATCAGATCCACTCTATGGTCTGTTACGGAAGAGCACGAAGTTCAGATGGGAGGAGAGGCATATCGAAGCGGTGCAGAAGCTGAAGCAGTTGTTGTCTTCTCCACCTGTGCTACGAAGGGTGAGTTATGAAGATGGCAAACACGTGATAATCACGGTTGATACAAGTCCGATAGCCATTGGATGGGCAGTGGGACAAGATGATGAGGATGGAAACCGGTTTGCAATCAGATTTGGAGCCAAAGTGTTGAGTGAGCGACAGCGAAACTACCCACAAGTAAAGCGAGAGCTATGGGGGATAGTTACTGCGATGAAAGTTGAGAAGGACTATTTGATTGGAGCATCGGTGATAGTGGAGACGGATTGTTTGCCACTGTTAGGGATGATTACGAATTGTAACACCCCTGATATCGCTATGTTGCGATGGATTGCCTATATCAAGTCGTTGAATCCGGAATTTAGACACATAGCGGGAAAAGATAACCCGGTAGCAGATATGTTGTCTAGGGTCAGATATGAGGATGAAGAGGATTTGACAGAAGACACAGAGGATATAGGCACGACCGTCTTTTGTAGAGCTCAGAAGGGAATGAAGGAACATCAAAACTCATTCATGGAGGAGCTATACGAACGAGAATGGTTAGACATTGGGCGTTATCTTGGTTCACTGACCAAGCAACCAGAATGGAATGATGCTCAGTTCAAACAGATCAGGAGGAAGGCTTACAACTACATACAACAAGGGGGCTATCTGTGGAAGCGCGCCAAGCGGAGTGGCGAGATGCCACAACGGGTTGTGTGTAAGCAAGAGATGCAAACCCAGCTCATTCAAGAATTCCATGAGAGCTTATGGGCTGGACATCGGGGTATTTATGCCACCTTTACCAAACTCAAAGAGAGATATTGGTGGCGTAACATGTACAGAGATGTAGTGCGATTTGTGGAGACGTGTGTAACTTGCCAGATGTACTCTGACATCCGGCATCGAGATGAGCTTCATCCTACGTATCCACTTGCAATGCATTACAAGTGGGTAGTAGATCTGGTTACGATGCCGGTTGGGATATGGCAGATGAGATACTTGGTTTTGACACGGAGGATCTATCGAACCAAGTCGAAGGACGCGCTCTGCGCACAAACACTACAGAAGGGGTGTGCAGATTTCTACTTGAAGATGTGATCTACAGATACGGATGCGTTGGGAAGATTACAGCAGACCGCGGAGAACTGAATGCTCACGAAGCTGATATGTTCTTCAAGAGGTGGGGAATCAAGTTAGCTCTTACCATGGCTTACAACCCAAAAGGAAATGCGAAGAGTGAGCGCGGTCATCCTCCCATCAAGAAAGCGATTGTGAAAGCTTGCAACGGAAGGGTGAGAGAATGGCCAAGGCTTCTACCATTTGCTCTATGGGCCGATCGTACAACTCATAGCTCGGTGACCGGATACATGCCAGCAGAACTAATGCAGGGGCAAAAACCGATCATGCCTATCGAAGAGCAAATACCTACTTGGAGTGTTCTACCTTGAGAAGATAATCTCTCTAGAGAGGATCTTCTCGCTCTTAGAATTCGTCAGTTGGAGCGGAGACCAGAGGATGTGGAGCTAGCTCTGGAACGGTTACAAAAAGCTCGCTTGAAGAACAAAGACAGATTTGATAAGCGACATCGACTACGACCTAAGAAGATCCAGGAAGATGATTGGGTGTTGGTATATGATAGCAGCTTGGATAACCAGCATAGAGCGTTGAGAAAGTTTTCTAAATGCTGGTTTGGGCCTTACGTGGTTGTTCGTATTCATGACAACGCCACATACGTACTACGTGAGTTGGATGGTGCACGGCTTAAAGTTCCGATTGCAGGAAAACGGATAAAACTCTTTAAGCGACGAGATGAAGACCTAGACATTGAGGAGATCAGTGTCGAGTTTGATCTCTCTCAAGATCAAGATGAGAGCGTAGAGCCCGAGGGGGAGACTCCCGAAGAAGAAGATGAGGAAGAAGTGGTATGATGCCAACCACAACGTATGATTAAGTTGGTGCATACCAGAGGATGCACAGGTTCAGAGGGGGTGGATGTCGTGTTGTGGATTGGCTAGGTGTGAAACCACCACATATCCTTCGTACGTGTTTGGTGTTGAGGAGCCACTGGGACCTTATCGTGTCAAAAGATAAGGCTCCACGTGGACGATCCGTGTACTCTTCGTTGAGTGGAGATAAGAGTAGTACTCTTGTCGTCACATGTGAGATTGATGTATAAGAAGAGAGGTGTGCGGAGCTTGAGATATAAAGTGTAGAGTATCCAAGTCTAGTGGAGTGTGATCATTATCATCGGATGAAGTAAGCGGCGGTAGTGCGAGTGGTAGGCATGAACGGAGAACCCTTTCGTGCTCCTGATCTTCCACTTGCGCATCCATTCGTCATTAAGATCCATTGTCTGCCGCGAGATCACTTTCGAGTATTTATGGTAGCTCACTGGGGAGAGTCGTTTATGGCTGCGGTGATGGCTACTCCGGATCCTATCGTTCTGCCCATTGTCACGTACGACGCTGTTTGGGATCTTACTATCTACATCTTGCTCTGATGTGGTATGGATCCTCCGTTGGATCTGAACTTTCCAGCGAGAGTTCCGTTCAACACTTGGATCGAAATAGGATGTTACAGTCGATCAAAGGTGGCGCATCGTGAGTTTGTCGTGAGGAACTTCGGTGAGGATTATTACAACCAGATAATAGCTTCATCTGTTCCCTTTGTAGTTTCGTTTATTGTCAACCATTTAGAGTCGGGATTCTGACTCTCTATTGAGCGTAATTTGTACTTCGTGTTTACGTGCTTCGTGGCCGACGACATCGTCAACGGCACGTGTTTGTAGTTTGTTCAATATAAACTTTGAATGGCCTAAATGCCTAAATGGTACTCTTGGATAAAAATTCGTTCTTTGTGTGTTTGTCATGTGAGTGAAGACAAAAAATCTTTTTGTCAACTTGTTTCTCATTGGTAGAAAGTTTGACCAATCACCTTCTACCAAGTTTCTTTCACGTTTTGAGGGTTAGAGGCACTTCCCGGAGTCCATTCGCGGAGTGTGAGCTATGGTTGGAAAGCTTGGGAGACGAGGATGCCCGTGGACTCAATGGTTGCTCGATTTGAAGCACGGATGAGAATGCTTCGATCAATTGAAGCTGAGGGGGTCAAGTTCATGACCAATTTTATTTCCGTGAGGTCTTTGTCACTTTCTGGGAGTTCTGTGAGGTTGCTGGAGATGAATTGACTGTTGCTGGAAAGCTCTTGAGACGGGCTTGCAGATGGACTCAGAGATCAATCGATTCCAAGCCGGAGTGAAAAAGTTATGGCCGGTTGAAGTTGGGTGTCTCAAATCGGAAGCTATGATAGTAGGCGACTGTAAACATGAGACATTGAGAGAGATATGGAGAGTTTGAGGTCGAATTTCGATATGAAACCTTCCAGGGTCTGAGAAGGTACAGTCAGCTACCTACCTGTGAAATTTGAGACCATTTGGATTATTGGGTTGAAAGGAAACGTTGTTTTTGTGCACAAGGGTCTGCATATCGTCTTGTGTCATTGACGAAAAGGGCTTGGATCATTCCGAGAGTTTAGTTGAGGATCTGCTGGTGAAACTTTACAGAGTGGTAGTGATGGTGACTCATTAGCTTCCTGAGAAGTTTGAGCCGTTTTGATCGAGCGGTTTGTGAGGAATCGAACAGCAAAGTTCTGTCGAAATAGTATCATGTTATAAAAACAGCGATAAGGGCTTGATCGTTCCGAGAGTTTGGTTGAAGATCTGCTGGTGAAATTTTACAGAGTGGTAGTGATGGTGACACATTAGCTTCCAGAGAAGTTTGAGCTGTTTTGATCGAGTGGTTTGTGAGGAATCGAACAGCAAAGTTCTGTTGAAATAGTATCATGTTATAGAAACAGCGAACTTTGGAAGGGCATAGATGCCAACTCAGAGATGATCTCTATGCATGTAATACCTTAATAGAGAGATTATTCTAGAGGCTATCTGCTGGCCTTGGTTTCATCTCATTCTGAGCTGTGGTTGAGGAGTGACAGCGAGGTAAAGTTGAGAGGTTCTTGCTCCGAAAGACGCAATAGTTAAGACTCTTTTGAAGAACAGGTCGACCTGGAGGTTTTGCCAGTGCTTCAGAGCACTTGATCATGGGTATGGAGAGTTGTTGACTGTATTTCTTGTGTTTGGATCCTCTCCATACCCGCATGCCTGTTTGTACGCCCAGTTGGTTTTGATTGGATTTGTGTGCGGGCGTTACGCTTAGGTTTCTTTTCTATTAAGAGTGCTGGTATTTCTCTTGTGGTGAGGCTGGAGTGATGACCAGCAGACCCAAGAGTGCTTGCGATGATGGCAGGAACAGGTTGCCCGTGCTTGTTACCCCGGTTCTATTCCTAGTCGAGTAGGAGAGAGATCTGCCGAGAGGACGTGAGGATATCGTAGCGAGAAAGGTTCAAAGTGTACTTGGAGATCAGAGAGAGGTTTGGGTGGTCACTGGTTCTGAGTCACTGAGTGCGACACGTACTCTCTACAGCTAGATACCCGGTGTATTCCCAGATAAGAAAGTACGTCACACGACAGCGTGGAAGGGTTTGTTCCAGCACTTGGAGGGACCGCCGATGGACGATTATCATGAGTTCAGGCAAGATTACAGTGTTGAGATCGAGTTGTGGAGACAACATTGGTCTCCCAACTACGTTTCTATCACTACTGGCGCAGTTTCGAGAGGCGTAGCACCTGCGAAATCGGGTGCCAGTAGCAGTGGTACAGCCGTAGGTGGCGGAGTACCTACTACCTGCGGTGCGTCCACAAGTAGTGGAGCAGGTGGTAGTGTGAGTGGGATACCACCAGGGTTTAACCTTGTGGTTCAGTTCTTCCAATGTTTGAGGAAGAACTATCAGGGTGTGCGGACCGACAAGTTGAGGAGTCTGTAGGAGTTCCAGCGGAAGACTGGAGAGAGCCTACGCGAGGCGTTTACTCGCATGAGGCGGTTGATCAGCGTTACCCAAGGGGTGACGGAAGCACAGGCAGTCCAGTTCTGGTATGGGATACTAGACCGGTGTCGCGCTACTTGGCGGCTACATGTTATATTTCTACTCCAACGCTTGATTTTAGTAGTTCTAGAAGTTAGCTTATATTACTTCTAGTCGTTTATGTATATGTTTGACACCTTTGCATACGGTGTTAACACTATTCTGAGTCTTAGTAGGTTGATTACCATGTTGATAGGGCTTAAGCTCATGGGTTGTATTTGCGTGTCGCCCATGCACGCTTTCTAGCTGATTTAAGTTATTTTTCGGGGCTGCGTGTCGTTTTAAGTAATTTAAGTTTTACGCTGGCACTCTAGGGGGCTTGACGTGGTAGCCTATGAGAAAAACTAAGTTGCCACGTGGTTTAGGGTACTAAAGGACAACCAAGTGGAGCTATGAACTCCCATTGGTCCATTTTTGTCTTTTGTTAAACTCTAAATTTAGAAATAGAGCTCTAGAGTGGAGTTCGAGCATTTGGTGAGAGATCTTGGAAATCTGAGAGCACAGGGAGAGAGGTCTCGTCATGCCAAGCACTTCCAGGGAAAATTTCGATCGATTTGAGTCAATAAAGACGGAGTTATGAGCAATTGAAGTTCGGATTGTATTGAATTGAATCATTTTGGTTGGATTTAGGGTTTTCAGTGTCACTCGCAGCAGATTTGAGGAAATTGCTTCAAAACTTCGAGGTTGTGTTCTCCGCCAGCAGGGCTACGAATTCACAAAAAGTTTCATATCGATTGAGCAACTGAGTAATTCAAGGCGGCCGCTGAAGCTGAGGGGGTCTGAAAAGCTCTTAATCTAGAGCAGCGACTTCAGAGGAGGAGATCTGCAGTTCTGTGTACATTCAGGAGTCCCAACTTCACAGGGATGTTCAGCACCCTGTAGACTGCAAATCCTGTAAGAAACTTTGAAATTGATCGAGCCAAACTCCTGTTATAGGTTGAAATAGCCAACTGGGTACCAGCTCTTGGCTCGATCAATTTCAAAGTTTCTTACAGGATTTGCAGTCTACATGGTGCTGAACATCCCTGTGAAGTTGGGACTCCTGAATGTACACAGAACTGCAGATCTCCTCCTCTGAAGTCGCTGCTCTAGATTAAGAGCTTTTCAGACCCCCTCAGCTTCAGCGGCCGCCCTGAATTACTCAGTTGCTCAATCGATATGAAACTTTTTGTGAAATCGTAGCCTTGCTGGCGGAGAACACAACCTCGAAGTTTTGAAGCAATTTTCTCAAATCTGCTGCGAGTGACACTGAAAACCCTAAATCCAACCAAAATGATTCAATTCTAGCACAATCCGAACTTCAATTGCTCATAACTCCGTCTTTATTGACTCAAATCGATCGAAATTTTCACTGGAAGTGCTTGGCATGACGAGACCTCTCTCCCTGTGCTCTCAGATTTCCAAGATCCCTCACCAAATGCTCGAACTCCACTCTAGAGCTCTATTTCTAAATTTAGAGTTTAACAAAAGACAAAAATGGACCAATGGGAGTTCATAGCTCCACTTGGTTGTCCTTTAGTACCCTAAACCACGTGGCAACTTATTTTTACTCATAGGCTACCACGTCAAGCCCCCTAGAGTGCCAGCGTAAAACTTAAATTACTTAAAACGACACGCAGCCCCGAAAAATAACTTAAATCAGCTAGAAAGCGTGCATGGGCGACACGCAAATACAACCCATGAGCTTAAGCCCTATCAACATGGTAATCAACCTACTAAGACTCAAAATAGTGTTAACACCGTATGCAAAGGTGTCAAACATATACATAAACGACTAGAAGTAATATAAGCTAACTTCTAGAACTACTAAACTCAAGCGTTGGAGTAGAAATATAACATGTAGCCGCCAAGTAGCGCGACATCCACCCCCTCTTAACATGCACATCCTCCGGTATGTGCCATCCAGATCAAGACTCTTCAGCTTCGGCTTCAAACTCATCTTCAATCTGCATTGAGTCTTCAGCTTCATCCTCTGTAAACTATGCAACGTTCTGGTCCTCCCCTCTCCTCCTAAAGAGCTTGATTCTCTTTCCTGCGACTGGTATCTTGAGCACTGCACCATCTAACTCTCTCAAAGAGTATGTGACATTATCATAAACTTCTAACACCACATAAGGTCCAAACCATCTCTTGGAGAACTTCCTGATAGTGCTATGCTGATTATCAAGACTACTATCATAGACTAACACCCAATCACCTTCTTTAATTGGTTTGGGTCGTAATCTATGCGTTCTATCAAATCTGTCTTTGTTTCTCTCCCTAGCAATCTTTAATCTTTCGACAGCTTTGGCAACATCCTCAGGTCTTCGTTCTAACTGCTGGATCCTTAATGCAAGAAGATCCTCCGTACTTCTATCATCTTCCCATGACAAAACATTCCAAGTAAGCACAACCTCCTCAATTGGCATCACAGGTTTCTGTCCTAGTATCAACTCTGCTGGCATGTAACCTGTAACGGTACTATGAGTTGTACGATCTGCCCATAAAGCAAATGGTAGCAGTCTAGGCCATTCACGGATCTTACCCTTGCAAGCTTTTACCAAAGCTTTGATGATTGGCGGATGACCTCGTTCGCTCTTGCCATTCCCTTCAGGATTGTAAGCAATGGTTAATGCTTGATTCCCAATCGCTTGAAGAACTCAACTGCTTCTTGTGAATCCAGCTCACCCCTATCTGCAGTGATCTTTCCCACACACCCATACCTACAAATAACATCTTCAAGTAGAAAGCGGCAGACACTAGCAGTGGTCTTTGTCCTCAGGGCACGGCCTTCGACTTGGTTAGATAGATCTTCTCTAGCCAAGACTAGATATCTCATTTGTCCAAGTCCAAATGGCATAGTTACCAGATCAACTAC
Organism: Asterella californica; assembly: GCA_036924285.1. Lineage (NCBI taxonomy): Eukaryota > Viridiplantae > Streptophyta > Marchantiopsida > Marchantiales > Aytoniaceae > Asterella > Asterella californica. Next base: position 46,465,359 of record JAYKYS010000003.1, on the reverse strand, counting down.
CCATTTGTAATGAATGGCTAAAGGATAAGTAGGATGCAATCCATCACGATGACGTACGTTGGAATACATCTGGCAAGGTATACAGGATGAAACAAACTGCACTACATCCTTATACATACCCTTCCACCAATACTTCTCCTTTATCTTGGCAAATGTAGCCCAAACTCCTCTATGACCGGCCCATAGACTCTCATGGAACTCCTTGACCAGCTTCTGCTGCAATTCTAGATCACATACCACCCGCTGTGGTACACCTCCTTGTAGCTTAGGGCGCTTTCATAGATGTCCTCCATATAAAAAGTACCCATAAGCTGTTCTACGGATCCTCTTGAAATCTGCATCAGACCAGCCTTCTTGCCTTTCCAATGAACTCAAATAGCGCCCAAGATCCAACCACTCGCCATCGTACATAGTTTCCTCAAATAACTCCAATGGAGCTGCAAAACAGCTTCTATCCCTTCTAGCAAGAGCACTAGAATAGAACTCTGTTCCCACATCCTCCTGATCATCTATCATTTCTTTCTCATCGTAATACCTAGCCCTTGATAACATATCTGCCACAGGATTGTCCTTTCCTGCGATATGTCTAAACTCTGGGTTCAAGGACTTGATATATGCTATCCACCTCAACATAGCAATATTTGGAGTTGTACAGCTAGTGATCATTCCCAAGAGAGGTAAGCAATCTGTCTCCACAACCACAGGTGCTCCTATCAAGTATTCCTTATCACTCTTCATCGCAGTAACTACTCCTCATAGCTCTCTCTTGACCTGAGGATAGTCTCTCTGCCGTGAACTTAAGACCTTAGCACCAAAACGCACCACATATCTATTTCCATCCTTATCATCTTGTCCTATAGCCCACCCAATGCCAATAGGACTAGTATCAACAGTAAGGATAACAGATCTGCCCAACTCATATGTTACCTTCCGTAGAGTTGGTGGTGAAGACAACAGATCCTTCAACTTCTTCATAGACTCGCTTTGCTCCTCTTGCCACTGAAATCTTTGTCCCTTCCTCAGCAACTTGTACAACGGATCTGCTACATGAGCAAAGTGTGGAATCCATATATGATAAAACACACATGCACCTAGAAACCTTCTCACCTCGGTAACCGATCCACACGTCTCCTTCATTCTTCGAATGGCATCAACTTTGTTTGGACAAGGTTTCCGACCATAAGATCCACATAGATGCCCCACAATCAATACCTCTTGTTCTCCAAATACAGACTTTGCTCCTGATAAGGTCAAATGAACCTCCTCCAGTCGACTCAATATCTTATCACAATCAGCTATGTGATCTGCAACAAACTTACGGCACCCCCTCTGATCCATTACCTCATTCTTCTCCTCCTCAGCACATCCTTTGATCGACACATCATCAAGGAATGGCATAGTTTTTTCAAGAATGAAGTCCCTCAAAACTTTGTTCATGTCATTCATCATATGTGCTACAGAATTGGTAGCACCTTGTGGCAAGGTGCACATCCTTAGTAATCCCAAAGGTGTCCTCATTGTAGTCAAGTCTCTACTTTCAGAGGATAACTGAAACTGATCATACCCTGAATATAAGTCTCCCATTGAATAGATAGCACGACCAGCAAAAGCCTCTGCAAACTCGTCTACAATAGGTCCTATACCCATATTCCTGATAGTCACCTTGTTAACTGGCTGCATATCTTGAATGAATCTCAAAGCTCCACTCTTCTTCGGAACAGTAAACCATCTGCTAGAATAGGGAGCTATAGACGGTTCCAAGATACCCATCCTAATCCTCTCATTGAGCAAGTCTATCAGCTTTGGCAGATGAGCTCTAGGCACAGGGATAGGACGTAGATTCCAAGGCACATGCGGTATAGTAAAGATTACCATAGGTGCAACTACACTTGGATCTACACATCCTACTTCATGTGACTCAAACGCAAACGCCTTACCATGCCTAGATAACATCTCCCTGAAGCTCTTCTTCTCTTGCTCAGTAAGAAATCCATCACCTCCAATCCTCAACTCCTTCAGTGTTGTTTCTATGAACTGGTGCCCAATTCTTCTCGGTCCTCTGAGCGTCGGTTCTCGTGCAGCTTGCTCCATCTTCTGATTGTAATCGAGTGGCAAAGGCAAAGCCACTGGTTTGACTTTCTTTGCCACTGACTTGTACTTGGTCTCCACATACACCTCTTGTCGATCTATAAACTTATCAATAACATCATAAAGCTCCTTGGAGCTCACTCTCACCACTCTATCTACATCATCTGTAGAGCTTTCTAATATAGATTTCAACTCTCCTATAGTATCTACCAAATACTGCTCTTCAAACACTCCAGATATGTATTCATCTCTTGCTAACTCTCCACTATCCCACAAAGACTGCTGTACATACTTCACATGTTGTCTCTCAAACCTCTTCAGATTCTCAACCTTTCTATAACATACTGATCCACATGACGTCAATCCCAAGAAGCTAGTGGATAAAACTTCCTGCTTTACTGGATCAGGCGAGAATCCTATCTCTACTGTACCGTTGAAGTCTCTCTCTTCAATGGTACTCTGCCAAAACCCCTAGACTCTCTAAACTCCTGAGTAATCTTAGGTAGTGGACGGTCTCTCAAGCTATCACGATTCCTCTCATGTTCTGCAGCAACAGTCAAAAACTGAACAGCTCTTTTGTCGTCTCTACTACGTATCCTAGCATAGGCTGAACCATCATCCATAACTCGTGTCTCCATTCTAACAGCAGTAATGTAAGGTTGCCCTAGAATGATAGGATAGGTTGACATGTCTTGCACAAAGAAATTCTGAACATCACTAATGTCACCCACAGTTACCTTGATGTTGGGGCAAGCACCATAGAGTTCTCCTCGCTGGTTGTTGGCAGCACGGATAAGCCATCCATGGTCGATGTCTATAGGCCACCTCCCACGCTTGTACAGCTCCTTAGACATCAGATTAATCTCTGAGTCATGATCAATCAATGTCACCACAGGTTCCTCTAGATCTCCCAGCTTCACTAAGGTCTCTGTGGTTGCTCTCGCCCAATAGTTGTGAGAATAATGGCTCTTCTGCGATGCTTCCACCTCATCTTCAAACCTCACGTGCTGATCTGATCTTCCCTCTGATACTTGAGAGCAATAACCAGCAATCTCATCTTCCTCATCTTCCGACAGTTTGGTCCCTAGAGCGTTAAGCGTAGCTGCTTCACCCAAAATCTGACGTTTCCTCTTGATGATATCTATAATAACCTCATGGAACTCACGCTTTGCAATCTCAAGAATCTCACCCAAAGTAAACTCAACTTTCCCATTCAAGATACGGTTCTCTAACACCTGCTTCAAGTCTGTAGCAATCTCAATGTCAGACTGAAGTTTGTATGCAGGCATCTTACCCTTCTCCTTGCTTCTCTCCTTCTCCTTTGGTGTTGTAGATGGTAGATCCTCCATAGTCTCCTCCCGAGTGGGTGTTGTCTCCTGCCTTGCATCTGGTCTAGCCCTTTCACTCCTTGTAGCAGGTCGTTTGGCTGTAGAAGCCTCACCTGCATCCTCCCTCCTGCGTTTTTCTTCTAGTAGAGCTTCATGCTGACTTCTTGCAACATAAGCATGCACTGACATAGTATCCACAGGGTCATTCCATCCTGTAGTTTCTCTAATTGAGTTGCCAACCCTTCGTAGCACATCCTTGTCTAGCTCTGTTCTAGCTACGGACCGCACTACATCTGACCACAACCTAGTAGTCCCTTTCTCTCTCTCCATTTCCACTTTCACTCCACACGTAGCAGCATTCACAAGAGAAACAGCATGTGATGCTGATATATCATTCACAAGTCTCTTCATACCACCCTTGCCAAAGTTGGTTCCCAGCATCATCCCAGTCTCTCTCAAATGGATCTTACCATCTTTGAAGAAGATAAGACCCTTCCTCAATGCATCTGAAAACTCCCCACAATCTCTTCTTACATGGTCTAGGCTATCACACCATATACAACGATGAACAAAGCCTTCTCTCATCTGAGGTCTCTGCATAGCACGTTGTACATTCTGCTCCTTCTCTTCTAACCTAGTGAGCTTAAGCTTAAGCTCCTTCATACCCTTAATCAACTCATCAAGCGGTGAGTCTTCCTCTCTAGCAATTACCAAAGCGGGCTTAGCAGGCAACTGCTTGACAGGAATTATCAGAGGTGCTGCTTCACTTACCACCACCTTGTCCCTTCTTCTCTGTCTCTTGGTCAGCAAAGAGACAGCCTCTTCAACCTCCTTCCAGTCTGTCTTCAATCCTCTCTCCTCACTCTTGTCTTCCAGCAACAGCTCAAGCTTCTCCTGAATAGTCACGTCCGCTGCTTGTAGGAAAAGCTCGGTCTTCTCCACCTCTAATGTAAGCTTTTCTGTCCTAGAAAGCTGAGCATACTGACGATCAAATTCCCTTAACAACTCATTTACAGACAAACCTTTGTTGGGCTTAACCACCCACTCCAAGAACGTTCTCTTGGTCACCCTCTCTGAATTTTCAGTGTAGTACTCCTCCTTCAAAGCTCGCATAAAGCTCTCCCAACTCTGTCCTTGCTGCTGCTTGAGCTCCTTCACACGCCCACGAATCTCAAGGACAACAGCAAGCTCAAAGTTCTCCACCATCTCCTTCTCAGGCACCTTGTTCACCTCCATCTCCCTAGCATAGTATCGCACATACTTGGAAATATCTGTACCCTTGAACTGGTCCATCTGGTGCACCACAGATTGCAACGCCTTGGTTGCTAACACCTCCTTCCTCTCGGTGCTCTGCTGCTGCTGCTGCTGCATGAACATGGAAAAAGCCTGGAACATCTTCATCGTAGCAGCATCAAACTGATTAGGTTGCTGAGCAGCAGCAGCACCTCCACTTGATGATCCTTGGTTGGCCATGATATCTGATCCTGTAACACTCTCAAGAAAACTCCCACCCTAGGTGTTTCACGTCGAGTTCACCAAAAAGAGAGTATGTCGGAGTGTAATCCGTCTACCTAGGAAAGCGCCGGGCTTCTGGCTGTGGTTGATCACTCAAGAGGTTGGCTTTCAGGTTACAACAGAGGCTATAAACACTCGCACAGATGTGTAAGATCTAGTAATATACCCAGAAGGCGAAATTCAGGTCTAGCCGGCAGTAACAAGATCCGGCGGTGAACTTTGACACTCACGGAGAGGAAAACTATGAAGGTTTAGACCTCTAAACTTCCCCTGCATGCAAATGAGGTACTAATGAACTCACAGACGAAATTTCAGCCTGAGATCAAATTCTGACACGGAGATATGAACAGAAAAGTTTTGAGCAAGAAAACTACGGCAATTTCTGGTACCTAGCTGGCTATTTCAACCTATAACAGGAGTTTGGCTCGATCAATTTCAAAGTTTCTTACAGGATTTGCAGTCTACAGGGTGCTGAACATCCCTGTGAAGTTGGGACTCCTGAATGTACACAGAACTGCAGATCTCCTCCTCTGAAGTCGCTGCTCTAGATTAAGAGCTTTTCAGACCCCCTCAGCTTCAGCGGCCGCCCTGAATTACTCAGTTGCTCAATCGATATGAAACTTTTTGTGAATTCGTAGCCCTGCTGGCGGAGAACACAACCTCGAAGTTTTGAAGCAATTTCCTCAAATCTGCTGCGAGTGACACTGAAAACCCTAAATCCAACCAAAATGATTCAATTCTAGCACAATCCGAACTTCAATTGCTCATAACTCCGTCTTTATTGACTCAAATCGATCGAAATTTTCACTGGAAGTGCTTGGCATGACGAGACCTCTCTCCCTGTGCTCTCAGATTTCGAAGATCCCCCACCAAATGCTCGAACTCGCCTTTAGAGCTCTGTTTCTAAATTTAGAGTTAAACTAAAGACAAAAACAGACCAATGGGAGTTCATAGCTCCACTTGGTTGTCCTTTAGTACACTAAACCACGTGGCAACTTAGTTTTACTCATAGGCTACCACGTCAAGCCCCCTAGAGTGCCAGCGTAAAACTTAAATTATTTAAAACGACACGCAGCCCCGAAAAATAACTTAAATCAGCTAGAAAGCGTGCATGGGCGACACGCAAATACAACCCATGAGCTTAAGCCCTATCAACATGGTAATCAACCTACTAAGACTCAAAATAGTGTTAACACCGTATGCAAAGGTGTCAAACATATACATAAACGACTAGAAGTAATATAAGCTAACTTCTAGAACTACTAAACTCAAGCGTCGGAGTAGAAATAAAACATGTAGCCGTCAAGTAGCGCGACACCGGGAGCTGCGTAGGAGAGTTAGAGATGCTATTCTCCTTAGAGATACCGCTCCGACGTTGGCGGTTGTCTTTAGTCTGGCTGAGCGGATTGAGCTTAACATGGTGGAGGAGAGGGTGGTGGTTGCTGGGTTCAGCAAGGAGACACCACATGGAGCGACCACCTCTTCTCGAGGATCACAGGCTACGCAACAGCGTGGTGGTGGTAAGGATCGTGCGGAGCAGTCACGATCTCAGAGAGGTGGTGGAGGATCTGGTGGGCAGAAGCCCATGCCTTCCTTCTCTAGTCAGCAGCAAGCGGGTCCTTGCTGGACGTGTGATGGTCCTCATCAGCAGAGGGACTGTCCATAGAGGAGAGGTTATGAGACGTCAGGGACATCAGGGACGTCTCAAGCAGCACCTAGGCAATGTGAGCATTGCGGACGACCTGGTCACAGTAGTGACCGTTGTTTTGATCTCCATCCCGAGTTGCGGCAAGGGAAGGCTGATCGTGGACGAGGCGGAGGAGCTCAGGGAGGCCGTGGTGGTCGAGCTGGAGGTAGAGGTCCAGCACCTGGGAGAGGACAGGTCGGTCCACCGCCTGCTACGACGTCAGAAGCAGGTATGGCTGCTCGGATTGAGCAGTTGGAGCAGAGGATAGCTAGTATGACTATGGCCCAGCGGAGATCAGGTGGAACAGAGGCTTCCACGTCTTATGGAGGAGAAGGAGGTGACTTCGACTTCATGGCTGGTGTGGCGCAGATTGAGACATCTGCGACAGTGACTAGAGGTGCAGTACGTGCCTCGGAGCCACGAGGTGCGTCAGTGGAGTTGGATCCACAACGCGGAGAGGCTGGTAGACAGACCAGGCTTCCCCAGTCGTTCACGTTATCGGAGACGTTGAGGACCACATCTATGGTTCCTAAACGGCCTATCGATGGTGCAGTAGAGTTGGAGGCATCGACATCCAGGAGTGGGTGTGATGTGAGTCCACCTTCGATGTCTGAGGATGCGACGTCGAACCCGATGTTGGGATGACTACAGCAGTTTTGCGAGCCCCACTATTCTCAGCCACGGATATGAGAGCATTGGGAGTCAACTTGGCTCCAGTGTTCCAGTTGGTGGCCACGCTCAGTGAGAGCGAGGATGTAGTTACCTCTAGTGCTGAAGTAGTTCAGCGAGAGGCGGTAGACGTGTCCATGGAGTCGAGGATCAGAACAGCTACCAGTGGTACTTGGCAAGCGGCGGCTGCTAAGTTAGATGAGTTACCAGCTAGGCCGGCGATTGACCGTGCTAGTTTGGCACCAGGTGTGGTGTTGTTGGACAACAGAAGTGGTATCTTCTGTTTGGTGGCACCTTCAGGGAAAGTGTATCGACCCCAGAAGGTCTTGTTAGACTCTGAAGCCCAACCGTTGATGTTGGGAAAGGCGGCGTGTATTGGTTTGAGTCTGAAGAAGTCCGAGATAGAGAGATGTCCATTCCAGTTGCAGACATATCTAGGGGGATCAGGAGGTACGGCTCTACATATGACACGTGAGATGTTGACGGTGAGAGTTCGACCAGATCACCCCACGGATGGCTCTATAATGAGGGCCTGTCACACCACAAGTATCCCATTATTTGTGTGTATGCTTATATACATTTCATTAGGTATGACTATCTTAAAGGTTACTCTAGTTTGAAGATCTAAATTTAGAGTGATCAAAAGTAGTCATAACTAGCTGAGATAGTTATAACTAAGTTGAGGAAATTATTAGAGGTTCCACTATGACACTATAGGACAAGTGCGGAGCTCTAAATATGCTTTCCAAAAGTATGCAACTTTGTTGACCATCGCTGATTGGATGCATGATGAAAAGTCATGCACAAAGATCTAAAGATGCTCCTCAAAAGACGTATTAGTGTGTTGTCGTCTTTCGATTGGATAGCGTGAAAAGTTAACACTTTACAAAAGCTAAAGTAGGAGAATCTCTTACTTTAGTAAAGTAGAACAAGTAATGTGTGTGCTATTCTTAAGTCTTAGTAGCCTTTAGAAGTTTTACTATTTTGGATTGCGCACTTACCATGAGATAATGTAACTTAGTGAAAGTTACCACGGTAAGAAGTTGTAGAGTATATAAGGAGGAGTTGAGAAGGTGGAAGACACTCTCATTTTCCTGTCTGTAAGTAAAGTGAGCATTGGAGACCTTGGGAGTCCTTGAGTATTTTGCGATGTAATGTGAGAGCGGGATTAGAACTTGTTTGCAGGAACGCTATTAGAGGGACCGATGTGACCATACGGATCAGAGAGTTGAGTGAAGTGAGCATGGGTGTACTTAAATCTTTGTAATTAGGGTGCACTAGTAATCCTAGTCATCTGAGGTACCCCTGGGTGAGAGACATGCCGGCTTACATTTTGGTTCCGTTGCCGGGACCTCGATACAAAGATTCGTATTTAGTCGTTAGTACAGTTCATGTCTGTTTTTGAGCATGAGTTCAGAACCTTTGTACATACACCATGTTATAGAGGGCAAGATAAGCTTTCCAATAAGCTTGATATCTCCGAGAGATCAATTGTGAGGAGAGAGTTATGTCTTTCGGAAGTTAAGGAGGTTTTTCGGTATCAAATAGTGAGCTCTCGGGAAGGAGTTTACAGTCAGTTTCATATTTTCAGTTTTTAGAGTAAGACCTTGAAATCTTCCATGCTGATAGCTTGCAAGATAAGCTATCTAGGCACCCAAATCATGCGTGAATTGATCGAGTAGAACTGGAGTTATGGCATTCGAAGTGAAGGGGGGTCAAATCTGTTATATCGCTTGCTGAAGCAAAAGAGTGAAAGAATTTTAGAATTCTTGAGAGGGTTATGTTCGATCTCTGAGGCTCAGGGTTGACAAGTTAAGCTTCTACTTAGTAATGTGAGAGATTGCTAAGTGAGAAGATAGTCGAGTGATCAAAACTGTCAAACAAGCTATATAGCGAGAGAGATGTATGACGGATCATCGTCATGGAAGGACAGCAAGAGTGGAAATTGAGGTTGAGCAAGATCCCTCAAGGCTATGCGGTGATAGTTACCGCTGATCTGGCGAAAGGAGAATTTCGACTAGAATTTGCGGAAGAAGCAAAGAGTAGTCGTAAGAACCAGGAGAAGAACTCGAGGTGCTTTTTGTGTGGAGAAGAAGGACATAAAGTGAGCAAGTGTCCTACGAAGAATAGACTTTTGCGTGAGCGAAGAGGGTTGGTCGACTTAAGCTTACACATATGCCCTTCTTCCCCTAGACAAGACGTCATTGATCCTACAACCTTTTGTCCTAGATGTGGAGTGGACGGGATTCCAGTTGAGCACGAGTGTAGCGCAGTGGTTGCTTTGCTAGAAACTGTAGCCGAAGGTCTCGAGAGAAGGTTGAGTGTAGAAACGGAACGAGTGAAGACCTCTAGCGAGGATGGAGATAGTCTGTCACACGAGAGATAAGATGACCATGAGGGTCAAACTTATTCCAACCTTTGGAGAGGAGAGAGCTCAACGGGGAAATTGTGGATTGCGGTGAAGTGCGATCTTCACATCCGCAAGCAGTTCCTTGAGTAAGAAGAAGAAAAAAAGAGAAGAATGGGGAAACTTCCGGTGTTTTATGGAAAGGATGGAGAAGACGTGGAAGGATTTGTGAGGGACTTCAAAAGAGCATGCATTGGCAATGGAGATCGAAAGAAGAGCGAGTGGGTAGGGTTGATACCTGAATTTCTTGAGAATTCTGCATTGACATGGTATGAGGATAGGAAGAAGAGAAGCGCAGTGGGGACTCCAGTTGATACTTGGGAAGTATTGACGGAGGCCTTAATTGAAACTTTTCTTCCCGATGAAAGTTACGAGAAGTTAATGGTAGAGGTAACTTACCTCAAACAAGGAGAGAAAGAGAAAGTAAGGACTTACGCCGAGAGGGTGGAGAAATTAGAACAAAAGTTTCGGGTGGTTTTACGAAAGAGTGGAGATGTAGTAGAGCCAACGATGGTGGGCATTGGAGCAATGCTCACAAAGAATTTTATTGGAGGATTGAGGTCGGAGATTCGAACCCAAGTGCGGTATGAGAGACCAACTTCGAAGACTGATGCAGTGAAGATCGCAACCAGGATGGAAGAGAGTCTGGATGGAGACGACTTGCAACCAATGACTGTTGGGGCATCATGTGGGGATGTGCAAGTGCCGAATATGCCAACTCTGACGACTGCGAGTGTTTCGATTTCAGAATCTGACTCCGATAGCTCCTACTAGTGCAGTTACAGCCATTGTACCATCCAGATCTGTTACTCCCGACTTTCGTGATGAGTTGAAAAGTCTGACAGAGTCTCTGGCAGATTTGAAGATCAACATGGTGAATTTGTTGCAACACCGGAGTCCAAATGTGGGAGGGGGCTCACGAGGTTATGGGAACTATCAGTCCAGAGGTGGACCACCGCAAGGATCACCAAGTAACTACACGAGCCAAGGATGTTTTACGTGTGGAGGATCACACTTCCAACGTAATTGTCCAAGTCGTAATGGTGGAACAGTGGATGGAGCTTCAACTTCACAAAGCAAGGACAAGGGTGTGGCATGCATTGACATCTTGGAGCCACGAGATGTACGAGAAGGTTTTCAATCTGTAGAGTTGTTGGCTCAAGAGAGGAAGAGGATGAGGACGCATTTCGACGAGGGAGAACCTGTCGTGATGGAAGATTCTCCAAGTCAAAATACTCGGAGTAGCAAATCTTCTTCAAAACCCAAAGAGCGGCGGAAGAAATTGGAAAATACTGATTTCACAATTTCAATGGAGCAATCAAAATACAATGTGGTGGAGGACGTGGGTAAGCAACGAGCAAACATTACTGTGGGACAGTTGATTGCTCTAAATCCTTCGGTGAGGAAAGAACTTCGTAGCGGTCTAAGCTCCCGACGAGGTCGGAAGAAGAAGGTAAATCCTTCTACTGTCGGTGTGAGTGCTTTAGATGCTAGTGAAGGAGAGGTGTGCAACAAGGCATCAAAAGTAGAGGCTCGTATCAATGGGAGAGATGTCTCGGATGTTCTAGTCGATGGAGGATCGGCAGTAAATGTCATCTCAGAACGACTCATGAGGAAGTTGGATCTAGTACCAACTCGTCCTTCTAGTATCACGGTGGGCATGGCTAACAGACAGCGAGTTAGACCATTGGGAGTGCTGGAAAGAGTTTGTGTGTCAATAATGAGAGTGCAAGTAAACATGACATTTCAAATCTTGAAAGAGTCAAGTTATGAAATGTTACTCGGAAGACCTTGGCTTCGAGCAGTACATGCAACGGATAACTGGCACAAAGGTTATTTACGCATCGGACCGAATCACCACCAAATCAAAGTTCCATTGCTCGGAGATCAAGTTGGGACGTCGGAATCAGATCGACCCACATCGGACTACTAGGAGTCAGAAGTTGTTGATACTACTTCTGATGTAGGTACCAATTCTTCAGATTCAGAATCTGAAAATACATCATCGGAAGAGGAGAGAGAAGAACGAAATGTGGGTGTGAATGTAGTGGATCTTTTTCCTTCTCCGGAAGTGCAAAGAGATCGAGACAAAGAACCGTTGACTCCCGAGGAGGTGGAGAGAAGAATTGCCACCTTACGTTATGGATCGAAGGTTACTAAAGAGGAGAAGAGTTGTTTCGAAGAGATCTTTCGCAAATACATTCATGTATTTGCATTTAGTTACAAGGATCTGAGGGAGGTCACACTGGAGCAACATCGTATCGAGTTAGAGAAGGAAGTCAAACCGGTGCGACAGAAGCAACGAAGAGTGAGTCCTCCAATTGCAGATCTGGTGAAAGAAGAGATCGAGAAGCTGCACACTGCCGGGTTCATTTATGAGGTGGAGCATTCTGAATGGGTATCACCCATTGTGATCGTAAAGAAGAAAAATGGCAAATTGAGGGTGTGTGTTGATTACAAGAAGCTCAATGCGGTCACAAAGAAGGATTATTATCCTCTACCTTTCATTGACGAGATCTTGGAAGAAGTGGCGGGAAACGAATGGTACAGCTTTGGAGATGGTTATAGCGGATATAACCAGATCAAAATTGCACCAGAACATCAACACCTGACCACTTTCACTTCTCCGTAGGGTACGTTTGCATTTCGAGTCATGCCATTTGGTTTGTGTAATGCTCCTGCGACGTTTCAAAGGTTTATGAACAAAGTGTTCGAACCTTTCTTAGGAAAGTTTGTGAGAGATTTTATAGATGACTTTTGTGTTTACGGGAGTAAGGAGAAGCATTTTGAGCACCTTGTGAAGGTCTTAGAATGTTTAGATGTAGCAAATGCATCTCTCAATCCGGAGAAATGTATTTTTGGGTGTGAGGAAGGGTTACTCTTGGGTCATATCATATCCAAGGACGGCATTGCCATTGATCCAGAGAAGGTGCAGAAGATCTTAGAGCTCCCTTTTCCTAGTACTCTCACTAAGCTACGACAGTTTTTAGGTATGGTGGGGTATTATCGAAGGTTTATACTCTCGTTCTCACATAAAGCATATGCTTTGACAGCATATCTGAAGAAGGGAGTAGATTACGTGTTGATTTTAGGAGATGAAGAAGCTCTAGCCGCCTTTGAGGAACTGAAGAAAGCTCTTACTTCAGCTCCAATCTTGGTTAAGCCCGATTGGAATAAACAGTTTATTCTATATACAGATGCTTCAAATATAGCAGTAAGATGTACTCTAAGTCAGTATGATGTTGAAGGTAGAGATCATCCTATTGCATATGCTAGTCGGCAAATGGTCAAGGCAGAGAGAAATTATTCTGTGACAGAGAGAGAAGGATTAGCAGTGATCTATGCTCTGAGAAAATTTCGACATTATCTCATAGGAGGCAAGTTCACTATCGTTACAGATCATAAGGCATTGAAGTACATCTTCAATAAACCTATGGTCGAAGGACGATTAGCAAGGTGGAAGCTCTTATTGTCAGAGTACGACTATGAGATTTGCGATCGACCAGGGAAGAAACACGCGAATGCAGATTTGCTATCTAGAGCTTACGATGGCGATGGAGAGGAGCCGGTGGATGACACCTTTCCTGACAAAGATTTGATGGTCTTGATGAGCAACTCTATTATCCCAATAGAATATCAAGAAATTTGGGATTTTGTTACGGAAGGTGTCTATCCAGATGGGATGCGGACCAGAGAGAAGAAGGCGTTGGTGAAACGAAGTCAACCTTACTCGGTGGTGGAAGGTGTGTTATTCCGTGAAGGAGTTGATGGGGTCCTGAGAAGAGCTGCGAGCAAGGAGGAGTCTCTATGACTCATGGAAGAATTCCATGACGGTCCAGTATGTGGAGGACATTTCGCAGACAAGTTGACGGCTCATAAGATACTTGACGCAGGATATCACTGGAGGGGGATGTTTAGAGATTGCTTGACGTATTGTAAAACCTGTGATGTTTGTCAAGCTTTCGCTATTAAATCTAGTGTTTCCACTCCTCTTAGATCTATTCCGGTTCTCGGACCTTTCGAGAAATGGGGAATAGATTTTGTTGGGCCTTTGAATCGCACCCCTCGCAACAATAAGTATATTGTTGTAGCCACAGATTATCTTACGAAGTGGGTAGAAACTAGACCTCTTGTAACTATTGGAGAAGTTGAGGTGGGTAGATTTCTGTACGAACGGATCATTACTAGGTTTGGATGTCTTCTGGAGTTAGTTTCTGATAGGGGTCGAGAATTTGTGAGTGGTATGACTACTGCTATGTGCACCCACTTCTCCATTTCTCAGAGGGTTACTACTTCCTATAAACCTAGTTCGAACGGGTTGGTAGAGAGGACAAACTTTACCTTGTGTCAAATGTTAGCAAAGGATGCTGACATGGAAGGGGCCAAACACAACTGGGACAAGCGTCTTCATGCGGTTCTATGGGAGTATCGTACAACAGTGACGACGTCTACGGGATATTCACCTTTCAAGATGGTGTATGGGTTGGAATCAAGATTACCAATCCAGTTCGACTAACCACCTTTCAGACCTTGCAAGCTGAACTGAAGAGAAAGGGTGGTCAATAGCTGAGAAAGAGAGGGGAGAAATCTTGTTGGAGCTGGAGGAGAATAGAGACGACGCAACTCAACGAATTGAGATGGCTCAGCTACAACAGAAGAAGAGTTATGACAAGCGCTTGGCGAAGAACAAAACGAAGTTACAGCCATTTCAAGAGGGTGAGTGGGTGATGTTATGGGATGCTATTAGGCACAAGCGAGTTCAAAAGAAATTCTTACGTCGATATTCTGGACCTTTCATCATCTCCAAAGTGTGGAGTAATGGCACCTACGATCTTCAAGAAAGGAGCGGTACGTTCTTCGACCGAGTGAACCACGACAAGCTAAAGAAGTTCCATCAACGTGATACTTCACTCCGAGGACGGAGTGAAAATTAAGTCTGGGGGTAAATGTCACACCACAAGTATCTCATTATTTGTGTGTATGCTTATATACATTTCATTAGGTATGACTATCTTAAAGGTTACTCTAGTTTGAAGATCTAAATTTAGAGTGATCAAAAGTAGTCATAACTAGCTGAGATAGTTATAACTAAGTTGAGGAAACTATTAGAGGTTCCACTATGGCACTATAGGACAAGTGCGGAGCTCTAAATATGCTTTCCAAAAGTATGCAAATTTGTTGACCATCGCTGATTGGATGCATGATGAAAAGTCATGCACAAAGATCTAAAGATGCTCCTCAAAAGACGTATTAGTGTGTTGTCGTCTTTCGATTGGATAGCGTGAAAAGTTAACACTTTACAAAAGCTAAAGTAGGAGAATCTCTTACTTTAGTAAAGTAGAACAATTAATGTGTGTGCTATTCTTAAGTCTTAGTAGCCTTTAGAAGTTTTACTATTTTGGATTGCGCACTTACCATGAGATAATGTAACTTAGTGAAAGTTACCACGGTAAGAAGTTGTAGAGTATATAAGGAGGAGTTGAGAAGGTGGAAGACACTCTCATTTTCCTGTCTGTAAGTAAAGTGAGCATTGGAGACCTTGGGAGTCCTTGAGTATTTTGCGATGTAATGTGAGAGCGAGATTAGAACTTGTTTGCAGGAACGCTATTAGAGGGACCGATGTGACCATACGGGTCAGAGAGTTGAGTGAAGTGAGCATGGGTGTACTTAAATCTTTGTAATTAGGGTGCACTAGTAATCCTAGTCATCTGAGGTACCCTTGGGTGAGAGACAGGCCGGCTTACAGGCCAAAGCCATCGTTACAGCCGCAGAGTCTTATGATGTATTGGTGGGAGGTGTTGTGTTGTACCCTATGGGGTTTGTGATCGACTATTGGGCGGAGACAGCATCTTACAGACCAGGTTGGCAGTCTGGTGAGGGACGAGTGAGCCGCTTACCAGTGCGGTTCAGTGCTAGAGTTGGGACGACGGAGCCTACACCAGGGACGATGGCATCCGTTGCAGGGTTCAGTTCGGTCATCACTTGGCCGGGCGAGTTGTTGGAGGACAATGCCCATGCGGAGGATACTCCGGTCTTTGAAGAGGTGGAGGACATGCCTAGCATGTCTACGTTAGTACCATCTGCCTTGGATGTTCCACTCTGGAGTTCGAGTGGAGAGTTGCAGCAGTATGCTGATCAGTTGGTGCAGCAGGCTTGGAGTGAAGCCTTTGTACCACCAGTAGAGGAACAAAGGGTTGTTCCTGCTACTGGTCCTGTGACCTTATCACCGTTGGATACGACTCCCATTGTGTGGCAGTATCCAGAGGAGGGTGTATGTGTGCTGGAGCTGTTTGGAGAGATCAGCACAGGTTTGGCTGCGATATTGCAAGCAGGTATACAAGTACAGCGATACTTGTATGTGGAGAGAGATGAGATTGCGAGACGCATCTCATTGCGACATGTGGCACGTTTGGTGCAGAGATATCCTGAGTTGTTGTCCATATCAGCTGTTAGAGGATACCAGCAAGCATTACCGTCAGATATTTCGCTGCTGGGGGCGCAGGATCTTACGTTGGTGGGTACCATTCACTTGGTGATAGCCGGATGGCCATGCCAAGGTCACACACGTGCTGGGAGAGGTCAGGGTTTACATGACCCGCGATCTAGGATGTTCTGGGAGATGTTACGGATCTTACGACATCTCCAGATGCATCAGGTGGATTCTCCAACGTACATCTTGGAGAACGTTCCTTTGTTGGGTGATGCTCGTACACAGATGATGACGAGCGTGCACCAAGTGCGGTCTTGGATTGGACCAGCAGTGTTGTTGGATGTAGTGACAGTAGGATCTCGTGCACATCGTCCACGGTTGTGGTGGACGAACTTGTTACCGAGAGAGGTGCTTAAGCGAGCACACGATGGAGTGAGACGACCAGCACATCTCACCGTTGATAGCATCTTGGATGCAGGACGACGATCTCAAGTAGTGAGAGTCGTCGATAGGTCACCCATGACAGTGGTGAACCTAGTGGGACGGCCCATGGTAGCGTTACCCACTTTGGTAAGCTTTCCAGCGTCACATGCTTACAGAGATGGAGGACCTGGGCTTGTGTGGGATGCTCAATTACGGCAGTTGGTGGAGCCCAATGTCGATGAGAAAGAGCGAGCGATGGGTTTTGCTACGGGTACGACGGCAGTAGCTTCGGTGTCAGAGGCTTCACGTCATCAAGTATTGGGTCAAGCAATGGACTTGAATTGCTTGACATGGATTGTTAGCCTTGGATTGGCTGAGCAGCGTCGGATGCGATCGACGGGTGTTACTACTCGAGCATTCTTGAGCTCTTTGCCTACCGGGTCGGTGGAGGCAAAGGTTGGGGGCGAGGCAAGTGGAGTTCGTCATCCTTGGACATCATGGGATGTCATAGAAGAGAGTGTGGAGCTTGCAGCTAGAACTGCAGAAGTTTTACGCACAGTAGCGGTGGAGGTTGTTGGTGGTGAGCAGAAGAAAACTGCTCCACAGGCTGCAAGATAGCAGTCAACGACTTCGTATTCTACCCCTAGCATGATAACAGAGGATACTTGGGAGCCGGAGATTGGATCCAAGCTTATAGGAGAGGAGAGACGAAGAGTCCAAAGATTCCTGAAGAGTTACAGGAATTGTTTTGCCTTCAGTATGAAGGATTTGGGTACCTTGAAGGGACCTGGTATACGGATCGACTTGGCTAACGACACGCCAATCTTTCGACGTCCTTACAGGTACAGTGATATGGAGAGAGCCTTGATCCAGAGTAGGACTCAAGACTTGTTGGAGGTTGGGTTGGTGGAGATGTCGCATGGAGAGTATGCATCTGCCACAGTTATGCCAGCCAAGAAGGATATGTATGGCAACTACACAGATAGACGGATGTGTGGGGACTATCGTCCTATCAATCGGCAGACGAAGTCCGATAAGTATGCCATGCTGACACCTGAGGAGATCTTTGATGCAGTGGGGCATGTGAAGGTCTTCAGTACTTTGGATCTTCGAGCAGGGTATCATCAGTTGCCAGTGAGAGAAGAAGATAAGTCCAAGACAACATTCTGGGGAATTGACTCTCACGGCAAGGATTGTTTGTATCAGTGGCGGTTCTTACCATTTGGGTTGAAGAACACCCCTGCTGAGTTCCAAAGGGTGATGGACAGAATCCTAGCAGGATTGGATTTTGTCAGATGTTATATTGACGACATCTTAGTCTATAGTGCTACAGTGGAGGAGCACGAGAGACACTTACGGGATGTGTTTGAGCGGTTGAGAGCTCATGGGTTGAAGTTACACCCTGGGAAGTGTAAGTTCTTCCGGAGTTGGTAGAGTATCTGGGTCACACCATCTATCTAGGTGGATTGGGTGTTCAACAGACGAAGGTTGAGGCTATCGCACGTATCCCGCGTCCCACAAATGTGAGTCGAGTTCGAGCATTTGTTGGTTTGGCAAACTTTTATCGTCGGTACGTGAAGGGTTTTAGTGCAATTGCGAAGCCGTTGACCAAGCTGATGAAGGTGGACCAGGAGTGGTAGTAGGGAGATGAGCATGAGCGAGCTTTTGTAGAGCTCAAGGATAGGTTGACATCTGCTCCCATCTTGAGGAGATCCGTTAGGGGGCGTCCTTTCCAACTGCACACAGATTGGAGTATGTTGGGACTTGGAGCAGTGCTGACTCAGCATGATGATGAGAAAAAGGAGTTCGTGGTGGCATATGTCAGTCGCTCCAATAATTCAGCGGAGGCGAGGTATAGTTCGTATGAGGAAGAGTGTTTGGCGGCAGTGTGGGCTGTTGCACACTTTCGATGTTATCTGTTTGGGAACCCCTTTACTCTCATCACTGATCACCAGCCGCTCAAGTGGTTGATGAAGTCCGACAAGCTTACAGGGAAGCTTGCACGATGGGCTCTGATCTTACAGGAGTATGACTTCCAAGTAGTACATAGACCTGGAGTTGCAAACCTAGATGCCGATGGGTTGAGTCGCAACTCGTGCACGAGTCAGCAGGATCAGACTGGGGCTCGATGGCATGACGAGGTTGATGAGGAGATAGTGCCAGGGTGGCATGCATCTGCCTTTCTTTGTGTGTTGGCCATGAACTCTAGTATGGAGGGTCAAGTCGTATCTTTCTCTGGTAAGAGAGTAGATGATGAGTCTCCAGATCTTGAGGGTGGAGATGGTGTTCCAGATCAGCGAGATATCCATGATGATGTGACCGTGATGGAGTATCTACGTACTGGTGTGGTAGTAGGCATAGTAAGTGCCAAGGAGCGAGATCGTGTCCTTCAACGAGCGAAGAGATTTCGACGAGAAGGACGACATGTACTTCGAGTGTGGGGTGATGGAAGGATACGGATAGTACCACATCCATCCCAGAGGGCACAGTTAGTACGACATGCCCATGAGGAGTTGGGACATTTTGGAGTGAAGCGTACACATAGCTTACTCCAAGGACAGTATTGGTGGCGTGGTATGCACATCGGTCTGCAACAGTTTGTCGCACGATGTGTGGTTTGTGATCGAGTATGAGCATCGTTTAATGCTCCTACTCCACAGTTACACCCTTTACCGATTATGGGGTTGGGTTACCGTTGGAGTTTGGATTTTGCGGGACCTTTACCGTTGACCGTACGTCACCACCGGTATGTGTTGGTGATGGTGGAGCACTTCTCCAAGTGGCTCCACCATCACCAACACATACCGGATTGAGTTGAGTGGCATTACAGACAAGGCGAGTGAAGAGACAGCGTATGCGTTCTTAGATCGAGTGCTGAGTCGTTTTGGAGCACCAGCTGAAGTGCTGACAGACCAAGGTACAGAGTTCCTTGGTGAGTTTCAGACCTTGTGTGATCAAGCGCTGATTGAACATCGGACTACATCTCGAGATCATCCTGAGGCGGATGGTTTGGCGGAGAGGGTAATTCGGACGGTGAAGAGAGGATTGCGCAAGTATGGCTTGCAAAAGGACCACTTGGGAGGCTGGGATGTGCAGTTACCATGGTTGGCTATGGACTACCGTTTCAGCCGACAAGCGTCTTTGGCTTCCTTCTCACCGTATTTTCTATTGTATGGTCGAGATCCAGATCTACCTTCGGCCATTCGTCGTGATTCTGTTGAGGTGCTGGACCTTGATGACCCGGATATGTGGGTGAGAGCATGTTCTCAACGAGCAGAGACATTTCGGAGAGTTATGCCTATGGCTTTTGAGAACCTAGCGATTGCTCAGCATAGAGACACGTTGCGATATGCGACTATCCGAGGAGGAGGTTATCGGCCGTCGATTCGCAAGTTTCATCCTGGCGATTATATCTATCTACAGCAGACTGCACCGACGACGTTGGACGTGACCGCAGGGCGCACTATTTTACGAGTGCGTGAGGTGTTACCTTCTGGAGTACTCATGTTAGAGGGCCGTGATGGTGTTGTGTGGAAGGACCATGTGCGTAATTGCGTGCCATGTCATCTTCCCAACATTTATGGTACCGTTGACCCAAGCTTAGCAGTTGTACGCGCGGGCTTGAGGTGTATGTTGTGTGGGTCTGCTGGTGGAGCAGCCCGTATGTTGGTGTGTGATGGTTGTTCGAGAGGTTGGCACATGTCATGTTTGACTCCACCTCTCAGTGTAGTTCCTACTGGACGGTGGGTTTGTCCTTGATGTATATAGCGGAGATAGTCGATTAGATCTTTGCGTGGTATGGATTGCAGACAGGCGACTAACGATGGGGCGATGTAGCACCCGGCCTCTTGATCCTTGCACCCATGAAGGTGTGTATCACGTAGTTGGGATATGGAGCTATCTGGAGTACACTTGTGTATGTGTATGACATCGTCCATGTGTTATGTGTATGTGTGGTGTATCTCTGACAGCGATGTATGTTGTGTAGCGATGTGTATGCGCACGACAGCTGTCACGTCAGTTTGGACACCCCGGCTAGGTTGACAGAGTGCGAAGTGGCGCATCCTGGTAAGGCCGTTAGTGCCGTTAGGGCGAGTTGGTGAGAGAGCCCACTAGGGGTAAACTTCGCAGATAAGGCTTGGAGGCCTTAGTTCTTTGAGTTGAACCTTCAAGCTCCAGGCTATGGTGGATAGTCTAGTTGAGTGTAACCCGGATTCTCTTCGTGCTTAGAGTGGGTTTGGCTTGACCGTTTGTGAGTAATCCTTGTTGTGGTGTTGGAGATGGTAATTTCTCTATTCAGATTATTGTGGTACACTTGTGTATGTGTATGACATCGTCCATGTGTTATGTGTATGTGTGGTGTATCTCTGACAGCGATGTATGTTGTGTAGCGATGTGTATGCGCACGACACATATGTCTCTCATTATCGACGTAAATCTACCAATGTCAGCAGCAAGTAAAGCATTTCACAGCACGATCGTCCATGTCGTTGCTATGTCGTGGACCGCTTATGATGTTCAACTAAACTTGTAGGAATGGAATTTTCTCGACTTGCTCCAAACAGGTTTCTGAGTACACCATTGGATATTCCTTGTCGAGATGATCAAAATTGATCTTTTCATTGTCATAATGGAGTTAAGACGACGGACTAACAGACAGTTGAGACTTTTAAGATTTTACACGTCACGATGCTGATGGGACGTCTGGTAGGTTGACATCACATCCGGGACATTGATGAGACAGAGCGCTTACATTGCAAGATGCTGATTAGACAAAGACGAGGACGAGAGTTTAAGAGTGTCACTTAAACACGTCACAATGCTGAGATGACATGTTTAAGTGACACGACGGCTTGACACTTGGCAGTGGAGCACACGTTATCGTATAACGTGTTTTTCTGTCTAGGAATACACGGGATATATGGCTGTGCAGAGGTATGTGGATTGACAAGGTTGGATCTAGATCTGGATGTTTTCACTCAAATGTTTCACTATCTACTCTTCTAGCCTGAGTGACCTTGTATCCGCTCGTCTCAAGTTTAAAGCTTACTACGATCCAATGTTACGTATAGGTTGCATAAACTTGTGTTACAAACAGATCTTTTGTATTCTAACTAAAAATACTCAGATCTGTATTATCTAACTGAAGTTATTCATCTATATCACTGGAAGCCTGACTTCTGAATAGCTCCCCAACGACGCTAACTGGCCATCAATCCAACTATCACAACTTCATAGTACAATCAGAAGATACTAAGATCACTCAATCAACTTGATAGAGTATCGATACAACTTGCTGTACACCCTGGTCTATCAAGTATTCCAGCAAGGTAAAACATGCATACTCCAAAACACTATTCAGATCTCAATATAGCATCAACGGCGGTAGTACCTGGCAGCTCCGAGAACCCAAACAGCGGCTTAAGACTCATGGTGGCTCCGTTCTCCTTCATCACCAAGAGCTGAAATCAGCCCCACACCTTCCAATGTCGAGTTGTATGCAGGTATGGCAGTTTCAGCAACGAACTTCTCTCCAAATTGCTCGAAAATGATCAAATTGACAATAGATCATACCGAAAAACCCGAAACTGCTAATAACAGAAGTATTTTCAAACTTTGAGACCTCAGTCCTTCCAAACCACTCGACCAATGATGATCAAACTTCACAGGAAGCTTGATTGGACCCTTCACTCCTACCCTGAACAATTTTCAGGTCAAGATCTCAAACCAATTCTCAGATATGGATCAAACCGTAATCTGTGCTAACTTCAGAGCTTTACAGACCCAGGTACATTTGATCCAAGATTCTGAACAAACTACTCGACCATTTGAGGTGAAACTTCTCAAGTATCTTACTGATAAGACATTCTTCAATCTTGGAAAGTTTCAATCAGAAATTCGACTCAGATCTTAAGCAATAGCAAACTATCCATGGCTATCACAGTTCGCTGTCCCCGTCTTATCCCATCTGCACTTCTCAATTTCAATCGGTCGGTTCAGAATCCAAATCGATCAAGAACCTGACGAAATTGATATCAAAATGACCAGCACGTCGTCAGCTCTCCAACCCAACAGACAGCTCCTCAAAACTCCTCGCGAGTCTCTCGGGACAACCAGAAACGTAGCAGTAGGTACGAATTTCACCCCCCTCCACTCAATCGATCATAACGCGCTCATACTTTCATCAAATCGATCGATTCTTCAGCCCAGATTGTAGCCCCGGTCGAGAGCTCTCCAACCATACCCTTCGTTTCGCGAATGGACCTCTGAAGCCTCCAGAAACCACAGAAACATCGCGAGGATCAGCTAGAACACCATTGGTTCAAAAATGGACCAATAAGAGCAAAAAGAGCTTTACTTTTTGTCTTTTCTCCTCTTAACTTTTCCCTTAGAACGAATTTTTACTCCCCAAGGAGACACAAGACATCAACAACACTCTAAGACCTCAGAAAATCCTTCAGATATGTCGATGGATTCTTCGCGGTCCATAACTACACAGAAACGCTCAACTGGAATGAAACCAGTGAGCCGTAGACTAATACAACGTCAATATTACAACTTGGAAACGTTCTACAATAAACGGTACGACAAAAGGAAACGGTGAAGCTATCACTCGATTGTAATATTCTTGCCCGAAGTTTCTCACGATCCAAGCCCCATGATTGACCTTCGGTCGGCAATGACACCGGACATCGACCCAAAGGTTGAAAAGAACGTTCGATGGATAGTTGAGATCCATTGTTCCTCACAACAAAATGTACACCGTCGTTTCCCAAGTCTCTCCGTATGTTACGATCGGAAGGATCATCGGAAGCTGTAACTCCATCACTCTTCCCATGAATTCATCGTCAAATTATGCAACTAACCACTGTCGAAAGTGATCGCGGTGGATGCAATGAAGCTTGATGTGAAACGGATTCGGGAAAGGAAGATCCGGAGCCGGTAACACACCTCCGTCCATAACCACCACTCCTGCAGTTCTTCACTCCTCCATGCAGACCACCGAGAACCCTTACGAATCACCCGCTGAGAGAGAATGTCGTATGGACCTTCGACCTACCATTTTATACACAATTGCGACGACAAGGACCACTGAAGTGAACGCGCACAGATCGATGACTTGGCACATTCCTCTACCGTGCGATCACTTAAACAGATAATCACAAACGTGGCACTCATCACACCGTTCGGCGAGTTACGTGATACGGTTCACGAAACACAGAAAAGAAACACAACATAGGTTACACAGGAATTTCACACAGGAGCCGAACCACAACACGACAACGTTGTCGTGTCGGATTTTACGTGAAGGATGTCCAAGAAAATGCGAGGTTCCTAGCTGTGGAGATGTAGTGTGTTGAACAAAGAAGAGAAAGAGAGAAACAAGCACGAAGACGAGCGTCGTAATATATACCAACTTCCAATGTATATATACTACCGGTTCTTTCACCTTAAGAACACAAAACTGAGAAACAGACCAGAGCGGTCTGTAATCTGTTTCAAAATCCTCTAAAACAAATCCTTGAATCTCAACCTAGACCCAAAACTATCAAAGGGTAGCTCAAAGCAAAGAAAACATCCTTTTGCTAACAAAAAGAGTTGCACCTGTATCACACGGTTCATACTTAAGTCCAAACAACATCCATGTACAAAAGTAGTTAGAGAACAAGAGAAGTTTTCCAGTTCGTTAGAGAACTCAAAAGAGTAAAACCCGTAGCGAAAGCCGTAAGCGAACTCGTAAGCTGGGCCCTAGCTTGTTTTACCCATGAGTGTCTTTGTAGCGATAAAAATCGAAATTTGATTTTCATGTAAGAGCCGGTCCACGACACGACAACGTGACATTTGACAAGTTTTCATGAGTATCACATGGCGCTTGCACACGATGACACTTGGACTTTTATACAAATCTGTGAACACTATAAAAGCTGAGGTTCTAGAGTTCAATCTACAGATTTTGAGTCAAATGTCGACAGTTTTAGCTTGGATTTTTAGGACTTGGGAGACTGAGTTAGGACTGCACGAGGTCTCGCATAGTTTTTCATCTTCAGAGATCACAATGAACGTCAAACGGTCATAGAAGTCGTTACAGAAATCAAAATCAAGAGTTTTTAATACCGTTGGATATGTTTTTCTGAGCACATTTTGTCGATACGAAGAACGTAAAGTTTAAACTTGAGGAGAGGAAGTTACAACCATTTGAAGTTTTTGACTTTTTGGCGTTTGAAGGTTGGAGTTTCAAACTCAAACTTGACTCCAAGACTCCTAGTTTTGGAGGCTAGGAGTCCAAAACTGTGCGAGCCCTCTTACAATTTTTAATTTTGACTCGGGCTGAAACTTCAAACGGCATAACTATATTTGTGGAAGTGAGTTGGACGCATGAGTTGTATTATTGGAAAGAACTTATCGAAAGCTTTCTAACAAGACCAAGAACATGTTATTTGGATGAGAATAAAGGATACTAGGGGGTTTGAAGTTTGTCTTGAGTTTCAACCTCTAATCCAGAATTGCACGAGCCGTAGCGTAGTTCTTCTTTGGTAGAGAAGGGTATGGGCAAAATAGTTCGAGGTGCTATAACTTTGTGTAGGGAGATCCATTGAGAACATTCTAGGTACCATCGAAACAAGGTTTTTGCATTGATCGTGCGTTGCATTTCAAGTATTAGTTTTGATAAATAGGATGGAAGATTTTGGAGTTTGAAGGTTGCGGATTTAGAGGTGAGAGAGTCAGCAGAAGACATATTGGATACAGTTGAAATCAAGTTTTTGAGGATTATGTGATTGTAGCATTAGATCAATGTTTTAGGAATTTGTGTGAAGACATAAACCAATGAGTCTGTTTGTAAATTTTGTGAATAATTAATAAATTTTTGGATTGGAAGTTTGGATTCGTATGCTGTTGTTCGTGTTTCTCGACCTTACACAGTTTTCACAACTAGAGATTATGTGTATTCATGGATACACTGTTTGTGTTGTACGATACGACATGTGGTGAACTTGACGTGGAATTTCCGAGGTGAAAAGTGACTAAGATAGAAAAAGAGAACGAAACCATAAGTGGAGATAAAAGGGAGATGGAGCTAGGAGCTCAAGAGGGAGCTATAGTAGGACTCTGCGACTGCACAAGTATTTTAGATATTTATGATGTTTATGAAATAGCAACAAGTAGACAAACGGAAGGAGACCTTAACGACGAAGGAACTTCAAGCTGTTGTCAACAAAGTCGATCAATTTGACGAGAGAAATATCTCCAACTACTTGAGGCATTATGTAAAAGAAATGGACCTGAATCGGGTGCTAGAGGATGAAATGATCAAAATATCCGAGCTGGCTGTGGTGCTTGAGATTTGTGATCACATGAAAACGTTGAGGAAGCACTTTGACAATGATTGGAAATCATTTTCACGAGCATTGGAGGAGGAGTATTTCTTGGAAGACTCAGAGTGAGTTACCAAGAAGTCATTTCTAGAGTGGATCTAATGACTTGACAAAGATTTACACATCATCAAGTTACTTAGAGAATTTGAACAAAAGTTCTCTCGACTAACTAGTACGGAGAAGCTGACGTTGTAGCTTAACAACACAGAGTTATTTCTTCAAGCTGTGAACGAGAAGTTACAAGAGAAGTTCGAGGTGCTTCTCGATGAGGACGAAAGGACTTATGAACGAATGAAACAAGTAGTAGTCGAGTGTTATGATCCATTGGTCTACTTACAATGCAAGAATGAAGATGAGAGAATTTTGATCAAAAGACCGACGTTAATCGCAGCCACGATTGTACCAATTGCTCTACCACCATCGTTTGATCGAATGTTCTCATAGTTCTTGCTACACAATCTCCAGTTGTGCGAACTTTGATCATAGTATCAAAAAAAGGTGACTTTGGTCTTGAGGAGGTAATGCAACGGATGCAAGATTTGCAAATCAAACTGACGAGGTTGGAAGAGAAGGGATTGTCGTCAAAAGATTGACTTATGCTAAAGCAGACGTGAGTTCACCTACGAGCCAATTTCATTCAAATCTCTCAATTCATCTGATGAAACTTAATTTTGTCTTCAATTTCTTGAAGAACTCGGTGTTCTGTTCTCGATGGATCCAAGGATAACAAGTTTGGACTCTAGAATGGTCTGAACGGTCCAACTCTCCTTTGCACGTCATTGAAGCACTCCAAATCCTCTTCTCTATGTCTCAATTTCTTCCAGAATACACATTACGATTTGCCTCTTCACGAACGGTCTTAACTAGTGCATAGCCTGCACATATCTAAACCCAATGACGCCTTGTGTGCTTGCATTGAACCTCTCAATCTCCCAAACCGTCCGTTGATAGATCACATATACAAGCTAACGCTTTAAACTGCCCCCTTATTTCAATTCACAATATGTGAGTTTTGTCCAGATTATGCCCAAACAGCCCCCTTGTGCCCTTAGTATAGCACTAGGAACTACAAATATCCAATTAATAACTGTAAGCTAAGGCTTAGCTTGATTTTTCCTCATCATTATATGCCCAAATGAAACAAATGAAGTAAAGTGGGAAGAAGACCAATATCTACTTACAGTCCCACTGTCTTCTTGTTGAGGATGACGTCTTTTGCTGTGGTAAGAAGCAATCCACCAGCTTCTGTGTACTTCAGGTCTTTCCTCTCGAGGTAATCTTGGAGTTAATTATCACCCATTGTCCCTTTGACCAAATGAGCTTTTACAAGGGTTCAGTCCTGTGCCGACACTCTCATCGCTTAACTCCTCGACTTCCTGCTTGGTACTCAGTCAACTTCTATAGATTACAACTTCTAGCTTCTTCTGTCTTTGCTTCGACTACTTTGACTCAAGGGACCAATCTCCCATGGACAATCTGTGCGTGGATCCGAAGTGCTCCACTGGATGAGACAAGCTTGGACACTGCACAACTTCTAACAATCACCACCACTCGACAAGAAGACTTCTCATGCACAATGGGTATGAATTTGATGAAATTCAATCCTCAGAAGACATAGACAAAGCTTCTGTAAACCAAATCTTCAATCCCTAAGAAGAAGTTACATTGGCTTCTGGAAGCTACTCCTTCAGCTTCCTGTCACTACTCCTCGACACAGCAGATTAAACAAGACTACACGAGGATGCCGTTCCTTGTCTACTCTGTCTATTCTTGTCTACACTCCCACGATCCTCTCTTGGGTGCGGATGTACAGAACTACTCTATGCGCGAATGTATTTTGTGTGTAGCTTTGTGCTTCTGTCCATGTGACAAGGTTAGTTACAGTAGGAGTAGGGAAGACTTTCCAAATTGAGAGGAACTGAAGTCCAAGAGGTGGTGGCCATCTGACAGTGTCTCATTTCTATCCTCTAGATTGTGGTTGTGATTCGAGAGAATCCCCCTCTTAAGGTTAAAGACGGTTGTATAAAATTGAGATTGATGTTGAGTTTTGATATCCTAAAAGTAGAAAGAGGAGTTGTCAGGTTAAAAACAGCTAACTCCGATTCCTTAAAAAGTAGCTTACTAATGTTCCTACCTATTCTTGGTCACCAAGTGTGACATCCATGGGATCCGCACATTCTGACTACCTAATTCATCTTCTGATATCGTGTGCTGCTCTACTGGTACCTCTGACGGAGTTGAGGTGGCATCCGTTGTCGCGCTACTTGACGACTACATGCTACACTTCTACTCTGACACTTGAGTTTAGTAGTTCTAGAAGTTAGCTCAATATTACTTCTAGTCCTTTATGCATATGTTTGACACCTTTGCATATGGTGTTAACACTATTATGTTATATATTTTGAATCTTAGTAGGTTGATAGTATGTTATTTATCTTGTTCAAGCACTCATACGTTTGTGCAAGTGATTTCATACTTATCTATGTTGTCAAAGTACATAACTTTAAGTCTACCATGTGGATAGAGTTTAAGCTCATGGGTTGTACTTACATGTCGTCCATGCACGCTTTCTAGCTTGTTTAAGTTATCTTTCACGGTTACGTGCTATTTTACATGTCTTCGCATAAAGTTTAAGGTTTACGCTTGCACTTTAGAGGCTTGACGTGGTAACCTATGTGTGAAATTAAGTTACCACGTGGATTGGGACACAAAAGGACAAGGAAGTAGAGCTGTGAACTCTCATTGATCTATTTTTGTTCTTTGTGAAACTCTAAACTTAGAAGCAGGGTCTTAAAGAGAGTTCGAGCTTTTGGTAGAGGCATTCGAAAATCTGAGAATATGGGATGAGAGCTCGTCGTGCTTGTCACTGTCAGTGAAAATTTTGATCAATTTGGAGCAATAAAGAAGGAGTTATGTCAAATTGAAGTTCGGATTGGGTTAGAATTGCATCACAGTTTTAGATGTCGATTGCAGCAAAATAGAGATAATCGCTTCAAACCTTTGTGGTTGCGTTCAATGTCAGCAGGGCTACGACTGTCCAAAAAGTTTCATGTAATTTGAGTGAGTGAGTAATTCAAGGCGATCGCTGAAGAAGAGAGGGTCTGAAAGACTCTCAATCTAGAGCAGCAACTTCAAAGCTCGAGATCAGGAGAACTGTGTACAACCAGCAAGTCAAATTTCACACGGATGTTTAGCGTGCTGTAGACTCCAAATCTTTTAAGAATCACCGAAAGTTATCAAACCAATTATCTGTTCTAGGTCAAAGTAGACATCTGGGTGTCAAAAATTGCCGTAATTTTCTTACTCAAAATGTTTTTGCCCATATCTTAGTGCTCAGATTTGATCTCAAGTTGAAAGTTTGTATGTGTTCAATAGAGCCTCCTTTAGATATAGGAGAAGTTTTGAAGTCTAAAGTATCATATGTTTCATGTTCTTGAGTGTTAAACTTCATCATCTGACCTTATTACTACTAATTAGTCCTGATTTTTGCTTTCTGAACGTATTAGAGGATCCAATAGACCTGTGTGAGTGTTTATAGTGCCACGTTATAACTTGAAGCCTACCTCTTGAGTAAACAACCGCAGCTAGATGCCCAACGCTTTCATGGATACACACTCTGACATACTTCTATTTTTGATGAACTCGACGTGAAACACCTAAGGTGAGAGTTGTCTTGAGAATGTTACATGGTAAGAGATCATGACGAACCAAGGATCATCAAGTGGAGGTGTTGCTGCTGCTCAGCAACCTATTCAGTTTGATGTTGCTAAGATGAAGATGTTCTAAGCTTTTCACATGTTTATGCAGCAGCAGCAGAGCATAGAGAGGAAAGAGGTATTAGCAACCAAGGCGTTGCAATTAGTGATGCACAAGATAGACCAATTCAAGGAGACAGATATTTCCAAGTACGTGCAGTACTATGCTAGGGAGATAGAGGTGAACAAGGTGTCTGAGAAGGAGATGGTGGAGAACTTTGAACTTGCTGTTGTTCTTGAGATTCATGAGCGTGTGAAAGAGCTCAAACAACAGCAATGACAAAGTTGGGAGAGCTTGTGCACCTTGAAGGAGGAGTACTACACTGAAGATTCAGAGAGGGTGACCAAGAGAACATTCTTGGAGTGGGTGATTAAGCACAACAAAGGTTTGTCTGTAAATGAGTTGTTAGGGGAGTTTGATCGTCAGTATGCTCAGCTTTCTAGGACAGAGAAGCTTACACTAGAGGTGGAGAAGGCGGAGCTTTTTCTACAAGCAGTGGACGTGACAGGAGAAGCTTGAGTTGTTGTTGGAAGACAAGAGTGAGGAGAGAGGATTGAAGACTGATTGGAAGGAAGTTGAAGAAGCTATCTCTTTGCTGACCAAGAGACAGAGAAGAAGAGACAAAGTGGTGGTAAGTGAAGTAGCACCTTTGTTAATTCTAGACAAGCAGTTGTCTACTAAGCCCGCCTTGGTAGTTGCTAGAGAGGAAGACTCGCCACTAGATGAGTTGATTAAGGGTATGAAGGAGCTTAAGCTTAAGCTCATTAGGTTAGAAGAGAAGGAGCAAAATGTACAGCCTGCTATGCAGAGACCGCATATGAGAGAAGGCTTTGTTCATTGTTGTATATGGTGCCATAGCCTACACCATGTAAGAAGAGATTGTGGGGAGTTTACAGATGCTATAAAAGATCTTATCTTCTTCAAAGACGGTAAGATCTATTTGAGAGAGATTGGGATGATGAAGGAAACCAACTTTGGCAAGGGTGGTATGAAAGAGCTTGTAAATGAAATGTCTGCATCACATGCTGTTTCTCTTGTGGAGTGAAAGGAAATGGAGAGAGAGAAAGAGACTACTGGGTTGTGGTATGATGTAGTGAGATCCGTAGCTAGAACAGAGCTAAACAAGGATGTGCTACGGAGGGTTGACAACTCAATTCGAGAAGCTACAGGATGGAATGACCATGTGGATACTATGTCAGTGTATGCTTATGTTGCACGAAGTCATCATGAGACTGTACTAGAAGAAAAACGCAGGAGGGAGGACGCATGTGAGACTTGTACAGCCAAACGGCCTACCACGAGGAGTGAAAGGACTAGATCAGAGACAAGGCAGGAGACAACACCTACTCGGGGGAGACTATGGAGGATCTACCACCTACAACACCAAAGGAGAAGGAGAAAAGTGAGAAGAAGGATAAGACACCTACATACAAACTTCAGTATGGCATTGAGATTGCTACAGACCAGAAGCAAGTGTTAGAGAATCGAATCTTGAATGGAAAGGTTGAGTTTACTTTGGGTGAGATTCTTGGGACAGCAAAGCGTGAGTTCCATGAGGTTATCATAGATACCATCTAGAGGAAATCTCAAATTTTGTATGAAGCATCTACGCTTAACGCTCTAGGGACCAAACTGTCGGAAGATGAGGAAGATGAGATTGTTGATTACTGCTCTCAAGTATCAGAGGGGAGATCGTATCAACACGTGAGGTTTGAAGATGAGGTGGAAGCATCACAAAAGAGTCATTACTCTCATCGCCATTGACAAGAGCAACCACGAAGACCTTAGTGAAGCTGGGAGATCTAGAGGAACATGTGATGACATTGGTTGATCATGGCTCAAAGATTAATCTAATGTCTAAGGAGCTGTACAAGCGTGGGAGGTGGCCCATAGACACCGACCATGGATGGCTTATCCGTGCTACCAACAACCAGAAGAGAGAACTCTATGGTGCTTGTTCCAACATCAAGGTAACTGTGGGTGATATCAATGATGTTCATAATTTCTTTGTACAAGATATGTCAACATATCCTATCATTCTAGGGCAGCCTTACATTACTGCTGTTAGAATGGAGACATGAGTTATGGATGATGGTTCAGCCTATGCTAAGATACGTAGTAGAGATGGCAGAAGAGCAGTTTAGTTTTTGACTGTTGCTGCAAAACATGAGAAGAATCGTAATAGCTTGATAGACCGTCCACTACCTGAGATTACTCAGGAGTTTAGAGAGTCTAGGGGTTTTGACAGAGTGCCATTGAAGAGCGAGACTTCAACGGTACAATAGAGATAAGATTCTCGTCTGATCTCATAGAGCAAGAAGTTTTATCCACTAACTTCTTAAAATTGACATCATGTGGATCAGTGTGTTATAGGAAGGTTGAGAATCTAAAGGTTTGAGAGGTAACATGTGAAGTATATACAACAGTCTTTGCGGGATAGTAGAGAGTTAGTGAGAGATGAATACATATCTGGAGTGTTTGAAGAATAGTATTTGATAGATACTATAAGGGAGATGAAATCTATATTAGAAAGCTCTATAGATGATGTAGATAGAGTGATGAGAGTGAGCTCCAAGGAGCTTTATGATGTAACTGATAAGTTTATAGATCGACAAGAGGTGTATGTGGAGACCAAGTACAAGTCAGTGGCAAAGAAAGTTTGTCTTTACCACTCAACTACACTCAGAAGATGGATTGCATCCTGATCTCAAGGTAAACTGATGTCCTACTTGTCTATGATCATGCAGTATGAGCTTCATGCCCACTAACTATACTTGCTATTGCGAGTTAGCAGGTAGTTGAGTTGCCACCGGCTTCACTTTCTTCAATACATATTTGTACTTTGCATGGAATTCTGCCTCCTGAGGAAGTGCACACCAACAAACTACTTCCCCTCTCCCATTGTTCTGCATCGGATGAGGAGAGAATCGCAAATACGTTGCAATCTCCTCATCTGTCGAGAGTGGATGGAGATCACCATCATACCATCTTTTTCTCTCATCAATTTGCTTATACCGTTGTCGTGTCAGATTTTACGTGACGGATGTCCAGGAAAACACGAGGTTCCTGGCTGTGGAGCTGTAGTGTGTTGAACAGAGACAAGAAAGAGACAAACAAGCATGAAATGAACGTCGCAATATATACCAACTCCCAACGTATATACACTGTTGGTTCTTTCTCCCTAAGAACACAAAACTGAGAAACAAACCACAACGGTCTGTAATCTGCTGTAAAATCCCTTAAACGAACATGAATCTCAACCCAGACCCAAAACTATCGAAGCGTAGCTCAAAGCAAGAGAAGCATCCTTTTGCTAACAAAAAGAGTTGTCTCGTTATCACACGATTCAAGCTCAAGTCCAAACAACATTCATGTACAAGCTCTTAGCTAAAGCTAGCTACCACAAGCTGTACATGATCAACTAGAACTCTAACGGACTCAAAAAGTCAAAAACCGTAGCGAAGGAACCGAAAAAGTATATCTTAGAACTTTCTCCTTTCGCCAAATGGTCTTCAAATGTCGATAAGGTCTTCTTCCTTGACTCCGTTGGTCCAAGAAACCTACAGATCCAACTCCCAACAGCCGAGATATCACTAATTTTTTATCACAGGTGACCGAATCTTCAAAAACTCCTCCCTACTGCTTAAAACCGCACACACCGTCCAAACGGAATGCTTGATCTGATATCCATCTTTTCTGGTAGGTAGATCTTGCTATCATGAACCCAACGAGACTCCAAACAAGTCGTTTGGAGTTCCCTTTGCAAAACCACACAAGAAATTTGATCGCAGGTTGCAAAAAACTGACGTAAATCGACTCTCAACGGCTCAAACTCGCTCACCACACCCAAACCAACAATCCAATCCACATACAGTCTTCTCCGTGCGTAAGTAAAGACTCCCTGATCGCATAAGCACTAAGAATGAAGAGCTTGGCTCATCGATCGTGAAGAACAACCCAACTTCAGATCGTAGATGAACGAAAATCTGACGTAAGCGCTTCCCTGCGAGTCAATTTCACTCAGAACTCCTAAACCGTCCAATGAAACTTCGTATCATCTTCAATTTCTTGAAGAACTCGATGTTCTGATCCTGATGAATCCAAGGACAGCAAGTTTGGACTCCGGAACGGTCCGAACGGTCCAACTCTCCTTCTCATGTCACTGAAGCACTCCAAAATCCTCTCCCTGCGTCTCAATTTCTCCCAAAACACACTCCCCGATCTGCCTCTTCACAAACCGTCTTAACCAGTGCGTAGCCTGCACAGATCTGAACGCAACGATGCCTTGCGCGTTTGCATTAGACCTTCTAACTCCCAAACCGTCTGCTGAGAGGTCGTAGATACAAGCTGCCCCCTTAAGCTGCCCCCTTACATCAGTCGCTGTACGTACAAGTTTTCATAGATTTCTGAGGAAGGGCCTCTTACGTCCTTAGTATAGCACATGGAGCTACAAATACCCTGTCAGCAAAACTAAACTAGGGCCTAGCTTGATTTTATCTTCTTCCGAATCTCGTAACTTCTCCACTAGACGTCTAAATGAAGTAGACGAAGTGCCCATCTAAAGTTGACAACGAGATCTACCCATCGATGTAATGAAAATGAAGAGCCGAAGTTGTGTCAAAAGCCCGTAAGCTGGGACCTAGCTTGTTTTATCCATCTTTCGAATCTCGTAACTTCTCCACTAGGCGTCCAAATGAAGTAGACAAAGTACATATGGAAAGCTGACAACGAGCTCTACCCATTGATGCAATGAAAGTGAAGATCCAAAGTTGTGTCAAAAGTCCGTAAGTTGGGGCTTAGCTTTTTTACCCATGAGTGTCTTTAGAGCGATAAGAGTCGAAATTTGATTTTCATGTAAAAGTCGATCCACGACACGACACCGTCCAACCAACTAGTAATTGACTGTACAGACACAAACTCTTCAAACAAGTCAGAAACTACATCATCTTCATGTAGAATCTCTGCACGTCATAGCTCTGATATCTATTTTGCCATTCATTTTTTTGTATTTTCTTCCATATCCTCAACCCTTGTAAATTGACTCCACTCATTGCTCTCAAACATCAACAATCCTTACTATCAACTATATACATACACATGTCTCTGAACCCATGTACATATTTCTCATCTGACTCTTCCACTTTATGTATAAACTCTGACGGGATCTCAACAGTAGGTTCTATACCCATGTCATCCTGCTCTGCAGGAGTGGATTGCAAAAACCCTTACATCTCTTGTCTGAAAATCTCTAAAGGTTTGTCGATTCCACTCATGTCTTGAACGAACAGTAAAAAATTGTACTAAATACTTGTCATCAGGACTCCGAACTCTGACATAATGAGATCCATCATTCATCACCTTTGTCTTCATTCAAACAGCGGTGATGTAAGATTGGCCCAATATGACAGTATAAGAGAAAGAAGATTGTACAAAGAAATGTTCATCAACCTCTACATCTCCAATCCTTACACGCATATTAGGACGGGCTCCGTATAACTCACCTTTTTGATTATTTGCAGCACAAAGTACCCAACCATGATTCCTTTCGATTGATCATTGTCTCTTCTCATACACCTCTTTTGAAATGATGTTGATTTCTGATCCGTGATCCACAAGTGCATATATCGATTCAGAAAGTCCTCCAAGTCAAACCTACATCTCCGTTGTCGCTCATGCCTAGTGATTCTGTTTGAAATCACTGTATGTGCTTGACTTGTCCTCCTCAAATTCTTCATCTTCATTCTCAACAACAACAGGACCAGCAACCCATGCTTCACACTTGACATCTTCGAATCCATCAACGTCAACAACATCCACCACTCCAACCATTTGACTAGTTACTTGCTCTATCAACAATTGTCTCTTTCTTTTCATGATATCAATTATCAACTCATGAAATTCTCTTTTTGCGATACCAAGTACCTCACGAAGAGAAAACTCAACTCTGGCATCTAGAATGCATTGCTCCGGAACAGTACGCAAGTCTGTTGTTATTTTGATGTCCGCATCCAACTTGTAAGTTGGAGCTTTCTCCTTCTCTTGTGTTAGAAATCTCTTCACTCGTACTCTATCAATAGCAATAGCCTCCTATGACAAATCATGTACACCTTCCATATGATCCACTGCAGGTGGTGGAATTGTAGAGATAGAAGGTACATCATCTGCAGTAGGAAACATACCAGTTGGTATCGATCCAAATGACGATGGCTCCGCTGCTCTTCTCCTCATAACTCTTCGACGGTCATTGTCATCAAGTGCTCTTGCATCTAAGTCAAAAGCATCCCGCCGTCTTTTGTCTTCCACCATGGCATCTTGTTTACTGCTTGCTTCTAAAAATGCTCGAACAGAAGTTGCATCTACAGGGTCTTCATCCAGTAGCTCTCCTAATGCTTTCTGTGCCTCTCTTCATCGTTTCAACTGAAACTTCAGCAGCTTGCTCAACCATAGTTGGATTAGAGCACTTTAACTCTTCTTGTATATACATCAACTTCTGCAGAGCTCGCAGTCATTGCTGTAGTGTTCACACCAAAAAGTGCTGGAAGCAAACTCCTTATTCCTCCTCTTCCAAAATACGTGTTCAAAGGTTACCCAGTGGCGGTTAGATGCAACCTGTTGTTTTGATAATTGACCACGCCCTCTCGCAAGGCAATCGCTAAGTCTTGACAATCTCCTTTGAGATGATTTGGACTGTCGTACCAAATACACCTCCTGGTAAAGATTCCTCCTACAGTCCAGCACATGGTGCTGCTGGTCGCTGATCTCTTTTCAGATTTGCCATCTCAACTCTTAAATCTCTCAACTGTTGAGTAAGCTATTCAATCAGGTTATGGTGATTTTGATTCTCAACAAGACGTTGTCTAGGACCTCTTTGTGCTTGAGCAGGCATTACAAGTGCCTGAGGAATCACTACAGGTACTTGGGGAGCTATAAGTGGAACTACTAAGACTTGAGAGGTCACTCTCTGTTTTGACAATGTCTCTAGTTGTCCAGCTACTGCCATCCTGCCACGACGTTGTCTTACAAGAGTAGATACTACTTCTTCCACTCTCCTCCAGTTAGATGTAACTTCCCCTCTGCTCCTGAAACAAAGTCTATCTATTGTAAACTCATCCATAGTCCCCAAGTACAACTCAATCTTTTTAGAAAGCTGCGAGTACATCTTTTCAAACTCACAAATCAACTTATTTTTCAATCTCATGGTACGTCTATGCTGACGGTCTATCCAATCAAGGAACGTCCTCCTGGTAACTCTATCAGAATTTTCTTCTAGAAACTCCTCTCTCAGTCCACGCTCAACAAAGTCCATCCTCCTAGATGTCTCCTCTGTAGATTTCTCACTTTCTTCATCAGTTCAAGAACAACAGTCAACTCAAATTTCAGAATAACCTCAACCTCAGGTGCCTTGACCAGTTCCATCACCCACATACTCCCGCAGGTACTTAGTAACGTCTCTGTCATCAAATCCCTCACATCTACCAATAACTGCTTGGAGCACCTTTGTAGATTTCTGCTCAAGTCCTCCAATTGCAAGTTGCTGTTGAATCAGAGCAGCCAATGCTTCAAGAATCTGAGATGTATCAATAGCAGGGTGTGCACTTGTCATTGGAACTACAGTAGGTCCTCCTTGAGAGCCAACTCCATCTTGGCCAAGAGTCCCTTGAACAGGAACACCTTGAGCAGCAGTAACATCCTGGACGGCGTCCATCTCATTCATCTGACGAACGGATACAAGTTGACAATTTACAAGGATCCGGTGAAGAGAGAAGTAGCCGAAACCGTTATGTTGATCTTGAGTCCGAAGAAGACGACTTACTTGTCAACTTGGAAGGTCTGTTTCTTTGAGAACATGTTTGCAGGGAAGAAGACGCATTGGACAAAGATCTTCCATGACGAAGTGCAGCGGTTGTGGACGAAGCAAGACTATGTATACTTGGGAGGATTTGTATCTATTTTCTACTTCGGAATGGACTGGCTCAACGAAGAAGAAGAGAAGAAGCTGGGATTCGGTTTGGACGAAGAAGAAGTTCAAAACGATGAAGATCATTTGGCAGTACCTGCGGAAGAAGACAAGGTCCCAAGTGAAGATGCGGAGCCAGTGGAGACTTTGGTGCAGGCTACAGAGGAAGCAGAAGTAAGATAGGAGGGTGAGTTACTTGCGGAAGAAGTACCGTTTGTTGAAGAAGAGTCGGAGGTACACCAAAGTAAGAGGAAGAGAAGTTTGATTGCCACTCTCCAAGAGAAGCCGAATATCAGTAGGAAGGTGAAGTCGACGAAGAAGGAGACGATCGACTTAAGCAGCGAAGAGGTGAAGATGGAAGGTGAAGCTACTCTTGAAGAAGGGATTTCAAAACCAGCAGCATCTGACGACAATGATATTTTCCGAAGGACGATGCTCTATGATGAAGAGGTGGTAGTACAAGTGTTGAGACTTCTTGAAGAGAACCAGACGGAATGTGAAGAAGAAGCCGGGAAGAAGATATCTTTAGCGCATTCGTCCATTTCAGCAAAGACAATTGGAGAGAGGAGAAACATAATCTTTGTCAAGAGGCGCAGAATGTGACGAAGGTAAGGTTGGATGCGGAGAAGGAGAGTGAAGACCTTCGGAGGCAATGCGAAGAACTTAAGGTGAATATTCGTAAGCAAGAGGAGGAGCTGAAAGTGTCAATGAAGGACTGCACAGAATGAATCAAGGAGTTGACGAATCAGAAGATAGACATTCTTTGAAGCAAAGACGAATATCAAGGAACAGTTGCTGAACTGACGAAAGAGAAGAATGATCTTCAAGCGAAGGTGGATGAAGACGAAGATCTTCGGAGGAAGTTAATGCCTGTTGTAACTGCTTAGGTGACTTCGAGGTTGGACACAGAAGAGTATTTTCTTCTTTGGATTTTGAAGACAAGGTCGGTGCAAGCGGAAACAGATTCGGATGGTGTGAAAGCAAGGTTGTCGCAACTTAGACAGAAAATAGACAGAGAGATAGACGAGATTAGAGCGAATGTAGAAGTTCAGTTAGAGGAGATCAGAATACAGTTAGGATTAAGAGAGTGGGTCAGTGAAAAAAAAGGATAGATCATAGGGTAGAGAAGATCTTCCGACTTCTTAGGAAGAAGATCCAATAGATTCGAGAGAAGGAGTATTGTGGTCCCCACAAATTACAGGATGCACGAATTTTTGAAATTTTTAAGAATAATAACTTGTTTGTATAACTGAAGAAGCGTTGTTACTTAAGGTTACGACTTCCTTAACAGGAAGATGATCTTAAGAGCTGTTTGTAATAAGAAGTTGACTTCTTCGGAAGACGACCGTCTTCGGAAGAGCGTCTTCTCAGTTGCATCTTCAGAAGATGGGAAGACGGCGGAAGATGAGAAGACGGCAGAAGACAGCGACCGCGAAGAACCAACCACGAGTTTTCGGGTAAGACAGTAGGTGTACCTACTGGGGCGCACCGAATAGGTAGGTAGGTCAGGAAGACACCCAAGGTCGAGAACCCCTAATCTGCGGGGAAGATGCATGAGGAAGCACATTAGGCGCATTCCAACTTCCCGCAGCACAGTGCGCTTGAGAAGATCGATTGAGAGAGTGAGCTTCGCGAGTTAGCATTGAGAGAGGAATCGAGTGAGACATCGAGGTAGGAGAGAACAAGTTGGCAGCTAGGCGAAGGTTGAGATCGAATTGCTGGAGCACAAACAGCAGAGAGAGCGAAGGCGTTTCTGTGGAGCTTCCGAGAAGCTGATAGTGGAGAGTGACGAGTAGAAGCGAAGGTGGAATCGAGGTGTGGACCGAAATTGACAGCAGGCGCAGTTGAGAGGAGTCGCATTGGAAGCTAGGACAAGAGCCAGAAGCGCGCGGAGGTCGAAGGCAACTCGGGGAGCCGAAGAAGACTGTAGAGGTTCTTTCCCCTGTTCTTTCCCCTTCCCACTTCTTCTCGCCATTGTCTGGTACTCCCCGCGCTTCCTTGATTGTGTGCAGGCAGCCTGATCGATTACCCCCACCCCCCATTCTTTCTATTTGAGACATTGGGCGCGGAAGCGCTACCCAATTTCTGTCAAGACATCTCCTCGCTTCTTCCCGAGCTCAATTCGAGCTTCCCTACCCCTAGTCCTCAAACTGGAGACCCCAACTATCAATTTCTCTACCCTACTACCTCTCTACCCCCGAAACTTGGAACAGAAGACGATTCGGAAGATGGGAACATCTTCGGAAGACGCTTCTTAAACTTGACTGTCTTCGGAAGACTGTCTTCGGAAGTCGACTGAACACCATTCGTATCAAGAGTGGATTTGTGTTGCTTTTGTGTTAAGAGAGACTTGGTACGAATCTTGAGTGGCGTGGTGAGTTGTTTTGTTATTTCGAGAAGTTGGAAGTCGGAAACTAGGCCTGTGCCTCCCGGTCTTCCAAGCTTCTCAACTCCCCATCTTCCTAGAGAGACTAGAAGACTGGAAGGCTGGCAAAATGAGCGAGAAGACGCGAGGGTCCATTCGGGTCTCTTTTGTCCGATCCATAGCAGCCGTTCCTTCTTCTTCTCGAACTTAGAAGAGAGTTGTGAGAAGTCTTGCTGGCAGAATCTGGAGAGAATGATCGAGGGTCATGTCTTCCCATCATGCAGCAAGCTTCTTCTGAGTGCGTATGAGAGGTGAGAAGTCAGAAGAACAGAGTGCAGTTGTCTTGAGTCTGTTGTGAGGATAGATTGCGCGTAGGAAGACGAAGACATGTGAGACCAGTGAAGGGAAGTCTGACTTCGGGAAGTCTTCCGAGAAAGACATTTAATCAGAAGCTGTCCCAAGTGTCTTCTCAGAGGCCACTGTCACCGCAGGAGCCCGCAACCATCTTCTAAACCTTTCTTATACTCTACTTCTCGCATATCTTGTATCTTCTGATAGGAAGTAGGATGTAATGCAAGGTGGGTTGTCTTCTTGGTAATCCATGCGAGGCCTTGCTTAGATAGGATTGTTTAGATATAGCTCGGAAGACGAGAGCTATCTAGGAAGTACTGTTAGAATCCCGGAAGACGGAGTAGCTGTCTTTTGGAAGACTAGTTCGTCTTCTGAGAAGTAGAAGCTAGACTGTGGGCATTCGGGAAGGACTGAGCCTTCAGCTCATAGTAGGTGCTTGTGGTTTAGTGCAACAGATCTTCCAGGTATGTCGATGCATCCGCGGGGCTTGGTGTTACCAGCGGCAGAATTGGCCGAGGCCACTCCTTTCCTCAAGGAGTTGGGTCTCGACTTCTTCCTGTGGGATTGGAACCTCGCAGATCAAGGGCTTCTGGAGGAGGTGTGGGCAGCGTTACCACCGCGTAACCGTGTACTTGCGAAGGCAGGAGTAGCTCGGGGAAGACCGTCTTCCTGGACTGAAGACTGGTGGCGTAAGACGTTTCACAGGCCTGAGTCCGAGAACCGAGGATATTGGTACGAGAAGAAGATCTTGCCTAGGATTGTGAGTTCGTGGCATGTGCCTGGGAGCACCACCTGCCTTTTCGTGGAAGACAGGCAGGGGAGGAACGGTTAGAAGATAGAATCTTACCGGGAGCCGAAGAAGCGCCTCTTGGCGAAGTTATTTCTGCATTACTTTCCCAAAGGGAAAGCGCAGAAGACAAGGTACTTAGGAGATCACGACGTGGAGTTCCTGGAATCAGTGTGGGATGACAGAGTGCCCATCTACTGGGACGCGTACATCCACAATTACGTACAGACGGAGCTAGCATACTTGGGTACCCCGGCGGGAGGACACCTGACGCCCTTCCTCTTCTACTTGTATGTAGCCATGGGGGATCTTAGGGAAGATCAGCTGGCAGTGTATGGGTCAACGGAGCGACAGGAGGTGAAGGAGGAGACCTCGGAAGACGATGACCGAGAGGCAGCAGCAACGCCCCCTCCCACTCTCATGCCACAGCTGAGGCCCGGCTCTCACCAGAAGACGCTTCTGGTGAGGGAAGATGAGTCTAGTGGGTCGGAAGACGTCACGCCACTGAGGAAGATGGGTCCCAGAAGTGTACCGAGGACACCCATCTCTCTCATTCACTCAGGATCGGAGTCCGACTCGGAAGAAGACCTGCTGAGTACCCGATCGGAGCAGAAGACTGCTTCTACAACGCCTGGGAGTCTTCCGAAGACTCCAAAAGACGAAGGATGGATGGGCGCTCCTGCTGCGATGCGAGGAAGCGCAAAGAAGAGAGCCGCTCCTGCCATGAGGAGTCTTCCACCCCGCATTGGAAGCATCCATTGGAGCATCCACTCTCTGTTTTGACAATGTCTCTAGTTGTCCAGCTACTGCCATCCTGCCACGACGTTGTCTTACAAGAGTAGATACTACTTCTTCCACTCTCCTCCAGTTAGATGTAACTTCCCCTCTGCTCTTGAAACAAAGTCTATCTATTGTAAACTCATCCATAGTCCCCAAGTACAACTCAATCTTTTTAGAAAGCTGCGAGTACATCTTTTCAAACTCACAAATCAACTTATTTTTCAATCTCATGGTACGTCTATGCTGACGGTCTATCCAATCAAGGAACGTCCTCCTGGTAACTCTATCAGAATTTTCTTCTAGAAACTCCTCTCTCAGTCCACGCTCACCAAAGTCCATCCTCCTAGATGTCTCCTCTGTAGATTTCTCACTTTCTTCATCAATTCAAGAACAACAGTCAACTCAAATCTCCGAATAACCTCAACCTCAGGTGCCCTGACCAGTTCCATCACCCACATACTCCCGCAGGTACTTAGTAACGTCTCTGTCATCAAATCCCTCACATCAACTAATAACTGCTTGGAGCACCTTTGTAGATTTCTGCTCAACTCCTCCAATTGCAAGTTGCTGTTGAATCAGAGCAGCCAATGCTTCAAGAATCTGAGATGTATCAATAGCAGGGTGTGCACTTGTCATTGGAACTACAGTAGGTCCTCCTTGAGAGCCAACTCCATCTTGACCAAGAGTCCCTTGAACAGGAACACCTTGAGCAGCAGTAACATCCTGGACGGCGTCCATCTCATTCATCTGACGAACGGATACAAGTTGACAATTTACAAGGATCCGGTGAAGAGAGAAGTAGCCGAAACCGTTATGTTGATCTTGAGTCCGAAGAAGACGACTTACTTGTCAACTTGGAAGGTCTGTTTCTTTGAGAACATGTTTGCAGGGAAGAAGGCGCATTGGACGAAGATCTTCCATGACGAAGTGCAGCGGTTGTGGACGAAGCAAGACTATGTATACTTGGGAGGATTGGTATCTGTTTTCTACTTCGGAATGGACTGGCTCAACGAAGAAGAACAGAAGAAGCTGGGATTCGGTTTGGACGAAGAAGAAGTTCAAAACGACGAGACTCAAGACATTTGCACTCTGTTCTTCTGACTTTTCACCTCTCATACACACTCAGAAGAAGCTTGTTGCTCGATGGGAAGACATGACCCTCGACCATTCTCTCCAGATTCTGCCAGCAAGACTTCTCACGATTCTCTCCTAAGTACGAGAAGAAGAAGGACTGGGCTACTATGGGTTGGACAGAAGAGATCCAAAATGGACCCTCACGTCTTCTCGTGCATTTTGCCAGCCTTTCTAGTCTTCTAGTCTCTCTAGGAAGATGTGGATTTGAGAAGCTTGGAAGATCGGGAGGCACAGGCCTAGTTCCCGATTTCTAACTTCTCGAAATAACAAACAACTCACCAAGCCACTCGGAATTCGTACCAAGCCTCTCTTATCACAAAAGCAAAGCAAATCCACTCTTGATACGAATTGTGCACAGTCGACTTCCGAAGACAGTCAAGCTACTGAAGCGTCTTCCAAAGATGTTCCAATCTTCTGAAGCGTCTTCTGTTCAGGGTTTCGGGAGTAGAGGGATTGGGCAGCACTTCCGCGCCCAATGTCACAATAGGAAAATGAGGATGGGGAAATTGAACGATTTGGTTGCCTGCAAACCACAGAGGAAGCGCGGGGGATATCAAACAAAGGCTAGAAGCAGTGGGGAAGGGAAGAGAACATGGGAAGAACCTCTACTGTCTTCTGTCGACTTCTCGAGTTGTCTTCGTTCTTCCGTGCGCTTCTGGCTCTGGTCCTAGCTCCAACGCGATCTCACAAGGCTGCTTCCGCGGTCAGCTTCTGGCTACGCCTCAATTCCACCTTCGATTCCACTGAGTCACCCTCCAATGTCAGCTTTCGAGAGCTCACAAAAAACTGTATTCAGCTCGACACTCTTCTGCGCTCAGCAATTCGACTTCACCCTTCTTCTAGCTTCGAACCGATCCTAACTCCACTCGATTTTACTTGTTGGTTTCCTCACTCAAATCAACTCGCTGTCTGAATCGATCTTCTCGGTCTCCAATCTCTCGATGCGGGAAGCAGGTAGGTCTCTGTGCTAATGCGCTTCCTGCGCATCTTCCCCGCAGTTTAGAGGTTTCGACCCTCCTGATCTACCTAACCGATTCGGTGCTACCTGGTAGGTGCATCTACTCCTTACGTGGTTAAGCTTCCATGGTTGCCATCTTCCGGAAGATGCGTGTCTTCCATCGTCTTCTGTCTTCCGAAGACACCACCGAGAAGACGCTCTTCCGAAGACGGTTGTCTTCCGAAGAAGTCAACTTA
Source organism: Asterella californica (assembly GCA_036924285.1). Lineage (NCBI taxonomy): Eukaryota > Viridiplantae > Streptophyta > Marchantiopsida > Marchantiales > Aytoniaceae > Asterella > Asterella californica. The sequence continues at coordinate 46,421,114 of JAYKYS010000003.1, read as the reverse complement.
TTATTACAAACAGCCCTTAAGATCATCTTCCTGCTAAGGAAGCCGTAATCTTAAGTAACAACGCTTCTTCAGTTATACAATTAAGTTATTAATCTCAGAAATTTCAAAAATTCGTGAATCCTGTAATTTGTGGGCACCACATACGCCCACCCTCACATGTTTGCGTCCCCGCAAACATCAGTGCTTCCGCACTTCTGTTCACGTCCAGTACTTCTTGACACGCCACCCATTTACACGAGTGGTCATCAACGTACCGTCTAGCTCTTCCAACTGTAAAGAGCCGTTGTCGAAGACTTCCAAGACGCGGTAAGGGCCCATCCAGCGAAGATGAAGTTTCCCAGGGAACTTAATATGTCGATTGTCGTAGAGAAGAACTAAGTCTCCCATCCACGACGGTCATCTTCTTCAGCTTGCCATCATAGTTCACCTTACGTTGCGCTTGTACTTCGTACGTCTTCTCCAAAGCTGCATTCCTGTCTTCTTCAAACTCTACAAAGTTTAGAAGACACTGCTCCTGACTTTCCTCTTCTTCCGTGCGTTCGGTTACTGCTAACTTATAAGTAGGGACCTCTAACTCGATGGGCACAATAGGTGTCATGCCATAAGTTAGATAGAAAGGTGTCTTCTGGGTCGTGACTTTGGGTGAAATCCTGAAAGCTCATAACACAGACGGCAATTTTGTGTCTCAATCATACGCATGGTTAACAGACCTTATTCAGGATATTACACAGAAGACCATTCGACTTCTCTGTCAGTCCGTTTGCTTTCGGGTTGTACGGCGTCGTCTTCCGATGCTTTATCCTGAAGTATTGGGTCAGGAGGAAAATAGTCTCATTTAAGAAATGAGTACCCTTATTTGATACCAATTCCAGCGGACATCCATATCGAGTGATGATGTTGTGCCAAAGGAACTTGACTACCACTGCGACATCGTTCTTCCTTGTGGCTTCGCCTTCCACCATCTTGGTGGTATAGTCGGTAGCTATTAAAATGTACCGGGCTCGTGTTCTTCTAGCCACCGGGGCGATAGGCCCCACAAAGTCGATTTCCCACTTTTCAAAAGGAGCAAGCGGAAGAATGGGAATAAGAGGCCACCTAGTAGTAGTTGTCGGTCTTCCCATCCTCTGGCACGCATCACATTTCCTGATCTCCTGAAAAGTGTCTCTGTACATGGTCGGCCATCAGAATCCGGCGTCCAACATTTTTTCACTGTGGTCTTCAGCCCGTAGGATACTGTTGGTCTTCCAAGAATTTCCTCAAGTCCTTGAAGATCGACTCTTCTGTGGAAGTCACAAAGACTGGATCAGAAGATCTAGCCTCGTCTTCTGGGAAGTAGGTGGTACGCCCCCCCTCAGATGAAAGTGTCTCTGCGAAAACTGAAAACAACTTCTCATCAAGGAACTCGTCTTCCACTTCATCTTCTCGTCGTTCTGTCTCCAATCGGGATAGGTAATCAGCGTTAACATGCTGTCTTCCAGGTCTGTACTCAACTGTGTAAGTAAATTCCTGGAGTAGAAGAATCCACCTAGCTATCCTACCAGACAAATTTGCTTTCTTCACAAGATGTTTTAAAGAAAAATGATCCACATAGAAGACAAACGGGTTGGCCAGAAGATAGTGCCTAAACTTTCGACAGGAGTAAATCATGCCAAGACACTCCCTTTCAGTTGTAGAGTACTTCTTCTCTGCATCACTGAGTTGTCTTCTCGCATAGTAGATGGGATAATCCTTCTTCTTCTCATCTTTCTGACTCAACACCACCCCTATGGCGAAAGCAAAAACATCCACATAAATATGGAAGACTCTCTCCCAATCAGGTGGCCTTAGGACAGGAGATTCCGACAGAAGCCTCTTCATTTCTTCGAATGCTTCCTGCTGCTCAGAAGACCAAATGTATGGTTCGTCCTTCTTCAGCAACTTGGTGAGTCTTCCTGCTATCTCTGCGTACCTGTCAATAAACCTCCTGTAGTATCCTACGTTGTCCAGGAAGCTTCTCAACTGAGTCAGGTTAGCAAGTGAGGGAAGTTTCATGATGACTTCCACCTTAGCATAGTCGACTTCTATACCTCTTCCGGAAATTCTATGTCCTAGCAAAATTCCCTCTGACATACCAAAGAAGCACTTCTCAGGGTGAAGAGCCAAACGATGTTCTCTACACTTCAGAAAACACTTCCTTAGAAATATCAGGTGGTCTTCTTTCGATCCAAACATACAGAAATCATCCAAGAAGATCTCCATGAAAGTGCGAAGATACTCCTTGAAGATTGTAATCATCAATCTCTAGAATGTGGCGGGCGCGTTGCACAAACCAAACGGCATTTGATTGTACGCGTATGTGCCCCAATCAGTAGTGAAAGTGGTTTTCGACTTGTCTTCTTCTCTGATTGAAACTTGGTTGTACCCAGAATACCCATCCAGGAAGCTATAGAACTCATGTCCTGCTACCTGGTCTAACACAGAATCAGTAAATGATAAAGGATGGTGATCCTTTTTCGTGATCAAGTTCAGCTTCCGGAAGTCCTGACACACTCGGATCTTCCTTGTCTGCTTCTTCGACACGATGATAATAGGGGCTACCCACTCACTACTAAGCACTGGGAAGATGACTCCCGCCTTCAAGTATTGGTCGATCTGGTCCTTCACCAGAAGCGAGTACTTGGGGTTGAGCCGATACTGCCTCTGTCGTGTAGGAACAACGCCTTCCAGCAAGTCAATGCGATGCTCTTCCAACTCTCGAGGTATGCCCTTCATGTCTTCGATGTCTCCACGCTGTCGAGTTGAGAGTCTTCCTTGGGGAGGGCGGACCTCTTGACTGTGATCGATCAGAGAAAAGCGACCAGAAAGGAAAATAGGTTGCTACCGACGATGAAATCTCAAACCACAGCCTCTTGTGCCCACCGATTGCAAAAACAAAACCCTCAAACACACACTCAAGTACACAAATAGGTCTCTCAAGATTCAAATAACTTTATTTCAGTGTCGATGCATCATCAATCTCTTCAGCTGTAATGAAAATCTCTCTCTCTTCCTCTCATGCGTGCCTTTCTCTCCCGTCAATCAATTCTCAACCAAAAGTCTACCAAGTACGTCTCAATCCGAACCTAATAGTGAAATTTGGACCCCTGAATCTTATTCCTCTCTTTGTCCAATTGAAACCTTCAGAAAATCTGATCCAGCGTCGATCAAAAGTCATCTGTAGATTTTCAAACGATCTCTCTCAATAAAACTGCCTCCTGAGAGTAATTTCTCTTCAGAACAGTTTATTAGACAACGTCCCAGCTTAAAACTCCTGCCCCTCTCCCTACGATGGTCTCCCAATTCAATCTGTCCCCAATTTGATCTTTCCCCAGCCTCTTAGCTCCTCTTGCGTGTCCTCAACTCCCAATCTCTAATCCTCCTCCTTCCGCTTCAGCTCTCTCCGAAAAAAATTCCTTTGCAAAACTATCCCATGATCCCAAGTCGCCGCAGGTATTTTACCTAAAAGTTAAAGCCTCAGCTTAAGCTACCCCCTGCTGTCCTTATAAGCGCAATCACATATCAGAAGCATGGCCCTAGCTAAGCTGCCCCCCTACTGTCCTTGTCGATGACCCCCTCTTAAACTCTAATTCTCCTCCTTCCGCCTCCGCTGTAATCTTCCGCTTCAAGCTTCCGTTGTAATCTTCCGCTCCCGCTGTAATCTTCCGCTTCAAGCTCCCGCGGTAATCTTCCGCTTCCGTTGTAATCTTCCGCTTCAGTTTTCCGTTGTAATCTTCCGCTTCCGCTTTAATCTTTCGCTTCAGTTTTCCGTTGTAACCTTCCGCTTTTGCTGTAATCTTCCGCTTCAGTTTTCCGTTGTAACCTTCCGCTTCCGTTGTAACCTTCCGCTTCCGCTGTAATCTTCCGCTTCAGTTTTCCGTTGTAACCTTCCGCTTCCGCTGTAATCTTCCGCTTCAGTTTTCCGTTGTAACCTTCCGCGTCCGCTGTAATCTTTCTCTTTAATTTTAAAGCCCCATCTTAAGCTGTTCCCTTGCTGTCCTTATGCGTACATAATAATCAACAAAAGTTTCCCGTACCCTCGATGCCATCTTGATGTCACCCTGAATATACTACAAGTCATCCAATGTAGGCCGAAGCCCCAACACTTATGAGGCTGCCCCACAGGACTTACAGCCCCCCATATGCGCACCAGGTATCACCCATAGTATATTCAGGATGGCATGCGAAGGCTTAGGCCAGGAACCCCACGATTAAGGGAGATATCAGTCTCTCGCCCCTAGATATGCAGGACGTGGCTGCATATCCAACATAGACTCCCTTCCAGGAGGCCAACATGTCGGAATAGGAACCAAAGGCCAGGGGGGATTGATCCTGAGACCACTTCCCTCCTAGACAGGCGCCCTATCACTGGGATGGCCTTTGGTTCCGTTCAAGAAGGTAAAAACTTTTGTACATATGTTTTCCTGAAGAAATTTTCATGTAAAGTCTTACTAGCCTTTCCTACGCTAACTTCTCTATACAACTCTGTTTTTAATGAACAAGGAGTCAAAACTATAGTATTTGTGAACACCTACACGCTCACACTATAAGATTCTGAGTTCGAGTCACGAGCTAGAATCGACGGATTTCCCTCTTTCACATATTTCTCAGTCTAAACCCCGTGCTAACTATTATTTAAAATACTTTCTGTCAAAACTAGAAGCACGAGGTCGCTCTCCTCGTCGAGCTCTACGTTCTGGAAACTTTCGCCCTCGTTCAGGGTGATATTTCAATCCAAGCTAGGGGGCAGCTTGTCAAGCACCACCCCAGCTTAGCTCCTGCCCAGCTTAATAAGCTACAGGGCAGCTTCTTTTACACAACAGAGAAAAGATCTCTTTGCAACTAGTTTTCACTGTACAGACCTATGTACAACACGACAACGCGAAGACATCCTAGAACTCCGTTAGAAGTTATCGAAAGTCTTCCAACTATTGGCCCTCGATCACCTTGGAAAGCTTCAGCTTCTTCCCAAGAGCAACCTCCATTTCTTGAAGATCATCCGTGTTTACCATTCCTTCAGTGTGACTGTACTCACTGGCACCAAAGTATTCCGGTTCGGAAGCTTCTTCCGGTTCAGATTCGTCTTCTGGAAGACCAACTGTCGGATCTTCCGAAGGGAAGACGGTACTTTCGTCTTCTGGAAGACCAACTGTCGGATCTTCCGAAGAGAAGACGGTACTTTCGTCTTCTGGAAGCTCTCCTTCCGCAACTTCGTAGCACTCAATGTATCCACAGATCACTTCTTCTGCTACTTCTGTAATACACAAGTTATTCACCACAAACTCATTATATCGTTCATCACTGTCAGAAGACGCGGCTGAGTCTTCTGAAGTGTACCCCTCTGTCGTAGAAGGAGTTTCACCTTGGTGTCCAATCTTGATCCAAGGAAGTGAGACCTTGGTCTTCTCACGTGGCTTAGGTGTAGGATTGAGAAATCTCAAACGATGTCTTCTCCAATCGATATTTACATTTGCAGCATACAGCCATGGTCTTCCTATCAACACCTGATATCCAACCCTAGCTACAGGTCGCAAAATGATGTAAGTGAGGTAGAAAGATACTCCCCCAATTACCGTCAAGACATCTTTCAGTTGCTCCAAAGGTCGTCTTCTGGTCTGGTCCGCCATTCTGAGGATTCTCGGAGTAGGCTGGAACTCAGTGAAACCTAGGGCATGCGCCGTCTCTTCAGAGCTGGAATCAATGGGTACCTTCTTCAGAAGACAGCCATGGATCTCCATATCAAGTTCTGGGGCTCCCAAGTCCTCATGCTCTATCCTTAGGATCGGGGTGCTCTTGGGAAGTTTAGCAATTCTCCTCTTCCTCGATCCTCGAAGCACGGATTGTAATAGCTTTCTATAACCTGCGTTGTCATCCAACAGCTGTTGGAAGGTTACATCCGCCTTCTGGTTCCACAAGTCTCGCAAGAAGTCGTAAGGGGATCGTTTTAGAAGAGTGACTGGTGTTTCCAACAGAGAAGATGTAGTAGCTGCTTCCTTGGATGGAAGACCAGAATGGTGTCTTCCCTCGACTGGGGGCTGTTCCCATGAGACAGTAGCTGCCGTAGTCGGTGTAGAAAGCTGCTGTACTATCTTCCGTCGCTTCTCCATCTCTTCTTGCATGATCGCTTCAACTTCTTGTCTAATGTCAGGAGCAAAGTACTTCGGATCTTCTCGGTCGTAAGTAGGAGAAGAAGGCCGCTCAGGGGAAGATGACCTCTCCTTTCGCTGCTTCTTCTTCTTGATCTCCTTCTGGCGAGATTCTGACTTCCCTTTGCTTCTGGTACTTACCTTGAAGACTGCTTCTTCCATGACCTCTTCTGGGGCCAACTGTCTGAATCTGGGCTAGGGCTCCAAACAGTGCCATCCGCCAAAGTGAAAGAAGAAGCTGCCTCAAGTGACTTCGTCTTCTGAGCTACAATCGTCTTCTGCAGCTGAGGTTCCTTTCCTTCGCGCTTCTCGAGGTCTGGTTCGGCTTCCTCGATATGGAGACAATCCGTACAATCCCCAAGATCTTCTTCTACTGTGATGTGCTGTACCACCGCTAACTCGAGTTTAGAAGCTGATATAGCTTCTGCAGGAGGCGTGGTCTCTGCAAATCTAACCATTTGTCGGAGTCGTAAGGTCTGAGGACAATTTCCTGTGAAATGACCGGCTTCCTTACAGTTTCCACACAAGGGCACTTGCCCAATCTGTCTTCTCGGATGAGGACAGGTGGACCACCAGTGTCCTATCTCTCCACAATTATTGCACGCTCCAGGAAGAGGGTTTAGAGGTCATTGTGATGAAGAAGGTTGCCAGGGCGTTCTGGTCTGTACATTACTAGCTCTATCCCTAGGTACATAACGATTATATTGGGCGGGAGGAGTAGGAGTGAAGGGTTGTATCGTCTCGATTCTATAGCATGTTTCCCCACTAGGATCGTGTAGATATCCCTCATCGTCTTCTTCCCAGCCTGCCCAATTGATAGCTTGGTCCTGCGTACACTGATCTCTGGTGTGCCCGGAAGAGTTACAAAGGTTGCACCAAAGGTTTGGCCGGGAAGCCGTAGGTTGCTTCCGCTTGTCCTTCTGGTTCAAGAGATGAACTTTCAGGTCGGCAAACTGCTTCAGAACTTCATCGATGCGGGGATCAGGTGCAGACTGAATGATCTGAGTCTGAGGCATCTTCTGCACAACTTCCTCCCTTGCTCGTGTCTTCTCCTTCTTCTTCTTCCGTGTCTTCTTCTCTTGTTCAGATTCGGATTCTGAACTTTCGACAATAGACTCTTCAGAAGTAGAGGATCTTTCCGAATCACTGTTATCCGTTTCAGTGGACTTGGACTTCCTCTTGGACTTCCTAGAAGACTTCTTTTGCTTCCTGGACTTCTTTGAGGTCTTCTCTCTGTCTTTCGTCATATTCCTAGTGATGCTCGAGGTTTCATACTGCTCGGCATGCTTCTGTACTTCTACTAAATCATCACCTCCTCCTCTTCTGCAGTACAACTCCATATCCTGAGACAATCCTCCCAAGTACCAGTCCACGGCTTGCTGAGCACAATAACCGGGTCTTCCTTGGTTCTAAGGGATGTGATCCAGGAGGTCTTCAAACCTCTCGATGTAATCCCGCATTGTCTCTTTCTTCTTCCGTTTGAGCCTCTGAAGTTCTATGAGGGTCATACGATCATAGCCCACTCCTCTGAACCTCTTCAGAAAAGCTGCCTTCAAAGTAGCCCAAGCGGTCATTACTACACCATCATCCAACATTTTATTCATCCACTTCCTTCCCTTCCCTACGATCAAACTGGGAAATACACGGAGTCTGTCAGCATCCGAGTCTTCTTTGTTGGATCGAGAGATGATCTCGAACATCGTGATGAAGTCGTCCGTGTCAACATCATCGTAGTACGGATGGTACTTCTGCCGAGTGTGGGAAGCCATGTCGACTGTCGACTGGTGCGACTGTCAACTTCTTCCTCCCTCAGGACCAGGTGGTGGAGATGGTCTTCTCGAAGGTCCAGGCCTGTCTGAATCACGAAGGTCGTCTTCTGAGTCAGAACTACTGTCGATGTCACCTTTTGAGGCGTCTGGAACGATCTCCTCTAGTCTTTCTTCACCTTGAGAAGCTTCTTCCGCACTTGGGAAGACGTCTTCCGAGTAACCAGTACCAAAATCTACTTTGTACACGTGGTCATCCGGTTGGCTTCTGTCTTCTCCAAAGATTATGCTCGAGATGGAAGGCTCTTCCAACTCTACTGATCGGATCTTCCTGAGCTCTTCTTCTTTCCTTTGGTGTCTTAGAGATATCCGCTGCTCCCTAGAAACGGTTCGGTGGGGTGAATGTACCCACTCAGGATCTTTATCTGTGCGTCTTCTGCTTCTTCCTCTGGTCGGAGGCATCCACCAGAGAACTGAGAAGAGATGTCTCTCTTCTTCTAATACTAGATTCGACAGACCGAATGTCTGAGCAACTGGTCACAGGTTCAAAACGTCTTCTTCTCCTGCTTCCTGTTGTACTTACTGCAGTCTTCCCAGATCGAGTCTTCCAAGAAACTCTTGGAAGCGGAGAAGCGGCTTCTTCCAGTTCCCTCTAATGTATCTTATCAAGTTCTGGTTGCGGTTCCTGTCTTCTAGCAAGATAGAGTCCCACAACACATTCAACTACAATCGAAGTTAGTTTGAAATGAAACTAACTACTGGCACACAGATCCAGGAAGCTTAGAACAAAAGTTACTAAGTTGAAATCCCCGGCAGCGACGTCAAAAATGATGCTCACTATATGAAGTGTCGCAGGATTACTCCTTTTGCCCATTTAGTATACAAGATATCGTTCTCACAGAGGATTTGCACGAGTAACGCTGCTCTAAGTTCTAAGATCTATTCAAACACACAAACACACGTTGTCGTGTCGGATATTGCGTGAAGGATGTCCAGGAAAATGCGAGGTTCCTGGCTGTGGAGATGTTGTGTGCTGAAACAGAGACAAGACAGAGAAAAACAACAACGAAAACGAACGCTGCGATATATACACTCCAAATGTATGTACACTTTCGGTTCTTTCTCCTAAGAGCACAGAACTGAAAAACAGACCAGAGCGGTCTGTAACCTGCTTCAAAAGCTCCTGAAAACAACCCTTGAATCTCAACCCTGACCCGAAACCACCGAAGCTTAGCTCAAAGCAAGAGAAACTTCTCTTTGCTAACAAACACTAGCAATATCACGCGATCCAAACCCAAGTCCAAACCACATCCATGTATAAGCTCTTAGCTAAAGCTAGCTACCACAAGATGTATACAGCCAACCAGAACTCTAACGAACTTAAAAGAGCAAAACCCGTAGCGAAGAAACCAAAAAAGGCATATATGTGGACTTCATCCTTTCGCTGAACGGACTTCAGATGTCAATAGGGTCTCCTCCGCTGACTCCGCTAACCCAAGAAACTTTCGGATCCGACTCCTGATAGTCGAGATATCGCTGATTTTCGGTCGCAGGTGACCGAACTTTCAAAAATTGCTCCCTGCAGCTTAAATCGCACACCACGCACAAACGGATCGTCTAAACTGATATCCGTCTTCCCTGGCAGATAGATCTAGCTACCTTGAACCCAACAAGACTCCAAACAAGTCGTTGGAGTTCCCCTTGCGAAACCACGCAAGAAATTTGGTCGCAAGTTACAAAAAACTGACGTAAATCAGCCCCCTACGGCTCAAACTTGCTCACCACACCCAAACCAACAATCCAATTCACGTACAGTCTTCTCCTATGAGTAGATGAAGACTCCCTAATTGCGTAGGCACCAAGAACGAAGAGCTTGGCTCACCGATCGCGAAGAACAGTCCAACCTCAGGTCACAGGTGAACGAAAATTTGATGTAAGCGCTTCCTTGCGAGCCAATTTCACTCAAAACTTCCAAACCGCCCCATGAAAACTGATATCGTCTTCAATTTCCTGTAGAACTCGGTGTTCTGATCCCGTTGGATCCAAGGACAGCAAGTTTGGACGCCGGAACGGCCCGAACGGTCCAACTCTCCTTCACATGTAACTGAAAATCTTCAAATCTGCTTCCTGCGTCCCAATTTCATTTAGTACGCACTCCCCGATCCGTCTCTTCCCAAACCGTTTGAACCAGTGCGTAGCCTGCACAGATTTGAACCCAACGACGCCTTGCGCGCTTGCATTGGACTCCTAAATCTCCCGAACCATCCACCGACAGGTCGCAGGCGCAAGCTAGCCTCTTAAGGTGCCCCCTTGTCACAGTCTCGGTACGTGCAGTTAACTTCTGAATAATAAGAAGCAGGCCCCTTGCGTCTTTGATATAACGCCTGAAGTCCTAAATACCCAGTCAGCAAGTAACTAGGAGCCTAGCTTGATTTTACCTTCTTTCGAATCGCATAACTTTTTCTTTGGATGTCCAAACGAAGTAAACAAGATGCCCATGGAAAGCTGACAAAGAGCTCTACCCATCTATGTGATGAAAGTGAAGATCCAAAGTTGCGCCAAAAGCCCGTAAGCTGGGGCCTAGCTTGTTTTCTCCATCTTTCGAGTCCTATAACTTCTCCACTAGGCGTCCAAACGAAGTAGATGAAGTGCCTATGGAAAGCTGACAAGGAGCTCTATCCACTGGTGCGATAAAAACGAAGATCCGAAGTTGTGCCAAAAACCCGTAAGCTGGGCCCTAGCTTGTTTTCTCCATCTTTCGAGTCTTGTAACTTCTCCACTAGGCGTCCAAACGAAGTAGATGAAGTGCCTATGGAAAGCTGACAAGGAGCTCTACCCATCTATGCGATGAAAATGGAGATCCGAAATGAAGCCAAAAGTCCGTAAGCTAGGGCCTAGCTTGTCTTTCTCACGAGTGTCTTTGGAGCAACAAGCATCGAAGTTTGAATTTCAGATAGGAGCCGGTCCACGACACGACATCCATCCCCTCCAAACCTGTGCATCCTCCGGTATGCACCAGAGATACCAACCAAGGAGTGGACCGACATGCACTTCGTCATTCCCATCTTGTCATCCTCCCTCCCATCTCAATCAACCTTATCCTCAAGTCCGCAACTTGATCGTCATCTTGAAGTTGCTACCCTGCCATGATCCTCCCTAGATCCATGCTCATCGACCTTCACCTCGAACCTCCCATCCAATCACCCTCTCTAAATCTACACATCTTCAATATGCGAAGACATAGAAAGAATAACCCATCATAACATAGAATTGTCTTCCATCCGTCTTGTAGAACCTCATCGTCGAGGTTTGTGACCCAAGTGTCATAGTAGACATCCCTCATCTTGCCAATCATCACTCGTATCTCGACTGTAACCCTCAACCTCAAGTCTGTACATGTCATCGTACGTATCCATCTCTTCTTTTTTTGTTTTCTGAAAAAAAAGAACCACACTACTGCAACAAAAATCCTCAACCCCAACCATCGTTATCCCGTTGTACAATGATATCCTCCTCAACCATCATCCTCCCTAATCTCTTCTTCTGAAAACCCTTACAACCTCCCAAGCATCATCCTCTCAACCTTCCTGAAAATATTTACAATCCCCCAAGCATCATCCTCCCAACACAAATCACCTTCAGCAATGACTTCTCCCCTATAAGCCATCGTTACCCATCATCCTATACCCGTAGCCTCCAGAGCATCCATCCACTCTCCTTCACCCTCAGCATGTCCGTCCTTGATGATGTCAATGATGACATCATGGACTCCTCTTGTAGCTACACCCAAGACCTCCCGTGATAGGAACCCAACCTTTGCATCTCGAATGCACTCCTCCCAACCTCCCTTCACATCCATCACTGCATCAATATCTGGTTGTTGTATATTTGCAACCAGATCAACCATGTCCACTGTCTGCACCCCAACCATCTCCTCCGGTTGTGAAAGGATCGCCCTCCATTGTCTGTTCAGGAAGGATAGTCTCATGTTGAACACTACCCTCTTGAACTTGTTTCCCTGAAGAAGTCTCTTCATGTCTCTTCTTCTCGCTCTGCATCGTAGATGCAGTATCCAACTTGAGCTCGCTTGGATCCACGTGCTCATCCGAATCATCCATATGAAGATCATGCTCAATCTCCTCCACCCTAGCACCATAACTTGTAGCTTCAATAGCTACAACTACATGTGCCGCAAAGAAATCATCCACAAACCTCTTCATCCCTCTTTTACCAACGTTGGCTTGAAGGAGAGTACCCGTACTTGTGAATGCAACCTTTCCATCCTCCCAAGAAATAACCTCACGTTGCAAAGACTCTGCAAAGTCGATGCAATCGTCCTGTTGATGGTCAGTACCATCACACCATATGCACTGATGTACCCAAGCTGGTTTGGGTACAAGCTCCATCTTGGTCGACGATCCCTTATCCTCCAACCTAGTAACCTTAGCTTGTAGATCTCGCATCTTTTGCTGTAGGTCTTCGGTGGTTGGATCCTTCTCCTCTACAATCCCAACTGGAGATTGAATTTCAGATACTGCCCGAATTGGTGTAGTCAGTGATGCAGATGTCAACCTTGTAACCCTTTCTTTTGTATGTCTCCAGACAAGAAGCTCAACAGCTTCATGCACAACCTCCCAATTTCTTGTTAACCCTTCTTCATCATCTCCATCCTCCAGAAGTAGCTCCAACTGCTCTTGCCATGGTTCATCAGCAGCTTGAAGAAATAATTCTGTCTTGTACGTCTCCAAGGTTAGCTTGTCCACCCGAGGTAGTTGAGAGAATTGTCTCTCGAACTCCTTTAACAGCTCTGCAGGCTGTAAACCCTTGCTGGATCGGTTGACCCATTCCAAAAACGATTTCTTGGTTACTCGATCTGAGTTTTCCAAGAAATACTCCTCCATTAGCGCATGTGAAAATGTATCCCAGTTCCTCCCAAAACGCTTTGCTAGACCCTTCACATGCTCCCTTATCTCAGGCACCGTAACGAGTTCAAATGTCTCGATCATCTCCTTCTCCGGTACCCGATCCAAATCCATCTCTGTCTTGTAACATCTCAAGTACTTTGAGATGTCTCTCCCATCAAATAGATCAAACTTGTCGATCACCCTTCCAAACGCCTTCTTCCCCAAAGCCTCCTTTTGTTGGTTCCCTTGCTCTTGTCGCATAAACAAAGTGAAGGCTTGAAACAATCGTGCAGTTGCTGCATCCAACTGCATCCCTGGTATACCTTCCGATCCGTCCATCCCGTCCATAGTCATGGCTCGTCCCATCCTCCCATCCTCCCATGATCCCAACCGTCTACAAATCCATCATCCCAGGTCCACAGCATCCTCCCGAACAACCAAATCCATCTTCATCCTCGTTCATGATTGCTGATCTCTTCTGCCCAGTTCTAACACACAAATAACTCCACCCCAGACCTTCACGTCGAGTTCACCACCGTTGTCGTGTCGAATATTGCGTGAAGGATGTCCAGGAAAACGCGAGGTTCCTGGCTATGAAGATGTTGTGTGCTGAAACAGAGACAAGACAGAGAAAAACAACCACGAAAACGAACGCTGCAATATATACACTCCAAATGTATGTACACTTTCGGTTCTTTCTCCTAAGAGCACAGAACTGAAAAACAGACCAGAGCGGTCTGTAACCTGCTTCAAAAGCTCCTGAAAACAACCCTTGAATCTCAACCCTGACCCGAAACCACCGAAGCTTAGCTCAAAGCAAGAGAAACTTCTCTTTGCTAACAAACACTAGCAATATCACGCGATCCAAACCCAAGTCCAAACCACATCCATGTATAAGCTCTTAGCTAAAGCTAGCTACCACAAGATGTATACAGCCAACCAGAACTCTAACGAACTCAAAAGAGCAAAACCCGTAGCGAAGAAACCGAAAAAGGCATATATGTGGACTTCATCCTTTCGCTGAACGAACTTCAGATGTCGATAGGGTCTCCTCCACTGACTCCGCTAACCCAAGAAACTTTCAGATCCGACTCCTGATAGCCGAGATATCGCCGATTTTCGGTCGTAGGTGACCGAACCTTCAAAAATTGCTCCCTGCAGCTTAAATCGCACACCACGCACAAACGGATCGTCTAAACTGATATCCGTCTTCCTGACAGATAGATCTAGCTACCTTGAACCCAACAAGACTCCAAACAAGTCGTTTGGAGTTCCTCTTGAACCAGTGCGTAGCCTACACAGATCTGAATCCAACGACGCCTTGCGCGCTTGCATTGACTCCTAAATCTCCCGAACCATCCACCGACAGGTCGCAGACACAAGCTAGTCTCTTAAGCTGCCCCCTTGTCACAGTCTCTGTACGTATAGTTCACTTCTGAATAATAAGAAGCAGACCCCTTGCGTCTTTGATATAACGCCTGAAGTCCTAAATACCCAGTCAGCAAGTAACTAGGAGCCTAGCTTGATTTTACTTTCTTTTGAATCACATAACTTCTTCTCTGGATGTCCAAACGAAGTAAACAAGATGCCCATGGAAAGTTGACAACGAGCTCTACCCATCTATGTGATGAAAGTGAAGATCCAAAGTTGCACCAAAAGCCCGTAAGTTGAGGCCTAGCTTGTTTTCTCCATCTTTCGAGTCCTGTAACTTCTCCACTAAGCGTCCAAACGAAGTAGATGAAGTGCCTATGGAAAGCTGACAAGGAGCTCTATCCACTGGTGCGATAAAAACGAAGATCCGAAGTTGTGCCAAAAACCCGTAAGCTGGGGTCTAGCTTGTTTTCTCCATCTTTCGAGTCTTGTAACTTCTCCACTAGGCGTCCAAACGAAGTAGATGAAGTGCCTATGGAAAGCTGACAAGGAGCTCTACCCATCTATACGATGAAAATGGAGATCCGAAATGAAGCCAAAAGCCCGTAAGCTAGGGCCTAGCTTGTCTTTCTCACGAGTGTCTTTGGAGCGACAAGCATCGAAGTTTGAATTTCAGATAGGAGCCAGTCCACGACACGACAACGTGTGTTGCCTAGAAATCCCGTCTTCTCACAAAACTACGCGTCTTCCAGACACTCCAAAAGGTGCTCTGGACCTAACCAAACAACTACTAACTAAAATATCACACAACTGTTCACAGAGAAGCGCGGGAAG
Source organism: Asterella californica (assembly GCA_036924285.1). Lineage (NCBI taxonomy): Eukaryota > Viridiplantae > Streptophyta > Marchantiopsida > Marchantiales > Aytoniaceae > Asterella > Asterella californica. The sequence goes on along the minus strand of JAYKYS010000003.1, from coordinate 46,406,078 downwards.
ACACTCTTCCTGCTTCCAGGTCACTTCTTCCGGTCTTCTCAGTACCGTCTTCCCGAAGCAATTCTCAGCTTTTGGGAGTTCAACTCGGCTTCTCGTACCTCTAGAAGATGGTCCTACTTCGCAGAAGTCGACTAGCACGGCTGTTACACCTTACTCTCACACTCACATTCCAACGGGTTAGATTAATCACAGGGTATATGCCCCCTGTAGCCTTCCCAGGCTTCTGACTACGGAAATGGTCTTCCTGCAGCACTACAACGACATTCACCTTCACGGAAGCTCAATAGAAGTCTCGGAAACTCACTAGAAGAAGGTTAGAAGATGGGGAAGATGAGAGAAGATGGGAAAATCCAAACAAGAGAAAACAAGATGAAAAGGGGAAATTAAGATTCCGACAAGCTTCTAGTCCGGATCCTGACTAACAAGCCATCCCTGCTTGAAATAGTTTGGGGAGGAAGACAACAAACATGTGTACAGTTACACCGTCTTCTACTTGAGGATGTCGTCTTCTGTTGTGGGAAGAAGGCTTCTTTCTTCTTCTCTTCGCTGCTCCGACTACTCTGTCTTCTGAGATCCCTTACCCATCAGACCGTCCGTTCGTAGATCCGAAGTGCTCTACTAGACAAGCCAAGCTGCAATTCCACAACTGTTGACAGTCACCGCCACTCAAGAAGAACACTTCCCATGCACAATTGGGAGTGAATCCAAGAAAACCCACCACCCAGAAGACACGAATAATGCACTCAAACGCACTCAAATTTGCATGCATAAATAAACACGAATAAATAAATAGCACTCACATTCCAACGAGATTAGATTAATCACAGGGTGTATGCCCCATGTAGTCTTCCCAGGCTTCTGTCTACGAAAATGGTCTTCCTGCAGCACTACAACGACATTCACCTTCACGGAAGCTCAATAGAAGTCTCGGAAACTCACTAGAAGAAGGTAAGAAGATGGGGAAGATGAGAGAAGATGGGGAAGAAGGGAAAATCCAAACAAGAGAAAACAAGATGAAAAGGGGAAATTAAGATTCCGACAGGCTTCTAGTCCGGATCCCGACTAACAAGCCATCCCTGCTTGAAATAGTTTGGGGAGGAAGACAACAAACATGTGTACAGTTACATCGTCTTCTACTTGAGGATGTCGTCTTCTGTTGTGGGAAGAAGGCTTCTTTCTTCTTCTCTTCGCTGCTCCGACTACTCTGTCTTCTGGGATCCCTTACCCATCAGACCGTCCGTTCGTAGATCCGAAGTGCTCTACTAGACGAGCCAAGCTGCAATTCCACAACTGCTGACAGTCACCGCCACTCAAGAAGAACACTTCCCATGCACAATTGGGAGTGAATCCAAGAAAACCCACCAAATGCACTCAAATAAATAGACACGAATAAATGCACCATATGCACTCAAATTCGCAATCCATTCCCCGAGAAGATGTCACATTGGCATTGGGAAGCTCACTCCCTCTACTTTCTGTGCCTACTCCTCGACACAACAGTCTAGCCAACAGGACTGCACGAGGATGCCGTTCCCTGTTCCTAAACTGTCCACTACCTCTATCTACATCTTCGAACCACTGCTGGTACCGAGCATGCGGACCCCTCCGGTATAATCCTAGTCTATTCGTATGTCTCTCACATCGGGTGTAGTGTGTGTGTCACTAACGAACTAGATTTCTTACTCTTCGATCCTACTTATGCCTCTACCACAAGGAGAACAGAAGGAACCACCACCAGGGAGAGAAAAGCTGCCCCTTCACATGCAATCGGTTTCCCCTTCCTGTTCTTGCGCTTCCTACTCTGCCACATGGCTGCCTAACTAATTTTACACTGAGAAATTACCACCCTTAAGATAGCATGTTCGGTCCTACTAAATTGGGACAAGGTTAACTTGTCTGCAGTGCTTTCTGCCTACTCTGATTGCTCGGTGGCAATCTCTACCTGATCTGCCCGGAGCTCCTAATGCGGCTTCTGATAAGGTAGGAAGCCCTGCGAACACCTCCGGTGTCACTGAGGTAGCTTCCTTCATAGTCGTCATTGGTCCTGCTGTCGCTGCTGCTACTTCTTCCTCGGCTTCTGACTCGACTTCTGCTTTTGCTTTTGCTTCGGCTTCGGCTTCAGAAGACGGAAGCGTCTTCTGAGAAGCGGAGTCGACTTGCGCTTCCTCGCTCTTCTGAGGCACTGGTTCGGTACTAGGGACCATGGTGAACTCATAAGGATCCGGAGAAGTCGCTTCCTCCACACGGAATACCTGGGAAGACGGTTCTTCTTCCTGTCTTCCGGGGCATCTTCCGGTGTCTTCTCGGCTTTCAACGCTGTCACTACCAAGTGCACAGCGAGGTCAAACTCCTCCTTCTCCAATCCGGATCCAGTCGATGGTGCTGGAGCTTGGGAAGATGCGGTTACAGGTGGCGGAATCAAGGGAAGACCATAGAGCGTCTTCACTCTCTCTATCTGCCGATCCAAATACCTGAACATGCTCTCCTTGCACTCGACCAACCTCGCTCTGGACTCCTCGTCCCATTCTCTAGCCAGGGTAAGCAACTTCCTACCCGCGGTGAAGTTGAACTTCTTCCGAAGCGCTTCCACCGACTGTGTAGCATCTCCTGCGCACGAGCTTCCGCTGCTTCTCGCTGCATCTTCTCAGCTGCAACTCGCGCTTCTGCGGCTTCCCGCTGCGTCCACCATGTTGTCTTCTCCTCTGCGAGGGCGGTGATCTTCCCCCGTACTCGGAGAACCTCTTGATCGCGATGCTGTACGCGCGCCTGCAACTCTTGGTTGCTCTTCTGAAGCTGCACCAGCTCCTTGGCAGAAGCGGCTGCTTCCGCCTTGTACCTCGCTGCGAACTTCTCCGTGGTGCGGAGACTAGCTTCCAGCGCTTCTGTCTTCTTCTGGCCTTCTTCCTGACGCATCAAGGTGCGCAGACCGAATCCAAGCTGTAACGGCTTCTCTTGAATCTTCGCTCTCTTCTCCAACAATCCATAGCTGGCTGGATCTCTGCGTGGAAGAAGGCACTGAACTCTTCCAACCTCCTTCCTGTGGAAGACAGGTTCATCTCCACAATCCGATCGGAGGTGGCGACCTTGTCTTCTAGAGGCAAGGATGCCTCTTTCACCACTGTGACCTTCATCTTCTGCACACGGGAAGAAGCTACTCTTTTCATCTTCCGGGGTGGAAGATTTCTCCCCATGGTAGAAGCGGTCCTCTTCCCTGCGCTTCCCCGCATCGCAGTAGGAGTATCCATCCATCTTATGTCTTCTGGAGTCTTCGGAAGACTCCCTAGTGTGACAGAAGCGATCTTCTGCTCCGATCGGGTACTCAGCAGTTCTTCCTCCGAGTCAGACTCTGATCACGAATGAATGAGGGAGGTGGTCTTCCTAGGTATACTTCTAGGGCCCATCTTCCTCAGAGGCGTGGCGTCTTCCGACCCACTGGAGTCAACTTCCCTCACCAGAAGCGTCTTCTGATGAGAGCCGGGCCTCAACTGCGGCATCAAAGTGGGAGGGGGAGTTGCGGCTGCTGCTCGATCGTCTTCTTCCGAGGTCTCCTCCTTCGCCTCAGGTTGCGCTGTCGGCCCATACTTCACCAACTATCTTTCCGTGAGATCCCCCATAGCTACATACAAGTAGCAGAGGAAAGGTGTCAAGTGTCCTCCTGCCGGGGTACCTAAGTACGCTAGCTCTGCCTGTACATATATGTGGAAGAATGAGCCCCAGCTGACGGACACTCCTTCATCCCACACTGCTTCCAGGAACTCCACGTCTTGATCTCCAAGGTACCTTGTCTTCTGCGCTTTCCCCTTGGGAAAGAGATGCAGAAACAGCTTCGCCAGAAGTCGCTTCTTCGGCTCTCTTGTAAGATTCGATCTTCCATCCGTTCCTTCCCTGCCTATCCTCCACGAAGAGACAAGTTGTGCTTCCAGGCACATGCCACTCACTCACGATCCTAGACAAGATCTTCTTCTCGAGCCCATACCCTCGGTCCTCGGATTCTAGCATGTGGAAGGCCCTGCACCACCAATCTTCAGTCCAGGAAGATGGTCTTCCTCGAGCGACTCCTGCCTTCGCAGGTACACGGTTGCGAGGTGGTAATGCCACCCACACTTCCTCCAGAAGTCCCTGGTCGGTGAGGTTCCAATCCCACATGAAGAAGTCGAGACCCAACTCCTTAAGGAAGGGTGTGGCCTCGGCCAACTCTACTGCTGGTAACACCAACCCTCGAGGATGCATCGACATACTGGAAGATCTGTTGCACTAAGCCACACGCACTTACTATGAGCTGAAGGCTCAATCCTCCCCAAGTGCCCACCGTCTAGCTTCTACTTCTCAGAAGACGAAATTAGTCTTCCAGAAGACAGCTACTCCGTCTTCCGGGATTCTAACAGTACTTCCTAGATAGCTCTCGTCTTCCGAGCTATATCTAAACAATCCTAACTAAGCAAGGCCTCGAATGGATTACCAAGAAGACAACCCACCTTGCATTACATCCTACTTCCTATCAGAAGATACAAGATTCGCGAAACGTAGAGTGCATAGCAGGTTCAGAAGATGGTTGTGGGCTCCTGCGATGACAGTGACCTCTGGGAAAACTCTCGGGACAGCTTCTGAATCAATGTCTTTTTCGGAAGACCTCCCGAAGTCAGACTTCTCTTCACTGGTCTCACCTGTCTTCTTCTTCCTACGCGTAATCTATCCTCACAACAGACTCAAGACATTTGCACTCTGTTCTTCTGACTTCTCACCTCTCATACACACTCAAAAGAAGCTTGCTGCTCGGTGGGAAGACATGACCCTCAACCATTCTCTCCAGATTCTGCCATCAAGACTTCTCACGATTCTCGCCTAAGTTCGGGAAGAAGAAGGACTGGGCTGCTATGGGTTGGACAGAAGAGACCCAAAATAGACCCTCACGTCTTCTCGTGCATTTCGCCAGCCTTTCCAGTCTTCTAGTCTCTCTAGGAAGATGTGGATTTGAGAAGCTTGGAAGATCGGGAGGCACAGGCCTAGTTCCCGATTTCCAACTTCTCGAAATAACAAACAACTCACCAAGCCACTCGGAATTCGTACCAAGCCTCTCTTATCACAAAAGCAAAGCAAATCCACTCTTGATACGAATTGTGCACAGTCGACTTCCGAAGACACTCAAGCTACTGAAGCGTCTTCTGTTCAGGGTTTCGGGAGTAGAGGGATGGTAGGGCAAGGAAATTGATAGCTGAGATCTCCAATTTGAGGGCTAGGAGTAGGGAAGCTCGAATTGAACTTGGGAAGAAGCAAGAAGATGATTGACAGAAATTGGGTAGTGCTTCCGTGCCCAATGTCACAATAGGAAAATGAGGATGGGGAAATTGAACGATCAGGTTGCCTGCAAACCACAGAGGAAGCGCGGGGGATAACCAACAAAGGCTAGGAGCAGTGGGGAAGAGAAGAGAACATGGGAAGAACCTCTATTGTCTTTTGTCGACTTCCCGAGCTGTCTTCGTTCTTCCTTGCGCTTCTGGCTCTGATCCCAGCTCCAACGCGACCTCACAAAGCTGCTTCCGCGGTCAGCTTCTGACTACGCCTCAATTTCATCTTCGATTCCACTCAGTCACCCTCCAATGTCAGCTTCCGAGAGCTCACAGAAAACTGTATTCAGCTTGACACTCTTCTGCGCTCAGCAATTCGACTTTGCCCTTCCTCTAGCTTCGAACCGATCCTAACTCCACTCGATTTTACTTGCTGATTTCCTCACTCAAATCAACTCGCTGCCTGAATCAATCTTCTCGGTCTCCAATCTCTCGATGCGGGAAGCAGGTAGGTCTCTGTGCTAATGCGCTTCCTGCGCATCTTCCCCGCAGTTTAGAGATTTCGACCCTCCTGACTCACCTAACCGATTCGGTGCTACCTGGTAGGTGCATCTACTTCTTACGTGGTTAAGCTTCTATAGTTGCCATCTTCCGGAAGATGCGTGTCTTCCGCCGTCTTCCGTCTTCCGAAGACACCATCGAGAAGACGATCTTCCAAAGACTGTCGTTTTCCGAAGAAGTCAACTTATTATTACAAACAGCCCTTAAGATCATCTTCCTGCTAAGGAAGCCGTAATCTTAAGTAACAACGCTTCTTCAGTTATACAATTAAGTTATTAATCTCAAAAATTTCAAAAATTCATGAATCCTGTAATTTGTAGGCACCACAAGTAGTTAAATCAAAGCTCCTTAAGAGCGTTATAATATGTAATTCACTCCAAAACAAACGGTTCAATATCAATCGAGAAATGTTACGACAAAAATTGTTAATTCTTAGAATTAAACAAAATATTGTCTTTATCCTTAATATACAAAGAGAGAAAATGAATATTCCGTTCTTGCTTTTGTACCAGCACTAGCACTAGGGGTTTAATATGTACTGCAAGTAAGGTATATGTATGCGTAATCATGTTTTAGAGAAGGTTAGACTAGTAGTGTTAAGAGATAATATACAAATATTACATATAAATTCTAGATTAAAACAATTTTTAAAAAAAAAATTTCTAGGATTATTATATTCTATCCACATCAAGAGTTCCGTGGATAATCATAATTTAATTGTAAAAACTTATTACCTAATCATTAATAATTACTGGCAGAAGGACTAGGTAATAATTAATGCATATTCATTCTCTATTTCCATAGATGAACAATATACATGCAACCTACTAGAATCATGTGCAACTACAGTAGCTTCCCCGCGATGTTTGATGAATGTGGTGAGGCGAGGGCGATTCTTGTTTAAAGTACTAAAACATAGGCAAAAAGTACAAATGTGAAAGAGAATATGAAACAAAAAATATTGACTCTTGCTAACTGGAAAGTCAGTGAAAAGGAAATGAAAAAGTGAAATTGTCATGGGAAAACGAAATCCTCTACTAGTGGAGCGTGCACACCTTGGATAACAATAACACTAGATGCGCAACGGCTTCTTGCTCTTGTACAAGGTATTGGCAACATACTGCAGTTTGGAACAGTTTGCTCTAGTCTACCTACTGTAGTGGATGCCTTTCAACCATTCACTGCGTACATCTCAGAAGGACCAAATGATATTATGTAAATTATATATACACACACTATGCATGCTATTGAAACATGCTTTTTGGTCTGCTCAGATGGAGGAGGTATATGTATGCTTTAATTATTACCTAAATTTATTCCGAGAAAGGGTTAGTAATAAATAAATAAATATGTTGAATTAATGTAATTTGGTAAGAGGATATCTGATTTGTACTTTTTAAATCACGTCAGAGTGTCTTTCTTTACTAATTATGTCTGGACTCCTTGCATATGGCACTTTCTATTAACACTTATATTTTGTTAAAAGTTATAATATTCTATACTAAATTACACTAAATTATTAAAAATAGTTATATATTTACTGATAACACAAAGTGAGCATGGTATCGAAAGCCTTAAATTAATTTCGATGTACAACACATTTGGGAAAATCTAGTTCCATCCAGAGTTTCGTTCTCTATATTCTCGCTTGTCATTCTTTTTTTCTGGGTGAAGGCTCACGAAGCATGCATTTATTTGGTTAAGACTGAATTCATTTTCTTATTCGTTTTCGTTGTATTCTATAGAGCCATTGTTTTGAAACTCTACATTCTGATGGGAAAGTAATATAAAGATAGTACATCAGTGAAGTAAAGGAAGAAAGTACCTCGGGACGTATGAAAGAGACCAATCTAGCTTTCTTCATGTATAAATAAACCCCAATAATTCAGTTATATAATACAGGGAATGATTTACTTAAATAGAAGCCAGCTCTGGATGTATTTGGTTTCATGCCTTTTTCGCTGCAGGGGTTTCTGCAGCCGCTGCTGCTCTTTCTTTCACATGCTTGAGGCCGCCTCGTCCCCCACTCCTCCCCGGTTACGGACAGCAATAGCTCCTGCCAAGAGTACATTATGGGTTCTAAGGGTCTTTTTCGAGGAGGGTCCCGAGCAGTCCGTAACTCATGATTGGAAGACATTCCTCGAGCGCAAAACATATCTGAGAATGTTTTCTTTAAAATCCTAAACGTTATTTCTCAGAATCACACTCGTGATGCATAAGCACATATCCGTGAGGAGTAAGCACATCCATGACACGTACGCAGACACACCTCTGAACATTATGGGATTTAAGGACCAAAAAATTACACTGTGAGATTGAGATTTTTCTCTCCAAATGCCTTTAGGGCAATGGAGCTTCCAACTTGGCTATAGCTGTACTCCCATGCAGTGCCCCCGGAAGATTGTTGGAGAAAAACGGTAGACTCCCGGTGGATGAGGCAAAATTCCGGGGTAAGTGTATTCCGATCGAAACTGTACGAACTTTACACTTCAGGGTAGGTTCGTTCTCCGAAAAGTTTCAGCTAAATTTGGTTGAATTCCGGAATTTCAAAAAGTGATCGAAAGTCACAACACTCAACATTTGATCTCCCATTGTTTGTTTTCTCACTTATTCCAGCCAGCTCCGTAAGCTGGAAATGTAACTAGGATATGCATGCTTATTCATTCACCTCTTTCATCTGATGATGGAAGAGGGAAGCAAGTTTAATTTATTACCTAATTTTCTGACGAGAAATGTTAAATAAAAGCAAAAATTTTAAAGATAATATTTTTGGTTTGTAACAGGTCTGATTTATAGTGTTGGAGGCATGTTGCTATAAGTTTCACTTATGGGTTCTCTGGGACACTCTTGTAGTTCTTTGTACGTTTAATATTTAACAGTTATATATTATATTTAAATTTTAATAAATTTTAGTATAGACTTCCTGTATAATAAATATATCTTTTCTGATAATAAATATCGAGCAAAAGTTCTCCAAATGTGGTTGAGCATGCTTATTCACTTAACATGGTTATGTCATCTAGCATGCATATTCCTCCAAAGTTCGAAAGAGGGGAATAAGCACAGGAGGTTTAATTTATTACCTAAATCTTTAATCGGAGGATTAGGTAATAATCTATTGATTATTTTGATTATTTGAGTTGAGCAGGCTGTAGCACTTATATTGTCCAAGACGCGTCTGGACCCTCGTAAGTCTTGCTCCTTCTGCACCTGTTGGTCCAGTTAACATATAATAATTAAAGAATAATTTAATATATTAGCTAAATATTAATAATTAAAGAATAGTTTAATTGTTTTATTTATTTAAGATATAATGATTATCAAACACATATATCTTTTTCTATATTATTGTTCCCTTTTTCTAAGGGAGCAAAAGGTATCCAAAAGTTCATCGAGCATGCATATTCATTTCATGTACACATAGAAGTTCTAAGTGATTTTGATTAATTTATGGTCTAATATTTCTGAAAAAAATGAAAAAATGAAAATGCAGATGACGTTGTTTTGTCAAAAGGCCCTGGTTTTACATGAGTCAGCACTCCACTTATGGGTTATGTCTGGATCTGTTGGCAATGATGGGACTGGTTAATAATTAACCCTTATGGATAAATTTAATTTCTATTATTTTTTGGTATAATTTCCACAACACGTTCACGTGTTCTCCAATAACAGAAAAGGCAGTTCGATGTACAAGTACGTGGAGAAGGATATTCACTTCCATCGAAATAACTTCTCCAGTTGTTGATATTTTCACGTTGTTGCTGGAGGGTTTTCCGTCAATCCACTCCAGCAACCGGTTTACAATACTGTTCGGGAGTTTTGGAAATGTGTGTGGGTGTTTTCTTTATCGGTTATATTTAGATCAACTCTTTCCCTTGTTAATATTTAGTACCTACCAAAATTTTGAATTTTTATATTAATATGATTTAAAATCGAATTTATACTTACTATATATTATGATACTTTGTTTCAAAATATATATTATGAAAATTATATTTAGTAATATAAAAGAAAAACATACCAAAAAAGTACTTTCTCGTATACGATGCTTTCGCGAAACCCAATTCTGATTCCTCCCCCAAGATCACGTAGTTATCACATCTCATCTTCATCCAGAAGTTTTTCTCTATTTCCTCGTTTGTCCTTTTCCTTCCTTCCTCTAGAAACCTAAAGCGGCATGCAAAACTTTTACATACATGTCATGGAAGAAGTTTTTACTTGTAAATTTTTCGCTTTCTAGTCTCTAAAGTTATTTAATTTATTTATCTAACGTCTTTTGGATGTTCGGTGTCTAAATAGTTTAACCTACAATCCTCTAGAAAGATAGTGGGTTTAATCTTCTGCGGGTAGGGTTGGAGATGCATATGCTGCAAATTGTTAACGTAGTTTCTGGTACGAGTCCTTCTTTGTTGTCCTTCTTTGGAGTCTCACATGGAGAGTCCCATAGTCCAAGAAGACCCCAAGGTACAAGTAATACCTTTACCATTTACGTTAGCGGATCCAGTCTCAACAAGTTTTAAAAGGTGCGTGATAAAGACTTATCAGTACGGCGGAATACCTAGAAACCTCTTGCTAACTCTACTGTCGAAAAAGGTGTCATACACGTAAATGGAGAATATACGAGTAAAAACCGGAAACCGGAAACCGGAAACAAGTACCTCCTTTGGAAACGGATCCCAGTCTACTGTCGATTGGCGAAAACAAGCCATGGGAAACCACCTCTTATCAAGTGTATGATCTACAGTCCGTAACTACACCTCCTTATGACTTGGATTGCTCATTAAACCCCCAATGTGGGTACCAGAGTGGGTCATCCAGAGTATATCATTCTGCGAGTTCGCTGTTAGAAAAAAGTAAAATTTTAAGCCTTACGTAGATAATATCTAGTGATAAAACACTCATGAGAAATGGAATCTGTGATAAAAGCACTCCATTACGTAGCTTTAACCTTTGTAATCCCGCTCCAGAACAAACTACTTAGTACAGAACAGGAGAGATGAAGATTATACGGTTTCTTGGAACAAAAGAAAAAGAGAATATTTGTTAAGTATACTGGAAGGGAATATTCCCTTTCCTGCTTTTATACCTACATTGGAGGTTTAAACCCCAGTAAAGGCACTTGCACTTCATCTTGAAGAAAATACTCCCTTTTGCTACAAGAAACTTATAAACTTCACCTATTCCTCTATCAACACTAAGTAATTTGTTATTGAAATGATTCACAACAAATTACTAAAATGAATCACAACTTGCAAAGTTAGTGAAGAGCTTTGGTTTAATTCCCGACTTCAAGGTTCCACACTGGAATGAAAATTTTATCACCAAAAGCATTTCCTGGCATTTCCTGTTTAACGATTATATTTCTTAGTTCTCTAAAAGCGAACCCACGAAAAGAGGTACTCAGTTACCAGGAGTACTTTGTATGCATACCGGGGGGTTTAATGGAGATAATTAGGTCCTTTCAAAATTCCTCCCCAGGTTCGTACCGACTCCTACTGACCCTATGTGGTCCTTATACTGTACACACTAACCAGGAGGAAGAATCTTGGTGTTGACAAAAATATACACCTAAAACTCAAAAGATCCCAGTAAGACGCGAGGAATCAGATTGAGATTTCTGCACGTGACAAAGTGGCAGTATGATGCATTCCCACTCTGAGGACTATAAAATGTAAAACATTCGCTTAGCCCGAGGATACATAAGAAGCTAAATATGTCATATGGCGAGTCTGTATCCTCAGTGTACATCCTTCTTTATGTATATCCCAGAGAGATCAGACGTTTCGCAACAAGCTTACATGACACTATGTATGGCAAAGGATTTCATGTCTTGTTCTAACATGTAGATGATGATCATTGTCAGGCATAGCTTATTTCCTCAACTCCCAGCTAAGTCTCCGGTACCAGTTAAGACTGATCGGATACGAAAACATCTGAATGTGATACAAGTGTTACCATCAAAAGACATAAATCATTTGAAATCAACAGAGTAAGAATCACTGTGAGCAACCGATACAGGAGTGGAGGTGCAGAGACCCAACAAAGTCAAAATAAATGTAAATCCCCATAGGAAATAAACCGCAAAAACACCTGCGTGGAACTGCCTTCTAGGAAACATGTCCGGTAATTTGATACAGTAATTACTTACATTACAGGACAATGCCCGAAATGTCAATGAATGAACACTTTGGAAAGAGGAACTTCTGCGTTGCACTTCGTGATCATGGCGCGCTTGAGTGGGCTTAAAGCTCATGCAACAAGCACTTAGAAACCCCGTGTGCAGTGGGGTTTGTGCAGAGCACTTGACCAGACCACCTAGTCTCAGAACTCTGGGGAACAGACAAGCCATAATCGTCTTCTCCCTTACTTGCCTACCTTTCTCCAAGTCCCACACACATTTGGCAATACATCGTTTTAGAGTATCTGACACCTATAGGGCGTGACGTTGTTATCTAACAAGGATGATGATCTATGAGCGTATACTCTGCAAAATTGTATACAAAACTTCATACGAATAATCCACTGGTCATAGCTGAGCAATTCGCACCCGGTTCATAACTGATGGTTCATCTAGCATATGCAATGCGTCGATCAAATGCATCCTCAACGACGCAGGTCCATTTGCTTTCTCCGCACCGAGTTCTCCTGCAAGTCCAAACAGAGCTAGGGCGATAGCAGTGGACTCCAAAACGCGATTTGGGTTGACTGAAACAAAGGCTGCTATGAGAGCAGTGACGGCACAGCCAGTTGCAGTAATCCGCTGCATGAGTGCAACACCATTGCTCACACCAAGCACTCTCTTCCCATCTGTAACCAGATCCACGGCTCCTGAAACAGCTACAACTGTCTGGGCTGCCCGAGCCAACTCCTTGGCAGCTTCTAGAGCATCTGTGGAAGAGCGTGTGCAATCCACTCCCTACATACACAACATAACAGTACCAACAAGTTTGCAGCATTTAAACATGAGTAGTAGTCGGATAGACTGTCTCTAGTTGTACATATTGCGGTTCAACAGACAGTGTTAAGGAAACACCATATCGCGAATTCTTCCGGGTTATTCAACGAAATTACTGCTTGAAATCACTCTACCTCCTTCTGACAGAAGCTAAAACAACAAGTTTCAACGATGGCAGAATTTTGAAGTCTTTGAGGAGCATGATTTCCTTGCCAATAGACTTGACAATCACTAAACCTGGGTAGTGAAGAAAACGCTAGCCAGACGGTTTTCGTCCTCCATAGTACACAATCTGCTTAGTAATATGCTTTTAACTACCCACCTCTCGAGGTCACCTCGTCAACAAATTGTGTCTAGTCTATGCTGAGTTTAAACAAAGGTTCGGAAAGATGACTCGTAAAACTTGATCATGAAGGAGGTTTGGACCTTGGGTCATGTATACAGGTTCAGCTACTTCTTGACGGAAAGAATCAAAACCTTGTCAAACTGCCTCCTAGGAAAGCCGGCTAGTGGAAAGTATAGAGAAACAAAAATAATGATCTTCACTCCCAAAATACTTCCTCGTCACAAAAGATGTGCCCTACTCCCAAGTTCCCACATGAACGCGTTCAGAAATGTGATGAATCCTCCTCCAACGGTTTCCCTTTTACTACTTCTACATTCCTTCATACCATATGCACATCCTCCATCACCGAAGAGGAATGATGGTTTTGAATTGGTCTCCTGAACATAGTAGGTTTATCACGTACCCAGCGACTTTTCAGCAAGGTTACTAGACTCTCTCAGTAAGGCGTTTATGAACACTCACTCTCCTTCAAGGAAATGACGCATACCTTTGTAGGAGCAATGCTGGCACCAACGACGGCCATGATCTCCGATGCATTTCCGCGAATTACACAAGGCTTCAAGTTGATCAACTCGATACATTTCTCGGTTCTGAATCTCGTTGCCCCAACACCGACAGGGTCCAGCACCCATGGTTTCTGACATTCGTTTGCCCTAATAGCAGCTGCTTTCATTGAGAATATCCAGTCTGGCGACAGAGTCCCAATATTTATACAAAGCGCAGAAGACAATGAAGTGAACTCTAAAATCTCCTCAATGGCGTGCACCATCGCAGGGGAAGCTCCCGCAGCAAGAAGAGAGTTGGCCATGATATCCATCGATACGAAATTAGTGATACACTGAACAAGGGGCGTGGTCTCTCTCACTTTGCATAATGCCTTCCAGGCCTCAGATCCCCAGCTCTCCGTCCGGCTAAACTCCCTAAAACTCGCCATGATCGGTCTCAACCTAACCGATATCAATAATCCTCCGGCAACAAGAAGACGATATGCGTCCAAGCGATGGTCCACGAAAAAATTCACCTACGCTACGGGAAGCACCAACGCGCTAAGTTCAGCTGAGCAATCGCTACTCTGGCAGACGGAATTCCGCCGAGAGAGTGTGAGAGCGTCTTGAACTCCATAAACTCCTGTCAGTCACAATCACGCAGGCAGGGCTAGAGAGCCTTCTCCCGTAACACCTCTCCTCTCCTTCCCTGCTTGCTATCTCCACACAACACGGGTAGCACTCAACGCTGCAAAACGCATATCCCAACGAACACTACAGCCCGCTCTCCATGTTTTAGTAGTCGTAACAAATGCCTCAAATCCCGCTCTTTCCTCTCTATTTCCCAGCAGATGCGAGCATATCATTCCCTCCTCGTCCGTCAACGAGAGCATCAGGAATATGTTTTTCTTACTCTCGTGACGAACATCGAGCAGATTATTGGTCGGGTCAAGAACGAGAGAGTGACGAGCACTGTCGTCTTCTTCAGGCAGGAATCAGAGCGCAGGTCGTCCGAAGAATCCGATAACCAGCGAATGCTCCTACTTGACCTTCTCTGACCCCTCCACCATCATCATTTTCTCCTCAACAACGATCCCCTTTCCCCACCACCGCTACGTACCATAAGGAACAACCCCCAACCCAAACTCAACTCGCTGCCGCAAATCCTCAAGCATACTCGCGACCTCTGCGATCAAAACCTCGATGCTTCCATGGCTGTTCTGAGGCTCTGCTTAGTGGACCCTCTACTTTAACCCCTGGCCACGGAGTTAGTGCCCTCCGCCCTCCCGCCTTTATTATCTATAGAGTCTGGACTTCCGCGACCGGCACTGCAGGAGAGAGACTCCGCTCGGAGTCCGCTGCCGGGAGTCGGGACGCGAATCGAGATGTCGTGTCTGCTTTTCGGGGTTCGTTGTGTGGGTCCCGCCACTGTCACCGAAAGCCATAGACCAACGAACGTATCCACAAATGGAAAGCTGCCTGCACCAACGAACATGTTCGTTGGATCGCTAGATCAACAGTTCGACCTTCGACTGCAACAAACGCTGAATCGAAGAACATGTCACTTGGATTCCTGTCGAGACTCGAGACCTGTTGCCCGATGACTTCCATCCATTTATCTCCCACACACAACAACAGGTTCAGATAAATATGCATCCATATCATGAGACGCAGTGTCTTATGAAAGTGAGGAAAAGATAAGTATTGGAATCGCGAAAATATCCTCGCACTCAGTTGGTTTTGGTTTTCCTTTTTCCATTATGAGTGTGGTGTGGTTTCTTTTTTTCTAAAAAGAAAAATACCATTTTGAAAATAAAAATCTCTATGATTTTAGTTGCTTTGGAATTTTTTCTTTTACTTCGACATGCAGTGAGATTTTAGACGAAAAATAAAAATGAATTCAATTTAGTTTTTATAGTTCTCTGCTCTCCTTGTAAAATTCTGTTTTACCATTTGTCCGGTCCAGTTGCATGTTTTACACTTGACCGAACAATAAAAGATAAAATTTAATGCGATACTCTAAAGTCACTCTAGTTCCACTTAAACCCATTCATTCTGGATAAATAATGAAACTATTATTATTTTAATCTATTACCAAATTTTGCATAAAAAGAAACTTGATCATAAATTTAAAGAGATGCATATTGCTCTCTTTCATCTAAGAAGAGAGTGAATATATGCAGGCCTTTTATTACTCAAGTTCATTCCTTCAGGGAACGTACTAATGTGAGTGGTGTCTAAAATTTTGCAAGGCGGAAACCGCTCTAAAAACAAATCAAACAAATGAATGAGGGAAGTGGAATGCACATATTTATATAAAGATCGAGATATTCACATATATCTTCTCTATTATAGTTAGATATCTGGAAGGTAAAAAGCTACAAAAAATATGTATAAATGTGTATATATTATATATGTATATGATCCTAGGTTGGATCGGGAAGTAAGAAGAAGTTTATGGTGAAATGTTATTGTCTTTACTTTCAACGACATAAATTACAAAAGAGTTATTGATTTTGAATAAAGATGAGGGTTTTCATATCCCTTGTTACCCTCGCTTGTCCTCAGAAGGTTAATGGTAAGTTGCAATCTACAGTGATTTGCAACCCAACTAATATGAAAGTGGTTGTTACTACAAACCCGGGGTCAAGCATGTATGATCTGCTTCCCAAACTTTGATTTTTGTATGATTGCTGGGAAAAGTCAGTTCATGACTTTTCCATTTCTTTCCCCTTAAGAATTTATAGAACTTTTTGTTATCACACCTCATTACGTTTGTTCTATTTGATCACATTTCTCTTATTGATGTATTGCTTGATTACACTTCTCACTGGTTATCATAGTAAAACCAGTCATTTTTTCTTCGACTTATTCATCATTACATTGTTAAGAGAGGTGTGATCAAGCAAAGTTCTGTAAGATTTTGTATTCAAACTGAGTGGACAAAAGGTAGAATAACAATAATATTTTGTTGACTGGATGGTTTTGTTAGATCACGAAGAATAGTGGGTTTACAAGAAAAGATGCCTTTTCATACCACGATCGTTGGACTCTACGTAGTTGTCTATCATTCTTGCTTTTCTCAAAGTGGAAATTGCAGTAGATTCTTCTGATATCGGACTTTGCTTTCTTGTCTTAGTGACGATAAAGATATGGTTACTTTCCCACTTCAGAACAGTACTTACTGTTCTGCTAGCATACTCACTTGCACACATGTACAACGTGCCAACGCTAGTATCCACTGTATCGCACGTGGGCTCATCCCAGCAACGTGACGGAACTCGTTCAAGAAAAACCCATAATACACAAACGTGACAGTACTGGTTATCATTTACTTTTCTTCTGATACCATCGGAGGCTCCGAAAAGTTTACTGCAACCAAACCGCAAAAGACAGAACTGAAACAGTTTCTACTTTGCTGTTCTACTCTCCCTCGATTTGTTATTTGGTAGATAAGAACCGTCTTGTCTGATATATCACGCTCGATGTCGTTTGTGCATCGGATAGAAACATCCACAACTAATTTCGTGATGTTTCATAAGCATCCCCAATGGCCTTTTACAGTGAATTTCGTTTCTCTTATCAGAAAGCGTGTAAATATTATAAAATAATTTTATAATAAAATATTATAAATTCATAAATGATATATATTAACTCACCTCGGAATAGTGAACTTAGCAAGATATAACCCATAAGTGGAGTCTGGGCTGATGCGTTACTAAGAGGATAAAATAGAGACCTTAATTCTCAGATTGTGCTGTTTTACGGAGAAATTAATATATGTTCTACCCTTCTCATCGAAAGAGTTAGAACATATATTAAATCCCCTGTACACTTAGAAGTGTACATGAGATGAATAAGCAGCCTCAGTGAACACCCGTGAATCATTCACCTCATCCCTTACAAATATGTAGGGTTCAATTTATTATTTACTTTTTTGTTAGAAAAAAATATTTTGAATAATATATTAATGTTTAAAGTAAATTAACAGTTGTATGTTAGCATTCTCTTGCGCTTGTAGTTTCGAGAGTGGGTCTACTCACATTCGTGTTATAAAAGTTATGTTTAGACCGTTCTGTAACTCTAGCTGTGATTATTATTCTTTTAGTAATTTAAAATAAATTTTTTACATAATATATAAATTTTTTTAATAACAAAAATAAACAAAAAATTTCCCCAAAGTTTACCTAGCATGCATATTCATAGAATGAGATAAAGCATTAGAGCCCTTTCATCGAAAATTGTCCATCGTTCTTCCGGATTTCCAAAAGGGTGATCAGAAGGTCAAATTTTTCGAACAAGTTAAACTGGTACTGTGTAACAAGAGGCAGCTGGAGAACTCATACTTCTCTTCAAACCGCCTGTTCCATTAGAAAAGGAAGAAAAAAATATAATATTTTCTATGCATTTGTGTAGCTAAATGTCTACTTTGCAGAGTTCAGAACAAATGCTGTAAAACATAGTGAGAATTATAGTCTTTTACAAAGCAGAGCCGTTTCGATTCTAATGTATCGTGACTCTCAAAGGAAAATGCATTGCTTTGCAATGTTATTGCAAGCACAACAGCTTGTTTTCTTCCTTTGTATTGTAGGTCATTGAAAAGATTCTTTTCTTTCTATAGATATCATTCCCTCTTAACTATATTGAATTGAAACAAATCACAAAATGCAATGCTAGTGAATAGTTTTCAGTTGCATCTTCATTGTTGTGATTCTGTGGTAGAACGAGAATTCTGTGATAGAAATAATAATATTTCGTTAAAAGGTTGTTTTTCTGTGCTCTGTGATCGTAAACTCGAGAGGTTTTTAGATGTGCCAAGCTCTTCTAGTGAAACTGGGGGTTTAAAAGCTAATGGATAACGGATGGCCTGTAGGCTACAAACCTTACCACAAAGCCATTATCCGTTTTCCAAACTCAGTGAACAAGTAATTTACTATGCAATATTTAGCAGTCGTTTCCATGAGATCGAACCGAACCAAGACCGAACTGAACTTTCCAAAGTTCTGAACTGAATCAATTACTAATCGTTTTCCGAGATCCCTGAATCTGTTTATGAACTCGACTGTTTTCTAAAGCTTGAACGGAACCGAATTGTTTCTGAAAGTTTTGAATCATATTATCACAGAGTTTCTGGAAGTGGATTATAGAATTAGTTTCTGTTGGATTTGGACTTTTAGAATTTTTGCCATGATGTTGCAATGCCCAACTTGCAATCGAGAATCAAATTCTCATGTTTATTATGGCAAAAGTTTCTGATAGCTAAACTGCATTGAGTTAATATGATATTAACCATTAATTTTACTTTAGGTCAAATAAAATTGGAATTATAGAACCGAACTATTCAAAGATAATAAACCTTGAAGATAATAAAGAACTATTCAGAGATAATAAACCTTGAATAAACTTGTACAATCTTTTATTTGAAAAGTCAAACTATTTCAAATATTAAATCATTTACAGAATTATTATTCCAACTACTTGGTGAATCACATCACAAAAATAGTTCGATCCTCTACCGTACAGTTCAGAACTGAACCAATTGCGACTCCTGCCTATAAGAGCGTGTGAAAGGATTCTCTAACGTCTAGTAAGAAAATGATCATAGTTTGTCCAAGGAAAGCTTTGTCTAGAGTAGTGTATCGATTAGGATTGGTGTTTTTGAATTGCTATAAATGTTTAATTTTTAATTTTTATTATCCTATCTTGCTTAAAGCTGAAGCTCATCTCCGATTTGGAAAAGTTTAAGGTAGAGACGTCTGAGGGCATTTTTTGTTGAGTAACTCCGGAGATGAAAACAAGAAAAGTACACAACCTCTTGGCCGCAGCCGTAACATTCTTCCACGAGCGACGAATATTTCGGAAAAGTCAGCTTTGACACGCATTATTGTCGCAGTTGGTACAATCTGTTTCAGCTGAAAAAGGACCTCCTCATTGACGAACAGATTTGAAACAGAACTCAATGGAATCTCGGCCGGAATCTGTCGGAACTTGGGTATCCCTCTTAGTCCTCCCGAATGATCTACTTGGCTACGAGACGAGCAAAAACAGACAAACTACGGTGACACGTCAGAATAAAGTTTAATTTCCGACTTTTGACTCAAGTTAGTAACCCCTGAGGTTGGCATATGTTTTTAGACAGAGGAACTCGACGTGGGACAGAGAGATGGGGAGACGGGGGGCGGAGGTGGCGGAGTGCGCAGGGGGAGCAAGGGAATCAGGATTAGGACAAACACTTAGAGAGCAGGAACTTACTTAGGGTACCAGAGGGTATACGGCTAAGGGAAAGACGTGATTAGGAGGGCTACTGAAAGTTAGGGTTAGTGGTTTTTTTCTTGTCCGGGTGCTGGGAAAGGTTCTTGCGGGAGAGCTGGCGAAAAGGCTTGGTAGAGCGCATCATATCTCTCATGCAGACAGCAATGACATCCAATGGGGGTGAAAGGGAGAAATCCGAGTCGGAAGAAAAGGTAAGAAAAGAAAATGACAAAATGTTGAAGTTTGGAGTGACAAGAGAAGAGACCCCAAACAAAAAAACTGAGCTGGAAAAGAAGAGAGGAAGAAGAGATTCCCTAAACATAGTAGACTCAAGGAGAGTCGGGAATCCCAACATGGACAAGGCAACGGTGGAGGAGATCCATCACTCAAGAAAGAAGCGGAATATCGAGGACGAGAGAGAACCAGAAATAGGTGAAGGACACGAAGATGAGAAGAAACCAGTAGAGCCTGAAGGAGCGATTAAGGAGGTGCAATCTCCGACAGAACGAGCAGGGGAGGCCACCAATGAGGAAGGCGTCGTGCTACACGAGTATTTTAGCCGGTCAGAGAGAATGGAGAAAATCGATGACGCTATTGAGGTGTCAGACTGTCATCGGGAGACCAACGCGAGCAGCTTGGGGCCGAGGATTGAAGGCGATATCTCTTCCGAGAACCTGCGGAAAGGACAAGAACTCAATGTCTCAGGAAAAAAGCTGCAGCTGTCATCGATACAGAAAGCCGGTGAATGACAACCTAGTGTCCCTGCACACACGAAGACAAAGTCCAGAGAAGGGACACAAACAGGGAACAGCTGGGCAAAGCCTCTGAATTTTTTGAGAAGAAACGGATAGAATCTTTACCTAGAAGGACTTAATCAGCTGGCGGGTGCAGGGATGACTGACTAAGAACTGATAGAGGCACTACAAAGCATCCAAAAAAATCAACAAGTAGGGGAGTACAAGCTTGGAGTGATAGTTGATCTGGACAGGAATCTTATCGCAAGCGGGCTGTCAATGTTGAAAGCGACGGCAGTGGTTTTGAGGACGGTGGACTGCAGTCTGTCTCGTGACACCTTCGAAGCTTAGGCCTCAAGGAGACTGATACATGGATTAGAGGTGCAAATAATACAACTTTGAATGCTTAGCAGGAAAAACTTCTTGGTGGTGCTGGCCACGACAGAACAAAGGAATGCAGTACTTAGGGAGGCACCTCTCTTCTGCAGCGGACGGATTGTGGTGGCAGCATCGTAGTGCCCAAGGTTTAAAACACAATCTGAAAACCCCAAGGCAATGACGGTGTGGGTGGAGCCGACTTCTGAGATTGGAGCCGATGTCATGTTAGTAGCCATCGGACCGTTTCTATACAAGGCTACCATGAAAACAATGAATGTCTATCCACACATTCGGAGATGTGTACTGATAGACCTCGACTTAGAACTGAAAGACCACATGCAGATAAGAGTGGGGGTGGAGGAATTGATAATACAGCCTATTATCTATCAATTGCTCCTGGACACCTGCTTCGTGTGCAAAAAGAAAGATCACTATGCAAAGAACTATCCAGAAAATATTAGGAAAGGGGAGGGAGGAATACATAGGAGAAGCAACGGGACAAACGCCACCACGTCCAATGACAGACCTCATCATGTGGAGGAGACAATGCAGAAGGAGGAAAAGAGAGATGGGTATACCCAAGTAATGAGTAAAAAATAGAACAGACAGACGAGCAGGTGGATGGAAGTGAAGAAGTCGGTTAATCGGAGACGGAGCGCGATACTCAAGCAGGAACACCTAAGGAGGAGAAACGAGGAGGCGAGACAAAGGGGAAAGTTGGACAGAATGATGAGCAAACGGAGAAAGGAGGAACGGCACATCAAGATTGTCAAGAAGAAGGGCTCAGACATGCGTTTCCATCTCTCTAGATTAGCGATGCGAGTAACCTTATGGGATCTGTAAACCCTCCGCGGTCCTATCGATCAACTACCCCCTGATCTCTCAACCTCCACGATCGTCATCCACGAATCTGCAACATGTCGGGCCTGTCTCTCACTCAGGGGTCACCTCTGATGGCTTTGATGGAAGCACACCATGAACTTGAAGGGAAAATGTTGAGTTCACTCATTCATACACCCACAAACTTATCAACTAAAAATCTCATTAAACACATCAACTAAAATCCTCCATTCTAACGACGTCTCTCAAGTTCTCACATGCTAAAAATATCCCACACTCTCTATATTACTCAAGTTGTCATTACGACAATGTGAAAACAAGGATGAGGAGCTCTTCTCTACTCCTCTATTTATACATTCTAGGTTTTTACTTTGGTATCCTCCGGTAACTCAGCCGTAACTACTTTTACCGGGTTTTACTAAGATATTACTTAAGATAAAAGCATTGATCACATGGGCTTTTTACCTTTTCACATGGGCTTATTCCTTCAAAGTCAACAACTTCTAGAAGGATTCTGGAATATTCTCAAGGAATCTCGAATTTCCACCCCCCCTCTACACTAGGACCCACTAAAAAGGAAACATGTGGAATCTCTTCTTGTTTTTAATGCCCACAAAGTCCACAACTTTAATCCAACCACTAATATCAAGTCAAAAAGGAGATAAGGGATACTTTCCACCTCCTTTCTACCTTTTAGACAAGATGACAAGATAGTAGTGCTCACTCTTTAGCAAATATCTGAATTCTGCCAAAAGTACAGCTAAGTTTAACCATAACTAACTTTTAGCTAGTCATGACTAACTTGATACCTCCTAAAAGTACTTTGGCAACAAATAAACATTCTCAACACTTAGTTAGAACTAAACACCTTACTAATAAACAAACTTCCTATGTGTAACATAGGTCGTTACATTTTACCCCCGGACTAAATTTTCGCTCCGTCCTCGGAGTGAAGAGAGAACTTCCGTCGATGAAACAACTTCAACTTGTCATGGTTGACCCGATCGAATCTCCTTCCTCCCAGCTCCTGAAGGTCATATGTGAAGTTGCTCCACACCTTATCTACAACAAAAAGACCAAAATATCTCGGAAGAAACTTCTTCCTAGCCCTCTTGAATCTGATAGCATCATACAACATAACCCAATCTCCGACTTGAAAAGGTTTTACCTCCCTCTTGCCCAACCGTTTGTCGTAACTCTTCTTTTGATACGCCTGAGCTCGTTCCATCCGGATCATTGCTACCGCTCGGGTCTCTTCCAACTCCATGAGTTGCTCCCTTCTTGATCTGACCACGTCTTCTCCTCTCGACCTCTTCAACTTTCGTTGAATAGTTTGAAAAGTATCCAATTCGAATTGGATTGGCAACTTGGACTCCACTCCATAAACCAGTCGAAATGAGGAGTACCCAGTAGAAGTTTTTGTTGTCGTTCGATACTCCCATAAGATGGCATGTAGCCTCTTATCCCAAGTATGTTTCGCAGTCTCAACACCAGCATCTTTGGCGAGCATCATACAGAGTGTAAGATTGGTCTTCTCCGCAAGACCATTAGCATTTGGTTTGTATGAGGTCGTTACTCGTGGCTTGATAGAAAAGTGTTGTAGCATAGCAGTAGTCATGCTCCCTACAAACTCTCCTCCTCTATCTGAGACCAACTCTAACGGACATCCAAATCTGGTGATGATCCTCTCCCATAGGAATCTACCGACTTCTGTTTCATTAGTCTCCCTCAAAGGTCTAGCCTCTACCCACTTGGTACAATAGTCAATGACGACTACAATGTATCTATTGCCTCGAGGTGTCTTATTTAGAGGACCTACAAAGTCGATACCCCACTTCTCAAATGGTCCTAACATGGGAATTGATCTTAACGGAGGTGTTCTAGTAGACTTTAGAGCAAATGCTTGACATACGTCGCAAGTTTTGCAATAGTCTAAACACTCTTTGAAAATCCCTCTCCTGTGGTAACCCGCATCCAAAATCTTGAAGGCTGTTATCTTACCAGCAAAGTGACCTCCGCAAACAGTTCCGTCGTGAAACTCGTGCATTAGCTTGAATGCCTCCTTCTGACCAACTGCTCTCTTTAGTAACCCATCTGCTCCTTGATGAAACAGAATTCCCTCCACCATGGTGTAAGATTTGCATCTCTTGATCAACGCGTTACGTTCTCGAGTATGCATACCTTCTGGAAAAGAGCCATCTGCAAGGAAACTCCAGATTTCCTTGTACTCGTCCGGTATCTCCTCAATGCTTGTGATGGTCATCAGATGTTCGTCTGGAAATGACTCATCAAACGGTTCTTCTCCCTCATCATCATAAGCCCTCGACAAAAGATCAGCATTCGCATGCTTTTTCCCTGGTCTATCTTCGATCACGTAATCGTATTCTGTTAGAAGGATCTTCCAACGAGCAATACGACCTTCGGCATTAGGCTTATTAAAGATATACTTTAAAGCCTTGTGATCTGTGACTATGGAAAATTTCCCTCCTAGCAAGTAATGTCGAAATTTCTTCAATCCAAAGATCACCGCTAATCCTTCTCGTTCAGTCACGGAGTAATTCTTCTCCGCTGGAACCATCTGCCTACTAGCATAAGCTAGAGGATGATCATGACCATCTCCATCTAGCTGACTTAATGTACATCCGATTGCTACATTGGAGGCATCCGTGTACAGAATAAATGCTTTACTCCACTCAGGTTTAGCAAGTATAGGAGCTGTCACTAATGCCTTTTTCAGCTCCTCAAATGCTTCCTTTGCCTTCTGATCATGCACTATCAAGTCAAAATCAACTCCCTTCTTCATGTACATAGTCAAAGCTATTGCTTTGTTTGAGAAGGAAAAGACAAACCTACGATAATATCCAACCATACCAAGAAACTGCCTCAACTTTGTCAAGTTGATCGGAAATGGAAGATCCACAATCTTCTTCACCTTCTCAGGATCTACCGCAATCCCATTCTTGGAAATGATGTGCCCTAAAAGCAGACCTTCTTCGCAGCCAAAGATGCACTTCTCTGGATTTAGAGAAGCGTTGGCTTGCTCCAACCGCTGCAAAACTTTGATCACATGATCAAAGTGGTCCTCCTTTCGTCCGTACACACAGAAATCGTCAATGAAATCCCGAACAAACTTCCCTATGAATGGTTCAAACACCTTGTTCATGAACCTTTGAAAAGTGGCCGGAGCATTACACAATCCGAATGGCATCACTCGAAATGCAAATGTTCCCCAAGGAGTAGTGAAAGTAGTCAACTGCTGGTACTCTTGTGCTATCTTGATCTGGTTGTATCCACTATAACCATCACCAAAGCTGTACCACTCATGACCGGCAACTTCCTCCAAAATCTCATCTATAAATGGTAGAGGATAATAGTCCTTCTTGGTGACTGCATTCAGCTTCTTATAGTCTATGCACATTCGCAGCTTACCATTCTTCTTCTTGACAATCACAATGGGTGAAACCCATTCTGAGTTCTCCACCTCGTAGATGAAACTCGCCTCCCTCAACTTGTCTATCTCCTCCTTGACCATCATTGCCGTTGTGGGATTGACCCTTCTCTGCTTCTGTCGAACTGGTCTTGCGTGCTCTTCCAATTCGATTCGATGAGTCTCGAGAGTCACCTCCTTCAAATCCTTGTAGCTGAAAGCAAACACATGGATATATTTTTGAAATATATCTAGGAATCTACTTTTCTCTTCTTGAGTGACATTGATACCAAACTTCAGGGTAGAGAGTCTTCTCACAATCTCTGCCTCACTTAACTCTTCTTTGTCAGGATCTTTCTCCACTGCTGGTCGAGGCAACAAGTCAATAGCACTAAGCTGATGTAATGATTCATCTCGACCAAATCCTTCATCCTCAGACGAGGATTCTTGACCGTAAGAATCGCCGGTATCTACTTCTGAGACACTCTGATCGTCCTCCGTATCAGATTCCCAGTAGTCACTAGTGGGTCTATCAGAGTCAGAAGTCACAACTCCAACACCCGAGAGAGGAACTATCACTCTATGATCTCTAGGCCCAATCCGTAAGTATCCCTTGTGCCACCTATCAGTGGTGCGCACAGCTCTCAACCAAGGCCTACCTAGGAGCAAATCATAACTAGAGTCCTTTAACACTTGAAAGGACATCAACGTTTGAACTCCCATCACAGACACGACCACCTTCTCTAACACACCAAGAGGTCTTATCCGTTGCTTGTTAGCCATCCCCACGACAATGCTAGCCGGGCGAGTTGGTTCTAACCCCAACTTCTTCATCAACTTCTCCGATATGGCGTTGACAGCCGATCCTCCATCCACCAATACGTCAGAGACGTAGTGACCATTCAACCGGACTTCAATCTTTGAAGCCCTAGTACATACCTCTGAAGCATGCACATCCACCACACCAACTCCCACAGACTTTGATGTCTTGCTCTTGGGTTTCTTCTTCTTGCTTCTCTTAGAACTCAGTCCTCCTCTGAGTTCCCTTCGTAAGCTGGGATTAAGTGCGATCAGTTGTCCAACAGTGATGTTGGCTTTCTGAGCACCCACATCTTCAACCACATCATATCCCGCTTGGGAAGATGAAATGGTGAAATCCGCCATCCCCAGCTTCCTTCTTGGCTCCCTTGGTGTACTCGAAACATTACTGGAACGAGTACTTCTACTTGCTGACTCCTCCATGAAAACCAGTTCATCAGAAAATCGAGTTCTTTTCCTTTCTTGAGCTAACAGCTCCACCGGTGCATGAGAAGAGTTTGAACTCTCTCCTTTCTCGTAGATGGAATCTCGCACGACATCGATAGTAGCCACCCCCTTGTCTCGTCCTTGTGATGGATTTCCTCCACCCACATTCATTCTGACAGCTTCGGCACCTCTTGCTCCGTTGTTAGGACAATTTCGCTGGAAATGAGAACCTCCACACGTCCAACAAGTGATTCCTCCAAAGTTACCTTGGTTGCCTCCAAAGTTACCTTGATTTCCTCGGTTGGGATTGTTGTCGTAACCTCTTTGACCTCCTCCTCCACCTTTGTTCCTCCATTCTCGTAACTGCACCACGTTTATCTTGAGATCCGCAAGAGTATCGGTGATGCTCTTCAGTTCGGCATGAAAATCAGAGGTGGCAGTAGACATCGTTGTTGGGACAAACGGTCTTGGCACCACCGTTGGAGTAGGAGCTGACGTTGAAGCAATCACCAATTGTGATGGTGCAGGTGCGATCGTTGTGACTACACTAGGAGTCGGAGTTGACACCACAGCAGCATGATGAGGTTGGATGATATCTCCTTCATCCAAACTCTCTTCCATGTTTGTCGCAATCTTGATGGCCTCCGCTTTGGTTGATGGCTTCTCGTATCTCACTTGGGTTCGAATTGAAGGTCTCAACCCTCCCACCAAGTTCTTGGTCAACACTGCTCCAATCCCCGTCATCGTTAGCTCCACATTGTCTCCACTCTTCCGTAGGACCGTCCGAAATCGTTGCTCCAACTTATCCACCCTTTCGGCATATTGCCGAACTTTCTCGTCGTCCCGTTGCTTCAAATGAGTAAGCTCCACCATGAGCTTCTCATAACTCTCTTTTGGAAGAAATTCTTCGATGAGTGCATTACTCAACGTCTCCCATGTGTCCTCAACTACACCAGGTGTCTGGCTCTTCACTCGGTCTTCATACCACGTAAGAGCAAAATCTTCTAAAAACTCTGGCAGTAACAACACCCATTCTTCCTTCCTTCTCACGTTGTTTCCGATGCAACCCCTTTTGAAGTCTCGTACAAATGGTTCTACATCTTCATTGTCCTTCCCATGAAACACTGGTAACTTCCCCATCTTGTAACTATTCTTTCTACCCTTCTAATTTTTGTGCAATAACTACTCGCTAAAAGAGTACGAACATCACCAATTCCATTCGCGAATAATCTACCATAGGTAAAATGAAAGGAAATGGTTGTAACAACACCTCTTGTGCCATCTCTTCTCCCAAGGTAATCATGAGTCTGAGTCGCATCACCGCCTTCTCCACCATCCGAATGACGATGTCGTGGCGAGAGTCTTTCTTGGGGAGGGCGAACCTCCTGATTGTGATAGATCAAAGAGAAATGACCAGAAAGGAAAATAGGTCGCTGCAGACGATGAAATCTCAAAACACAGCCTCTTCTGCCCACCAATTGCAAAACAAACACTCAAGCACGCACTCAGGTACACAAATATGTCTCTCTAGAGTAGAAATAGCTTTATTACAGTGTCAACTGCCTCACTGTTAAGAAAATATCTCTCTCCTCCTCTCCTAAGTCCTTCTCAGCACTTCCCTGAACCTAAATCCCTAATTCTCTTCCTTCTGCTTCAGCTCCCAGCTCTCAGTCCAAAAATCGCTTGAAAGTCCCCCCCCTACGACAGAAATTTCAGTGCTGAAGTTCTGAAATTTCTCAGAAAACCTGACCTTCTCAGTCTCAGTCCTCCTCCTCCGCTCAGATAATGTTCTCTTTCCGTCAAATTCACCTCAACTCAAGCCTAATAGGTGAAATTCGGACCCCAAACTCTTAATCTTCTCTCTGCGTCAACCTCTCAACTGAAAACTATCAAGAATTTAATCCAGCGTCAATCAAGAGTCCCTTGCATATTATCAAAACGATCCGCTTCAATAAACTACCTCCTGTCCGATCAGAAATAATTCTGTCTCCAAACTGCTCTCCATCCTCCAAATACTTGTCCGTCCCTTTGTCACGATCACCCAATTCCTCAATTTCAGTTCTGTCAGAAAAATTTGTCTCCCTCAGCCTCCAAGCTTCTCCTTCCGCTTCAGCTCTGAGCTCTTTGTAAAAAAATCTCCTCATAAAAGTGTGTCCCGATCTCCAGCCGTCGCAGGTACTTAACCTAAAAGCTAAGGGCCCAGCTTAAGCTGCCCCCCTGCTGTCCTTATAGGCACAGTCGCTTATCACAAGCAGGCCCCCAGCTTAAGCTGCCCCCCCTGCTGTCCTTATGCGTACAAAGCATTTTTTACAAAGTTGACTCCTTTTTAATATAAGTTTCGCAGTTGTCTCTACAAACTCTATCCCTACACTGATAAAGGTTCACATAACCCCATTCTTCATCGCAAGCCTACTCGATGATCATTTAACTATTTAGCAAAAGTTTCATGTGCTCTTGATGCCATCTTGATGCCATCCTGAATATACTATAAGCCATCCAATGTAGGCCGAAGCCCCTACACTTATGAGGCTGCCCCACAGGGCTTACAGCCCCCCCATATGGGCACCAGGTATCTCCCATAGTATATTCAGGATGGCATGCGGAGGCTTAAGCCAGGAAGCCCACGATTAAGGGAGATACCGGTCTCCCGCCCCTAGGTATACAGGACATGGCTGAATACCCAACATAGACTCCCATCCGGGAGGCCAACATGTCAGAATAGGAACCAGAGGCCAGGAGGGATTGATCCTGAGACCACTTCCCTCCTAGGCAGGCGCCCTATCACTGGGATGGCCTCTAGTTCCGTTCTAAAAGGATTTAAAACTTGTACATATGCTTTTACTGTAGAAATCTTCCTGCAAAGTCTTTACTAGCCTTTTCTGTGCAAACTTCTCTATACAACTCCGTTTTTAATGAACAAGGAGTCAAAACTATAGTATTCAAGAACACCTACACACCCACGCTATCAGATTCTGAGTTCGAATCTCGAGCCAGAATCGACGGATTTCCCTCTTTCACATATTTCACAGCCTAAAACGCGTACTAACTATTGCTTAAAACACTTTCTGTCAAAACTAGAAGCATGAGGTCGCTCTCCTCGTCGTGCTTTACATCTTGGTGTCTTTCGACTCCCTTAGGGGTGATACTCCAACCCAAGCTAGGGGGCAGCTTGTCAAGCATGGCCCCAGCTTAGCTCCTGCCTAGCTTGTTAAGCTGCAGGGCTGCTTCCTTTACACAACAAAGAAAAGATCTCTTTGCAACTAGTTTTCATTGTACAGACCCATGTACAACACGACATTCACCCCCTCCAAACCTGCACATCCTCTGGTATGTGCCAATCCGTCACCGATCCTCGTGGTCCTCCAAATCGTCTTCGCTCTCTTCGACCGCCTCAGAAAGGTCTTCATTTGCTCCTGTCTGCTCTGAACCTAAGAACTCAGCTAACTCCACAGCCTCCCCTCTTTTCTTGAATAACTTCACTCGTTTCCCAGCAACTGGAAGTCTTAAAGGCGTGCCATCTAACTCTTGCAAGGAATAAGTAGCATTCTGATGTACATCAGAGACAAGGTACGGGCCAAACCACCTTCTCGAAAACTTTCGGATTGTAGAGTGTTGGTTCTCCAATGTGCTGTCGTATACCAACACCCAGTCCCCAACTTGTATCGGTTTTGGCCGAAGTCTATGAGTCCTATCAAACCTCTCCTTGTTCCCAAGTCGAGCCGCCTTCAGCCGGAGCTGCGCGTCAGCGAGATCCTCCTCTCTACATTCTAGCTGTCTGATTCGTAGTGAGAGAAGCTGCACACGGTCCACATTGTCCTCCCATGGCAAGGTAGCCCAGGTAGGAAAGTCTTCTTCTGCTGGCATCATCGGTTTCTGCCCTAACATCAACTCAACAGGCATGTACCCTGTAGTAGAACAATGAGTTGTTCTATCTGCCCATAAAGCAAAAGGGAGTAACCTGGGCCACTCTCTATGCTTACCATCACACGCCTTCACCAAAGCCTGAACTATCGATGGATGTCCTCGCTCGCTCTTGCCAATCCCCTCTGGATTCATCGCAGTGGTAAGCTTGAGCTTCACACCATATCGAGCAAAAAACTCTTTCGCTTCCGTACCCCGTAGTTCTCCTCTATCTGCTCGTAGCCTTCCTACAGACCCATACCTACAGATAATATCTTCAAGAACAAACTTACATATCCCCTCTGTGGTCTTCGTCCTCAAAGCTCGCCCTTCTACAAAGTTGGAGAGATCCTCACGAGCCAGAACCAAATATCGCATGCCCCATAACCCCAGAGGCATCACCACTAAGTCGAGAACCCACTGAAAGTGAATGCAAGGCGGATAAGTTGGCACGAGACCATCTCTGTACCGCATCTTTGAATAGAACTGGCAATGCAAGCAGGAGCTGACGTAGTTCACCACATACTGATACAAACCTTTCCACCAGTACCTCTCCTTCAACTTGGTGTAGGTAGCCCAAATCCCTCGATGTCCGGCCCATAAGGTATCATGGAACTCCTTCACTAGTTGCTGCTTAGTCTCTTGATCGTCCACTACCCGTATGAACATCCCATCTCTCCTCTGTGGTCGTCTCCAAAGATACCCATCATGCAGAAGATAGTTGTAAGCTTGTTTTCTTATCTCCCTGAACTCTACTTTGCTCCACCTCTCCTGCCTCTCCAACAAGCTCAGATAATATCCTATGTCACGAAGTCTACCTGTGTAAAGCTCCTCTCTAAACATCAACGGCTCCAAGTTCGTAGCTCGTCGATTAACCTGACACTGAGCATCCTTTCTCTCTTCTTCCTCAGCTTCTGAAATCATGACATCCTCATCTACAAATCGAGCCCTCGACAACATATCTGCGACCATATTCTCCTTTCCTTTTATATGCTTCAGCTCTGGATTCAAGCTTCTAATATAGGCAATCCAACGTAACATCGCTATGTCTGACGTGTTACAGTTGGATATCATGCCTAGTAGAGGTAGACAATCCGTCTCTAGGACTACATGAGCACCAATCAGAAACTCACGGTCTGTCTTCATCGCTGTCACCGCTCCCCACAACTCACGCTTCACCTGAGGATAATCTCGTTGCCTGTCTGTCAAGATCCTAGCTCCAAACCTGGAGGTAAGCCGCATACCATCCGTATCATCTTGACCTATCGCCCAACCAATCGCCTTTGGACTAGTATCTACTGTGACAATGACAGGTCTCCCACACCCGTAGTCTACTCTTCTCAGAACAGGTGGAGACTGTAGAGCCTCCTTCAACCTATTCATAGCTTCTCGATGGACTGAGGTCCATACAAACCGCTTACCCTTCCTCAATAATGCATACAAAGGCTCAGCAACATGAGCATAATGAGGAATGGATAAACGATAAAATACGCAAGCACCTAGAAAACGTCGAACCTCCGTGATATTTCTACAGTCTGCCATCCTAGCTATGGCCTCAACCTTCTCGGGGTTTGGTCGCCTCCCAAAAGCTCCACACAGATGTCCAACCACTAAAATCTCAGACACACCAAACTTGGACTTAGCTCCCGACAGGGTGAGATGTACCTCCTCCAAGCGAGTCAAGATACGTTCTACATCCCTGATATGATCCGCAACAAACCTTCTACACCCACTCGCAAGTACTGCTTCATCCTTGTCTTCAATCGCGCAGCCCTTTATAGGAATATCATCTAGAAATGGAATGGTAACATCTGGCACAAACTCCCTTAGTATCTTGTGCATCGCATTCTGCATATGAGCCACCGAGTTCGTTGCTCCTTGTGGAAGAGTACACATCCGCATCAATCCCAGGGGCATACGCATAGTAGTTAAATCTCTACTCTCCACAGCCAGCTGGAACTGATCATAACCAGAATATAGATCTCTTATTGAATAGATAGCTCTCCCTGCAAATGCCTCTGCTACCTCTTCAATCACAGGACCCGTCCCAACGTTACGAATGGTTACGTTATTCGCAGGTTGTAGGTCTTGAATAAAACGCAAAGCTCCTGACTTCTTGGGTATAGTGAACCACCTGCTAGAATATGGCCCCATAGACGGCTCAAGTATACCCATCTGTACCTTCTCCTTCAACAACTCGATGAGTTTGGGCAACAAAGCACGAGGAACTGGGATCGGTTTCAAATCCCAAGGCACATGAGGGATTGTGAATATAACCATAGGCGCTATAACCTGCGGGTCCACACAACCTATCTCCTCCGCTGAAAAAGAGAATGCTTTACCATGCTTTACTACCATCTGTTCAAACACTGTCTTCTCGACCTCGGTCAAGAAATCACCCCCTCCTATCTGGAGCTCCTTCAATGTCTCCTCAGTAAACTGGTGCCCTACTCGTCTATGATCACGCAATATAGGTTCAGTCCCCACTAACTGTACTTGCTGCTGGGAGTTAGTAGGTAGTTGAGCTGCTACCGGTCTTACCTTTCTCAGTACAGATTTGTACTTCGCATGGACGTCTGCTTCCTTAGGGAGTGCACACCAACAACTTGCTTCTCTCCCTTCATTATTCTGCATCGGATGAGGAAAGAACTGCAGGTATGTAGCAATCTCCTTATATATGCATCGAGAGTGGATAGGGATCACCACCACGCTATTTTTCCCTTCCATCAATCTACTCACATTGTCTAACCAACCAACAGCTGACTGTACAGACATAAACTCTTCAAACAAACCAGAAACCACTTCGTCTTCAAATAGAACTCCTACACGCCACAACCCTGATACCTGTTTCACCATCCATCTTTTTGTATTTTCCTCCATATCTTCAACTCTTGTAAATCGGCTCCACCCATCTGTCTCAAACATCAGCAATCTAGACTGCCAACTCTGTACACCACACATGTATCCAGACCTTTGTACATGTCTCGCTTCCAACTCTGACGGGACCTCAACAGTAGGTTCTACACCCCTGTCTTCCCGTTCTACAGGAATGGATTGCGAAAAATCTTACATCTCTTCGTCTGAGAATCTCTAAGGGTTTGTCTGTTCCGCTCATGTCTTGAACGAACCGTCAAAAACTGTACTGAGTACTTGTCATCAGGACTCCGAACTCTAGCATAATGAGACCCATCGTTCATCACCTTTGTCTCCATCCGAACAGCGGTGATGTATGGTTGGCCCAGTATGACAGGATAGGAGGCAGATGACTGTACAAAGAAATGCTGATCAACCTCTACATCCCCAATCCTTACACGCATATTGGGACAAGCTCCGTATAACTCACCCTTTTGGTTATTTGCTGCTCGAAGCACCCAACCATGATTCCTTTCGATTGGCCACTGTCCCTTTTCATACACCTCCTTGGAAATGATGTTGATCTCCGACCCGTGATCCACAAGTGCAGGTACTGGCTCAGAAAGCCCTCCAAGCCGAACTTGCGTCTCTGTTGTCGCTCTTGCCCAGTGCTTCTCCTTGAAATCGCTGTCTGCGCCTGACCCATCCTCTTCAAACTCTTCATCTTCATTCTCAATAACAGCAGGACCAGCAACCCATGTCTCATACTTATCATCTCCGAACTGATCAACACCAATAGCATCTACTGCTCCAACCATCTGACTACTTACTTGTTCAGTCAATACCTGTCTCTTTCTCTTCATGATGTCTATTATCAACTCATGAAACTCTCTCTTTGCGATACCAAGCACTTCACGAAGAGTAAACTCAACTCTAGCATCCAAAATGCGTTGCTCTAGAACAGCACGCAAGTCTGTTGTTGTTTCGATGTCTGCCGCTAGCTTGTAAGCTGGACCTTTCCCCTTCTCCTGTGCTGTAAACCTCTTTCTCCGTACTCTATCTGTAGCAGTAGTCTCCTGTGGCAAATCCTGCACACCTTCCATAGGATCTACTGCAGGTGGTGGAGCTGTAGAGGTAGAAGGTATATCCTCTGCAGCAGGAAATCTTCCAGCTGGTACAGATGGTGATGGTTCCGCTGCTCTCCTCCTTGTAACCCTCCGACGGTCACTGTCCTCTGGTACTCCTGCATCTAAATCGGAAGCGTCCCGTCTTCTTTTGTCTTCGATCATGGCATCTTGTTCACCACTCGTCTCTAAAAACGCTCGAATAGAAGTTACATCTACTGGGTCTCTCCATCCAGTAGCTCTCCTAATGCTCTCAGCACCTCTCTTCATCATTTCGACCGGAACCTCAACAGCCTGCTCAACCATAGTTGGATTAGAGCGCACCTCAACTCTCCCAGTATATACATCAGCCTCCGCAGAACCCGCAGTCATCGCTGTAGTATTCGCACCAGTAAGTGCTGGAAGAGAACTCCTCATTCCTCCTCTTCCAAAATATGTGTTCAGAGGCTGCCCAGTGGCGGTTAGATACAACCTGTTGTTCTGATAGTTGACTACGCCCTCTCGCAAGGCAACCGCCAAGTCTTGACAGTCTCCTCTGAGATGATCTGGACTATCGCACCAAATACATCTCCTGGTAAAGGTTCCTCCCACAGGTCGAGCA
Organism: Asterella californica; assembly: GCA_036924285.1. Taxonomy (NCBI): domain Eukaryota; kingdom Viridiplantae; phylum Streptophyta; class Marchantiopsida; order Marchantiales; family Aytoniaceae; genus Asterella; species Asterella californica. Next base: position 46,371,092 of record JAYKYS010000003.1, on the reverse strand, counting down.
CCTGGTGCAACTGGTCGTTGATCTCTTCTCAGGTCTGCCATCTCAACCCTCAAATCTCTCAGCTGTTGAGTGAGTTCTTCTATCAAGTTATGTTGATTTCGGTTCTCAACATATCGCTGCTGCTGTCTAGGTCCTCTCTGTGCTGGGATAGGTACTGCAGGCGCTTGAGGAACCACTTGAGGAACCACTATAGGTGCTTGAGGAATTGCAGGAGGAGCTACAGGAACATGAGGAGCTACTCTCTGCTCTGGCAAGGTCTCTGGCTGCAGTACCATCCTACCACGACGTTGTCTAGCAAGGGTGGATACTGCTTCTTCTACTCTCCTCCAATCAGATGTAACTCCCCCTTCAGCCCCTCGATCAGCCAACATGAAACAAAGCCTATCTGCTGTGAACTCATCCAGAGCCCCTAAGAACAACTCTGTCTTCCTAGCATCCAACGTCAACCGTTCCAGACCAGAAAGCTGAGAGTACCTCTTCTCAAATTCACGGATCACCTCATTTAATCCAATGGAACGTCCAGGCTGACGCTCTATCCAATCCATGAGAGTTCTCCTGGTGACTCTTTCAGAGTCCTCTTCTAGAAATTCTTCTCTCAGTGCACGTTCAAACAGAGTCCACCCACCTAAATGTCTTCTCTGTAAATTTCTAACCTTCTCTCTCAGTTCAGGGACAACAGTCAACTCAAAGCTTAGAATTACCTCTACTTCAGGTGCCCTGACTAACTCCATCTCGCCCACATACTCCCGCAGGTACCTTGTAACATCTCTTCCATCAAATCACCCACATCGACCTACAATTGCTTGTAATGCCCTTGTGGACTTCTGCTCAGCTCCCCCAATTGCAAGCTGCTGCTGAATCAAGGCAGCCAACGCCTGAAGAATCTGAGACGTGTCTACAGCAGGTTGTGCTGTTGCTGGAACCACCGTAGGTCCTCCTTGAGAACCAATTCCTTCCTGAACAGGAGTCCCTTGAACAGGAGCACCTTGAGCAGCAGCCACACCCTGTACAGCAGCCACACCCTGTACAGCAGCACTGTGATCCATTTTCTCTCTCAATCTAGTCAATTCTCCAATCAATCACCCCAATTGCTCTCAGTGGAAGCACCAGATGTCGTGGCGAGAGTCTTTCTTGGGGAGGGCGGACCTCCTGATTGTGATAGATCAAAGAGAAATGACCAGAAAGGAAAATAGGTCGCTGCAGACGATGAAATCTCAAAACACAGCCTCTTCTGCCCACCAATTGCAAAACAAACACTCAAGCACGCACTCAGGTACACAAATATGTCTCTCCAGAGTAGAAATAGCTTTATTATGCTAGCTTTATTATTAACTAATGCCTTTTTCAGCTCCTCAAATGCTTCCTTTGCCTTCTGATCATGCACTATCAAGTCAAAATCAACTCCCTTCTTCATGTACATAGTCAAAGCTATTGCTTTGTTTGAGAAGGAAAAGACAAACCTACGATAATATCCAACCATACCAAGAAACTGCCTCAACTTTGTCAAGTTGATCGGAAATGGAAGATCCACAATCTTCTTCACCTTCTCAGGATCTACCGCAATCCCATTCTTGGAAATGATGTGCCCTAAAAGCAGACCTTCTTCGCAGCCAAAGATGCACTTCTCTGGATTTAGAGAAGCGTTGGCTTGCTCCAACCGCTGCAAAACTTTGATCACATGATCAAAGTGGTCCTCCTTTCGTCCGTACACACAGAAATCGTCAATGAAATCCCGAACAAACTTCCCTATGAATGGTTCAAACACCTTGTTCATGAACCTTTGAAAAGTGGCCGGAGCATTACACAATCCGAATGGCATCACTCGAAATGCAAATGTTCCCCAAGGAGTAGTGAAAGTAGTCAACTGCTGGTACTCTTGTGCTATCTTGATCTGGTTGTATCCACTATAACCATCACCAAAGCTGTACCACTCATGACCGGCAACTTCCTCCAAAATCTCATCTATAAATGGTAGAGGATAATAGTCCTTCTTGGTGACTGCATTCAGCTTCTTATAGTCTATGCACATTCGCAGCTTACCATTCTTCTTCTTGACAATCACAATGGGTGAAACCCATTCTGAGTTCTCCACCTCGTAGATGAAACTCGCCTCCCTCAACTTGTCTATCTCCTCCTTGACCATCATTGCCGTTGTGGGATTGACCCTTCTCTGCTTCTGTCGAACTGGTCTTGCGTGCTCTTCCAATTCGATTCGATGAGTCTCGAGAGTCACCTCCTTCAAATCCTTGTAGCTGAAAGCAAACACATGGATATATTTTTGAAATATATCTAGGAATCTACTTTTCTCTTCTTGAGTGACATTGATACCAAACTTCAGGGTAGAGAGTCTTCTCACAATCTCTGCCTCACTTAACTCTTCTTTGTCAGGATCTTTCTCCACTGCTGGTCGAGGCAACAAGTCAATAGCACTAAGCTGATGTAATGATTCATCTCGACCAAATCCTTCATCCTCAGACGAGGATTCTTGACCGTAAGAATCGCCGGTATCTACTTCTGAGACACTCTGATCGTCCTCCGTATCAGATTCCCAGTAGTCACTAGTGGGTCTATCAGAGTCAGAAGTCACAACTCCAACACCCGAGAGAGGAACTATCACTCTATGATCTCTAGGCCCAATCCGTAAGTATCCCTTGTGCCACCTATCAGTGGTGCGCACAGCTCTCAACCAAGGCCTACCTAGGAGCAAATCATAACTAGAGTCCTTTAACACTTGAAAGGACATCAACGTTTGAACTCCCATCACAGACACGACCACCTTCTCTAACACACCAAGAGGTCTTATCCGTTGCTTGTTAGCCATCCCCACGACAATGCTAGCCGGGCGAGTTGGTTCTAACCCCAACTTCTTCATCAACTTCTCCGATATGGCGTTGACAGCCGATCCTCCATCCACCAATACGTCAGAGACGTAGTGACCATTCAACCGGACTTCAATCTTTGAAGCCCTAGTACATACCTCTGAAGCATGCACATCCACCACACCAACTCCCACAGACTTTGATGTCTTGCTCTTGGGTTTCTTCTTCTTGCTTCTCTTAGAACTCAGTCCTCCTCTGAGTTCCCTTCGTAAGCTGGGATTAAGTGCGATCAGTTGTCCAACAGTGATGTTGGCTTTCTGAGCACCCACATCTTCAACCACATCATATCCCGCTTGGGAAGATGAAATGGTGAAATCCGCCATCCCCAGCTTCCTTCTTGGCTCCCTTGGTGTACTCGAAACATTACTGGAACGAGTACTTCTACTTGCTGACTCCTCCATGAAAACCAGTTCATCAGAAAATCGAGTTCTTTTCCTTTCTTGAGCTAAAAGCTCCACCGGTGCATGAGAAGAGTTTGAACTCTCTCCTTTCTCGTAGATGGAATCTCGCACGACATCGATAGTAGCCACCCCCTTGTCTCGTCCTTGTGATGGATTTCCTCCACCCACATTCATTCTGACAGCTTCGGCACCTCTTGCTCCGTTGTTAGGACAATTTCGCTGGAAATGAGAACCTCCACACGTCCAACAAGTGATTCCTCCAAAGTTACCTTGGTTGCCTCCAAAGTTACCTTGATTTCCTCGGTTGGGATTGTTGTCGTAACCTCTTTGACCTCCTCCTCCACCTTTGTTCCTCCATTCTCGTAACTGCACCACGTTTATCTTGAGATCCGCAAGAGTATCGGTGATGCTCTTCAGTTCGGCATGAAAATCAGAGGTGGCAGTAGACATCGTTGTTGGGACAAACGGTCTTGGCACCACCGTTGGAGTAGGAGCTGACGTTGAAGCAATCACCAATTGTGATGGTGCAGGTGCGATCGTTGTGACTACACTAGGAGTCGGAGTTGACACCACAGCAGCATGATGAGGTTGGATGATATCTCCTTCATCCAAACTCTCTTCCATGTTTGTCGCAATCTTGATGGCCTCCGCTTTGGTTGATGGCTTCTCGTATCTCACTTGGGTTCGAATTGAAGGTCTCAACCCTCCCACCAAGTTCTTGGTCAACACTGCTCCAATCCCCGTCATCGTTAGCTCCACATTGTCTCCACTCTTCCGTAGGACCGTCCGAAATCGTTGCTCCAACTTATCCACCCTTTCGGCATATTGCCGAACTTTCTCGTCGTCCCGTTGCTTCAAATGAGTAAGCTCCACCATGAGCTTCTCATAACTCTCTTTTGGAAGAAATTCTTCGATGAGTGCATTACTCAACGTCTCCCATGTGTCCTCAACTACACCAGGTGTCTGGCTCTTCACTCGGTCTTCATACCACGTAAGAGCAAAATCTTCTAAAAACTCTAGCAGTAACAACACCCATTCTTCCTTCCTTCTCACGTTGTTTCCGATGCAACCCCTTTTGAAGTCTCGTACAAATGGTTCTACATCTTCATTGTCCTTCCCATGAAACACTGGTAACTTCCCCATCTTGTAACTATTCTTTCTACCCTTCTAATTTTTGTGCAATAACTACTCGCTAAAAGAGTACGAACATCACCAATTCCATTCGCGAATAATCTACCATAGGTAAAATGAAAGGAAATGGTTGTAACAACACCTCTTGTGCCATCTCTTCTCCCAAGGTAATCATGAGTCTGAGTCGCATCACCGCCTTCTCCACCATCCGAATGACGATGTCGTGGCGAGAGTCTTTCTTGGGGAGGGCGAACCTCCTGATTGTGATAGATCAAAGAGAAATGACCAGAAAGGAAAATAGGTCACTGCAGACGATGAAATCTCAAAACACAGCCTCTTCTGCCCACCAATTGCAAAACAAACACTCAAGCACGCACTCAGGTACACAAATATGTCTCTCTAGAGTAGAAAAGCTTTATTACAGTGTCAACTGCCTCACTGTTAAGAAAATATCTCTCTCCTCCTCTCCTAAGTCCTTCTCAGCACTTCCCTGAACCTAAATCCCTAATTCTCTTCCTTCTGCTTCAGCTCCCAGCTCTCAGTCCAAAAATCGCTTGAAAGTCCCCCCCCCTACGACAGAAATTTCAGTGCTGAAGTTCTGAAATTTCTCAGAAAACCTGACCTTCTCAGTCTCAGTCCTCCTCCTCCGCTCAGATAATGTTCTCTTTCCGTCAAATTCACCTCAACTCAAGCCTAATAGGTGAAATTCGGACCCCAAACTCTTAATCTTCTCTCTGCGTCAACCTCTCAACTGAAAACTATCAAGAATTTAATCCAGCGTCAATCAAGAGTCCCTTGCATATTATCAAAACGATCCGCTTCAATAAACTACCTCCTGTCCGATCAGAAATAATTCTGCCTCCAAACTGCTCTCCATCCTCCAAATACTTGTCCGTCCCTTTGTCACGATCACCCAATTCCTCAATTTCAGTTCTGTCAGAAAAATTTGTCTCCCTCAGCCTCCAAGCTTCTCCTTCCGCTTCAACTCTGAGCTCTTTGTAAAAAAATCTCCTCATAAAAGTGTGTCCCGATCTCCAGCCGTCGCAGGTACTTAACCTAAAAGCTAAGGGCCCAGCTTAAGCTGCCCCCCTGCTGTCCTTATGCGTACAAAGCATTTTTTACAAAGTTGACTCCTTTTTAATATAAGTTTCGCAGTTGTCTCTACAAACTCTATCCCTACACTGATAAAGGTTCACATAACCCCATTTAACTATTTAGCAAAAGTTTCCTGTGCTCTTGATGCCATCTTGATGCCATCCTGAATATACTATAAGCCATCCAATGTAGGCCGAAGCCCCTACACTTATGAGGCTGCCCCACAGGGCTTACAGCCCCCCCATATGCGCACCAGGTATCTCCCATAGTATATTCAGGATGGCATGCGGAGGCTTAGGCCAGGAAGCCCACGATTAAGAGAGATACCGGTCTCCCGCCCCTAGGTATACAGGACATGGCTGAATACCCAACATAGACTCCCATCCGGGAGGCCAACATGCCAGAATAGGAACCAGAGGCCAGGAGGGATTGATCCTGAGACCACTTCCCTCCTAGGCAGGCGCCCTATCACTGGGATGGCCTCTAGTTCCGTTCTAAAAGGATTTAAAACTTGTACATATGCTTTTACTGTAGAAATCTTCCTGCAAAGTCTTTACTAGCCTTTTCTGTGCAAACTTCTCTATACAACTCCGTTTTTAATGAACAAGGAGTCAAAACTATAGTATTCAAGAACACCTACACACCCACGCTATCAGATTCTGAGTTCGAATCTCGAGCCAGAATCGACGGATTTCCCTCTTTCACATATTTCACAGCCTAAAACGCGTACTAACTATTGCTTAAAACACTTTCTGTCAAAACTAGAAGCATGAGGTCGCTCTCCTCGTCGTGCTTTACATCCTGGTGTCTTTCGACTCCCTTAGGGGTGATACTCCAACCCAAGCTAGGGGGCAGCTTGTCAAGCATGGCCCCAGCTTAGCTCCTGCCTAGCTTGTTAAGCTGCAGGGCTGCTTCCTTTACACAACAAAGAAAAGATCTCTTTGCAACTAGTTTTCATTGTACAGATCCATGTACAACACGACAACGATCTCCATCACAACTCAGCTGAGTCCTCTTTTGAAGTTGACAACTTCTCCGTCTCAGCTCTTTGAGTCTCGTCCAACTTCTCGACTACTGACGTAAGTAGGGCGGCCACATCGACGCACTTGTGTCCTCTTGATAGATCACCCACTTCACAACTTGGACAAGGATCTTCTCCTAGAAGATGAATTGGCGCTGGTGACGATGGACCCACTCGAAGACTTAAATCCGTAAACTCTCGCTTCCCTTTAGCTCTCTCGGTTCTGATTCTAGTTGGACAATTCACTACTTTATGTCCCAACTCTCTACAGAAATAACACCACAAGTCGGTTTCTACTCTTCTCCTCGGAGATTCTACTTGAGGTTTTGTACTAGGGTTCTCAAACTCAACGATAATCTCTTTCGAGCTCTCTCCGACGCTTACTACGACATCTAAACCTTGAGGAAGGTTTCTAAGTCTAACTTTCCAATCTTTTGAATTTCCACTCATGTTGCACCTTCTCAATCATTAAGTGGACAAAATATCATAGAGGAAAATAATTCTACATTACTTTCTTAACTCTTCCGAGCTTTATATTGGAAATCGTGCATTATACATGCTATACACGAAATAAAATCTAATCTAAAATTAACTATCGAAGATATGATCCTCCTCACCATCGTTTGTACTCATCACAACAGACATCTTGAACTCACTCTTATAAGGATCCAACTCTACTTCACCAGGAGCATTCGTGGCCTCCACAGTGAATGATGCTTTCATCTCGGTTTTCTTCAAATCAGCGCCAATGGTCGCGGAAGCTTCTTGGTATAGGGTAAAGAGGGCACCCCAAGTAGTATAGATAAGTGTTCGCAACTCATCTACACTTAACTTTGGCTTCTCCGACTCCGTTCGAACTCCTAAACGTCTCTTCTTCCACCTCGGCACCCGAACTGGATTCCCCATGAAGTATCTTCAAGACCTCCTTGTATGCCGAAACGTATATCTCTTAGTTGGTAAGAGATCTCTCCAAGATTTTTGTGGTCTCCAATAGCTCAACCTCCAAGCTACTAAATCATGAAGTTTCAACAAAAACTTCTCTAATCAGAAGGGATGGTGATGACTGTACAAATTTTCAGAGAACTGAAATTTGTATATTTTCACTTCCCTCATGGTTGTCAACCCCCTCCACTTTGAAAAATTCTTTCTCCCTCCTCAGACCTCATCTTCTCATGATTTCTTTTGTCCTGGATAGCTTATCAGCCACTCTAAAACACTGGAAAGTTTCTCAGGAAAATAAAATTCACAGAAAATTTGACACTGACTGTAAACTTTTTCCAGAGAACAGAATTCCTCAACTCTCACGAATAGACCCCCTCAACTTTGAAAATTCATTGCTCCCTCTCTAGACCACCTTTTCCTATGATTTTTTTTGTCTTAGATAGGTTATAAGCAAATCTAAAACAATGGAAAGTTTCACAGGAAAATAAAATTCACAGAAAAGTTGACAGCGACTGTACAAATTTTCCAGAGAGCAGAATTTCTAAACTCACAAATTTATCTCCTCTAATAACTTTTCTCTCCTCCTTTCTCTACAACTCTTTTTGCACCCTCTTTCAACTTTCCTCAAACCCTTTCTAAGTGAACAAGATGTAAAGAATGACTTCGAACGCGTCATATATCACTACGGGATACACGAAAGGTTCTAACGTTGCTAACATCGCGTTAGCTCTCTCTCCTCTCAACGTTCTCTCCATGTGCTCTCTCATAATCTCCTTTTGTCGAATATAGAACTGAACTCTAAACATCGTTCAACGATCCCTTCAAGTGAGGTCCCGGCAACGGAACCAAAAATGTAAACCCTCCGCGGTCCTATCGATAAACTACCCCCTGATCTCTCAACCTCCACGAATCTGCAACATGTCGGGCCTGTCTCTCACTCAGGAGTCACCTCTGATGGCTTTGATGGAAGCACACCATGAACTTGAAGGGAAAATGCTGAGTTCACTCATTCATACACCCACAAACTTATCAACTAAAAATCTCATTAAACACATCAACTAAAATCCTCCATTCTAACGACGTCTCTCAAGTTCTCACATGCTAAAAATATCCCACACTCTCTATATTACTCAAGTTGTCATTACGACAATGTGAAAACAAGGATGAGGAGCTCTTCTCTACTCCTCTATTTATACATTCTAGGTTTTTACTTTGGTACCCTCCGGTAACTCAGCCGTAACTACTTTTACCGGGTTTTACTAAGATATTACTTAAGATAAAAGCATTGATCACATGGACTTTTTACCTTTTCACATGGGCTTATTCCTTCAAAGTCAACAACTTCTAGAAGGATTCTGGAATATTCTCAAGGAATCTCGAATTTCCACCCCCCTCTACACTAGGACCCACTAAAAAGGAAACATGTGGAATCTCTTCTTGTTTTTAATGCCCACAAAGTCCACAACTTTAATCCAACCACTAATATCAAGTCAAAAAGGAGATAAGGGATACTTTCCACCTCCTTTCTACCTTTTAGACAAGATGACAAGATAGTAGTGCTCACTCTTTAGCAAATATCTGAATTCTGCCAAAAGTACAGCTAAGTTTAACCATAACTAACTTTTAGCTAGTCATGACTAACTTGATACCTCCTAAAAGTACTTTGGCAGTAAATAAACATTCTCAACACTTAGTTAGAACTAAACACCTTACTAATAAACAAACTTCCTATGTGTAACATAGGTCGTTACAGATCACAGAAACAATTGATTGGTACTGAAACCAAGGGGATCTCCTAGACTTAAATAGCAAGGACCAGTCTTCGTATAGAAACCAGGGCGGACGAGGAAAGAGAAGTACTGATGAGAAAGGAGGACACAGACAAAAGATCTGAGAAGGTAGGAGAGGAGAAGGTCATAGCAGATAAGGAGTTTAATGAGGGCAAAAAGATAATTGAAAATGACAAGGGAAAGAGTCAAGAGAACGGCGAACTTGAAGAGACAGCTGAGGCAGAAGGTGTCAGGGGTACGGTCTCACGAGGAAGAGAAGGACGAGAGAAGGGTGAGGGAAGCGAAAACAGAAGGGAGATAATAACTGAAACAGGAAAGGACAGAACAGGTGAGGGAAAGGAGCAAGAGAAAAGGATGGAAGGGAACCAGGAATCTAAATTCTGAGAGAATACGCAAGGAGAGCGAAGAAGGGAACATAACGCGGAGGATCTTGTCCCTCCCTGAGAGTAGGAAGCGGACGATGAGGAACCTGACGACACGGAGGAAAGAAGGAGCAAAGGAGGGCTATGGCTGGACACACCTGGCCTGTGGGGAGACCCGGCCGAGGGGATCAGACTCCGGACCTCGCCTCTATGACACATCGAACGGGAGGTCCTCCAAGAGATGAATCCAAACTTGGTGGGGAACAAGAGAAGAGCGAGGAAGAACTTACATCCAAAGACTATCGGTTCCCAGACAAGACCCTCAGGTAGAGGAGTTGGGAAGGTTACTTCAGGTAAGAGGAAACTGCGAAGAAAGAGAACGCAGCGCTGTCTAGAAGCCTTCTGGCTGCAATGACCCTAACCAAGTAAAGCTTGCTAAAGAAGAGAAGGAAGGGAGACATGGAGAGTTTAAAAGGAATTTGACAGATGCTGAACTTACTCAAAATTGTAACATGAAATGTTAGGAGGTTAGGTGACCCGCATCGCGTAACCATTATTCATCTGTGGTTGGAGAGTGAAAGTCAGTCGGCTGACATCATCGTCTTCCAAGAGCTGAAAACGGAGGAGTAGAGACTCGAGCACAACCTGAAACTCATAATAGCCTACAGGGATAAGAATATAGACTACACGGAAGGAGGAAGAGGTGGGGCCGCTCTTGTCCTAAGAGAACACATGAAAGTGGAAGAGCAAGAAGTCAGAGGAGATGACTCAGTGGCCTGGTACACCATAAACTGTGGTATAGGCCGCATAGGGGTGGTCTCGATGTATGCACCTAACAGAAGAGAAGGGATGAGACAACTATGAGAATGGTTAGAGCGCATATGAGGGAAAAGAATTGCATCCTTCTTGGTGACTAGAACATGATGGAACTACCAGACGACAGCTTTAGACATTCCCCTGCTGCACGGCAGCGAGCTAAGACTGTGGAGAAATACCCTCTTACATGTCACCTGGTGGATGTCTTATTTTGCGCACAGAGTAGAGAAGGTCCGGTCTTCACAAGGCAGGTGAGATCAAGGGGGAGACATGACCAAGCAAGACTAGACAGTTGCTACCTTAATAACATCGCGGAATGGTGTGTCAGGGTGACCAAGACTATGCACGATGGAAGACAGACCCTCTCTGACAACATTCCGGTGACTGTTAGCATCAAGCTGAAAGAGGAAGAGACAAGGGAAAAGGTTAAAAAATCTACTTACTTCAAAATGGATGCGACTATGTTGAAAGACCCCAGAATAAAGACGAGAGTAGAAATAGTATGCAGGGAACAACAAAGATGTAGCTAAGATCCTCGGGTGAGGTGGGTAGTGGGATGGACAAAGGTGCTAATGGAGAGAAAAAGACAGGCGGGACCGAAGATACCTTCGAGGGTTTAGAAGTAGAACTACAGAGACTGAGAATACAAGTGGCAAGGAACAACTCTGAGGAGCTTCATCTGGAACTGCAGGAGGCGGAAGGGAAACTTAGAAGAAGGGAGCACTAGGATGCCATTCTGTGGAGGAAGCGAAGCAGAATAAGGTGGCTCAAGGAAGGAGAGACACCCTCACGCTACTTCTTTGCTCAGCTCAAGGTTAAGCATGGACGAGAAACGATGAAGGGGGTGATACTAGAAAATGGTCAAACAACCGAACATCATGGAGAAATCCTTGAGAGGGTTCACAGATTTTACTCTGAGCTATACTAGGAAGACGAAGAAGTAACCAGAAATCAAGACAAAAGAAAGGAAGTGATGGGGCTAATCTTGAAATGGGTGACGGACGAATGTGCACCTTGTGGAGCTGCCAACTCTCAAAGAACTGGAGAATCTGGTGATGAACTTTCCAAAAGAAAAATCTTCGGGGATCGACGGGGTGACATATGAAGTGTTGCAGGAGTGTTGACCGTTCATAAAGGGGAATGTTTTGCGATGATCAAGGAAATTCTCAGAAACGCGGAAGATAGATGAGAAGACTCTGCAAGGAGTTATCAAACTGATTCTGAAAGGAAGAGCAAGGAATGAGTTAGAGAACTGACGGCTGATCTCTCTACTAACCGCCACCTACAAGATTCTAAGCAAGCTAATGGCAAAGACTTAAATCTGTGATAGAGTACGTTGTGGATGAACAACAAACAGGCTTCATAAAGGAGAAAGACATCTACGACAATATTCTGAGCTTCAAGCTGGGACAAGAGCTAGCCGAGGCTAAGGGGTGGCCCTACCTCTTTCTTAAGATTGACTTCATGAAAGCGTACGATCAGATTTCTCAAAAGTACCTATGGGACACGATGGATTACATGAGGTTCGATCCTCACTTTGTAAAACTGATTAAAGGATTGGCAGTGGGGGGCAATCCGAAGTACATAAATGAGAGGTTTACGGAGGTATTGCTCTAGGAAGGGGGGTCAGACAAGAATGCCCGGTGGCTCCCTTCCTCTTCGCAATTGCCACCCAGCCGCTGATGAATATGATGAAGCAAGCAAGAGACCAAGAGACAATAGAAGGAATCAGCACAGGAGGAGGGCTATACCTGCTACATCAACTTTTTGCTGATGACACTCGACTCCTGATAGAAGGGACGGAGGACTGCTTCCAAGCTACACAGGAGGTGATTCACAGGTATGAGACGATCTCAGGAGCCTCGCTGAACTTAAGGAAATCAGTGGTGATCTCGATGGACATGGTGGAAATACCGGACTGGCTGGTGAATTTGAGGTGCATCATCGTGAAAACCAACCAAATGATTAAATATCTTGGGGCCTGGATTGAGAGAGACTTGGCTGAAGCGCAGGTGGTGGGCGATAGTTGACCGGCTTTAAAGCCAGCTACAGCACTGATCAAACGGACTTCTCTCTTGGCCGAGCAGAATGATACTTCTCATCCACGTCCTGCGGGCCATTCCCGCTTACCAACTAACGAGTGTCGAATGCTCCGCTACAGGTTACAAAAAACTAGAAGAGGTTGCAGATCCTTCCTTTGGGGAAGAAGCCCGGAAGAGAGAAATAAAGTACCGATGATGGCGTGGGACGTCTTAACTAGGGTTAAGAAAGAGGGGGTCTGGGTATCACTCCTTTCAAGGTGGTGGCACAAGCCCTCAAATTCAAGTACATAGGAAAACTGCTCGACGATGGAAGGCAAGAATGGATAAATATCACTAAGTTGGGCATAAAAGAAACTATGAGGCAGGGTCGACACAGACGAACGATGACAGAATGGACCTCGGAAGATTATCTACTAATGATTCCAGGCCTCCGAGTTCACCTACTCCCGACCCTGGACAATTAGATTAAAAGCTGGAAAGTGGTTCACAGTAAGCTCGTCTTCGATAGATGCAAGGCTTTTCTACCAGGGAACTTACCCTCTAAGTTAGTGGCTGAGCTATGACAAAAAGCGAGGTAGGTCGACGAACACGAAATGAAGGAGGCTTTAGATATCTTGAGAAGAGAAAAGCTCGCTACACTTAACGCACTAAAACTTAAGGATCTTCGGGACTCGATGAGAAGGACCTCACTTCTTCTCTCAGTAGGAGGATCGGAATCGACAGAAGACATAGCACTTGGAAGCCTGACAAGATGAGCAGGAGAGGCGCAGGTCATCACGAGAGGTTTGCAGAATAGTATGAGTTGGTCCTGGGTAAAAAGGAATAGCTTGATGAGAGGATGGAAGCTCGAACTTAGGGACTGGAAGGAGCTGCTAATGATACCCACCTCTAACTGCGAAAGCCTTAACGCTTGATGGGGGGTGAGTGACTCTAAAATGCAATGGAAAGATCGCTGGAGGAGGATATGGAAGATGGGAGGGACGATGCGAACTAACATATGGCCGTGGAGACTGCTAAACAGGGGGTTCTTCATCAATCGCCGGGCTCTACAGATGAAAATCAGAGACAGGAACTGTCCGAGAGGATGCAGCGAGGTGGAGACACTTGACCATCTCTTCTGGGAATGTCCGGTGACCAAAGGAAGGTGGAGGAGGTTCAAGCTACACGAGTCGGGTTGCGAACTTGGCTATGGAGAGGGGAGCGGGCTTCTCGAGATGATAGACAAGGCGTTATGTACGAGGAAAATCGACTTTGTCCTGCTATACATTATGGTCGAGCATACTTAAGTGACATGGAAAGAAAAGACAGACCTGATATTTAGAGGATAGAAGACGGATCGGCTTGCGGTTCGGATTCTAGCGGAGGTTGATAAAACTATGTGGGCGAGACTTAATGAGGATACGAGTCCTAACAACAGGAAAGCTTGGGACAAAACGATGAGGACCATTGGGAAAGTGCAAAGAAACCTGCAGGAAAGAACACAAGACCTAATACTGAACAGAACCGAACCTCGATGAAATAAAAATCCAAGACGTTGTCGTAGCGAGAGCCTTTCCTTTGAGCAAGGGCGTACCTTCTGGCTGTGGTTAAGGATCGATGCACAGCAGAGCGACTAGTATCTCGTAGATTTCTCTCTAACTTCCTCGATAACTAAGCACTTTCTTTCTCTCAGTAAAGGATCAAGATAACTACACGAAAACGTTGGATGATCATAGGCACGACAAACGAGATATGTGATGACATGATCTCTCGGTAGTATTCCTCTCCGAAGTTTCTCACTACTAGGGCTTCGTACATGGCTTTGGGTCGACAGATGTGTCTTATCTCGCACTGGGTGTTAAAGTTTACAGGAGGGAGCTGATTTAGATCCATCCTTCGTTAGATGAGGATAAAGACGGTGAGATCCCATTCTTGGCCGTAAGTGACAACAGGTACGATCACAGGGACAGGCGAGAGCATGACTTGCGCGGTAAAGTTATGCCCGAAGGATCCTATCAGAAACTGTTGAAAGTAAACTCGTTCCATATACATCAGTTTAATCGAGAAAGGGTTTCGAAAAGGGAATCTGGGCGGTAAGTAGAGTCCTTCGTCCATCTCTCACAACATGTGCACTCCTACTACAAAGGTATCTCGATCCATAAAACTCTGATTCAATCTCATAGGATCACGACGATCTCTCCACGAACAATCTCTTGGATTTTTCCCCAGGTCGAATGCCCCCACACAGGTCACTCCCCTTTGCTTAAAAGTTTCGAACACAAAACAAGGATAGGTGCAAGCTCCCTAACCAAGCAACCCAAGCCTCACGGACCGATGAGGTGGCACACATGCACATCGCATGTTTGGTGCCGTCATACTCATCCACGTGTGGGTCTTCTGGGTGAAAGGTTCTAATGCATGCACCGTAACGTGTCCCAAAAACCAGAGACTAGGCTAGACAGGTAGTCGACTCTACAGGTCAAGGATCGCACTTTGCCACGTTGTCGCACCATTTGGCGGCTACATGCTTGACTTCTACTCCGACGCTTAGGTTTGGTAGTTCTAGAAGTTAGCTCATATTACTTCTAGTCTTTTATGTATATGTTTGACACCTTTGCATACGGTGTTAGCACTATTTTGAGTCCTAGTAGGCTGATAGTATGTTAGTTATCTTGTTCAAGCATTTGTGCGCTTGTGCAAGTGACTTCTTACTAGTCTATGACGTTCAATGTACATAACTTAGGGTTTCCATGCTGATAGGGGTTTGAGCTCATGGGTTGTACTTACTTGTCGCCCATGCACGCTTTCTAGCTAATTTAAGTTATTTTTCGGGGCTATGTGTCATTTTAGGTAGTTTAAGTTTTACGCTGGCACTCTAGGGGGCTTGACGTGGTAGCTTATGAGTGTAGATAAGTTACCAGGTAGTTTAAGGCACAAAAGGACAGTCAAGTGGAGCTATGAACTCCCATTGGTCCATTTTTGTCTTTTGTAAAACTCTAAGTTTAGAAACAGAGCTCTAGAGGAG
Organism: Asterella californica; assembly: GCA_036924285.1. NCBI lineage: Eukaryota > Viridiplantae > Streptophyta > Marchantiopsida > Marchantiales > Aytoniaceae > Asterella > Asterella californica. The sequence continues at coordinate 46,355,609 of JAYKYS010000003.1, read as the reverse complement.
ATTTCGAGCAATTGGTGAGGTATCTTCGAAATCTGAGAACACAGGAAGAGAGAGCTCGTCGTGCCAAGCACTGTCAGTGAAATTTTTGCTCGATTTGGATCAATAAACAAGGAGTTATGCCCAATTGAAGTTCGGATTGTGCCAAAACTGCATCACTTTTGTTGATTTTGGGGTTTTCGGTGCCAATTGCAGCAGAATTGAGGAAATCACTTCAAAACTTCGTGGTTGCGTTCACTGTCAGGAGGGCTACGACTGTCCAAAAAGTTTCGAGTCATTTGAGTAATTGAGTAATTCAGGGCGGCCGCTGAAGCAGAGGGGGTCTGAAAAGCTCTTAATCTAGAGCAGCGACTTTAGAGAAGGAGATCTGGAGTTCTACAAACAATCAGGAGTCCCAACTTCACAGGGATGTTCAGCAACCTGTAGACTTCAAATACTGTGAGAAGATTTGAAATTCATCGAGCCAATTCTCTGTTCTATGTCTGAATAGTTATCTAGGTACCAGAAATTGCCATAATTCTCTTATTCAGAACTTTTCTGTCAACATCTCAGTGCTAGAATTCAATCTGAGGCTGAAACTTCGTGTGTGTGTTCAGTAGTGCCTCATTTACATGTAGGGGAAGTTTAGAAGTCTAAACCTTCATAGTTTTCCTCTCTTTGAGTGTCAAAGTTCACCGCTTAAGCCTATTACTACCAGTGAGACCTAAATTTCACTTTTTGAGCATATCAGAGGATCCTACACTCCTGTGTGAGTGTTTATAGCTCCTGTTGTGACCTGAAAGCCAACCTCTTGAGTAAACAACCACAGCCAGAAGCCCGGCGCTTTCCTAGGTAGACGGATCACACTCCGACATACTCTCTTTTTGGTGAACTCGACGTGAAACACCTAGGGTGGGAGTTTTCTTGAGAGTGTTACGGGATCAGATATCATGGCCAACCAAGGATCATCGAGTGGAGCTGCTGCTGCTGCTCAGCAACCTGTTCAGTTGGATGCTGCTACGATGAAGATGTTCCAAGCTTTTTCCATGTTTATGCAGCAGCAGCAGAGCACAGAGAGGAAGGAGGTATTAGCAACCAAGGCGTTGCAATCTGTGGTGCATCAGATGGATCAGTTCAAGGGGACAGATATTTCCAAGTATGTGCGATACTATGCTAGGGAGATGGAGGTGAACAAAGTACCTGAGAAGGAGATGGTGGAGAACTTTGAACTTGCTGTTGTCCCTGAGATTCGTGGGCGTGTGAAGGAGCTCAAGCAGCAGCAAGGACAGAGTTGGGAGAGCTTTATGCGCGCTTTGAAGGAGGAGTACTACACTGAAGATTCAGAGAGGGTGACCAAGAGAACGTTCTTGGAGTGGGTGGTTAAACCTAACAAAGGTTTGTCTGTAAATGAGTTGTTAAGGGAGTTTGATCGTCAATATGCTCAGCTTTCTAGGACAGAGAAGCTTACACTAGAGGTTGAGAAGACCGAGCTTTTCCTACAAGCAGCGGACGTGACTATTCAGGAGAAGCTTGAGCTGTTGCTGGAAGACAAGAGTGAGGAGAGAGGATTGAAGACTGACTGGAAGGAGGTCGAAGAGGCTGTTTCTTTGCTGGCCAAGAGACAGAGAAGAAGGGACAAGGTGGTGGTAAGTGAAGCAGCACCTCTGATAATTCCTGTCAAGCAGTTGCCTGCTAAGCCCGCTTTGGTAATTGCTAGAGAGGAAGACTCACCGCTTGATGAGTTGATTAAGGGTATGAAGGAGCTTAAGCTTAAGGACTCAACCTTGTCCTTTTCTGCCCCATGGAGACCCTCAGCAGATAATAGAGCATTCTAAGCTCATAAGAGCAATGTTTTAGATCCCATTACACCACAACTTTTACAATTGTGTGCAAAACGCACTTATACGCATAATTTACATACTAACTGGTCCCACAACAGGACATTCACCCCCTCCAAACCTGCACATCCTCCGGTATGTGCCAACTTGTTATCCATAGTCATCATCGTAGCCCTCATCATGCTCTGAATTGTCAAGTTCATCATCATCTTCTCTCGCATAAGGTCTAGAAAGATGAGAATCAGACTCGAGAAGTTCATCGAAATCAAGAAATCCTTCACGTCTTCGGAAAACCTTGACCCTTTTACCAGCAATGGGTAACTTCAAGAGTGTACCATCCAATTCTCGCAAACCATATGTGGCGTTGTCGTGAACGACAACAACAACATAAGGACCAAACCAACGTCGTGCAAACTTCTTGATAGTGCTGTGTTGGTTATCCAAACTGTTGTCATATACTATGACCCAGTCACCTTCTCGGATCGGCTTCTTCCGCAGTCGATGTGTCTTGTCGAACCGCTCCTTGTTCTTCAACCTCGCCTCCTTGAGTTTGACCAATGCTTCTTCGAGGTCCTCCTCACGTCGCTCAAGCTGCTGAATTTGTAGTGCCAACAGTCCTTCCTTATCAGAACCATCCTCCCAAGGTAGACATACCCAAGTAGGAACGTCTCCTTCCGCTGGCATGATAGGTTTTTGACCGATCATCAATTCTGTAGGCATGTAACCAGTGACAGTACTATGAGTAGTTCTATCAGCCCACAACGCAAAAGGAAGAAGTCTAGGCTAGTCCCCATGACGCCCCCTACACGCTTTCACCAATGCTTGGATGATTGGTGGGTGCCCTCGTTCACTTTTTCCATTCGCTTCCGGGTTCATCGAAGTGGTCAACTTCAATCGTATTCCATATCTGTTGAAGAACTCACGTGCTTCATCTGCATTCAACTCTCCTCTATCTGCACGGATTCTCCCCACACTTCCATATCTAGAAACGATATCTTCTAATATGAATCGACAGACAGGTTCAGTAGCTTTGGTGCGTAGAGCCCTCCCTTCTACAAAGTTAGATAGCTCTTCCCGAGCCAAAACTAAATGACGCATGCCCCAAATTCCTGGTGGCATGGCAACCAGATCCAAAACCCATTGGAAATGAATGGACAAGGGATACGTAGGTCTCAATCCATCCCTATACTGAATCTTGGATTGGAATTGACATTCAATGCATGACCCAACAAACTTCTCTACATCTCGATACAATCCTTTCCACCAATACCTCTCCTTGATCTTGGTAAAGGTTGCCCATGTACCTCGATGTCCTGCCCATAAGGTATCATGGAATTGTTCGAGTACTTGTTTCTTGGTCTCTGCATCATCCACTACTCTCAAGGGTACTCCATCTTTCCTCTTTGGCCTCTTCCATAGATATCCATCTCGTAATAGATAGCCATAGGCCTGATGTCGATCTCCTTGAAGACTTTCTCCGTCCATTCTCCATACTTCTGAAGAGTGCTTAGATAGCGTCTGATTTCCTTGAGCCTCCCACAATACAATTCTTCCTTGAAAGGAAGACCACCATCCAAGCGACTCCGGTCCTCGCTTGATAGTTGTAGAACTTGTCCCTCCTCTGCATCATCTTCCTCCATATCTTCTGCCTCCATATCTTCTTCTTCAGAGTACCTAGCTCTAGATAACATGTCTGCCATCGAATTCATCTTCCCTGCTATGTGTCTCAACTCTGGATTCAACGACCTAACGTAAGCTATCCAACGTAACATAGCAATATCAGGCGTTGTGCAGTTTGCTATCATTCCCAACAAAGGTAAGCAATCAGTTTCAAGTAGTACATGTGCTCCAATGAGATACTCCTTCTCAGCTTTCATTGCAGTTACAACGTCCCAGAGCTCTCGTTTGACTTGAGGGTATCTCCTTTGTCGATCTGTAAGTATGCGAGCACCAAATCTTGTTGCAAACCTCTTTTCCTCACCATCATCCTGCCCTATTGCCCAACCTAAGGCGATAGGACTAGTATCAACCGTAACGACTATGGATCTATCACAATCATAGCTCAACTGTCGTAGAACTGGTGGTAATTTCAACGCTTGTTTTAGTCGCACCATAGCGACTCTCTGCTCCTCATCCCAAGTGAACTTTCTTCGCTTCCTCAACAACTCATACAACGGTTCAGACATGTGACCAAAATGAGGAATCCACACTCGATAGAACAAACAAGCTCCCAAGAATCTCCTAACCTCTGTGGTGCTGGCATAATCTTTCATCCTCCCAATAGCATCAACCTTTGATGGGTTCGGGCGTCGGCCAAAAGCTCCACAAAGATGACCAACCACAACAATCTCCGGAACTCCAAAGCTCGATTTCTCCGCTGAAAGAGTGAGATTTACCTCCTCAAGCCTTGTTAAGATCATCTCCACATCGTGAATATGATCAACCACAAATCTTCGACATCCATCCTCAGTAAGCTTCTCATCCTTATCTTCGACTGCACATCCTTTCATAGGAATATCATCTATGAAAGGTATGGTCTTCTCCGGAATGAATTCTCTCAAAATCCTATTCATTGCATTTTGCACATGAGCAACAGAGTTCGTCGCTCCTTGTGGTAATGTGCACATCCTTACAAGCCCAAGCGGAGTACGCATGGTGGTGAGATCTCTGCTCTCTATTGCCAACTGGAACTGATCATACTCAGAGTATAAATCTCCAATAGAGTAGATAGCACGACCAGCAAAAGCTTCTGCAACTTCATCTACTATGGGTCCTGATCCCATGTTCCGAATAGTCATCTTGTTAGCATGTTGCATGTCTTGGATGAACCTAAGAGCTCCTCACTTCTTAGGTACAGTAAACCACCGACTCGAGTAAGGTCTCATAGATGGCTCTAAAATACCCATGCGTATCTTCTCTTTCAGCAATTCAACAAGCCTCGGCAACATAGCTCGTGGCACTGGTATAGGCTTCAAGTCCCAAGGCACGTTGTCGTGCTACCTGGCGGCTACATGTTATATTTCTACTCCGACGCTTGGGTTTAGTAGTTCTAGAAGTTAGCTCTTATTACTTCTAGTCGTTTATGTATATGTTTGACACCTTTGCATACGGTGTTAACACTATTTTGAGTCTTAGTAGGTTGATTACCATGTTGATAGGGCTTAAGCTCATGGGTTGTATTTGCGTGTCGTCCATGCACGCTTTCTAGCTGATTTAAGTTATTTTTCGGGGCTGCATGTCGTTTTAGGTAGTTTAAGTTTTACGCTGGCACTCCAGGGGCTTGACGTGGTAGCCTATGAGTAAAACTAAGTTGCCACGTGGTTTAGGGTACTAAAGGACAACCAAGTGGAGCTATGAACTCCCATTGGTCTGTTTTTGTCTTTTGTTAAACTCTAAATTTAGAAACAGAGCTCTAGAGTGGAGTTCGAGCATTTGGTGAGGGATCTTCGAAATCTGAGGGCACAGGGAGAGAGGTCTCGTCATGCCAAGCACTTCCAGTGAAAATTTCGATCGATTTGAGTCAATAAAGACGGAGTTATGAGCAATTGAAGTTCGGATTGTGCTAGAATTGAATCATTTTGGTTGGATTTAGGGTTTTCAGTGTCACTCGCAGCAGATTTGAGGAAATTGCTTCAAAACTTCGTGGTTGTGTTCTCCGCCAGCAGGGCTACGATTTCACAAAAAGTTTCATATCGATTGAGCAACTGAGTAATTCAAGGCGGCCGCTGAAGCTGAGGGGGTCTGAAAAGCTCTTAATCTAGAGCAGCGACTTCAGAGGAGGAGATCTACAGTTCTGTGTACATTCAGGAGTCCCAACTTCACAGGGATGTTCAGCACCCTGTGGACTGCAAATCCTGTAAGAAACTTCGAAATTGATCGAGCCAAACTCCTGTTATAGGTTGAAATAGCCAGCTAGGTACCAGAAATTGCCGTAGTTTTCTTGCTCAAAACTTTTCTGTTCATATCTCCGTGTCAGAATTTGATCTCAGGCTGAAATTTCGTCTGTGAGTTCAGTAGTACCTCATTTGCATGTAGGGGAAGTTTAGAGGTCTAAACCTTCATAGTTTTCCTCTCCGTGAGTGTCAAAGTTCACCGCCGAATCCTATTACTGCCAGCTAGACCTGAATTTCGCCTTCTGGGTATATTACTAGATCTTACACATCTGTGTGAGTGTTTATAGCCCTATTGTGACCTGAAAGCCAACCTCTTGAGTGAACAACCACAGCCAGAAGCCCGGCGCTTTCCTAGGTAGACGGATTACACTCCGACAACGTGTGGTACTGTGAAGATCACCATGGGTGCTACGACACTCGTATCTACACATCCAATCTCTTCTGCACTGAAAGCAAAAGTCTTTCCATGTCTTCTCAGCATCTCATGAAAACGCTTTCTCTCTTCCTCTGTGAGAAACTCACCCCCTCCAATCTGTAGTCGTTTGAGTGTCTCTTCTGTGAACCTGTGCCCTACTCTCTGTGAATCCCGCAGAACTAGTTCAGTCGATGCTCGTTCCACTTGCTTGTTAGAGTCTTCAGGTAGTTGAGTAGCCACCGGCTTCACTTTACGCGCCACCGTCTTGTATTTTGTATGAACCTGCGCTTCTTGGTGTTTCATGGCTCTACTATTCTCTAACTCCAACTCATGATCTCCTTTCATCTGAAGCTGAACCTTGTAGCCGTCCTCGACGAATCTTGTAATGTCCTCATGTAACTCACGTGAACGGTCGCGATTAATCCATTAACCAAAGAATCGGTGCTTATAAACGACAAAAATTCCTCAAGAGTATCTTCAAAACCCTCTTCTTCATACATCCCGTTAATGAACTCCTGATCTAACAAAACTCCTTGAGTTTTGAAGAGATCTTCCTGCTTCTTCACACATCGTCTTTGTGCACTATCCATCTCTTCTATCACTCGAAATCTATTTACACATGTTTCAGAAAATTGAGCAAACCCACATTTAAACATCTCTTCTTCATCTTCTGGCACTAGCGGAAGGCTCTTTCTCCTATCAACACTCCCATACTCTCGCTCTACAGGAGTGCGAACTAAAAATCCGAGAACTCTTTGTCAGTCCTTAAGGGACTGTCCCTAAGCTTCTCTCTGTTTCTTTCATGACCCGTACGTACAGTAAGAAACTGAACCGCCCTCGTACCATCTTGACTTCTAATACGAGCATAATGAGATCCATCGTCCATTACTTTCGTCTCCATCCTAGACGTAGTAATATATGGTTGACCTAGGATCACAGGATAAGCAGTTACACTTTGAACAAAAAAATTTTGTTCTATCTCTACATCTCCTATACGAGTTTTGACAGCTGGACAAGCACCAAAAAGTTCACCTCTTTGGTTGTTAGCAGCACGAAGAACCCATCCATGTCCTGTGTCGATTGGCCACTTCCTTTTCTCGTAAACGTTTTTGGACATGATATTAATCTCCGAACCGTGATCCACCAACGCCACTATAGCCTCTGACAAGTTACCCAGTCGGACCCTTGTCTCTGTTGTTGCACGAGCCCAATATGCTCAAGAATAGTGATTCTCATGCTGCTTCTCGTCGCCATATTCTGCAGCACAGTCTGAAACTCTTGCCTCTCTTCCTTTCGACGCCTGTAGTACATGCTTTTGGGCAAATACGCGACCTAACTCTTCATCTTCTTCCCCAGTGATGTCAGTATCCAATGCTTTCACCATCACTGTATCTGCAGTCATCTGCCTCTTTCTCTTGATCACATCTATGATCAACTCATGAAAGTCACGTTTGGCTATTCCCAAGGCTTCTCGCAAGGAAAATTCTATCTTTGCATCCAAAATTCTCTCTTCAAGAATCTCCTTCAAGTTGGTGGTGGTCTCGATATCTGACTGTAGTCTGTAGGTCGGTGCTTTACCTTTGCCCTTTGAAGACGCTCCTTTGCCTTTCTCTCTCATCTCCGTGTCATGAATAGGAACATCAACCATAGGTTCAGATGTAGATGCCCCTTGAGACGTCGAAGGGATATCAGAAGGTGATGCCTCTTGTTGCCCTCTCCTCTTCGTGGCTCTGGCTCTCCTTGTAGCCTCCTCCGGATCAGCAACATCATCATCACGTCTCCTTTTCTCTTCCACAATCGCATCTTGCCAGCTTACATGCTTCTCTTGTACCAAGTAAGCCTTGACACACCCTGCCTCTACAGGATCATCCCATCCAGTAATGTGACGAATTGCCTCCGCACTTCGTAACATTACTTCTCGTGGAACTTCAACTACATCGCTCTTAACAGCTGCTACAACCGGTACATCTACTTCAATCGCAAATGTTTCTGGCTCTATTGTGCGTATCGCCGTAGCTATACCAACCTGACCTCTCACCAAACTCTTCATTCCTCCCTTACCAAAGTTGGTATTCAACGGCGCACCAGTTTGGACGAGATGAATCTTTCCATCTCTAAAATTCACGACTCCGGTTCTGAGAGCTTCGGAAAACTCCTCACAATCTCGTCGTTGGTGTTCAGTACTGTCACACCAGATACATCTTCTAACAAAATTTCTGTTAGTTGAAGATGCATTGGTATCACCAGGACTTCGACTATGCTTTAGCTCTGCCATCTCTATCCTTAACTCTCTCAGACCCTTAACCAACTCATCGATTGCAGAATCTTCAATCTTGCTAATGGCAGGCTTGGGCAACGGAGCTAAAGAGACATCAGACCTCAAGGTTGCAGCTCTACCTCTTCCACGTTTCTGCTTCGTGAGAATAGTAACAGCTTCCTCTACCTTTCTCCAGTCTGTGCTCATTCCTCCTTCTTCTCCCTTGTCTGCTAGCATCAAGAAAAGCTTATCCTCTAGATTTTCATCAGCAGCTTCTAGAAAAAGTTCTGTCTTCCTTAAGTCAAGCGTCGTCCTCTCAGATGGAGACAATTGACAGAACCGTTTCTCAAACTCACGTAGCAACTCATTTGGTGTCATCTCATTCCTCGGACGATGCTCTATCCACTCCAAGAACGTTCTCTTGGTTAATCTATCCGCATCATCATCAAAAAATTCACTCTTCAACCTTTGCTCATACTCCTCCCAAAAACTCGTACGTGCATCCTTCAGCTTTGTCACTTGACTACGGATCTCAAGTATCACAGCCAACTCAAAACTAGAAATCATCTCTGTCTCAGGCACACGATTTACCTCCATCTCACAAATATACTCCCAAACATACTTCATGATGTTCCTTCCATCGAACCTCTCCAACTTCTTCACCACCGCTTGTAGAGCTCTCGTAGACTTCTGCTCTCCAACATCGCCTCCTTGTTGTTGTCTCAACAACATCGTCAATGCTCGAAGCAGATCGTCCGCTCCTCCTCCACTCGTCTCCATTGCTTCTGGACGATTCATACTTGACGCTCCTCGGCAACAACTCACTCAACCACCTCAAAGCGTGCTCTCAGTGGAAGCACCAAATATGTCGTAGCGAGAGCCTTTCCTTTGAGCAAGGGCGTACCTTCTGGCTGTGGTTAAGGATCGATGCACAGTAGAGCGACTAGTATCTCGTAGATTTCTCTCTAACTTCCTCGATAACTAAGCACTTTCTTTCTCTCAGTAAAGGGTCAAGACAACTACACGAAAACGTTGGATGATCATGGGCACGACAAACGGGATATGTGATGACATGATCTCTCGGTAGTATTCCTCTCCGAAATTTCTCACTACTAGGGCTTCGTACATGGCTTTGGGTCGACAGATGTGTCTTATCTCGCACTGGGTGTTAAAGTTTACAGGAGGGAGCTGATTTAGATCCATCCTTCGTTAGATGAGGATAAAGACGGCGAGATCCCATTCTTGGCCGTAAGTGACAACAGGTAAGATCACAGAGACAGGTGATAGCATGACTTGCGCGGTAAAGTTATGCCCGAAGGATCCTATCAGAAATTGTTGAAAGTGAACTCGTTCCATATACATCAGTTTAATCGAGAAAGGGTTTCGAAAAGGGAATCTGGGCGGTAAGTAAAGTCCTTCGTCCATCTCTCACAACATGTGCACTCCAACTACAAAGGTATCTCGATCCATAAAACTCTGATTCAATCTCATAGGATCACGACGATCTCTCCACGAACAATCTCTTGGATTTTTCCCCAGGTCGAATGCCCCCACACAGGTTACTCCCCTTTGCTTAAAAGTTTCGAACACAAAACAAGGATAGGTGCAAGCTCCCTAACCAAGCAACCCAAGCCTCACGGACCGATGAGGTGGCACACATGCACATCGCATGTTTGGTGCCGTCATACTCATCCACATGTGGGTCTTCTGGGTGAAAGGTTCTAATGCATGCACCGTAACGTGTCCCAAAAACCAGAGACTAGGCTAGACAGGTAGTCGACTATACAGGTCAAGGATCGCACTTTGCCACGTTGAGTGCGAACCTGACAACCACATGACGTGGTTACAACGTAGGTCGCTAAAGTCTTATCTACGTCTAGAATACGCCAAAGCAATACAAACGTCACACTGGATACTTTTTTGCCAGCTGCCGCTAACAAGACTCGGGACCTGGACTAGATACCGTTGCCGATACAACTCGATAGAAAAACAGCGAACTTTAACACATGATAGTTACAGATCTATAGCTTAGTCTCCTGTCAAACTTGCCACGTAGGTAGGATACTAGAATCCTTACTTACAGGTCAAATTTCAGGAAGATCTGACGGCTAGATCTTCTCCCACAATTAACACAAATCCACAGAAACTAACACGCACTTCCAATCTCAGATTCAGGACAGAAGCTTCTTCACCTAAATGAACCGTCCACTTCCACTCAAACTTCCTGTACTATCAATTCAGAAGGTAAACTCACTACTCAGAAAATTTGAGCCGATTTGATCGTTCGGATCATCCTCCATAAATCTGCAAAGTTGCTGCTCCAGATTGAGAGCTTTCTGCACCCCGTCGCCTTCAAATCGCCATTGCGCTCAATCCGCAGAACATCCGGTGGTGAAATTTGTGGTCAGAGCTTCAGCAACTACCAGAATACAAGCTCATGAAATCTGGTCTCAATCTGACGGCTCAATCACTCAAACTCCTTAATCTTACAATCGGAAGAGAAAGCTATGTACTCCCATCACTCTATGAACTTCAAATCGTCATAACGTATGCCCTGGACCTCCAAATTGAGTGAAATTTGTGGTCAGATTGCTTCTCCCGTCGAGAGCTCTCCGCCCATGCCCTCTGATCCCCAAAATCCCTCGTCAAAGTGCCCCGAACCTCCCAGAGCGCACACTTAGGTAGATGACAAGTTATCTTCACTTTTGGGTGGACCAATGGGAAGTTAAAGGACTCAACCTTGTCCTTTTCTGCCCCATGGAGACCCTCAGCAAATAATAGAGCATTCTAAGCTCATAAGAGCAATGTTTTAGATCCCATTACATCACAACTTTTACAATTGTGTGCAAAACGCACTTATACGCGTAATTTACATACTAACTGGTCCCACAACAGGACAACGTGTAAGGAGAGCAGGGAAAGACGCAAGAGTGTAGAGAACGATACCGATTTGGAAGAGGCAGAGCAGACGATGAGTAAGATGCAAATATCTGCTACAGAGAGCAACGGTCCGAACCTGATGTCTGGCATCTGCGACCGTGGTCGAGATAAAATGATAGGCGGTCGTGCGGGGGCGTGGAGACGAGGTGAGACCGGACGATTTCTGACCTCGCTCCGTCTGGCAAGCACATCTACAAAGATAGTGTCAGAAACAATTCCAACGACATGATTAGGGTGAAAGAGTACTCGAGGACCGAGCCGAAATCAATGACAAAGTGAGAGAGACTACAAGATCGACCAGGAGCGCGCGAAGGTGATCCGCAAGGTGCAAAGGTCGAATAGGATAACGAGAAGACTCTGTCATGAGGGCGGGACGGCGATGGCGGACGAGAGCATCGTGCACGCGATGCGCAGTAGGATGAATGCGAGCGAAGTTAGAATCAAGAGGACGAGCGAGAGTGTGGTCTGGATCCCGGCCGTGCAGGAATCCATGGAACTGAGGATCTGCTGCGGGTGCGGTATCGTGTCGGATATTGCGTGAAGGATGTCCAAGAAAATGCGAGGTTCTTGGCTGTGGAGATGTTGTGTGTCGAACAGAGACAAGACAGAGAAGAACAACCACGAAAACGAACGCGTAATATATACCAACTCCAAATGTATGTATACTGCCGGTTCTTTCTCCTAAGAGCACAGAACTGAAAAACAGACCACAGCGGTCTGTAACTTGCTTCAAAGCCCTTAAAAACAACCCCTGATTCTCAACCCTGACCCAAAAAACACCAAAGCGTAGCTCAAAGCAAGAGAAACTTTCCTTTGCTAACAAGCAGAGCCACAGCAGTATCACGCGATCCAAACCCAAGTCCAACCCACATCCATGTACAAGCTGTATATAGCCAACCAGAACTCTAACGAACTCAAAAGAGCAAAACCCGTAGCGAAGAAATCGAAAAAAATGCCTATTTGTGAACTTCCTCCTTTCACCGAACGGACTTCAGATGTCGATAGGGTCTCCTCTGCTGACTCTGTTGACCCAAGAAACCTTCAGATCCGACTCCCAACAGCCGAGATATCGCCGATTTTTGATCGCAAGTGACCGAACCTTCAAAAACTCCTCCTTGCGGCTTAAAACCGCACACACTGCACAAACGGATCGCTTGATCTGATATCTGTCTTCCCTGGCAGGTAGATCTAGCTATCACGAACCCAACGAGACTCCAAACAAGCCGTTTGGAGTTCCCCTTCCAAAACCACGCAAGAAATTTGGTCGCAGGTTGCAAAAACTGACGTAAATGGACTCCATGCGGTTCAAACTCGCTCACCTCGCCCAAACCAACAATCCAATTCACGTACGGTCTTCTCTTATGCGTAAATGAAGACTCCCTGATCACGTAGGCACCAAGAACGAAGAGCTTGGCACACCGATCGCGAAGAACAACCCAATTTAAGGTCGCAAGCGATGAAAAACCTAACGCAAGCACTTCCCTGCGAGCCAATTTCACTCAAAACTCCTAAACTGATGAAACTTGGTATTGTCTTCAATTTCCTGTAGAACTCGGTGTTCTGATCCCGATGGATCCAAGGACAGCAAGTTTAGACTTCGGAACGGTCGGAACGGTCCAACTCTCCTTCACAGGTAACTGAAATCTCCAAATCTCTTTCCTGCGTCTCAATTTCTCTCAGTACACATCTCCCGATCCGTCTCTTCCCAAACCGTCTTAACCTGTGCGTAGCTTGCACAGATCTGAACCCGATGACACCTTGCGTGCGTGTATTGGACTTCTCAATTCTCTAAAACGTCCACCGACAAGTCGCAGGAACAAGCAAGCCCCTTAAGCAGCCCCCTTGTAACAGTCTCTGTACAAACGAAGTTCTCTCAATAATAATGAAGCAGGCCCCTTGCGTCTTTGATATAACGCCTGAAGCCTCAAATACCCAATCAGCAAGTAAACTAAGACCTAGCTTGATTTTTCCTTGTTTTGAGTCGCATAACTTCTTCACTAGACGTCCAAACGAAGTAAACAAAATGCCTATGAAAAGCTGACAACGAGCTCTATCCATTGATGCGATGAAAGTGGAGATCCGAAATTGTGCCAAAAGCCCGTAAGCTGGGACCTAGCTTGTTTTCTCCATCTTTCGAGCTTGTAACTCTTCCACTAGGCGTCCAAACGAAGTAGACGAAGTGCCTATCGAGTGCTAACAAAGAGCTCTATCCACTGATGCAATGAAAGCGAAGATCCGAAGTTGTGCCAAAAGTGTGTAAGCTGGGGCCTAGCTTGTTTTCTCCATCTTTCGGGTCTTGTAACTTCTCCACTAGGTGTCCAAACGTAGATGAAGTGTCTATGGAAAGCTGACAAGGAGCTCTACCCATCTGTGCGATGAAAATGAAGATATGAAATGATGCCAAAAGCTCATAAGCTAGGGCCTAGCTTGTCTTTCTCATGAGTGTCTTTGGAACGACAAGCATCGAAGTCTGAATTTCAGATAGGAACCAGTCCACGATACGACAGCGGACCGACCGCTTGTATTTGGGTGGTCTCGTTAGCCTGGAATAGAATTCGTAACCCGGTCCACTATGTCCGTTTTAATTATATATATATAAAAAAAAGTAACTCTTGAGTTGGCAAGAAACGTCAGTTCTGAAGTCCGAAAGCAAATGGCACTTGGCAGTCAATGTAAAAAGTTGCTAGATGATGTTACAAAGAACTTCAGCTCCCTCCGACCCGTAAGATTCTAGGTATTATTTTAAAACAAAAAACCATGGATATTTCATGGATGTCAACTTCTCTCCCACATAAACAACAATCCACGTCATGTTGTGGTTTAAAATCTATAGCACACGCTAAGGATTAAAAAAAAGGATGTTATTACCCGGACAATCTTTCTTTTAATTCCAACTTGAAATGTTTTATTTTGTTTACAGCTGCCTGTCAAATGGAACCTGTATATTTGCTTCTCTCTTTTTTTTTGGATACTCTTTGAGAATGATACAGCAAAATTTCAGTTTGTGGAAACTATTCGATTGCTTCCGTATTCAAATATCAATTTTTATATAGGTATAGATAGTCTTTTTGAATCGTCTTCTGCCCACTAGACGGTTTTTGGATGGATGAATTTGTAAAGCTAAAGATCATAATTCCCTTACAAGTAATTTAAAGGATTCTGGAGCAGTATTCGGTTTAGGAATAGGTTCTCCAGTAACAATAGTGCCGAGAACTTCATAACGAGCTCGAATATGGTCAGATTTTATAGTTAGCATTGAAAATATTCTAATAATCCAGCGGTTCGAAGAGCTATGTTAATGGAAATGAGGAGAAATCTTAAATATGATGTGATTTTTCTTAATTTCTGATGATCAAGTTATATAAGATAGACTGAAGATTTCGTAGTTGTTATCTACACCACCAGAAATGAGACCGAGAAAATAAGAGTGAAGATCAAGAGCTTCCTTGAACAAGCGTGCGGTCTAAAGCTAAATGTGGATAAGACTCTTAACATCAAGTTTGAGTAATAGAATTCTTTTATTATCCTTTATGGACCCTTTCTCCTCCCTACTGTAATCTCTATTTTAGCTCAGGTTATCGATACCATAGAATCCACTTTGTCCCCCCTGGTGCTTTTTCCTCAATTATCTTGCTTAACCCCGGCCAATTATTTGGCATGGCCTATCCAGTAGCGGGCGTGCATCTCTTTGTATTTCTGTTCTCGACTTAGCTTGAAAATGAAAGGTTTGCAACTTAGAGACATGTATCTGAATTGATTTCCAGTCTAGCAACTGCCAATCCAATTCTCTCATCTTCCTGTTGAAGCTTTTATCTTTTTATCCTCTGCGGATGCAAATAGAATTCTTAACTTAGATTGTGATGAATTGGGCATCACAACTTGTGATTGCTCTGACTCCTCTGAGTATCACACTTGCGGTATGAGTAGAATCACACTCGCGATGCATAAAGTTTCATAACGTGTTAAACTTTTAATTAAACCTACAAGACATGTTGTATCACAAGTTGCGATGTCCACTACATTGCAGTTTTTATATCTTTTACATCATAAATCTTCCAAATAGAGACAACGTAATTTGTATCAAAAGATTAATTGATATAAACTTTACGACAATGGATGCATCACATTTGTGCATCACAAATGTAAAGATCGAAATAAAAATATGCACAAGTTTAGATGTTCTTGCGATGTAATTGCATCAACGTTCATATGTGCTAGATACTTAACGCACAATACTTTTTAAAAAACAACTAATTTTTAGATTTTGTGGTGCAGACTGCATCGTTTAATATCTCCATTATAGTATCGTACGTATGCATCACCTTTAGATGGTCCAAATGTAATAGTTATACATCTAACAGATTGAACCTTGGGTTAATGAGTGATTAAATGTGCAATTAAGCCGAATGTACTCTAAATTTTTATCTAGTTCTAATTCATCTTACAATTTGAAATTACACCCTAACTCTAGTTTCTAATCTAACCTTACCTATCCTCTCTTAACACTACTTTGCATCACTAAGCCCTAAACCTGCGCGTATTCTTAACCATACCTTGAAAAGGTTATGTTACATCAATCCTTAATTGAACTCAGAAGATATTTGAATACATATGTGATTCCATATTGGATCTCAATTCATACGCGAGGTTTCTCCCAGAAGAAAGTATGTAGGAAAGTTATAACCATACTTTTGTACTTTCATATATACACATATATATTTATATATTTAAGGATATAGTGGAACCCGAAAGCTGTGAAACTTATGTTTTAAATTAGAGAACATTAAACTGCATAAACAACCGTTGTGAATTTCTGAACGAGGATCCTTGAGTCGAGCAGTGAAGTCGATTTATGATGTAAGGTTTAAATGGATCAACTCTGTGACATGATCTTGTATATGTTAAATTTGTTAGGATTTATCAAAAGAACTCTTTACTTTGATTTGGACCTTTAACTCATGTAGTGATGAATTCTATTTAAACTTCTTTGGTTTTGTTCTTGGATAATCTCCCCCCTATAATACAAGGGAACAGAGTGTTAAAAATCACTACAGTGCTTTATGTATACATAAGCCACTAGAGCCATCTCGTGGAATGGTTTATTACCGAGAAGCCACTATTACATTGATGGCTTTTATCGAGAAAATGATAAAATAAATATAAAGTCTTAATTATTTAATGAAGAGATTTAACGATTGAATTGTTTCTAGAAATATCGTTTAAAGATCATAGTTTATCAAATTAATATATAATTTATCAACCAATGGTGATTTATCAAATATCTTGTCTGAGAATCCACTGTGGAAGATGATCTGTACTATATAAAACCAGTCCAAAATAAAAAAGAGGAAAGAATTATATTCTCAGAATCACTTACGTGTAGAAGAATACTATTCTAAGGATTTCTTCCGAGATGCAAGATGCTCCTCGAGGCGACAGCCGAGGATAACATTAAACATCTCGGAAGGGACTCACGGTAGAGTTTTTGAGGACATGAAACTTCAATGATTTATATGGAGCTAGTGTTACGACGAGACGTGTTAAAACGCTAGATCATTCACCCGTGAGGAACTCTTTAATGTTTTCCATTTTATATGGATATTATTCACCTAAACCTGGTTCAGCTCATGTATCAGAATGTGATCTTATTATTGAGGATGAATTATTTTTATTCAAAACGGATCATATATGATTTTAATGTGCTTTGGACATAATTTTATACTTGAAATATCACTCTAAACCTCAACTATATATTTAATGATTATCTCTAAACCTCAAGATAACAACGAATCTATAATATTGATTTTTTGAGATATCTCTGTAAATCTGGGTGTCACGGAAGTTCAAAAATTATATTTCTACGGAAGTTCTCTTCAGTCCCCGGCTCGAACTCTTGACGTCTGAATATGCATGCAATCTGAACTTCTGGGAACTTGTGTTCTCCTTTTGTTATCAGAGAATTATATAAGTGTTAAATAATATATATATACTAAGTAGATATAAATAATTAAAATATTCTATAAACATTATTTGTTAGCTCATGCCTGGAAACACGGAAAGAGCAGGCAAAAATCCATAAGTGTAGACTCGATTCTCGCGCTTCAGAAGGTACAAGTCCGGAATACTGTACTCATGAATACATAATCTTAATCAGGAGTTTAATTTAATACCTAACCCTTCCATAATCAAATTACTCTCGAATGCATCCTTATAAATCAATACGTACAACAAGAGTTCCTGCAAACAGTATATTATATGGGTTGTATTGGCGCAGAGAAGTCCAGAACCATCTATAACACATTTCTCTGCTGAGACTCTCGCCAATAAAACCTTTTCCCAAAATGTTTTAAAATTGTTATCCAAGTGTATACACATTCTTTTGTAAATACACCCGCGGTTGCGTAAGCACACACATCCCCTCCATAAGAACACCCAATCCTAAAGATTGGTAAATTTTGAAGGACAAAAAATACATACAACTAGAGCCCGAACTAGTGAATATATAATATAATAAATAAAACTGTAAGGAAAATAGGATGTGTTAATTCGGGACCATCGGTACATGTTTGTCAGTGATCTCTTTAGGGGTTAT
Organism: Asterella californica; assembly: GCA_036924285.1. Classification (NCBI taxonomy): domain Eukaryota; kingdom Viridiplantae; phylum Streptophyta; class Marchantiopsida; order Marchantiales; family Aytoniaceae; genus Asterella; species Asterella californica. Next base: position 46,337,698 of record JAYKYS010000003.1, on the reverse strand, counting down.
TTTTGGATTTTTTAGTACCTCTAGGTCTAATTATCACTTAATATTTATAAATATTCTGATTCTTCCTGTCAGCTTGGTACAGAAACCTTTTTTTTCAAAGGATTTTTATAACTAGCGATCTCTTAATCTTAGCCACCACTAAATACTCCTTTGAAATTGGAGTTAGTAACAACATGTCTCTTTGAGCTTGCTGCAAGTTTACCAAAACTAACCAGGGTGCAGGTCACCATATCTGTCACAGTCTAATATTTTATTTCGGACATGGCAAAGTGTACTATATTCTTTCTCTTTCCATGGAACAGAACCTATCGGGAAGCTTGAAGCTTCTCCTCCATCTTAGACACATGTGCTCCAGTTTCAAATTCTCATCTGACCGGCTTCTGTATTTTAGAGGACGAATATCCTTTGCAGACTACAAGCTCAAAACGTTATGATTAATATGTTCATCCAACACTTTCTGTACCACATTAACAGATACTGCAATGAATTGTAATTTCTCGATAAGAAAGATTGCACTCTAACGTATTCATTACTAAGTGACTGTTGGCACTCAGATATAATATTTAGAGAGATAAAAGTTTTAGCTCCTGTTCGCAAGGCTATATGGATAGCTAATTACAATCAAGTTTTACTGTGACAGAAATGATACTTTTGTGTTTAATCCGAACAGTCGTGTTCAACCTAAGAAATTAGACTTTGTTTCTTCAGAGCAGAAAGAAGCATCTAAGTGGATACGAGTGAGCTCAAGTGATTGAGACAAGCAAAAGTTTTGGATGGTTGACAACGAAAAAGTGGTTCATTGCAGGTCGACATCGTTATGATACTTTTGTGTTTAATCCAATGAGTCGAACAGTCGTGTTCAACGCAAGACATTAGACTTTGTGTCTTCAGAGCAGAAAGAAGCATCTGAGTGGATACGAGTGAGCTCAAGTGATTGAGACAAGCAAAAGTTTTGGATGGTTGACAACGAAAAAGTGGTTCATTGCAGGTCGACATCGTTATGATACTTTTGTGTTTAATCCAGTGAGTCGAACAGTCGTGTTAAACGCAAGACATTAGACTTTGTGTCTTCAGAGCAGAAAGAAGCATCTAAGTGGATACGAGTGAGCTCAAGTGATTGAGACACGCAAAAGTTTTGGATGGTTGAAAATGAAAAAGTGGTTCACTGCAGGTCGACATCGTTGGCAGAATGCATTTCTTGTCAGCAGAGGATACATGTGATCTACTGCTGCAGATTAAGGTACATCGATGGAGGCCGGTCAACTAACTTGCCCATCCAGGCATTGTCAGTGAAGTCTTAATCAAATGTTTGTTGAGAGCAATCTAATAATGATATACGTGAGCTGAATGTTGTGAGTGGTTTGGAATGTCATTAGGTAAGATGTCCATGGTACTATTTTCATCTCGAAAGGTACTATGGAAACGTCACAGTTTGAACTGGTGGTTTTCTGCCAGCACTTCTGGAAATAGCCAACTTCTTCTTTCTGTCAGCACTTCTTTCTGCCAGCACTTCGCTATTCATTGCATCGCGTGTTTCTTCTGAAGGTTGGACTTCCTCATACTCCGATCTACAAAATTTACTTTCTCACATCTATGAGTCACTGCTGCAGTTAGATGTCTAGTCAACAAGCGGTTCTGGGTCAATGTTCTTCAAGGTTCATACACCCCTGACCCATTGATCAGCTTTGAAACTTCCAAACAAAGACCGCATATGTTTTCCTGCAAACTATGAACTGGGCACAGATTAGTGAGGGTTCTAGATCTGTTCTGGGGAACTATAAACTGCTTGTAATTATATTGTTGTAAAGTGAGGGTTTTGATCTGGAGTGTACACTTCCTTTTATATATGTGGATCAAGTGTTGTACACAGGGATTAGTTTTCAAGTTGTTTAGACCGGATTACGGTACAAGTTACAGTAGAGCACATGAACCCTAATAATAGACCAAGACTTGAGGAGATGTATGCTTTTTATATGTATACAAAGATACTTGCATGGACCCGTGCCAATTACAATGACGTGTACAATCTTCATATTTCGAAAAAGTACCTTCCTTGAGTCAGCTCTTATGGAGAAAGATACAGTATCACACGTCTTTACTGAGATATCGACTGTTGACATATCACTGGCAACTGCAGGGTCCTCAAATGTATGGACGGAAGAATTTGTAGGTTAGCTACATCTGCCTCACTGCTCACAGAATACTTCACATTTTCCACAGTGGATGCAGCCCCTTTGAGGGGTCAAAGTTTGAAGATAAAGACAATGAAAGGTTCAGTGTACTATTTCCACAGCCCGTGACGTGAGGTAAAGACATGAGACTTTTGGTTGCTAGCTTGGAGTTTTAGTGACAGTCAGACTAAACAGCACACTTATCGATCGATGCTTAGACTTTTACATGGCTGGATAGTTTACTCACATATTCTGACGAAAAGCAGACCTCATGCTGCAGCTGATGGTCGTACCAATTTTACTTCCCGCAGATTAGCAAGCTGGTTGAGGAAGATCATCTCCAGTCGAAATAGCGTATGAGGTGAGACTACCGTAGTTCCTTTCCAGCTAAATGACTAGTACTGTGGCGTTCGCAGTTCTTCAGACTCAAGACTAATTAAAAAGTTCGACTGTAATGTTCAAGTTTCAGAAGCTTTTAATAAGAGTACAATCAACCTTTGAACATACGTATGTTTGAAGGTTGATTCCTAGAAACTGATCCAGAAGCGCTTCATGCACCCGGACTATCTGTTCATATTGCAGATCTAGATTTGATTATAAGCGACGCAAAACCATTACGTTATTGCTCATAATGGGGAAGATGGACGCTGCACCGCCCTTTCGGACTTTCTCCTGTGCTATCGCCTCTGCCCTCCGGAACAGGAGAGAGTTCATGCTTTCACCTAGGTGTACACCCGTGGGAGGACCGAAGGCAGCTTTGATTGATTTAAAATAGTGTTGAACAAAATTCTCATCGGGCAGCGGTGGGTCTTGTATCAATGATGCTGTCACCTCCTCAAGCGTTTCAATGGCGAATATGTCACTGTACTTGTTCAGTACTTCCCTCAGTTCGACCACTGTTAGGGTGTAGAAGGGAAAGTTGTATGTAGCTAGTTGCTCTCTTGTGAGCAAACCCTGTGTCAACAAAGATCAATGCCTTGAGAGCTGTTAAGATGAGCCTCTCCAGCTAGCTTCTAATTATAACCTACAGGGAATTTCAGTGCAGCAACGTAGTCTCAGTTACTGAAACTGGAACCTCTTGTGCGAAACCAACTTAATGTAATGCTAACCAAAATTAAACGAGCAGTATTACTACTACTGTTCCATTATCTTTATGGCCATGATTATGAGTAGAACAAGTCGGTTCAGGATGTCACTGAGTTGTGATGTGGAAAGAGTGCATATTAAGGTGAGCCCATGCCTACCATTCATGATCAGTACTAGTAAATCTGTCTATCATAGTCTGGTACATGAGCATGGGAAGGACAAATTCAAAAAGTAAGACCTTGCAAGTTTAGCTGAATACTTCACCTCTGCAATCATCTCATTCCATGCGTACTGCAAGATTCTGAATACTGAAACTGGTGTGGAGATGTCATCTTCTTCCAAAGGTCTGAGCCAGTCACCAAGAGCGCTGACTCCATGGACTTGCAGTTTGACACCAAAAACAGTCAGCAGAAGGCCGTCTGAAATTAGCTCCACAGCTCTCGCATCGAGAAACCGCTTCATATGATCAATCGCTTCCTGTTTGTACGCTTCAATAACTTCTGCGTTGCTTCCCTCCACCCACATTCTCTCACCGTTGTAGGCTGGTGACTTCTTTTCTGTAAGTGCTGCCGGAACCTGCGAGCTCCGATCCCAGAAAACAATGCATATACAAACAACTCAACTGATAATGAATACTTATTGGTCCTTGTTTTAAAAACGATTAGAACGTCCTACCATATATCTCTACACTCGTTACATAGGAGTACAATCAGTCATCCCACAGCACAGCTGAAACAAATGCAAGTGAAAAAGAAATCGAATGATTACCTCACCTTGGTAAAGTGATGTAGTGAGTGGTTGCTTTGAAAGATATGCACAGATGAGCGAGGGGCAAGACGGTCGAAGAATGAGCCAGGTATTACTGCTGTGCGGAAAGGCTGGGATGCCACTTCGGGAAGGAATTTGAAGAGCGTGTTGAAGTCATTGGAAGGCAAGTCGTTCAAGAGAACTTGGAACTCGGGCATCAGCAGCTCGTTTGACATTGTCTTGTATCTTCGTTGTAAAATGTCCACAACGTTCTGCATGTTGATGAAGGCATTAGGGCTCGAAGCACAGCCGAGATCACATATCACCACCGTGGCCACCCGAGGAAGAGGCATTCGTTCTAAAGATTCTGTAAAGAACTTCGAGCAATTGGCGCTTATAGCCCGTTGCAAATGAGAATTCCTAACATAGCTTTCTTCTCCTTCTCCCTTGACCATTCCCACGCAGCATGGAGTTCTAGCTTCTGGACGCTGAATCTGCTGCAAGACTTCTTCCGCTTCTTTGTCTTTGATCGCCATATCTCTTCAGTATCTGTGTCTCAAAGCGTTTTCCTTTTGTGCACGTGATAGCACTGACACAGGAGGACAGTCATAAAAGGGAATTGCTCTGATTCTGTAAGTGGTGCTGCACTTCTTCAGGTTTCTTAGTGAATATATCAACGATGCAAGAGACTCAGTAAAAAGTGAAACACATGAAGGTAAACCCTAAACCCTAAATATTGGAAATGCATATGAAAAAGTGAAATTGAAAACCATAACATACTTTGGTTACTATGCATTTTTATAACTAAACTTCAATTAATTCAAGATGATAGAACTCAAAAATAGTTTGGCCTATTCTGCCTCTAACTTGACATGCATTTTTACTATTTTTGTCTTGTCACTTACTATGTTCGCTCTCTTTCTCTCCTAGATGCATAGCCTCGCAATTCTCTTAATCAACACTGTGTTATCTTCTTGTAGTTTACAAAATCAGCAGTTAATGACTAAGATGTGTAACGAAAACCCAAAAACTGAAATGTAGTAATCTAATGAATCCCGTCGTATACCTAATTATGTCACAGTCATGGGAAAGGATGAGCAGTAGTTACTGGTGAGAAGGAGTCCTTACTTGTGAAGAATATCTATCCAATCACAATATCTGTTTTATCGTTGAAGCTGTCAGTGGGTATTCGACTAATATGTAGGAATCTCTAGTATAAAATCCAAGAAAAACACTTAGAGAAAGGTAAATTCATACGCAAAGGAGGTTTCCCATAATAGTTTCCTCATAATAGGAACTTCCATGCTGTCCACGTCCACACAGTTTCCCTGTATAGTCATTTAAGTTACTAAATCACAAACTGTTTAAAGTTTGGTCGGCAGCTGGCTTGACACTCTGTTGCCCTGTCTGTCGCGATTGTTCACCTGCGGCCTACAATCCTCAAGCTCTTGTCGGTAGAGACGGGGAGACCTTCATGTCATTGTTTGTCATTGTCAGAAAGCGCCTGGAGGTTGCTCAGAAACCGTTGAAACTGAATGGAATGGTTGCCAAGTAACCAGTAGGATATGGAACTGGTACAACTATCAAACTCAAGCAGATGTATATGGATTAGACTGTCTGTGCCCGTGTATGGATTTTCTGTGTGTCGATGTAACAATTGCGGAAGCTAAAAGAATAAAAAATTAAAAAAATTAAAAAAATGCGGAAGCTAAGCATATTACTAAATTTCGGAGAGGAAGTTGAGGGACAAGGATGTTCTGCTCTTCGAGAAAGATCCCTAAAGGTTTTATGCTTTTTGATGCTTGGAATCGAGACAGGAGCTTGAGTCAAGAAAAAACAAAATAAACACAAAACCATCAAACCCTGTGAGATCACATCGAATGAGGCATTTCTTGTAAAAGGAAAACCCGGAGCTTGGTTCGGACAAAGTGCAGCAAGCATCACATCCGGAGCAAGTTGGAGCAGTTTGATTGCATGTCACAGCTCGAACTGCTTCGCTCTCATGAGATGGACTGAGTCACTTTGAGATGAGATTGCTGTCAAGTTGCTTTAGGAACGACTTGTACGGTTACTTGACCTCCTCCTCCAGTGATCTAACTAGAATTTCTAACCCGAGTCATTGTTTTCCATGTTCTATTACTAATACTCAGTCTCAAGTCAAGTCGATTTCTTATCCCGTTCTCTTGAAAGGTTCCACCTAGTTTCGTTTCCACCGAATATTATCCTCAGTATTTCGCTTTTTTCGCTTAGGGTAAAATAATATACACCTCCATTACCTGAAGTAAGAACAACTGAATGTGCATGCTCAACCATTTTTGGAGAACTTTCGCTCTGTATTTATTATCAGAAAAATGTAACTGTTAGATAGAAATTCTATACTAAATTTTATAAAGAACTAAAATTAATTTTTATATATTAAATATTATCCATACAGAGAACTGCAAAAACGTCCCAAAACTTCCATAAGTGAAGCACACACCAACGCTCTTCCAACCGATTCCCGACTAAAAACATTATTTTGATAATAGTTTAGTTTATTAGCTAACCTTTCTCGTCGAAAGGGTTAGAGTAACAAATAAATCTTGCAGCCCTGAATATTGGAACTCTGTATATTGCTGGCGTGAAGTTTATCTACTGACATGTTCTGTGACAATAGGACCAGTTTGACAGAGGAGGATTTCGTCAGAGCCATAAACGCAGCAGGTCTTGTCCGCAGGAGGTAACAAACCCTATACCATATATTCTCCGGGTCGCAGTCCTATGTTCAAGCGGAATACCTGTCGGAGATGTCGCACTGTCAGTAGGGCACAAGGATGTGACGTTTCCCTCTCTACGTCTGGCTGAATGCTACCAGCTATGACGGTAACCAGTTTTGTAAAACATTATTATTAAATGCGGCTCTTGCATAGTCATTGGACAGCTCTTTCTCCTCTAGTCATTTTGGATGTTTGGATTTATATTTGTTAAATATTTTTGTATTCAAATCTTTTTAAAATAAGTTTTAACTCCTTTCTGGGGCGGATTAGATAATTAATAATAATATAATATAATATATATATATATTGGTTAGTAACCTATGAAGGTGCATCAGTCTAGAACTTCACAACTCCAAGTTCGGATTTCATTCAATAATTATAGGTATAATTAAAGTTTTACAAGAATTTATTATAGAATTTATGTATAATAGTTTTATCTTTTTGATAATAGATTTTTGACAATTTACCCAAAATGGTTTAGCGTGCTTATTTTCCTAGAAGTCTTTTTGGATTTTTGAGTGCGCAATTAATCGAAATCAACTTCTCCTAAACCATTACTAGGCACAGATACTTTGAGTCATCACCGATGGTGATCGTGCAAATTATAGTATCGTCATTCTGAACTCCGACTCCATATTCATATTCCAATTAATTAATTTAATTTTACATGTTAAATAATTGAGCATTTTGCTGCGCCAACGTATTGAACGTACTGAAACACCAACAAAAACAATCAAAAATTAATTAAAAAACTACATTTAATTTATATCAGTTAAATATCATTACGTAAAAATGCACTGTCCTTAAACCCCTGGTGGGGTATAAAAGCTCTCAACTGAAAGGAAAATATGATATGGTATTCTACCAAGCAACACTGCCTAGCATTAAAGTTCTCCATTCGATACAGAATTACATTTTATATCATAAAATATTTTACCTCAAGTGGTCTGGAGCTTAATATTTTTGCCAACATGTTCATTATGAGCACATTAATCTTTTGAACCCAACAATGGCAGAATCTTAGCTCATAAGAGAAAAATCTATAAATGATTACTCTGGATTGACGTTTCCAGAAATTTGAACACGAAACTGGGACATTCTTGCTACCCAGGGCTTTTGTACCCACACACGGGGTTCTAAAAGAGCAATTCATAATTCTTGGTGCAGCTGCGGTAAGTTTAAATCGTCTATCGCTTTGCAAGGTCTAGATCCGGTATTACTCAAAAGTAATACATACATTGTTGAGAGTTATATTAGAGCGTGTCAAAGCTACAATCTTTTAGTGGCAAGTGTTACGACTTCAGCAAGAGTAAGAAATCTCGTTACAAAAGCATCACTTGGCATCTCTTGTTGACCTTCTATAGATTTGACCATGAGATTCCGGCGGAAGGGAATTTAAAACTCACAGAATTTACTACAATTCTTAGAAAAATAAAATATTAGTCCGTGTCAAAACTAAATTTTGGCAAATATTCTTTTCCTGCAAATACGTGTTACTACCTCGGCCAATAGACCAAGGATGTTTCCTCCGGGCACTTCTGAAAATATCCATAAGAAAACACAATGGGATTCCCTTATTGACTTTTTATCCAGATCAACTATGAATTTCGGACATTAGGAATTTAAAACTCCAAAATTAACTATAATTTTTAGAAAATAAAAAATATTATATCAGTTCACAAATACAGCAGTAAACTATTCACAGCTTTCGGTAAACTATGGATTTTTCCTGCTTGGAGGTTTAAGAATTTTATGTTTTTTAAAAGTGCTTCCTTTTGTTTTTGTAAATTTTTTAATGTTTTTTTATGTTTTGAAAAATATAATAAAGAGTATTATATTTTAGTTTTAGCTTTGACACGTTATCTCAATTCGCAAACATGACTGTAAGCAATCTATCGCTATACGAATCTTTCTTTAGATAAACTATGGACCTTTTTGTTTTGAACATTAGAGAATCTTATGTCTTAGCTTTGACACGCACATACAAAGATTTAGTTTATTATCTCACCTTTCCTAGATGCCAACTTCTCGCACTTGCGAACTTCTCGTCCATGTATTTCCTAAAGCGCCTCTCTCCAAGCTTCCATTATGGGTTAAGTCTAGGTCACCCTGCAAGTCTATGTGCACTTTACATTTGACAAACAGCAAAATTCGATTTTTCCATCAGCTTGGTACGGAGTTTCCCTCATCACAGTTTTGTATTTTCTGATAACAGAAATAGGCCTAGAGCTCCCCAGAAGTTCATGTTGCATACGTATTTTATTTAGTCAGATGGTAGATTGAGGGTTGAGGAGATGAATCTAGATTCAACAATGATCGATTCGAGACGGTAGTAGTCACAGGCCTTAGGCACTCCAACGGTTCGTTGTGTCGACACAGACTCTTTAAGATTCGACTCCCTTTATCATACTTTTCGGTAGCTGTCCGACACTACGTTACCGCTACCAGTCTTTCAACTTACCCTGAGAAGTTTGAAGAAGGAACTTACTACTGTCAATGAAACTACCATGAACATACCGCTGGATTGATCACGAACACCAAACAGCATGATTTGAAATGCAATCACTGTCACTGAAAAATCTTAGCTAATTATTCGGATAACTCTTCCGTTGCAAATTGGCCTTTCCATGGTCTATAGCATCGACCGCTGTCGTACTTTATTGAAGTTCTAGTGTCGATTGATCTCTGCGTATCCCTCCGCACGGATTTACCTCCGATCCTGTGAATTGTGTTCCGTTGAATCATTCGGTTTAAGCGTCTAGGTCATAAGACCTGGATGAATGCAGTACCAGTACTCATCAGCTCGGAATCGCCCCTAGCCCTTCGGATGAAACGGATTGAGTGAATTATGGTGCCCGTATGGCCACCGTCCTTGCAGAAGGGCACTTCTACCCTATCCTGCTGTGCGGCAGTCTTGTATATATACAGCTCTTTCGTTCGATCTGATATGCAGGTTTAGATTGCAGCTTTCAGTCTATTTCATTTGTGCATGCGCAGGAGCTACGGTATATGCTGTAATTATAGTGCAAAGCGCGCTGTTCCACTGTTTGCAGGAATAATTCCTGACGTCATTCTCACTTGGACTTTCTTGGCTTCCCCAGATTCTGTAGCCATATAATCCTGCCACTTCCCACTTCCCACACCTACGACCCGACTCATGAATCTCGCACAAGAAAGTCCGCTGGCGCTTGGGCGAATTCTCATCTTGATCTCACAGCAAAGCGCTTGCTACTAATTTGCGGTTCAAATGCTCTTCGGTTTGTCGCCCTCGGGGCGTTTGGTTTCTCTCTGGGAGTAATTCCACCCATAACTGGAGCTGCATCAGACATCAAACAAATCGATTCTGCAAGTCTTCTGTCAGCTATGGCATTCTTGGGTCGGATCTTCTTTTTTCTGGCGGTTGCCTCTACAATCTGCATCAGAGTCAGCAGTTCCTCGCATGCGCACCAAGACGAGAGCGTCGCGGAGTCATTGACAGTGACGGATTCATCGACGGTAACAGGGGGAATCAGCAAAAAAGGTGTCGTCGCAGGTGCTGCGATTGCCACCGGAGCTGTTCTGCTAGCTGCACCAGTGGCAGTCCCAGCACTCGTCGCCGGGCTGGGGTTTACAGGCTCTGGGATCCTTGCAGGGAGCTGGGCGGCGGGCTTCATGTCAACATACGGAGGAGCGGTGGGAGTAAGCAGTACTTGCGCTGTGCTGCAGAGTATCGGTGCGACGGGCACTTTCGCTGGCGCAGGTTTAACAGCTCTGTCTGGAGCGGGGATTTCTGCCTCCGGCGCGGTGCTCGCTGGAGCCGGTTCATCGATAGTGCACGGGGCGGGTGCTATTGGAAACTATGCTTACTCTGGTGTCAAGATCGCTGGGGAGGCCGTCGGGGATTTCGCCACCTCTGGTCTCAAATCGCTCCCGGATGCAGTTGGCTCCGCAGGTGCTACAGGTGGTCGAGTGCTCTCTGATGCTGCGGCAGGGATCCGGAACATTGCTGGCGCAGGTTTAACAGCTCTGTCTGGAGCGGGGATTTCTACCTCTGGCGCGGTGCTCGCTGAAGCCGGTTCATCGATAGTGCACGGGGCGGGTGCTCTTGCAAGCTATGCTTACTCTGGTGTCAAGATCGCTGGAGAGGCCGTCGGGGATGTCGCCGTCTCCGGTCTCAAATCGCTACCGGATGCAGTTGGCTCCGCAGGTGCTACAGGTGGTCGAGTGCTCTCTGGAGCTGCGGCAGGGGTCCGGAACATTGCTGGCGCCAGTGCAGGTGCCATAAGTGGTGCTGCTCGCAGCTTGTATGACGAGGAGTAGTGCGCGTCTGAATGCCCTTGCTTGAGTACGTAAATTTATGAGGAGATCGGAACTATGCTCATGGTTTATTTCTGCCGCAGTTGTCTTGTCGATCAAACTAGATGAAAATAATTTTCACGGTACAGTCTGCAGGCAAGAAGTTATCCTCAGATCTTAATGTGTGTACAGTTTCTTGGGTGCTTACAGGAGGTTGATCCTCTCATCGTGTTTAGTTTGAATTCCATGATAGCAAGGACTAAATAGAAGCAAACTGGTAGCATCCTTCCGTGTTGAGGGTTGCAAAATGTGATCCCCCAGTGTCAGTGTTTCCATGTAGTTAATTTTCTCACGCTTTTAGCACCTCTAAGGATTTCCGGAGAATCGAGATTACACTTTAGTTTACCAGTTCCTCCCCTGCATACACAACTTCCTCAATTGCGCGAGAAGATAGCCTGCATTGAATGGTGGTTCTGCACAACTTCTCGACTGCAGATACGTGCCAGGCAAGATGAAGACTCTGAACGACTGAGGACCACTTTACATAGAGCTTCCGGATCAAGTGAGGTACTCGACAGTTTATTTCGTTCCAGATAAGTCTGTATCGAATCTGTATACGTATTACCTCTTATAGTTACATAGGACAATTCCGGTATAGAGCATATGATAGGAAAGGAGTCTTCGATCGAGTTGTGAGGTTCTAGAGCAGAGAAGTGTTGTTTGTAGGTTTGAAGTGCGTCTGGTTTGACTCGAGATATTTCCACCCATGTAAATGTCGAGCAGGCGTTTGTATAGCTTGTATACATAGAGTTTCCTGGATTGTCAGTCAATAGTAGGTTATCATGTATATTGCAGACCGTTACGGTGTATGTAAAGTATACTGTCTTGTTGGGAGTGGCCTACGACGTGTGGGTTATCACGCATCTACTAAATCCTTTTGGCTTCTCCCAAGAGTGCATCTCTGATGGACAAGGAGTTGTTATGAGGCACTCAGTTGCAGAACTGTCTGCATGTTAATATGATCGGCTTTAGATGTGATAGCGTTGCTGCAGATGTATATGTTCAGAACATCGATAAGTAGGATTCACCTTCCGTCTTCATGTCCTCATTACCAAGAAGTTGAGGTTTATCAACCTTGTTGGTAACCGAACCTTTCTGCTTGATTATATAAGCAAAAGCATCCAACTTAACGTCTCAATCTTAAAGTCCATATTTCCTTATACGTTTCAGAATACGTTTCTTTGACAATCTATAAAATGATGTCGATGCGAATAGAACTTGCCCAGTCCAGTCAAAATTACGAAGATTTTCCCCAATTTCAAGTGCCGCATATACCATGATTATCACTATACCTTTTAAGTATACATATTCACATCCTCCATCTTTTGATGGAGCAGGTATACATATGTGTATTCACCTCACGCTTGGGCCTTGATTTTGCCGCATCCCAGTCTGCAGTCGGAAATTGTGATCCCCACTCAGATGAGGACACTATTTTTGGCTCAATCGAGCATCGATTTTGCGGGTTAAGTGGAACGTTGCATCATGGTAAGGAAAAAAGGTAAACAAATTCAGATCCGGTCCTTCAAAAACTTCACCACAACATTAAACAACAGAACAACCGATAGGTCGAAAGCAAACTTTTCTTTGCAAAACGTTACTGGATGTATAGGCACTTAGGCGTTATCAGTTTGCTGCTCTCGGGAACTTCCGGTCAAAGACTCTATTCATAACCAAACCTTATCAGGTCAGATCTAGAGGATCTGCCTAGCGAAACTACAAGCTACGTGTATATGCTCGTGGCAAACTAGTATATAAATCTCGTTTCAAAGATTCATGTAGGTCAAAACTGGAATCATTCAGCATGATCGAAACTGGAATACCACCTGTCCTGGCAAGACAACTGAGGATCTGCCTGAATCAGTGTGTAGATTTACAACTGAACGCGATCAGAGGATCGGCCTCCCGTAAGGACTGAGTGAACTGTACATGCGTAGTTGAAAAAGTGGAATCGCATCTGATTACTTACGAGTCTGATCAACAACCTGCTCAGATTTAAGCGCCATGGCAGTTCCGATCTCTTTGTACACAACAAGAGACAATTAGACACGTACTACTTGCCAAACAAGCTGTGCATGCAGCACCAGCGCCAGCAATATTCGCACCTGCACTAGCGCAGCACACAAGGAATCTTGGCTTGAAGAGCTAGACTTCTTCCAACATGATCATTATTTCCACACCTATCTTTTGAACCCAACAATGACAAAACCCTAGCCCGTAAGAGAAAATCGTCTATCACTCCTCACGATCAAGGTCTCGATTGGGTACTACTCTAAAGTAGTACGTTGTCGAGAGTTATGTTTACTAGTCATAGAATAGATTGAGGGTTGAGGAGATGAATCAAGATTCAACACATACAAGATGAGTCGATTCGAGATGGTAGTAAGAACAGGCCTGAGGCAGTCTTGTATATATATACAGCTCTTTCAACTGCATCAGACATCAAACAAATCGATATTCTGTGAGTCTTCTGTCAGCTATGCATATGGCATTCTTGGGTCGGATCTTCTTCGTGTGTCTGGCGGTTGCCTCTACAATCTGCATCGAAGTCAGCAGCTCCTCGCATGCGCACCAAGACGAGGGCGTCGCGGATTCATCGACGGTAACAGGGGGAATCAGCAAGAAAGGCATCGTAGCAGGTGCTGCAGCGGAGCTGCTCTGCTAGCTGCACGAGTGGCAGTTCCAGCAGTCGTCGCCGCGCTGGGGTTAACGGGCTCTGGAGTCTGGGATCTTTGCAGGGCTGGGCTGGGCGGACGGGCTTCATGTCGTCATGCGGGGAGCCGTCGCTTCATGTCGTCTTGCAGCTCTGTCGGGACTCGGAAGGGGGAACTTCTGCCACTGCCTTGGTGCTCGCTGGAGCCGGTCATCGACTGCGCACGTGGCTGCTGCTGGACACAACGCTCGGAGAGTGCCAAGCACTTTAAGAGAGAGCGGTCGCCAAGAAAGTCGAAAAACAAATGCCTTCTTTATTTTGGGCACATGAAAAATGCCTTTCCCAAAATAAAATATTCTTTTCCAGAAAGTTGACTTAATATTTGTCCTTCTCTAAACCTGAGTATTCACTAAGCATTTCGGATGTTTATTATATAAAAAACAAAATTGTTTATTAAATTACTCACTGATGCCGGAGGATTCTTGATTAATCATTTTCTAGGAATCGTAACTGATCCTTTATACTTCTGGAAGCGCGTGTTCGTGTTCGTGCAGTACGCTTATCGGTTATCTCTAGAACAAGGTTCGAGGGACTTGACGTCTAGTGTTAAATCTTTCGAGGGACTCGACGTCTAGTGTTTAAAATTTTAAAATTTAAATATAAGTTTTTGAACTTTTCTCGGGATAAAAATGATTGCATGTAATGAGAATGCGAAACGTTTCCTGATAAAAGTTAATTTGCACCATTTCTCTTCGCTCTTATCGAGAAAGTTACTGAACGCCGCTAAAAGTCCTCCGGAGCACTGCTCCGGAACTCTTCACAACTGTGAGTAGGTTGCAATTAACAATGAAAAGAAAATTTGTGAAAATTTTATTTTCACATTATCTTGGTCTTTGATTTATAATCAATATTATCACATCTAGCACGCATATGTTTTTCTTCGAGCAGAAATAGTTCTTTCTAAATGACATGGCATCACGAGGAAAGAAGCACAGCCAACCTTCTCCAAGAATTTTCATCTTATTCCGATGCCTGCTTTCTTGTGCATGTTCTTCTCGCAAGTCGTTTTGAAAAGAACAAAGGGAAGGAACGAGTAGCCGTTCCATTGCTCGCTGATGTAAAATCGAATAATAAATGTAATCGAATGAATAATTTGCATGCTTCCTGAGCTAGTGCTTGAGACCAGAGACAATGAGAAGGACAAGCGAGTAAATAGTGACAGAACTCTAGATGATTCGATGATTTTTGGTTCCATGATTTATGGAGTAGTTTCTGCATTAGGTAATATGTCTTGAATAGATTAATCTTCTTGTTAGATTTGTATTATCCGCAAGTATACAAACATTATATGTAAATTTTCTAATATCTAAAGTGGAATTTAAATAAATAATATATATATATCAAGTGTTAACCGAGAAGAGTGCTACAGAAAATCAAGACATAATCTACAAAGGATGAGCATATCGACGTGGTTCAGAAGGTACATGTCTGGAGTACTTTTATTAATCATATATTTATATATATAGTTATATATATTTATTATCTAACTTTTATTAACCAAAATGCAACTCGTGCATATTTTTCTCCTCCCTTAGAAGTTGGAAGAGGTGCATATATATGCATGCAACTTGAGCTTTCGATCGGAGAGATCAAAGAAGATAAGCGTAGAACACGATAGGCAAACCTTGGTGCGAGATTGACAAAGACAAGAGTTCGGCGCTGGTCCATTAAAATTACTTATTATTTCTCCATCACAAGCTATGCTTTTGGAGTCAAAAATATAACACATGATTTGATGTTAGAGACACTAGTTTTAGCTTATATGAACATTTTAGGTCCGCCAGAAGTAAATATATCTGAGCATGGGTCTTATCGTGACAATAAAGTAATATCAACTGAAAATTACAAGTTTATACAAGAGAGCGTTGTAGTCGCAAGAGGTTAGATCTGGAGACTTGCCTGTCTCTGTTCCAATCCTTCTTGAGTCCCAAAGAGAGAAATGCTTCGATTAGTCGACTAATCACCATTGATAATAACCATTCAAGAGAGTACGATAACAGAAATTATATTATTGAAAAGAAGTTAGACGAGTCTATTTGTAATTTGGTGATTGACAATCACTATATCTAACTAGTACAACACAAAATAATTCAGGCAAGAAAACCAGTAAGACTCTAAATACGCATGCCCCATGCACTTTTGGCCAAGGAATAGAATACGACAAGCGAGGCATGAGACAAAGTACAACAAGGAATTTGCTGCCGAGTGACATGGAGTTAAGGACCATTTTAGGTATATCATTTGATGTTTGATTTTTCCCACCACGGTGTGTTCTGTTTAGATTATAAAAATATATGTATATGTTAAGCAAAAATTTTAGAATAAATTAAAATTTTCCTATAAATATTAAGTTTAGGAGAACAACAAGCTACATTTGGATCCAGAGACAACCCATAAATACAGAGTGAGAAAGTGATCATTCTGAAAAGATAAGACCGGGGCCTTGCTCTCAAGAAAATATTAGTTTATACGGATATAATTTACTACCGAACCTTTCTGAACAAAAAAGTTAGGTAATAAATTAATATAGAGTGAGAAAGTGATCATTATGAAAAGATAAGATCGAGGCCTCGCTCTGAAGAAAATATTAGTCTATATGGATATTAATTTAGTACCGAACCCTTCTCAACGAAAAGGTTAGGGAATAATTTAAGCATTCCAGATATTATATGCACGCTCCTCAAAACTCTAATACACGGAACGAAGTGAACGTGGCTGAAATATGCACACTCCCAAATCGTCCACTCGACTTCTGGCGCTACTTTAGTGCAGTCACTATGCCGAATAACGTTCAGGCTACGATTACTCTAGTGTGAAGTCTGTATGCAGTTGGCGCTGTCGGTGGTGGAGTGATCTCGGAAGCTGCGGTAGGGGTCGAGAACGACGGTGGCGCTAGTGCCGTTTCTGGTGCTGAGAAACGACATTAGTTCACCGTAAGTGGAAGAACATCCAGGGATTCGTGGCGCAATGGTAGCGCGTCTGACTCCAGATCAGAAGGTTGCGTGTTCGATTCACGTCGAGTTCAAAACTCGTGTTCATCCCGGCTCATTTTTCCATACTGTTGCTAACAGCGTGATGGACCCTGACTGTCTCAAATGGCTTCATTATCGATTTACTTATGCAGTTCAGTTAATGAGCTCATTCTTCACTCTATGAGGGGATAGGATAGGAACTGGCAGGACACTTTAAGCTCAGCCCTAGTTTTTCATCAGACTTGTTATCAGTTGAAGTATAGGATATGATAGGTTTGATTGTACAGGTATATATATACAGTTCAGAATATATATTCGTGTACGGTTGGGGGAACTTATGAGAGAAGGAAGGATCCTCTGATCATGTTCAGTTAGAATTTCAGTCTTGACAGCAAGAAGTACTTTAGGCAGGCAAAACTGCAAAAACACGTTTACAGAACACGTTTACAGTTGACATCTGCTGATATCCAAGTGCCAGTTATAGCTTCCTTATATGTGCTTTCCCACCACGGATTAGGTTTCTAGTTCAATAAGAGATTTACACTTTGTATCATAGAAATATTTTGCTGAACTAACGTCTAGAGCAGAACTTTCTCCCTATGTTCACATCTATCTTTTTTCGGTTGGGGGTGCTACAAGTCTCAATTATGTGAATCTGGTCCGGGTACGCTGTGGTTACCCATAAAAGACAGTCTGATGTCCTTTGAAGAGATAAAAATGAACAAGGTAAAAACTTTACCCTTACCCAAGAATGAAAGTAACCTAGCTCGTACTAGGAAAATTTCACGTCGAGTTCAAAACTCGTGTTCATCCCGGCTCATTTTTCCATACTGTTGCTAACAGCGTGATGGACCCTGACTGTCTCAAATGGCTTCATTATCGATTTACTTATGCAGTTCAGTTAATGAGCTCATTCTTCACTCTATGAGGGGATAGGATAGGAACTGGCAGGACACTTTAAGCTCAGCCCTAGTTTTTCATCAGACTTGTTATCAGTTGAAGTATAGGATATGATAGGTTTGATTGTACAGGTATATATATACAGTTCAGAATATATATTCGTGTACGGTTGGGGGAACTTATGAGAGAAGGAAGGATCCTCTGATCATGTTCAGTTAGAATTTCAGTCTTGACAGCAAGAAGTACTTTAGGCAGGCAAAACTGCAAAAACACGTTTACAGAACACGTTTACAGTTGACATCTGCTGATATCCAAGTGCCAGTTATAGCTTCCTTATATGTGCTTTCCCACCACGGATTAGGTTTCTAGTTCAATAAGAGATTTACACTTTGTATCATAGAAATATTTTGCTGAACTAACGTCTAGAGCAGAACTTTCTCCCTATGTTCACATCTATCTTTTTTCGGTTGGGGGTGCTACAAGTCTCAATTATGTGAATCTGGTCCGGGTACGCTGTGGTTACCCATAAAAGACAGTCTGATGTCCTTTGAAGAGATAAAAATGAACAAGGTAAAAACTTTACCCTTACCCAAGAATGAAAGTAACCTAGCTCGTACTAGGAAAATCTAATAAAACGCAAAATTATAAATAGTTTTACCCCACTGATGTTTTCAGAAATTTGAACTAGAAACTGAAACACTTCTATAACACAAGGGTCTTTGTACCCCATCGGGGTTTTAAGAATATCGAGCTTCTATGATTCAATCGTTATCGGAAAAGAGATACATGTTATGTGGAAATTTTGTACTAACTTCTAAGTTGTCTGGAAAATCAAATTTATTTCCAAGTGCTAAGTGATATATGGAAAATTTTTTACTGTACTGTCAAGAAAAATCAAATTTATCTCCAAGTGTGCACATCTCCTATGCATGCAAGATCAACTTGGGGGAACGTATATTCACTTTTTGGTATCGGAAAAGGTATAAATATTATGTAGAAATTCTTAACTAAGTTCTCAAGAAAAATCAGATCTATTTCCAAGTGTTATGTGATAAACAAACATCGCTTTAATCTATTATCTAATTCTTCCCAGAGAAAAGATTAGGTAATAGATTAAACTTTGCATATTTCCATTCTCCATCAGACAATCATCATTATCATCATCATTTTTTGACCGGTTGTATGCACTGTGATGTCTAATTGGAAAAAGATAATACAAGTGAAGAACATGATGGTGCATGCATTAATATATACTGAGACGGAGAGATTTCAGACACTAATGAGAAGACTTTCCCTTTACTTACAGGTGAGTAGAGATTTTCACACATGGCATTACTACAAATCTTAAATAACGGTTTTCCACACAAATTTTCGCACATGGCACTCCTACAAATATTAAACAACGATTATACGATGTGAATGAATAGGCCATTTCACGAACAAAATTCTCACTAGAAATTCTCACACATGGTACTTAAACCGTAATTTTGAATAGATATTTGCGTTTGGACTAAAGTTTAGAAGGGTCAAGGGACTGAAATCTGAAACCACGTGTTATATAGTAAAATTATTTTTATGTTGATTTCTCTAACATTTTAGAATATATAGCTTAAAAATTGATCTTATAACACCGTTCAATTATATAAATATGCCCTCATTAATAAGTTTATACACGTGTCATTTGTATTGTAACTCTACCATAACTTAGATTTCAAGTTACTTATCCAAAAAATCGAAGGAAATATGATAATTTCTGCACACTAGATTTGGATACGTAAGATTAATTATTAACAATTTATATGATTATCTTTTAAATATAATTAAACCGTTTCAGTTACAAAGTTTTATATATTTATCTGTAAACAAAATAAAAACTACATATATATTTTACAATTTTGATAAAATATTATTATCAAAGATTAATCTAATAAAAATTTGAAAAAGTTAATAATATAAAAAGGATTGAATGAACCCGGATCACAACTGTTACCTATATTTAATGAAGAGTGAACTCCGAGATTCTCATAGAATAATAGGATTTATTCATTAAACCCTGAATATGATTACAAGTGCTCTGGTAACCCAGAAGACATTATTTCTCTGTTACAGAACTGAGAAATTTAAACTTTGTGCAGAAAATATTTTCGATTATATATTCATCTTGGAATATGTGAAATAAAGAATCAAATTAAAGTTATTCACTAGCTTTACAAGTTATGATTCATCTCAAAACAAACTACTTAGGGTTGATAAGAAATGTGGATATGAAGATTTCGAGGTTTCTTGAAGCATAATAGAATCATTTTTCAAAAAAAAACCACTACCATGAAAATGAGAATATTCTCTTTCATGCTTTTATACTCATACTTGGGGCTTAAAGAGAGAAGTTGAGAAACATACTAGTTAGAAAAGCATCCAAGTAGAAATTATGTATTGGTCTTCAACAACTGAATGCAAGAGCAAGTAAAACGTGCTCTTTCTTCTCGATTATTCATCCTATGAAACATCTAGTGATACATCATTTCCTGATAAAAAATCATTATCAGGATTTTTTATCCAAATCTAAAGTTGATTAGCCGGCTTGACAAGCCCTCGAAGGTGAAGAGTACAGTGGAACTGGTACTTGTGGACTAGTTAGCAGGTGCTTACAATATTGACTCAACAGAAGAAATTTAATTGTTAAAGCTTGTTCTCTCTTCCATGGAATCAGGGCAACGCACAATCGACTCACTAATTGCTGCACAATCGGATTCCACAGGCGACTCCACGAGAAACTGATGCAAAACAGTTCGCTTCAGGTCTTCCATGACTAGCTCTAGCCATAACTTTGTACCCGGACACTTCATTTTCCAAAATGCAAACCCGTCTGCCACCCACTCACCATGTTGCACCGTTCGTCATGGTTTCTTGCATAGGGTATCGATTGCGAGCGTAGTCCATATTGGCACCAACCGGTAGAGGACTGAGGAAGTAATTCTCAACATCGGGGTCCGAGGAAACTCTACTGTTGTTGCGGGGATTGAGGAAGTAAGAAGCTTCCAAACCAACATTAAATGAATGAGCGTGTTGGACTCTTTCCATCTTGGAAGAGCTTGGGGATCGAGAACTTCCATCTCAGAGAACTTTCCTTTGAACTGTACTGGTACGAACTTGGTACAGTTTTCAATATTTTACCTTCTAGTGAACAGGAGAGTAGTCGAATGCGATTGGAGCATGCTGCAGTTTAGTCCAAGTGTGGGAAGACCAAGTAATCTTATATCTGAGACTCTACAAAATATTCATATTCTGGAGTATTCTCTGTTCCTGTTTTGTCTCATAGCGTAGTTGGGTTTAACTTTTCTCGACCTACCGATTTCACTAAGCGCGAAATGAATTTCTGTGCGCCTATCGAACCTTTAAAGGCTGTACAGTACGAAACAATGCTCTTCCCAATCTTCTGGGTGATTCTCGCTTTGACTTTCTTGGCTTTCCACACATGTCAACTGCCATGCCGAGATGTTCACTCATGAATCTCACTGGAGTAACACGCATCTCAGAGCACAGCGCGTACTGCCACTTCGATTTAGTTTATTTTTGCGTCAATGCGTTTGGTGTATCTCTCGGGCAATTCCACTCGCAACTGGAGCATCAGAACTTCAGAAATCAAAACAATCGATAGTCTTGGGTGAGACCTCTTGTGTGTCGAGCGGTTCTCTACAATCTTAGGGGAGTCGGCAGTTCCGGCACTGAAGATAATCGCGTTGCGGATTCATTGACAATGACCGGAAGTGTCAGCAAGAAGCGCATCGCTGCTGGTGCCACTATCGCCACCACTGGGGCTGTTCTGCTCACCGCGCCAGTCGTTCTCCCGGCAGCCATCGCCGGGCTAGGGTTTACAGGCGCAGGGATTGCAGCAGGGAGCTGGGCAGCCGGCTTCATGTCAACATACGGAGGAGCGGTCGGAGCAGGCAGTGCTTGCGCTGTGCTGCAGAGTATCGGTGCGACGGGCAGTTTTGCTGGCGCGGGTTTAACAGCTCTGTCTGGAGCAGGGATTTCCGCCTCTGGCGTGGTGCTCGCTGGAGCCGGTTCATCGATCGTGCATGGGGCGGGTGTTCTTGGTAACTTTGCTTACTCTGGTGTCAAGAACGCTGGGGGAGCCGTAGGGAACGTTGCCGTCTCCGGTTTCAAATCACTACCGGGTGCAGTTGGATCTGCAGGTGCTACAGGTGGTCGAGTGCTCTCTGGGGTCGGGAACATTGCCGGCGCTAGTGCAGGTGCCATATATGGTGCTGCTCGCAGCTTGTACGGCAAGTAGTAGTGCGTGTCTGAATGCCCCTTGCTTGAGTATGTAAATTTATGATGAGATCGGAACTATGCTCACGGTTTATTTCTGCCACAGTTGTCGATCAGGTTAGATGAAAATAATTTTCACGGTACAGTCTGAGGCAAGAAATTATCCTCAGATGCTTGTACAGGAGGCAGATCCTCTCACCGTGTTTATAAGTTAGAATAGCAAGGACTAAATAGAAGCTAACCAGAAACACGTTTTCATGTTTCTGTTTAGTTCCTTTCCAGTTGAGAGTTCCGAAATAAAAATGTTCTGATCTCCGAGTGTCAGTGTAGGTAATTTTTTCACGCTTTTACCATCTCAAAGGGTTTCCGGAGAACCGAGATTACACTTTAGTTTACTTTGTCCTCCCTTGCATACACAACGTCCTCAATTGCGCGAGAAGATTGCTTGCATTGAATGGTGGTTCTGCACAACTCCTCAACTGCAGATAGACGCCAGGCAAGATCAATTCAAGACTCTGAACGACTGAGGACCATTATACATAGAGCTTCCGGATCAGGCGAGGTTGTGTATCGTATCTGTATAGTTACATAGGACAATTTCGGTATAGAGCATATTATCGGAAAGGAGTTATCGATCGGGTTGATCGCAAAATTGAGGTAGCTGATAGTCCTAGAGTAGAGAAGTGTTGCTTGCAGGTTTGACCTTAGGAACTACGTCTGGTTTGACCCGAGATATCCCAACCCATGTAATATCGAGCAGGCAGTTTGTATAGCTTGTACACATGGAGTTTCTTGGATTATCCGTCAATAGTAGGTTTGACAAACATGTATATTGATGTATCAGACAATTGCGCTGTATGTAAAGTATACTGTCTTGTTGGGAGTGGCCTGCGAGGTGTTAGTTATCATGCATCTAAATCCTTCTCGCTTGTCCCAAGAGTGCATCTCTGATGGACAAATTAAAGAGATGTCATGAGGCACTCAACTGGAGAATCATAACACTCAACTGGAGAACTGCCTGCACGTCATATGATCAGCTTTAGATGTGAACAGCGTTGCTGCAGATGTATATGTGCAAACTTTCCAAGAGTAGGATTTTCCTTCCGTCCTCATAACCTTATACGTTTTGAGGGTTATCAACCTCTCCGGTATCCGGATCATCTTGCTCGATTATATATGCGAAAACATCCAACTTAAAGTCTATATTTCCTAGTACGTTCCAACATACGTTTCCCTCTATCTATAAAATGATTTTCGATGATACTATAACTTGCCTGCTAGATCATGAAATATCTTCTTGGGTCAAAACCACGAATTCCAAGTGTATATACCCAGGACTTTCAAAACTACGAAGCATTTCCCCAATTCCAAGTGTACGCGCATATACTATGATTGTCACCACCACATGATTTTCATTTGCATTTCGTCTGCACCACTTTACTATCGACTTATTCCACACTCCATTTCTTTCAGATATTGCTCTCCACTTCCTGAAAGCTAAGAATACAACCACATTAAACAATAGAACAACAGCTCGAAAGCAAACACTTCTTTCCAAAACGTTACTGGATTTATAGGCACTTAGGCGCTGTCAGTTTGCTGCTCTCTGGAACTTCTGGCGAAAGACCCTGTTCGTAACTAAACATAATCAGGTCAGATCTGCCAACCGAAACTACAAGCTAGGTGTATATATCTCGTCGCGAACTACATAAACGAATCTGGAATCCCACCTAAGGATCTGCCTCAGTCTGTACATTTACAACTAACGCGATCAGAGGATCCACTTCCCGTAAAGACTGAGTAAACCGTACATGCCTAGTCGCAAACTAGGCCATCAAAACTGGAATCGCATGTGATTACTTGCGAGTCTGATCAACAATCTGCCAAGATTTAAGCCCCATGGCAGTTCCGGTCTCTTTGTACACAACAAAAGACAATCAGACACGTACTACTTGCGCATGCCAAACAAGCTGTGCATGCAGCACCATACGCGGCACCTGCACCAGCGACAGCAATAGTTGCACCTGCACTAGCATAGCTCACCAAGATTACTCAACTGCCTTTGGCACCTGCAAAGAAAATTGCCCCCGGTACGTAGCGATTTTATGCAACGATATTCGCAACGATCACCCCGACCGAGCCCTGGCGATCACGCCGGAGCCTTCTGCTCAGCCTACTCCTCATCCTCCTCATCAAGCAGTGCATCAAATCCAGCCAGCAACACGCCAGTGGTAGTAATCACCCGCTTCGGATAAAGCTGTCTAGCCCGCACAAACAAAAAGTGCCCGTAGCACCGATGCTCTGCATGACAGCGCAGGCGCTGCCTGCTCCAACCATTCCTCAGTACGATGACATGAAGCTGGCCGCCCAGCTCCCCGCATTCGTGAACCCTAGCCCGACCACTGCTACCGGGACTGCCACAGTCGATGCTAACGCAGCAACCCCGGTGGCCACTGCAGCGATGTCTCGCATTGTCGATCAACCTGCAAGACGATGATCTTAGTAAGGGACTGCTGAACCCTACCTGATTGTCGAGATCAACTCAAAATGCAAAGTCCTCACCTACAAGAAAGACGTAGCTGATCACGAGTGGGGACTCAGAGAGTTCAAGCTATGGTTCTTTCGATTTGTGCCCGTGCTGTCGTGAATGAACTAGCCGCACTTAGAAAGGAATCGAAGGCCTTGTTTCAAGTTGTACATATCTCTGGTACTTCAAAGTGCACTGCACACCGATGTATATATAGGAAGCGCTCTGGATTGATCTGCGTGTGTGTGTTATTTCTTTTTTGTTTGGGTTTGTTTTTAGGCCTCTTTTCGTTGTGGGGCTTTCTGCAGCCGTATGCTGCTGCCCTTGCACAGCATGAGTCCCCCCGCCAGGGGTACTCGACCCGACGGCGCCCGGGCTACAGCCCGTTAGGGGTAGCCAACAAGCTATTAGGGGGTAGCCAACAAGCTAATTGCTTGTTATCTACGTGTGTGTGTTGCGCAGGCCAATGTCCACGTTTGCTTCAAGCACTGCTCGCTCGGTCCTGCTGCAACGGTTTCTCCGTACGATGAGACAGGACCAGGAGCACATCATAAATACATAATCTTGCCCCAAGAAGCTCGAGGACGTCGAATGGCAGAATCCCTTATCTTGTCTTCTGCTCGGAGCATGCTGCTGTGCATGGAACAGCCCGGAGCTCCGACTGTGATAGCTCAGACTTCCACAAAAGACACTGAGTCGATCACAGCAACTGATTATTTACTTTGTTCGCCGTCTGCTCGAGCTGTTTGAGTGGTAGAACACGGAGAAAAAACCCAAGGTTTAGACAGTGGCAGCTCAAACAGCATCTGAACCGAGACGAGGCATCTTGCGTTAGCAACCTTTCTTATGTGAGAATCGTGCGTCATCTTCTCGGCCTGTCAGATGTGCTACTGTAGGATCTTCTTGGTTAGGACACGTGGTAGCCAAGAAAGTGGAAAGGAGAATCAAAGGAAGAATCCTTTCATTTTCAAGGAGAACAAGGTTGCTGTATTGCAGCAATAGACTTTACTTTTATTTACACAAATAAGTATTCTTAATTACATAATTAAACAAGTAGCTACACCATGTAATTGCAGGGCTATGCGTTAGTGATTAATCTGGATCTATCTCAAATTTTTCTTCGCTTTTCACAGTTGCTCTTTTTGTTTTTGCTTTCATTTACACGACCAAAAGATTCTGCTCTTCTTTCCGTTTTTCATAATCAACGTATAGCTATAGCAAAAATACCACCTGAACAACAACGGATATAGAAGAATAAATGTGATATACATGATGAGATTCTATATTTGTAGTAATAATCTCGGAGTTTATTATCCCTTCTCTGTGGGTATGCTACAACTGGAGGAGAGCATAAAGATGACGCAGCTAACCAAACTCCTATGTAAAGGAAGACGAGACGAGAAAAGAGAGTGAAAAGAAGGAAAAACACTAAAAGCTTGGTGTCTTTCATCGACCACAGTAGTAGTCGTGGTCTCATCTCTGGAGTCCACGTGACATTCCAGCTAACTACAGGTCAGCTAACTACAGGTCAGATGATCCTGGATTTAATAATATCGGACCTCTATTTACAACATCTCACAGCCCAAAGCAAGTACTAAGCTACGCATGCAATGGTATTGCGAGGGCTATGCGTTTACAAGACCTCACAATCCTAGAAGGTGAAATCTGTGAAGATGAATCTTAAAAGTGAAATCCATCTCATCTCAGAGTCTTAGAAGGTGATATATGTGAAGATGTAATTCTAAAGATGTGGATGAATGTTAAAAAAATGATGAAAATTAATATAGTCTTTGAAAGGCATGATAAGTTTATCTTCTAGTATCAGAAGTAGTTTATAATTTTATGTAAGTCACAATGGACATCTTTCAACATGTTTTCATATACGGGTAGTAACATGTTTACATCTTTTATGCAAATATATAGTTGTGAATCTTTGGATCGTTTGGAGGATAGTGATCTTAAGTATGGATGTTCTATGACCACATGCATCTATGTGAATGATATAATGTGGAGGTGAAATATGGATGTATATAGCATATTTGTGAAAAGTATAAAAATCAAGTCGTCGAAGTCATTTGAGGAGATGAATTGGATCTAGACTCTGAAAGGTTATGAGATTTTCTCCTTGAATTTGATCAAAGTTGGATCTCATCAAATTTGGATATGAAAGTTCAGTAAATGACAGTGAACTTCAAGATGAATCTAGAAGTCGATGAAGTTTTTGGAGGTGAACTTTAGGATGCGTCTTGAAGTTGAAGAATTATTGAAAGATTAAATTTCAAGATGCGTCTCGAGGTTGATGATATTATTTTAGATGAGCCTTGAAGTTGATGATTTTTTAAGGAGTAATACAAAGATAACTTTGACGAGACATACCTTCATTATCATCATATAGAAGGTTGAAAATAATATGATAAGAGTTTTTGTTTGGAAACTGAATTATATTATTTCCAGAAGTATGTAGATGTATATATTTTTCTGTAGTATGGAGGATAAAGCTAAAAGACATAAAGAATCATCCCACACACCACATTCTTTTGCCATTTTATCAACTTTGGTTATATATTCATCTACAGATTCGACATGATGCGACACTCTCAATTCCTTTTTCATGAAATAAGATAATATCAATGGATCATGTGTATCTATAGCTCTTGAGTAGATATTATAAAGTTCATTTTGAGTTTGATTTCGTAAAGATGCAGTAGAAGATTTATGATGCAATAAATATAATATCGAATTAAACAAACAATCTCATGGAGTATATATGAAATCTTCACACTATTTAAGTTTGGAAAAAATTGTAGACATCTAAACAGAATAATAGAAGATTATGTATGTTATTTGAAAAACTTAGAAATTATAATCCATGAAAATTATGCAAATGTTGTAATCCACATACTTGATTATGATGAGCATATTGTTGTTCACTTGCGTTGTTTGACTATGGTTTGATGACGATGTTTGAGTTCTTTCCTTCTCCTCCGAGTAGTATGAGCAAGAACCACGTGGAGCAGAAGCACATTCATCGTTTAATGTTGAATATTTGTATGTTGCATTACGTTTACCGTGCAAGATGTTTGACGTAATTTGTATAAAATGATGTCACGTTTCAGAAGTATTTACGTTTGAAATCATCTTCAATTTTACATTTAATGCAATTTTATTTTATTTTTTGATTTTTTTGTTCGTAAAGATGTTTGTGAATCACATCAGGTTGAATGGTAGTAAATTTCATAAATAATTGTCGTTTCAAAGCGTTTTCTATTTTCTGTTTCTCTCGGTTTGAACGTTTCTCTGTAGACTTTATTGTTTCATGCGTTTTGCACGTTTATAGAGTTGCACTTGGCAAAGGTACAACACGTTTCTAAAGTGTTTGTTGTTTGAAATCATTTGATGTTTATATTTAATGCTTTTCAAATTTTGATAATTTAACGTTGCATTCATCTTTTGTTCACGCAGTGAGTTTTTGTTTGTCAAAGATTTTTGTGTTCTACATATATCATAGTAGGTCAGACTTTGATCATGTGATATAAATCTGAAAAACAACATCAAAAAAAGCATTGTTGGAAAACTTCGGCAATGTTGAATTTATCTTGGAATATATACTACTCGTATTGATTTATTTTAATGTCTAAGAAAAAAATGCTAAAAATAAAAGTTGCAAATGAAATTTGTCGTATATTATATACATTAAATTAACTACAATGGTAAAAC
Organism: Asterella californica; assembly: GCA_036924285.1. Lineage (NCBI taxonomy): Eukaryota > Viridiplantae > Streptophyta > Marchantiopsida > Marchantiales > Aytoniaceae > Asterella > Asterella californica. The sequence continues at coordinate 46,309,502 of JAYKYS010000003.1, read as the reverse complement.
TGAAATTTTGAAACATATCTGATATGTCAAGTCAATAAATGCAGAAGACAAAATTGATCCTCAAGTCTTCAACATTACGTCTATTTGTGTAACAAGATTATTTTATATAAAAAGTTCTTAGAACTTTATCAATTTTGAAAGATTAAACGATTGGATTTGTCAAGGTTTTAGATGATTCTCCCTAAGCAGATGAAGTCTGCTTGATTTGTTAAAAACAAAAATTAGACGTTCATTGATGTCGTTATATTAGTGGTTTGTAACATTCGATAGCGATTCTTATATTGATGCAATTCATTTGTGATGACATCAACCATTAGTTTTAAAAAATTATTAAAAATCATCATAATACTTATACATTTGAAAATTAAATTAAGTATAAATTATATACTTGATCAAATCCACAAAAATCACCCTTTGAATTAAACGGGAAAATTTCTGTTGTTGTGATCTCCTCAATTTGATCCAATAGCATATCTCGATGGTTGTCGCTGTCGTAATTTTGGACAACCTCCGTTTCTACTAGGCCCGTTAGATCTTGGAACCAATTACCTTTTGCATGGACCATGTATTCTTTATCATTGGAAAGATCTTCAACATACCCTTCAATCCATGACACAAATCGTAATTGACAATCCAGTATACAACTTTCGCAAAAGCCTTGAAGATTATTCAAATCTTGAATTTGTAGTGTGTCGAATTACACGTGACGCATGTGTATTTGGGATTTGTCATCATAATTACGTGGTTTGAAAGTATCACGTACCTAAACACATGAAAAGAAGTTATAAACATAAGATATATTTGCATAAAGGAAAGTTGATTCAGATTATTCACATAAAAAATTGATTATATACCTTGATGTTTTTGCTATTTCTCGTGATACAAGCTTTCTGCACTCTTTTCAAAATGTCAACACTCGATTGACAGAAGGAGTTGCTCATATAGTAGCTCCGTGTGTATGCAGTTTTGGAAGATAATTTTCTTTTCTCGTGGATAAAATCTGTCTTGATACATATTTTAAGTGCAACAATACAACATGTCCATAGTGAAAAAGAGTTTCAATATTTGTATACTCTATTGCGAAATCATAATGGATGATCAACTGCAACATGAACACAAAATGTGTTAGTCTAGAAGTTTCATGAATAGCAAAATTTTAAATCAATTGCAAAATAAATTTATAAACGTAACTTATTTAATGTACATAATTACTTATCGTCATTTTGTCTTCTTCAGAATCACCATCCACGATTGTGATTTCAAATTTTTGGTATTCATTTTCTCCGTGTACAGCAATAACTGCAACAGATATGTCTACTGTCGTGAATCAAACGATAAGGTAACTTATGCACATTCAGAGAGGCATGAAGTGCCAGAATTTGAAAGCTGGAGTAGAACTCCAAGGCTTAATTATCTCAAATGTCGTATGTCCATCGATCAAGAGGATGAATTTTGCATCTCCTCAATGACTGAGAGTTTTCACGGGCCTTTCTACCTGCACTGCTCTATGACCAAAGTATTGTATCATACAATATGTATTTCTATAGACCTTGTCTAACCAGTTTACTACATTGTTGTCTTGGGCACTACATGTTATAGTCTTCTCCATATCGAATAAAAAAAACTTTTCGTTATAGATTATTAATGTTACCATATTTGTTGAGTATAATGTCTTCAAAAACATCATTTCGTTTGACATATTCTATGTTATCTGTTACACTGATGGGTTTTTATCTACACTTGGCATCTGAAATGAAATAATTGTTTCTTGTTGTTTTCTTTCCTTTGTGGAGACTTTATGAGAGATGATGGAGTAGAACTTGGCTGCTTCAGTACTTCTACTGTGGGTTCACTTCTTTCTGTATCATTTGTGGAAATCTTTTTCATTTTTTCTTTTTTGAAAGTAGTGGAATCCATTGTATATATGAACCTGGAAAACGCACATAATATCACTTTCTATCCAAGATAAAGATAATATATACAATCATGACAATAGACAAAAAACTATTTCAATTAGATGTCTTAGGTCTTACCTTTGTGACTAAAAGCAGTAGTTTTGATCTCGTAAACTTAGTTCAAAGGTACAACGTCGCTATGATAGAAAGTCTTGCTTTGGATTGATACTATCACTTTGCTTCACATGTAGAACATAATCACATCATATTGGATAAGAATATAAAAGAAGTTATAGCAAAGTGGTAGGACTGCTAGAACTCAAATGAACTTTACATGTCAGCCTAACTCTCGCAACTCTCACAGAAAATAGTTTTGGTGACTATGTTTCCATCCCAGATTAAAATCTATTCAATAAAGAATGAACTTACAACTATTCACCAACTTTACAAATTATGATTCACCTGGAAAAGCTACTCAATATTGACCAAAAAAAGTATTTTTAATAACATTTAGTAACATAATCCAAAAAATAAATATAAATTTTAAATTAAACTGAAAATAGTAATTTTCATTTCAATAACAGTATGATCCTCGAAATATTGTAAAGACGTTCTGCAATGAGATAAAAAATAAAAATAATTAAAACTAAATTAAACTAAATATGTATATCATAATTACATAATTTTCCTCTTAACAACGAGGTCATCTGCATAATGTTCTTGCTCTGCCTACATATGAAAGATTAGGTCCACTGTTGGAGATTCAATTTCAGCAAAACAATATCATACTGGAGATTATTTCTCTTAATTCACATGAATTTCTTCAGTATCTCTACAGCCAAGCCGTGTTTGGGAGCAAGAATCTTGGTACGAAATTGTTGTCCGGTTATGCCATGCTCTCAGTGGCGATCTAGACGCATGGATGTCAAGAACGAAGTCCTTGGCTGTATACTTCTTAGAAACCATGCTTTTGGTCTTATGAAACCACTATGGTTCGTGATTTCATAGTAGAAGAAATTATCTCAATCGCGAAGATCACTCTTTCCGAACTCAAGTTGTATAGTCCATATGCTCGTGTATAGATTAATTGTATTTATAGCTCTGACATAGGGGCGATTTACAAGCAGCAGATACCAACTCCCGACTTCACATGCCATGTTAACATTCACTGCTACTGGAAGATAGACTGTATGGGCATCTTTTCACCTGTTGCGTGTTTAAATTTTCATGGCATCCGAAACACAGTTGTGCCGAACATATGATGTTTTTCTTGGTGTTATGAAAGATCTTGGTGTTATGAAAGAACTCAACCGTTAAGAGCCTTGTTTGAAGAATGTTTTAAATAAGACGCTCTTCAGCTCTGAATTGGACAGGATCGCACTCATACAATGGAGCTTTTGAAAGAATCTCGTAATCATTACACGAAAATCTCAAATTGCATAGTAACTCATGTAACATTGTTTGTAATTTTCATCTAGAAAACTAGGAGACCTTATCTATGTGATAAAAATCGAACCGACTGCAGCAGATCAGAATTTAGTTCCGCAGTTGTAGTCCAAAAAGCGTGGGAAGCAGAAACTTCTCAAAATCCGTGCAACTAACTTCAGAGCGTACGGGGAGCTAGTGCTGACATACAATCAATTTCTTCGCTAATATAATGAGTTGATGTAGGTAGTGAATTGAGAGAGAAGATCAAATATCTAATTACAGTCCAACTGTCTTCTTGTTGACGATGACGTCTTCTGCTGTGGTAAGAAGCAATCCGTCAGCTTCTGTGTACTGCAGTGAAGTTGAACTTCTTCCGAAGCGCTTCTCCCATCTGTGCCGTAATCTCCTTGGCTCGGGCTTCTGCTTCTTCCTGCTGCTTCTTCTCCTCTGCAATCTTGGGTTCCGCAGCTTCCGCAGTGCACTCCAAGTCTTCTTCTCTTCTGCTAGATCAGTTAACTTATTCGTGATCCGTAGAACTTCCTGCTCCACTGCTGAAGTCGTGTCTGCAACTCCTGGTTGCTCTTCCGCAGCTGTGCCAACTCTTTGACAGAAGCAGAAGCTTCCACCTTATACTTCATGGCAATCTTCTCTGTGGTGCGGATGTTGGCTTCTAGAGCTTCCAGCTTCTGCTTCTGGGCTTCCTCCTATCGAATCAAGGTCCGAAAACCAAATCCAGGCTGTAGTGACTTCTCCTAAGCTATTGTGCGCCTCTCCACCAACTCCATCGTTGGTTGGATCTCCGAACTAAAGAAGGCACTGAACTCCTCCAGTCGTCTTCTCACAGAAGACAGGTTCATGTCCACAAACTGGTCTGAGACAACTTCCTTGTCTTTCAGAGACATCTGTATCTCTTCCACCACAATGGTCTTCTCTTTCGGTTTTCAAGAAGATGCTACGCTCAATGTCTTCCGAGGTGGAAGATCTCTTCTCACTACAGAAGCAGTTGTCTTCTCTATGCATCCTCCAGTCGCAATCGGAACATCAACCTAGGTCTTGGCTTCTAGAGTCTTCGAAAGACTCTCTATGGTCACAGAAGCTGTCTTCCTGATGATCTTGGTGCCGGAGTGAATGATCGAGAAAGATGTGCTCTTCCTAAGAACGCTCCTAGGTCCCATCCTACTAAGTGATGACACGTTTTCAGTGTCTATGGAGTCATCTTCCCGTACTATAATTGTCTTCTAATGAGTGTCTGGTCCCTCCGGAGGTACTAGAGTGGGAGGGGAAGACAAGGCAGCTGCCTGGTCTTCTTCCTTCGAGGTCTCATCCTTCACCTCTCGTTGTCCCGCTGGTCCATACTTGGTCAATTGGTTCTCCTTCATGTCCCCCTTGGACACATACAAATAGCAAAAGAAGGGGATGAGATGTCCTCCTGATGAGGTGCCCAAGTACACTAACTCGGCATGGAACAAGGTGCCATAGTTGACGACCTCTCTTGCCCAAACTGCTTCCAGGAAATCCACATCCTGGTCTCTCTAACCTTCTGAACCTTTCCCTTGGAGAAAAGGTGAAGGTACAGCTTCTCCAGAAGACGTTTCTTCGGCTCCTGGTAAGCTTCTGACTTCCATCCGTTCCTCTCTTGTCGGTCTTTCATGAAGCGGCATGTAGTAATCCTACGTACATGTCATTTCTCTGAGATGATGATGGAGATCTTTCTCTTCTCGAGCTCATACTCACGGTTCTCTGATTCAAGTCGGTGAAAAGCTTTGCGCCATCACTCCACCGTACACAAGGATGGTCTTCCTCGTGCGATATCTGTCTTGACAGGTACGCGGTTGCGAGGACGCAATGCTGCCCAGACCTCTTCTAGAATACCCTGGTCCGCGAGATTCTAGTCCCATGTGAAGAAGTTGAGACCCAACTCTTTGATGAAAGGTTTGGTCCCGGTCAACTCTACTTGTGATAACACCAACCCTCGAGGATGCATCGACATTTTGAGCTTCTGTTACACTATACCAAACATACTTGCTGTGAGTCTAAAGCTCAATCCTTACCAGGTCCTCACAGTCCAGCTTCCACTCTCAGAAGATGAAATCTTCCAAAAGACAACTATTCTGTCTTCCAAAATTCTAACAGTGCTTCCTAAGTACATCACGTCTTCCGAGCTATATCTAAGCTATCCTAACTAAGCAAGGTATCGCATAGATTTCTAAGAAGAAAATCCACCTTGCAATTCATCCTACTTCATAACAAAAGATGACAAGATATGTGAGAAGCGAAGTCTGCAAATGATTCAGAAGAAGACTGCGGACTCCGCGGTGACAGTGATCTCAAGAAGACTCTCGAGATAGCTTCTGATAATTGATGTCTTCAGCTCCCTATATGCAATCCACAACCTCGCAACAAACACGGAAGATTCGTACTTTGTCTTTCGACTCCTCACCTTACATACACTCTCAGAAGAAGCTTGTTGCGTAATGAGAAGACATGACCTTTGATCTTTCTCTCCAGATTTTGCCTGCAAGACTTCTCACAATTCTCCTCTAAAGTTCAGGAAGAAAAAGGAACAGGTTGTTATGGGTCAGACAGAAGAGACTCGTAAAAGACCCTCACATCTTCTCGCACATTCTGCCAACCTTTTCAATCTTCTAGCTCTCTAGGAAGATGTCGATTTGAGAAGCTAGGAAGCTTGAGAGGCACTGGCCCGATTCCCAGTTTCCTACTTCTCGAAACAACAATCAACTCTCATGTCACTCTAGATTCACATCAAGCTTCTCACAACTAGAATTCTAATCCAATCCAACTATTTGATGTGAATTGTAGACATTTGGCTTCTGGAAATGTCCAGACATTCAGATGAGTCTTCTGTCCACAGATTTTGGGACAAAAGCGCAGTAGGGTAGAAAAATTGATAGTCCGAGCAACGAATTTTAGAAAGGGAAGAAGGAGAAGCTCAATTTCGATTCGAGAAGAGACTAGAGAAGATGGTTGATGAAAATTGAACAGCGCTTCCACGTCTAATCTACTCAGAGAAAATTCAAGGGTGGGGACATATCGATAGACTTCCTGTAAATGATCAGACAAACGTGGAAAGCATAGGGAACAGAGGACAGAAGCGATGGAGAAGGAGGAAGAAATGAAAAGAACTTCAATACTGCTGCAATGTGCTACGCTTCTGATTGCTTTTTCAGTCTTCTGCGTGCTTCAATGCTTCGATTTCATCTTCAACATCTTCGCCTTGCCACGATCCTACTTCCACCTCCAACCTCGAGCTGCTGCAACGCTGCTGCCACAATTGAACTCGATCTGCTGCAATTCAAAGCTTCCACTCTCGATTTTCTCCTCGACCCTCAATTTCTAGTCCTCTATTCCCGTGGAGATCTCCAATTCTTCTACCTCGAGTGCGCTTCTTTGTCTTCCTTTTGCGATTTAGGTAATGGTTCAGTCTAACCTGGCTCTACCTATTGTGATGGTGATTGTACGGTAGCAAAGAGCACAATTAGAGAGGTACCAATCAATACACATGTCACTAAGAACTTGCCCAAGCTAGTAGGAAGCAGTTGAGACAAGACTCACTCGACTTCTGCTAGATCTGCTGCTTTAAGTAGAATAGCGCGGAGGACAGAATCGAAGCTCGGACTGTGATAGCTGAACTTCTCCAAAGATCACTGAACTGAAAGTGTATGGACCATACCAGCAAGTTACACAGGAATTCGCGCTCGTTTTTTAGAGTTATCTATCAGTTATTTACTTGACAGGCCTTGTGCGCGCAATACTTGCTTTACAGGCCTCGTGCGCTATATACAATACTTGACAGGACCCCTTACCGATCAGAGTCAGTCGACGACTGCCAACGTGACATTATAGTCTGAAAAGGCAGCCAGCAGGTAGGTTTAGGATGACGTGACTCAAATTGCGACTGCGTGGCATAAAGTTTGGGTTTAAAGTGACGTGGAACGGACGAGGTGTGTGTGGCAGCCAGCAGCAAGTTTAGGGTGACATGTAACGGACGAGGTGTGCGTGGCAGGAAGATTTGTCATTAGCGATTTGCGGGCACGGTAGATTGCGCGGGCGAAGTCGAATGATAGCAAATGATGGATTCGCACGGTTTACTTTTGCCCGTTTATTTCTGCCCCAGTTGTCGATCAGGTTAGCTGAAAATAATTTTCACCGTACATCGTGAGGCAAGAAATTATCCTCAGATGCAAACTATCCCCAGATGCGTGTACAGGAGGCAGATCCTCTCACCGTGTTTATAAGTTAGAATAGCAAGGACTAAATAGAAGCTAACCGGAAACACGTTTCCATGTTTCTGTTTAGTTCCTTTCCAGTTGAGGGTTCCGAAATAAAAATCTTCTGATCTCCGAGTGTCAGTGTAGGTAATATTCTCACGTTTTTACCATCTCAAAGGGTTTCCGGAGAACCGAGATTACACTTTAGTTTACTTGGTCCTCCCTTGCATACAACACGTCCTCAATTGCGCGAGAAGATAGCCTGCATTGAATGGTGGTTCTGCACAACTCCTCAACTGCAGATAGACGCCAGGCAAGGTCAGTTCAAGACTCTGAACGACTGAGGACCATTATACATAAAGCTTCCGGATCAGGCGAGGTTCTGTATCGAATCTGTATAGTTACATGGGACAATTCCGGTATATATAGAGCATATGAAAGGAAAGAAGTTTTCGATCGGGTTGACCGCAAAATTGAGGTAGCTGATAGTTCTAGAGTAGAGAAGTGTTGTTTGCAGGTTTGAACTTAGGAACTACGTCTGGTTTGACCCGAGATATCCCAACCCATGTAAATATCGAGCAGGCAGTTTCTATAGCTTGTACACATAGAGTTTCTTGAATTATCCGTCAATAGTAGGTTTGGCAGACTATGTATATCGATGTATCAGACAATTACGCTGTCTTGTTGGGCTTCGACAATCTATAAAATGATTTCGATGCTACTATAACTTCTTGTATGAAATATCTTCTTGGGTCAAAACCACCTAAAGGTAACACTCCCCCAATTCCAAGTGTATATACCACGGACTGTCAAAACTACGAAGTAATTCCCCAATTCCAAGTGTATACGCATAGACTACGATTGTCACCACCACATTGATTTTCATCTGCACCACTTTACTATCGACTTATTCCACACTCCATTTCTTTCAGATATTGCTCTCCACTTCCAGAAAGGTAAGAATACAACAACATTAAACAACAGAACAACAGCTCGAAAGCAAACATTTCTTTTAGAAAGCTAAGAATACAACAACATTAAACAACAGAACAACAGCTCGAAAGCAAACATTTCGTTTCAAAACGTTTGGATTTATAGGCACTTAGGCTCTATCAGTTTGCTGCTCTCTGGAACTTCCAGCGAAAGACTCTATTCGTAACTGAACATGATCAGTTAAGATCTGCCAACCGAACTACAAGCTGCGTGTATATGCCTCGTCGCGAACTACATAACGAAACTGGAATCCCACCTGAGGATCTGTCTCAGTCTGTACATTTACAACTAATGCGATCAGAGGATCTACTTCCCGTAAGGACTGAGTAAACTGTACATGCCTAGTCGCAAACTAGGCCATCAAAACTGGAATCGTATTTGATTACTTGCGAGTCTGATCTACAATCTGCCAAGATTTAAGCGCCATGGCAGTTCCGGTCTCTTTGTATACATCAAAAGACAAATCAGGCACGTACTATTTGCGCATTCCAAACAAGCTGTGCATGCAGCACCATACGCGGCACTTGCACCTGCACTAGCGCAGCTCAAAAGGACTACTCAACTGCCTTTGGCACCTGCAAAAAAAATTGCCTCCCGTACGTAGCGATTTTATGCAACGATATATCACCCCGACCGACCCCTGGCGATCACGCCGGAGCTTTCTGCTCAGCCTCCTCCTCCTCCTTCTTCTTCTCCTTCTTCTCCTCCAGCCCAAGCAGTGCATCAACTCCAGCCAGCAACACGCCGGTGCTAGTAATCACCGCTCCGGATAGAGCTGTCAATCCCGCACCAACAAAAGTGCCTGCTCCAACCATTCCTCCGTACGATGACATTAAGCTGGAAGCCAAGCTCCCCGCGGCAATCCCTGCATTCGTGAACCCTAGCCCGACGACTACTGCCGGGACTGCCACAGTCGATGCTAAGGCAGCAACCCCGGTGGCCACTGCAACACTTGCAATGATGCCTCGCATTGTCATCAACCTGCAACACGATGAACTTAGTGAGGGACTGCTGAACCCCTACCTGATTGTCGAGATCAACTCAAAATGCGAAGTCCTCACCTACAAGAAAGACGTAGCTGATAACGAGTGGGGACTCAGAGAGTTCAAGCTGTAGTTCTTTCGATTTATGCCCGTGCTTTCGTGAATGAACTAGCCGCACTCAGAAAGGAATCAAAGGCCTTGTATCAAGTTGTACATATCCCTGGTACTTCAAAGTGCACTGCACACCGATGTATAAATAGGAAGCGCTCTGGATTGATCTGCGTGTGTGTGTGTGTGTGTGTGTGTGTTGCGCAGGCCAATCTCCACGGTTGCTTCAAGCATTGCTCGCTCAGTCCTGCTGCAACGGTTTCTCCGTACGATGAGAAAGGAGCAGGAGCACATCATAAATACCAAATGAATTGACGTAGGAAAATTCGCCGGTCGATCGTAAAGTTTACTAGATGCGCGATTTGCTTTTGACGAATTGCATACTCCGGTCACGTCAAGCGATAATCACTAACATGAAAACAAACTCCACCCTGCGAGAACCGATGAGAACTAATTTTATGGTACTAAACCAACCTTAATATCGAGTTTGTAACTTTGTACGAACTCTTTGTATCGAGTCTGAGGTTTAGCCCTGTACTGTAGGGTTCCATGAACGGAGCCTTCATTCTACACTCCTGAAGCAAGCGCTGCCTGCTACAACCCGTTCCTCCGACTCATGACCGGTCGCTCAGCGCCTTGTATCAGTCCTCGCGCTCGCGAACCATAGCCTAGCTATAGTCACTTACAGATTATAGAGACATCACTCTAGACGCAAAAAAGAGACCCAAGAATGACATAGCGGAGAGAGGAGTCGATCACAGCAACTGATTCTTTATTTTGTTTGCCGTCTGCTCGAGCTGTTTGAGTGGTAGAACACGGAGAAAAAACCCAAGGTTTAGAGAGTGGCAGCTAAAACAGCATCTGAACCGAGACGAGGCATCTTGCGTTAGCAACCTTTCTTATGTGAGAATCGTGCGTCATCTTCTCGGCCTGTCAGATGTGCTACTGTAGGATCTTCTTGGTTAGGACACGTGGTAGCCAAGAAAGTGGAAAGGAGAATCAAAGGAAGAATCCTTTCATTTTCAAGAAAAACAAGGTTGCTATATTGCAGCAATAGACTTTGATTTATTGTACACAAATAAGTATTCTTAATTACATAATTGAATCATTTAGTTTTACTTATATATTGGTCTCTTTCATGTCCTGAGGTACTCTATTAATAAACATCACTGGGAGTGGAGTGAAGGAATTATTTCGCATCTGAATGTAGAGTTTCATATCGATTCCAATGGCTCTTTAAAATATACTAAAATTCTAAAATAATTACTTCCAGAATAAAGACTTTTATTCCCTAGAACCATTGCCATCGACGAATCTCTACATTCTGGATTTTCACACAAAACTCACAAAAACTTCTTGTAATACAATCACGTCATAATGTGAGGATATTATTATGCGACGAACATAACATGCATAATAATTTCCACATGAGGATGCATATTAATATTAGTTAACATAAATATTACCATTTACTAACAGCAAGAGTGGATGTGTTGTATAAGTCTCTAGACCTCGTCTTCAGCCTAAGCGTAAGGCGCGAGGAGGACTAGGTAGGGGAGACCAAGCATAGACCGCTCTTCAGTTTAGAGTTTCTAACTTAAATCCGTCTCATTCGTCATTATCCAGTTCATTCTTTTGTTTTAAAAGCGTGGTTCTACTTTCTGATTTAGCAGAAATTACTCTTTTATTGCCGTGAAGTTAACTTCCGTCACCGCAGTCAAATATGCATGCTGGATGAACTCCGGGGGAACTTTTGTTCGCTTCATGTTACTGGGAATATATATATATATGTTAAGTAAAAAACATGTAATAAGTAGATGTAAAAAATTAAAATATTTTATATAAGTTATCTGTTACCCATGCCTGGAAAGACGAAGAGAATAAGAGATAACCCATAAGTCTCAACCAAGGTGCCACGCTTCAGAAGATATAAGACCGGGACTTCATAGTCATTTTTGCATTAATATATATTGAAGTTTAATTTAGTACCTAACCCTTCCTACCGGAAAGGTTAAGTACTAAATTAACCACCTGTATATTTGCCTCCTCCATCGAAAGATGGAAGAGTGTGAATATGCAGGTGCTCTGAATATAACTTATAGTCAATACATCCTTGCTGTTTACGTAGTATAGCGGAAGGCAATGCCCGCAGTAACCTTACGAGCTTAAACCCCCTGAATGACTACAAGTGCTCTTGGTAACGCAGTAGATCGCATTTTGTCAGTTTGCTTTTCAGAGAAACGAGATATTTAACCGTTATGTATAAAATGATTCTTGTGATTATTTTTTCATCCTACCATGAAATATGTAAAACTAGAAATCAAATTAAAACTATTAACTAACTTTACAAGTTTTCATTCGTTTCAAAACAAACAACTTAGCATTTCGTGAGAAATGTTAGTACTACGTGAGAAATAATAATATAAAGATTTCAAGGTTGCGAGACAAAAAGGAATATCTCTTTTCATGCTTTTATACCCACACCGGGGTATAAGCCGCTGCTCGACGGAATAGCTTATGTTAGTAACGGACGCAATCGCGCAAAGCTTTACGCAGTGTAACACTCGTGATAAAAGTTTTGTTCCTTTCCGGTTACTTTACGTGCTCTGTGGCTCAAAAATTTGCCCAGTGTTTACGTCTGGGTTTCAATGCTGTTTGAGCTGCCACAGTCGACTGCTACCGTCGGTTTTCTTCCGCGTGATACGCCACTCAAAGTAGCATGAGAGACGTGGAGCAACAATTATCAGTTCGTCTTTGCTGGATTGAAGTGTTTGCGTCTCCGGGCTGGAGTCTCTATAATATGTAACTAGCCAAGCGCTCCGGTTCTCAACCGGCTGGGATTTCAAAAGTTGGGTTGTAAAGTAAAACCGCAGGAATCGAAACCGAGATCAAAAGCTCGTGGACCGGATCTCTTCTCGTGTGCTAAGTCACTAACAGGATTCACTACGTGTATCAGTTCTACAATTTCGAATTTATTTCATTTATCAGATAGGTAATGCAGGATTTACACAGCTAATTCAGGCTGGTTTTTAACCGACAAATAATCGTCATCGGCGGATTTGAAATTAACGATTTAGATTTTATATATAAATTTGACAATCATGATTTATTTAATCTAATGATCTAGAAAGTTATCGTTCCAGTCTCATTATAGATTAGATGATAAAAAGTTCCAGATATTACTCCTTCTCTTGTTAGACAATCCTTTTTTTCAACTTTGACACCGCTAATAGAGCGTTACTGAGACACGATGTATGATGAAGTGATCAATTCTTTTAAACCTAAACTTGTCATTCAACGGTAGAAATTAGTCACAAGATCGAACGGCTCTGAGGTACCAGGCGATCACCTTTGTTTGACTCTCACAACAAACCGCCTTCAGATTTGGTCCGACTCACAAGTCCCATGACTCTATGACACAAGTTCCAAATAACAAAGAACAACCGAAAAACAAAGAATCACCGCATGTCTCAAAGATCTGCTCTAGAGTTGAGAAAAGTGACAGATTCAGGAGATTCCAACATAAACGCAGTGGGACATCAACTAAGCTCTTGAAGGACCGAAGGATCGAAGCGGACCCACAGTGCTAGTATGTCACACGACACAAAATTGAAGAGAACAAGAAAGTGTCACGGATTAGCACAGTACGCAGGCAAATTCACCCAACGCTTCTAGGCATAACGTCGCTAATGCGACGCACCAATGATCCACGGCTTGCCTCTACCGGATCACGGTGACACCGACTATGAAAGATTGAACCGGTACAACTAGATGCATAGTATTATTAACTCGACTCCATGATGACAATCCGTAGATACCAGAGATCGAGATCGAAGGTACCGTGCTATAATTGAGGTATGTATTTTTGCAGCTAGGTTAATGAATCATTTTCCATTCCAGCCAATCGCATTTTGTACAAGTTATATTCATGTTGCTGTCAATTCTGATTTCACTTTCGGCCAGGCTACCAGAGTGCATTGAGTGAAGAGTATTATTATATTTTCTCTTTGATTCATGTTACATGGTTTCTGATTCGATTTAGGCATCTATTGTATGCTACAATAGTTTACTTTACAAGCTGTGTCGTAGACTTTGACTCAAACTGCACTGTTATAGAGAAAACATAATTTTTTGAGTCTTCTATGTCTTTTCTGGTGTGCAATTTGCATTAGCTAGCTGGCAAGTGTTCGTTGAGCGACAATATCGGCTATTGTCACCCAGTGAGGACTAGGGACCTAGGACTGGGACTTTCTTTTCATCTAACGGCATCTTCGGGCTTCTTTTCCGCTTTCTAGAGTAACGATTGTGTCGCTATCGACTTCTGCTATCGACTTTCACTTTGATTGATATGGTTTGTAAGATTTCTTCTTGGTAGATTCTGATGGGTGTCTGCTCACAATTTACGTCTTGAGATTACTCGATTATTTGATTAAACAAGGTTGGTGTATCTTCTTTGTAAGAGCACATGAAAAGATCAAGGTTCATGCTAGTCCTAGAGCTCTTCTTGTAGATGAACAACCTTATAGTTCTTTTTCTTCCTTAACTTCACATCATGACTTCCAATAAGCGGAAGGGAATTTCAAGTAAAGATAATACTTCGCAGAAGCAGAAGATCCTCTTTAATTTTATATCTATTTTTCATCTTCCACGTCGTCTTCAGATAAAGATAAAGAATATTGTGTTATTACATCTACTCTTTCGAGAGTGGAAGCACAATGTAAATTTTGGGATGATGCATGGTACGGTCTTTTCGAATGGATACATTTTGATAGAGATGTAAGTAAAGTATATTGCAAGATTTGCTAGGTAAAAGCAAATCTCCTTTTGCTAGAAATGATGACATCAGCATTCGAGTCTCAGCATTTCATGACCATGCAGCTACCGCACTGCATAAGTCTTTAGCTTGGGCTGAACATGAAGATAAGCAAGCTTTCCAACAAGTTGTTGAAATCGTGAACCGGACATGTGATCGAACTTTGCTTACTTTATTTTGAGCACCATATTTCGTAAGAAAAGAATGTATAACATTTGCAAAGTTCCATATCCTCTGCAGAATGTTAAAAGCTGTCTCCAATTACATGACAAACAGTATAGACCACGATGATAAGACATGTGTGGACATGATCAATTGCCTCTATTCTGTTTTGCACAAATGTATCATTGCTAAAATTCAACATAGTCCTTTTTTTGACATCATGTGTGATGAGGCTACTGATGTGGCTATGCATGGATACTAAATGATTTTTGGAACGTTTTTAGAAAGACATGGTAGATAAATCATTCTTAGGTCTCATTCGCCTCTCAGAGAAGCACTCTGAAGCTAAAACAAATACTCTTCTTGCACTTCTGAAGGTCTTGGGTCTCCAACACGAAAAAATGATAAGTTTGGGATCCGATGGTGCTTCTGTGATAACTGGAGTACAGAAAGGAAGTGGCAATCTGCCTGAAGCGCGTAATGAATCTTTTTATTGTTTACTTCTCATCGTGTCACGCATCGTTGTAATCTAGCTCTCTTGAAAGTTTTTCGGCATACTTCATGTGTAACTCTTAGTGAGGAGATCGATGATTTAATCAATGCAGTTGCAGTTTACTTCAAGAGATCAACAAAACATAAAGAAGGGTTGGAAGTTTTTCAGGCTGAATTTGCTGATTCACGTAAGTTTCTGAAGTGTTATAACAAAACGCATTGGTTGTCTCGCTAGAGTGCTGTAAGCAGTCTTTGTGATAGTCTAGAATCTGTTTTGTTTTTTTTTGTTTCAGACAGATTCGGTCGAAGACCATGGGATAGGTAAAGAGTTCTTCAAGCAGCTAAGCTCTCTCAAGATAGTATACTATCTTTTCTTCTTGGCTGATATTTTGTAATCTCTAAGTGTATTGTCTCGCATACTTCAGCAGAAGTTTGTGGATGTTAGTACCATAGGAGCTTTGATTATTAGTAATGAGGTTGCCACCATTAGAATGCATTATATGGTTGAGCCTATTGTGAACATCAGTTTCTTGTACATCAATGAAGAAACTGGATATCATCTCCTCCTTGATTATGATCTCGAAGGTGATTTCTTGAAGCGTTTACATTTTGAAGTTCCAGAGAATTTTTTTCATTCTATTCAATTACAGAGAGATAGGTTGAGGAGAGACTTAGAGGAGGCTATCAATTTCCAAAAGAGTTTCTCTGAGACAGTTTGCTTACAATTATTGGAGAGATTCTTGAATAACGACTTGGTTAGAGCATTCAAGATTTTGTCTCCATCACAAATGCCTTCTCAGCTGATCACTTTGCGAGATTAGAATCTAAGAAACTTTAACTTCTTTGTGCTTATTTTGGAGCAGAGAAACGTAAGTGAGATATCACGGGCACCTTATATCCAACCAGTCTCTACAAAGTTAGAGTTCTAGCAATTCAAAACTCATCGCGCACAATGAATTCAGAGACTTTTAATTAAGAGACTTGTGGGCGATGATTAGTTACAATGAAACTTTAAGTGGAAGTATCTACAAATGTCTATTTTGACTGATATTGCTCGTGTTCAGTGCATTTCTACATCTCAATGACATTTAGTATTCAGAGTGTTATAAAGACCAAGTACAGGAATTGCTTACAGACACATAACTTGGATACTGTTATGCGATTGAATCTAGAAGGTCACGATGACTCATTCGATGATATTCTGAGTGATGCAGTGGAGGTTTCGAAGAGCACTGTTCATCATCGACGGTTCTTTGTTAACTTGGAGATTTAGATTTATGAGATTGAATCTAGAAGGTCATGATGACTCATTCGATGATATTTTGAGTGATGCAGTGGAGGTTTGGCAGAACATCGTTCATCATCGATGGTTCTTCGTTAACTTGGAGATTTACATGGCTGCAGATTTTTGAGTTTGAAGTTTTGTCAGTCCATTATATAACGCTTTTGCTTTTAGATAGACGAGTTAGATCTTCTGATCCCAACAAGTGAAGAAATCCAGTATTTGGATGCAAGTTCAACTCCTGCCAGGAGAAAAAGAATTGACGTGTAACATGTAATATACACAAGATAAATTTTGAAGCATTCACACATAGTGATGTACATATAAATTTTCAGATTAATGGTGACTTGGCTAAAGCGCCTCGCATACGAAATGAAGCTCTCGCAACATGCTGGAATTTTTATTTTTTTTACCAGCCGTCATTTCGCATCCGGATTCTAACTGGGACTTTGGAGTATATTTCTGATTTCAAAATCTTAGAAATTTAATATGTAAGAAATATTCAAGATTTTTCAATTCCGGATTCTAATGTTTCGAGAATTCCATACCCGGTTTCTGGAGGTTCCGTTTCCCAAAAGCTGGACAATCAATCTGGGAATCTGAAAATTACCGGCTATTGCTGCAATACAGCAACCTTGTTTTTCTTGAAAATGAAAGGATTCTTCCTTTGATTCTCCTCCATTCCACTTTCTTGGCTGCCACGTGTCCTAACCAAGAAGATCCTACAGTGCCACATCTGACAGGCCGAGAAGATGACGCACGATCTTCAGATAAGAAAGGTTGCTAACGCAAGATGCCTCGTCTCGGTTCAGATGCTGTTTGAGCTGCCACTGTCTAAACCTTGGGATTTTTCTCCGTGTTCTACCACTCAAACAGCTCGAGCAGACGGCAAACAAAATAAAGAATCAGTTGCTGTGATCGACTCCTCTCTCCGCTATGTCATTCTTAGGTCTCTTTTTTGCGTCTAGAGTGATGTCTCTATAATCTGTAAGTGACTAGGCTATGGTTCGCGAGCACGAGGACTGATACAAGGCGCTGAGCGACCGGTCATGAGTCGGAGGAACGGTTGTAGCAGGCAGCGCTTGCGTCATGAGTGTAGAATGAAGGCTACCGTGCATGGAACCCTACAGTACAGGGCTAAACCTCAGACTCGATACAAAGAGTTGGTTTAGTACCATAAATTAGTTCTCATCGGTTCTCGCAGGGTGGAGTTTGCTTTCATGTTAGTGATTATCGCTTGACGTCACCGGAGTATGTAATTCGTCAAAGCGAATCGCGCATCTAGTAAAATGTTACGATCGAGCGGCGAGTTTTCCTACGTCAATTAATTTGTTAGTACAGTATGTACACGTCCGTTCAGTGCCTTTTGTGGAAGTCTGAGCTATCACAGTCGGAGCTCCGGGCTGTTCTATGCACAGCAGCATGCTCCGAGCAGAAGACAAGATAAGCGATTCTGCCATTCGACGTCCTCGAGCTTCTTGGGGCAAGCTTATGTATTTATGATGTGCTCCTGGTCCTTTCTCATCGTACGGAGAAAGCGTTGCAGCAGGACTGAGCGAGCAATGCTTGAAGGAACCGTGGAGATTGGCCTGCGCAACACACACACACGCAGATCAATCCAGAGCGCTTCCTATTTATACATCGGCGTGTATCTTTTGCAGTGTGAGAGCAAGCTGTGTTGAGAACATGTTGCAATCGTTCGAAAAACATTATAGGTCTATATGTTTTCGGAAAAATATCTGCCAAAGAGTGAAACTTCATTATATCTCAAGCTAACAAGGAGAAATCTAAATTTTGCTTGAAACTAATTTTCCATTTCGAGTTTAGACGAAACGAATAATACAAATAAACAAGATTTGGTTTCTTTCATACAACAAAAGAACTACAAAGAGAAAAATGTATGTGAACCCCAACGACTCCACAGAAAACACATTGTAAGGGATGATTATTGGTACTTGAATCTGACTGTAGGTTTGGGTTAAGTTGTTGTTATGGAGTAAAGTATTTTCGTGGTATTTCGTAAACGAAGTCTCAATGACAAACCATTTTGATCTGTGAGTGCGAGCCTAATATATCATGGAATGGCGCACAGTTTCAGCCTTGTAACGTTAACGGAGATGCACAAAACTTTCTCCTAATACATCTTAACAAGGCCCATGCCAAACTCAATGCTTGGAAGCCCTCTACTAGTAACCCTCCGCAATATTTTACACATGGCAAGGAGTTAATAGTGCACGACCATGGTTGCACGTTGACCCAACCAATTCTAACACCTAAACTGGGAGGAGGAGAGATTATCTCCAGAGACAAGGACCCTAATGAAATAAACAGACTTAACAAGCAGCCTAGATAAGGACTCTAATGACATAAACAGACTTAACAAGGACTCTAATGACATAAACATACTTAACAAAGAACCTAGACAAGGACTCTAATGACATAAACAGACTTAACAAGAGCATAAACAAGCAGGAGTAAAACTTTGAACCCCATATTTCTCTGTACTAATCCGTGATGTTACCTAGCACACTACGTCACATCAATATCAAAACACTTGTGAAACTTCGTTATCTACGTGAACTAACATGAATCTTTGCTCGATGTGACTGTTCGGATTAACACACGTATGCCTTAAGTGCATATTAGGGGTTGTTTAAATTCTAACCTTGTAGTAAACAGTTGATGGTGAATCACCACGACGCGATGCTGGATGTGGACAATACACGTAGACGTTCAGAGTGACATGACAGAAAAGTTGCACGCACGAGATGTAGTGTATGACACCACATGGATAAAGTTTGAATCTACGCGTTGTTGTGTACAACATTATGTTGACGAGAGTACATCACTGTGTCGAGGATTATAGACGAGAGAGTAGATGAGTCAGTCGATCGACTGACACGATAGTGTAGTGGACTTGATACGAACAGGTTAGGTAAATAAGTGCATGAGCCGCAATTTTGATCGATTGCAAATCATAATGGTTGCATCCATGCTCGAGTGAAATATAGAAGATCTCAATTTTATCACAGAGATTTGATGTTTTTCATGCCACGAAGTGAGAATATGGAGAAAGAGAACTAAACTCTCCGAATTGTCAAATTCGATCTCCTTCATCTCCGAAACTATAGTCAAAAGTGTTTTGACCAGAAAATTATGCTCTTATTCTCTCTGGTTGAAGATGATGTGCTCGCTCTATGTCTTTTTCACTCTCTGGTTCTTCAATCTCCTTGCTAATGCTCTGACTTGAGCTCTCATACCATGTTTGAGAATCACAATGTAGTAACTACTCTCTTCTGGATATGAGATATCAGTAAAGAGATCAGTCGACTCATCATCTCTCAAGAAGGGGTTGTTATATACTCTAGCTTATAGACAAGAGATTAGTAAGCGATCAATGATCAGTCATAGAGAGAAGAGACTGAGGTTTATTATACTTGAGATAACTGAACTTAGTAGTACTAAGAGTGACTGAAGTTTGAACCTAGACATTATCTTTAACATATCAGACAAGTACTACTTGTCAAACAAGCTGTGCATGCAACAACAACACCATCAATATTTGTACCTACACTAGCGCAGCACACAAGGAATCTTGGCTTGAAGAGCTAGACTTCTTCCAACATCTTCATTATTTCCACACCTATCTTTTGAACCCATCAATGACAAAAGCCTAGTCCCAAAGAGAAAATCGTCTATCACTCTTCATGATCAAGATCTCGATTGGATACTACTCTAAAATAGTACATCGTCGAGAGTTATGTTTACTAGTCATAGAATAGATTGAGGGTTGAGGAGATGAATCAAGATTCAACACATACAACATGAGTCGATTCGAGATGGTAGTAAGAGCAGGCCTGAGGTAGTCTTGTATATATATACAGCTCTTTCAACATCATCTGACATCAAATAAATCGTATTGTGACTATTTCTTAATCTGGGATGCGGTAAATGTATCTTATCGAATATGCAAACAAAATGGCCGTGGCACCATTGCTCGGATCAATAGCACAGGAAACCTCTGGGAGTGCTTCCAACATGCCAACAGCCAAGCTGACAGTGGCGATTACCGGAAAATACCACAGTGGCAACAGTGCAGATGATCGTCATATTCGAAATCACACGTAGCATGTCCATTATCGATAAATCTGCAGGTGTGTGATGTTGGTTCGAGGAACTCTTGGCTAGCTTCTTGCTTGATTGTCGAGATCACTCCTGCACTCAAAGTGGACCCTCACACTAAGTAACTGCTTCAAGCTCTGCCATTGCTGTTGCTAGTGGACTAGTACTCAACTGAGATAAGATTTCACAGGTCCCGTCTGTGCACGCATGTAATTCTTCGGATAGTACTCAACTGTAGTATAAATAGCCAAGCGATCTGGACTGCGAAGCGTGTTGCGCTGATCGACTTTCAAGTTTTAGAGGTAGGTTCTAGCAAGCATGCACTGCTTGCTTAAAGATTGGACATACGAGGAGATGAACCATTCACCCAGCTCGATCCGATCCTTCCATCACAGCCCCTTGGTGATTGTAGCATCGGCAACTATACTTGCTGACATTCTTGTCATTCGTGATAAATTAAATCTACGTATACAACGCGAAGATCTTTCTGCAGATTACATGTACAGAGACCAACATCAGACACACAAATACTTGTACAAAGAGAAAAGATCTAGACTGGACTAACGGGGATTTCTTATTTTAACTTCCGCTCAATGATCATGACATGTTGCAGCTTCAATTGCAAGTAGAGTAACCCGGAAAGCAAGCTTTGACTATGACAACTTGAACTTCTTCAATCAACGTTGAACCCAAGTGTACATACTATACCAGCAAATCAAGTCATGCTGGATGACTCCATTCTAACTATTTTGCATGCGCGCGCGGTTTGCTTTGACCAATCGTCACGATAACGTGTATGATCGATCCAACAAATTAAATAGCTCCTAAAATCATAAGATCTGGAAACAAACTCCACCCCGCGAGAACCGAAGATAACTGATTTATAATTAGGTCCTTCACGAACTCTTTGATTACTTGTATTGAGTTATATTACATTTGGCTTGTGCACATGAGCGAAGTGATTTGCAAGTACGGCAATCCACATCGACTTGGGGGCGCGCATTTAAGTAAACCAAGGGTTCGGCATAAAGGTTTAAGCCACCTGCTGCAATCATTCCTTCGACTAGTGATGCTAAATTGACCGCTCAACGTGTTGTATCCATCGTGACCTAGCTACGTTGTGCGATAATTTTCCTCTGTCAGCTCTTGATCGGCAATGAAATGTGAAGTGTTTCGGGTAATCTAGAATACCTCACTTTGCGAGTTTACTTTCGAAGAATTGAGAAATTTAACCGTTATAGTGATTACATCTCACTTTGTGGGATTGCTTCCAAGAAAAAAACTGAGAAATTTAATAGTGATTACATCTCACTTTGCCGGTTTGCTTCTAAATAACTGAGAATTTAACCATTCTAGTGATTACACCTCACTTTGCCGATTTGCTTCTAAATAACTGAGAAATTTAACCATTCTAGTGATTACACCTCACTTTGCGGGTTTGCTTTTGAAGAATTGAGAAATTTAACCGTTATAGTGATTACATTTCACTTGCGGGTTTGCTTTCGAAGAACTGAGAAATTTAACCGTTATAGTGATTACACCTCACTTTGCAGATTTATTTTAAGAGGACTGATAAATTTAACCGTTATAGTGATTACACCTCACTTTGCAGATTTATTTTCAGAGAACTGAGAAATTTAACCGTTATAGTGATTACAATTCACTTTGCGGGTTTACTCCCGGAGAATTGAGAAATTTAACCGTTATAGTGATTACACCTCACTTTGCAAGTTTACTTTGGAGACCTGAGAACTTTAACCGTTATAGTGATTACATCTCACTTTGCAGGTTATCTTTATAGTGATTATTTTTAAATTCAGTCTAGAATTTGTGAAATAAGGAATCAAGTTAAAATTATTCACTAATTTTACAAGTTAAGATTCATCTCAAGTAAACTATTCGATACTCGAAGAGAATGTTAAAGAGAAGATTTTGAAGTTTCATGAAACCAAAGATAATCTTTTCTTCAAACTCAAAGAACACGGAGAGAAAAAGGAAAATTCCCTTTATGCTTTTATACTCATACTCCGAGGTTTAAGCAGAGAATGCTTTAAATTTCATGATACTGTAAACTTTTATGTGAGAACGAATTGAGACTCTTCGAAGTAATGATTTAAGTCTTCAATAGCTTTATATACCAGTGGGCTGCGCAGCGAGCTTCAGGTTTCTAGCAAGCACTGCCTGTTGCAGTTGCAACGAATCGTCATATGGTGTCATGAACTGGCCGCCCAGCTCCCTACGTCTACCTATGCTCGTAAATTCCTATGACGGCAACGACTGCCGGGACTGTAACAGGTCACTGGTAAAATAGGAGTGATTGCAGCGTCTGCAACGATGCCTTGTTTAATTGCTTGAAACCACGTCCGGCGATAATTCTACAGCGTGAGGAACTGCTGAGTCTATTAAGGGGTGTCAAAGTTTAGAAGAAAGATTCTTCAACGGCTGAGAGGTAACTGGACGTAAAATTGTTACCGATAAGTTTGTATATAACCGCGGCTCATTCTAGATTGCGCCTGAGATTGAACATCAAGATTTTACCCATAATTATTTTTCCGTTTCTACACTCAAGATAAGTACTCAGAGTAACAGAGAATCCATTGCAAAAAGAATCAGAAAAAACCAGTGAATAGCCGTTAAGAAAACGCCCGCGGCGTTTTCCTGCGGGTACCTCTTTGAGGTACCCGCAGGAAACACTGACCGCAGTGTTGCCGAATCCCTAACTCACGCCCGCGGCTCCTGAATATTTCAAAGATTCTTTAACTTTGACACCCCCTATTAGAGCTTACAGAGATGAACCGATACACATGTCACTGAGAACTTGCCCAAGCTAGTAGGAAGCAGTTGGGACAAGACTCACCGACTTCTGCTATGCTGCTTTCAGTAGAATAGCCCGGAGAACGAAATCAAAGCTATTTATAAGCTATTTATGTGATAGTAATTGCTATGCGTTTTCGCATTGCTTACTACCGATATCTCCGATTTTGTAACATCCTAAAAAATAGGGACTTTTTTCCTCCCTCCGATTAACAGTCATCGTATAGAAGTGGAAGTGGTTTTACCTCTGTGAGCTGTGAGCGATCGTTTCAATCTGAATGCGTTGGCTATTCTTTGGAAACGTTGGGAGGTTGTTCCTGCAAGATGTATATCAGTCGATCGAGAGGTGCACTATATATCTCGGTCGATCGAGAGTCGCAAGTGAAAGGTTGGTTGATTTTTATTTGCTGTGTGGTATTAGAAGAAGAGGGCAGCGATGACGAGGGCTGATCGAAGGTCTACTGAGCACTCGTTCCTTCCTCAGCATTTGTACTCCAGCAGTGATCTGTCATTGCTCTCGAGGACGTCCGTAATGACATCAAGAATGGAATTGACAAGACAATTGTTGCACTAGTTGAGGAGTTGCGGAGAAGAGCGCGACCAGTCCAAGGACTTGACGTGATTAAAGGTGGAGTTATTCAACTTCCATCTTCTTTGCTGAAGTTCTTGAACTAAAATCACTTCAGCATGAAGACGCAGTTTCGAGAGAGTGTCGACTTTGTATGAATTTTCCCCGTAACTTATCGTCAGCATTTCTGCGTGCTTGTAGCTATGCATGATCGTGACAGGATATTTTGTCAAAGGCTGTTGAGGAAGCATATGCTGCAGTTCAGAGCGGCCATGGTGGGTCTTTTGGAGCCGTAATTGTGAAGGTTTGGGCCGTCGTTCACCCGAGCAGGTATGTGCGTTTGGTCTTCGACTAATTCGACTCCTCCGAATCGGTAACATTTCTTACCCTCATGCTCCAATCTCTTCTCTCCATAGCCGTCGTTGATTTTTGTTTCATCGAGGTTTGAGCCCATTACATACTTTCTTGCAGACCAAGGACCCTCATCGTCCTTTCCCATACCTTCATGTTGTTCAGACTTGTGTCCCCATTTAGCCCAGCCCACATAGTTTTGAACACCTCCGCAAGAATCCTAGCCGCAGGCCGATCGGTCATCTGATCTCTAAATATATAGTCGGTCTTTTCCTTCCATGTTACTTGTGTATGCTCGACCATGATATACAGCAGGTCGGGGTTTTCCTTCCTCGTACCGCCTTGTCTATCATCTCTAGAAGACCGCTCTCCTCCTCGTAGTTTAGCTCACCACCCAGCTCGTGAATCTTGAACCTCCTCCATATTCTTTCGGCCAAAAGGCAATTGAAGAATAAAAGAGGTGTTCAAGTGTTTCTACTTCGCTGCAGCCTCTTGGACATCATCCGTCCCCAACTTCCATCTGTAGGGCCCTGCTATTGGAAAAATGCCTCTGTTGAGTAGTCTCCACAGCCAGCTGTTAGTGCGCACTCTCTCATCTTCCACACCCTCTTCCATGGGTCTTTCCATTTGATTTCAGAGTTGTCCACCCCCAACGAGCATTAAGACTATCGCAGTTGGAGATGGGAATCGTAAGCAGCTTCTTCCAATCCCTCGTTCAAGCTTCCACCCTCTCATCACACAATTCTCTTGAGGCCATGACCAGCTCTTACTGTCTTGTAGACCTCCCGCGATAACCTGCATCTCCCTAGCTGTTGTCAGGCTACCTAGTGCTCTGTCCACCATCTCTTCCAGTCCTCCCTGCGAGAGGGTCAGAGAGGTCCCACTCATTGAGTCCCTGAGGTCTTTTAATTTTAGAGCGTTGGGTGTGACGAGATTTTCCTTTCGAAGGCTCCGTAACGCCTCCTTCATCTCTTGTTCATCTACCTGCCTCGTTTTTCTCCATAGCTCGACTACTAACTTAGCTGGTAGCCTCCATGGCAAGGAGGCCTTGCTTTCGTAGCTTTTGATCATATTGGCCAGGGTCGGGAGCAGTCGAACCCGGAGTCCAGGCGTCGTTAATAGACAGTCTTCGAGGATCCAATCGGTCATTTTCCTCCTATGTCGACCATGTCCCATAGCCTCTTTGATACCCAGCTTAGCAATATGTATCCATTCTTGTCTTTCGCCGTCTAACATTTTATCTATATATTTGAGCGCTTGAGACACCACCTTGAAGAGAATCTCAAGCGCTCAAACTCAAGTATATAGATAAAATGTTAGACGGCGGAAGACAAAAATGGATAAATATTGCTAAGATGGGTATCAAAGAGGCTATGGGACAGGGTCGGCATAGGAGGAAAATGACGGATTGGACCCTCGAAGACTGTATACTAACGACGCATGGGCTCCAGGTTCGACTGCTCCCGACCCTGACCAATATGATCAAAAGCTAGAAAGCAGTTCATAACAGGTTTGTCTTCGACGAAAGTAAGGCCTCCTTGTATTTGACCAAACTTCGCTATGATGCATCCTGAATTCTCCAGCCAGCTAGGTATTTCTGCCATACGCATCGATATCACTACCGATTTCTCTAAGTTCAACGATGTCTTAGAGATCGTCTCATATATGCGAATCACCTCCTGTGTTGCTCGGCCTCCGTCTCTTCTATCATCAGCCCAATGTCATCTGCAAAGAGTTGGTGAAGCAGGGAAAGTCCACCTCTTGTACTGATTCTTTCTATCGACCCTTGAGCTCTTGCATGCTTCATCATATTCATCAACGGCTGGGTGACAATTGCAAAAAGGAAGGAGGCCACCGGGCACCCTTGCCTGACCCCCTTCCCAGTGCAATGCTCCCCGTAAACCATTGATGTGCACTTTGGATTGACCCTCCAATGCCGTCCTTTAATCAGTTTAATAAAGTGAGGATCAAACCTCATGTTGCCCATTGTGTCCCATAGGTACTCTTGAGAGACTCGATCGTAAGCTTTCATAAAATCAATCTTAAGAAAGAGGAATGGCCACTTCTTAGTCTCGGTCAACTCTTGCCCCAGCTTAAAGCTCAAGATATTATCGTAGATGTCTCTCCCTTTTATAAACCATGTTTGCTATTCATCTACAACATTCCTATCACCGGTTTTAGTCTTTCTGTCAATAGTTTGCTTAGGATCTTGTAGGTGGCGGTAAGTAAGGAGATCGACCGCCAATTCCCTAACTCGTTTCTTCGCACCTCCTTTCTGAATCAGTTTGATAACTCCTTGCAGAGTCTTCTCGTCTATCTTCCCTGTTTCCCAAAATCTCTTGACCATCTCAATGCATTCCTCCTTTATAAACGGCCAACACTCCTGCAACACCTCGTATGTTATCCCATCGATCCTCGGAGATTTTTCTTTTGGAAAGTTCATCATCATATTCTCCAGTTCTTCAAGAGTCGGCAGCTCCACTAGGTGCGTATTTTTTGCTTCCATCACCCATTTTGAAGTCAGCCCCGCCACTTCCTTTCTTTTCTCTTGATTCCTGGTTACTTCCTCGTCTTCCTGGTATAGATCAGAGTAATATTTATGCACCCTCTCAAGGATTTCCCCGTGGTCTTGGGTTACTTGTCCATTTTCCAGAGAGCCTTGAGTTGAGCAAAGAAGTAGCGAGAGGATGTCTCCCCTTTCTTGAGCCATCTTATTCTACTTCGCTTTCTCTGAAGAACTTTTTCGACTGACAGCAGCACCTTCGAGTAGATATCATGAGATATACAGATACTTGTCTACATTACAGTGTCCTGAAGGCATGGATGTTGAACAGCGCACGGTGTTCATACACAAGGTTAGACCGTATGAGCTGAAGAGTGACGTTCTGTTCAAGAAGGGGACCGATGAAGAGTTGCGAAGATGTCTGGAGGAAGAAGAAGTACCAAGAGTAGTGGAAGTCATACATTTTGAATCAACAAGAGGTCATTATGCCTTTCGCAACACAATGAAGAAGATTTTGGATGCAGCATACTGATGGCCCACCATGTACAAAGATGTGCAGGCAATCATTAAGAAGTGTGATAGTTGCCAGCGAGTAGATAAGCCTACTCGAACTACTCAATGACCACTCCATCTTATCTTACCCCTTGCACCATTTGGGAAGTGAGAAATTAAGTTTGTGGGGCCCATTCAGCCAACAACGAAAAAGACACGCAGAAGATACATCTTGGTTGCTACTGACTATGCAACGAAGTGAGTAGAAGCTGAAGTAACAATCCCCTCTTACACGTTGCTCTTCCACTTGCACATTTTCTCTCAACAGCAGAGTGGCCCCACCTCTTCCTCCTTCCATGTAGTCTACAATCCTAGTCTCTGTCCGCATTATGAGCTTCAGATTGTGCTCTAGTCTCTGTTCTTCCGTTTTCAGCTCTTGGAGGACGATGATGTCAGCCGGCTGACTCTCGCTTTCCAGCCACCGGCGAATAATGGTTACACGTTGCGAGTCCCTAAACCTCTAACATTCCATGTTACAATTTTGAGTAAGTTCTGCATTTGTCAAATAAATTTTAAGTTCTCCCTATCTCTCTCCCGACTTTTCTTTATCTGTCTCTACTTGGTTGGAGACAAAGCAGCCAGGAGGCTTCTAGACCGCGCAGAGTTTCTTTTTTTCGTCAGCTTTCCCTTTCCTGATGTAGTCTTCCCAACCCCTCTCCACGAGAGCCTCGTCTGAGAACCACTAATCTTTGGCTTTACGTTCTTCCTTCTTCCTCGCACCTCTCTTGCTCACTACCAGGTTTGGGTCCAACTGTGATAGCTGAACTTCCTCAAAGACCATTGAACCGAAAGTGTACGGACCGTACCAGCAAATCAAGTTACGCAAGAATTCGCGCTCGTTCTTTAGAGTTATGTAGACGTGCGATTTTCTTCGACTAGTGAAATACTCTTGTAACGTGATTATACAGCAAATACCTCCCATTTCCTAAAACAAATTCCACGCTGCGGTCTATGCTTTGCTTGGCCCTTTGCGTCCCTCTTTCCCTTGTAAGGTTTGATGGGGTCTTTCCATCCGTTGGCTATCCAGTGCGTCGCGTCTCTATGCATGGTCTTCCCTACCTGGTTCTCTTCGCGCCTTACACTTCGACGTAGGCTGATTAAGACGTCTGGAGACTTAAACAACACACCGACTTTTGCTGTTAGTAAATGGTAATATTCATGTTAACTAATATTAATATGCATCCTTATGTCGATATTATTATGCATGTTATGTTCGTCGCATAATATTATCCTCATAGTATGACGTGATTGTATTACAAGAAGGTTTTGTGAGTTTTGTGTGAAAATCCAGAACGTAACGATTCGTCGATGGCAATGGTTCTATAGAATAAAAGTTTTTATTATGGAAGTAATTATTTTGGAATTTAGTATTAATTTATAGAGCCATTGGAATCGATATGAAATTCTACATTCAGATGTGAAATAATACAAGAATAATACATCACTGGGAGTGGAGTAAAGGAATAGAGTACCTCAAGACATGAAAGAGACCAATATATAAATAAAACTAAATGATTTGATTATGTAACTAAAAATGATTATTTATTTAAAATCAGTTAAATTGCTGCAATACAGCAACCTTGTTTTTCTTGAAAACGAAAAGGATTCTTCCTTTGATTCTCCTTCCATTCCACTTTCTTGGCTACCACGTGTCCTAACCAAGAAGATCCTACAGTGCCACATCTGACAGGCCGAGAAGATGACGCACGATCTTCAGATAAGAAAGGTTGCTAACGCAAGATGCCTCGTCTCGGTTCAGATGCTGTTTGAGCTGCCACTGTCTAAACCTTGGGTTTTTTCTCCGTGTTCTACCACTCAAACAGCTCGAGCAGACGGCAAACAAAGTAAATAATCAGTTGCTGTTATCGACTCCTCTCTCCGCTATGTCATTCTTGGGTCTCTTTTTTGCGTCTAGAGTGATGTCTCTATAATCTGTAAGTGACTAGGCTATGGTTCGCGAGCACGAGGACTGATACAAGGCGCTGAGCGACCGGTCATGAGTCGGAGGAACGGTTGCAGCAGGCAGCGCGTGCGTCAGGAGTGTAGAATGAAGGCTACCGTGCATGGAACCCTACAGTACAGGGCTAAACCTCAGACTCGTACAAAGATACAAACTCGATATAAAGAGTTGGTTTAGTACCATAAATTAGTTCTCATCGGTTCTCGCAGGGTGGAGTTTGCTTTCATGTTAGTGATTATCGCTTGACGTGACCGGAGTATGTAATTCGTCAAAGCGAATCGCGCATCTAGTAAATGTAACGATCGTCGATCGAGCGGCGAATTTTCCTACGTCAATTAATTTGGTAGTACGGTATGTACACGTCCGTTCAGTGCCTCTTATGGAAGTCTGAGCTATCACAGTCGGAGCTCCGGGCTGTTCCATGCACAGCAGCATGCTCCGAGCAGAAGACAAGATAAGCGATTCTGCCATTCGACGTCCTCGAGCTTCTTGGGGCAAGGTTATGTATTTATGATGTGCTCCTGGTACGGAGAAACCGTTGCAGCAGGACTGAGCGAGCAATGCTTGAAGGAACCGTGGAGATTGGCCTGCGCAACACACACACACGCAGATCAATCCAGAGCGCTTCCTATTTATACATAGGCGTTCAGTGCACTTTGAAGTACCAGAGATATGTACAACTTGATACAATGCCTTTGATTCCTTTCTGAGTGCGGCTAGTTCATTCACGACAGCACGGGCACAAATCGAAAGAACCACAGCTTGAACTCTCTGAGTCCCCACTCGTGATCAGCTACGGCTTTCTTGTAGGTGAGGACTTTGCATTTTGAGTTGATCTCGACAGTCAGGTAGGGGTTCAGCAGTCCCTTACTAAGATCATCGTGTTGCAGGTTGATTGACAATGCAAGGCATCGCTGCAAGAGTTGCAGTGGCCACCGGGATTGTTGTGATATCATCGACTGTGGCAGTCCCGGCAGCAGTCGTCGGGCTAGGGTTCACGCATGCAGGGATTGCCGCGGGGAGCTGGGCGGCCAGCTTCATGGCATCCTACGGAGGAATGGTTGGAGCAGGCAGCGTGTGCGCTGTCATGCAGAGCATCGGTGCTACGGGCACCTTTGTTGGTGCGAGCTTGACAGCTCTATCCGGAGCGGCGATTACTACCGCTGGCGTGGTGGTGATCATTGCATAAAATCGCTACGTACCGGGGGCAATTTTCTTTGCAGGTGCAAAAGGCAGTTGAGTAATCTTTGTGAGCTGCGCTAGTGCAAGTGCCGAGTATGGTGCTGCACGCACAGCTTGTTTGGCATGCGCAAGTAGTACCGTGTCTGAATGTCGTGTGTTATGTACAAAGACACCGGAACTGCCATGGCGCTTAAATCTTAGCAGATTGTTGATCAGACTCGCAAGTAATCACATACGATTCCAGTTTTGATGGCCTAGTTTGCGACTAGACATAGTACAGTTTACTCAGTGCTATGGGAAGTAGATCCTCTGATCGCGTTAGTTGTAAATGTACTGACTGAGGCAGATCCTCAGGTGGGATTCCAGTTTCGTTTATGTAGTTCGCGGCGAGGCATATACACGTAGCTTGCAGTTTCGGTTGGCAGATCTTAACTGATCATGTTTAGTTACGAATAAAGTCTTTCGCCGGAAGTTCAGAGAGCAGCAAATTGATAGCGCCTAAGTGCCTATAAATCCAGTAACGTTTTGAAAAGAAATGTTTTGCTTTCGAGCTGTTGTTTATGTTGTTGTATTCTTAGCTTTCTGGAAGTGGAGAGCAATATCTGAAAGAAATGGAGTGTGAAATAAGTCGATAGTAAAGTGGTGCAGAGTGAAAATCATGTGGTGGTGACAATCATAGTATATGCGCATACACTTGGAATTCGGGAAGTGTTACCTTTACGTGGTATTGACCCAAGAAGATATTTCATAAGAAGATATTTCATAATCTAACAGGCAAGTTATAGTAGCATCGAAAATCATTTTATAGATTGTCGAAGGAAACATATGTTGATTCGTACTAGGAAATATAGACTCTAAATTTGGATGTTTTTGCATATATAATCGAGCAATTGAAACGTCCTAGGAAATATAGACTTTAAGTTGGATATTTTCGCCTATATAATCGAGCAAGACCGGGTACAGGAGAGGTTGATGAACCTCAAAACGTATGAGGTTATGAGGACGGAAGGAGAATCCTACTCTGGAAGTTTGCACATATACATCTGCAGCAACTCTGTTCACATCTAAAGCTGATCATATGACGTGCAAGACACTTCTCCAGTCTGAGTGTTATCATTCTCCAGTTGAGTGCCTCAATGACATTTCTTTAATTTGTCCATCAGAGATGCACTCTTGGGACAACGAGAAGGATTTAGATGCATGATTACCAACACCTCGCAGGCCACTCCCAACAAGGAAGTGTACTTACTTTCTTACAGCCTAATTGTCTGATACATCAGTATACATGTCTGTCAAACCTACTATTGACTGATAATCCAAGAAACTCATGTGTACAAGTTACACGCTGTACAGCTGCATCAGCCTCCTGCTCGGCATAATAATCATAATAATCATAATCATCATAATAACCATAATCCGCTGCATCAGCCTCCTGCTCGGCCTCGTGTGCATAATCAGCTGCGGTAGAAGGAACCTCTAAGAGTGTAAATGCTACCAGGTGTGTAATGTTGGTTCGAGGAACTCCTGACTAGCTTCTCGACCTGATTGTCGAGATCAATTCTGCACTCAAAGTGGACCCTCACACTAAGTAACTGCTTGAAGCTCTGCCACTGCTGTTGCTAGTGGACTAGTACTCAACTGAGATAAGATTTCACAGGCCCCTTCTGTGCACGCATGTAATTCTTCGGATAGTACTCAACTGTAGTATAAATAGCCAAGCGCTCTGGACTGAGAAGCGTGTTGCGCTGATCGACTTTTAAGTTTTAGAGGTAGGTTCCTATAGCTAGCAAGCATGCACTGCTTGCTTAAAGATTGGACGTACGAGGAGATGAACCAGCCACCCAGCTCGATCCGATCCTTGCACACAGCCCCTTGGTGATTGTAGCATCGGCAACTATACTTGCTGACATTCCTGTCATTCGTGATAAATTAAATCTACGTATACAACGCGAAGGTCTTTCTGCAGATTACATGTACAGAGATCAACCTAAGACACACAAAAACTTGCCCAAAGAGAAAGGATCTAGACTAGACTCACGGGGATTGCCTATTTTGACTTCCGCTCAAGATCATGACATGTTCAGCTTCGATTGCAAGTAGAGTAACCCGGAGAGCAAGCTTCGACTGTGACAGCTCGAACTTCCTCAACGAGCGTTGAACCCAAGTGTACATACTGTACCGGCAAATCAATTCACGCTTGATGGGTCGATTCTAACCATTTCTGGATGCGCATGCTATCTGCTTTGACCAATAGTCACGATAATGGGTATGATCGATCCAACAAATTAAATATCTCCTAAAATCATAACATCTGTGGAAACAAACTCCACCCTGCGAGAACCGACGATAACTGATTTGTAATTAGGTCCTTGACGAACTCTTTGATCACTTGTATCGAGTTATACTAACATTTCGCTCATGCACAAGAGCGAAGGGTGATTTGCTAGTACGGCAATCAACATCGACTTGGGGGCGCGCATTTAAGTAAGCCAATTTTCGGCATAACGGTTTAAGCAAGCGTCGCCTGCTGCCATCATTCCTTCGACTAGTGATGTTAAATTGGCCGCTCAGCGTGTTGTATCCATCGTGGCCTAGCTCTAGGTGGACCCTCAAGCCCCTCCACGTTTTGACTAATTAATACTGTAATCTCACGCGCGAGTTAATTAGCATCGTGGTAATCTCACGCGCGACTTAATTAACCTCGCAGTTCACCACGGTTCGGTTTTTCGTCGCGACACAATCTGGGTTTAGCCGTGACGCGGGTTTCGGCGTCCATGACCGTTGGCGAGTTTCCGTCCGTGACCGTTTCTGTCCGTGCGCGGCAGAAGCGCGGCAGAAGCGGCGGCATTCATCACAGCGCGGCATCGACGAAGCGCGGCATTTGGCATTCAGCATTAGCGCGGCATTAGCGAGTCGAGGGTCGAGGGTAGAGCGCATTCACGCATTCACGAGAGCAAGGCAGACATTCACGAGCAAGGCAGGCATTCACATCATTCAGGCATTCACGAGTCGAGGGTCGAGCGCATTCACGCATTCACGAGAGCAAATCTGCATTCGGCACAGCGCAGCATCGACGAAGCGCGGCAGAAGCGCGGCATTCGGCATTCACGAGTCGAGGGTCAAGCGCATTCACGCATTCACGAGAGCTATTCTGCTATTCTCCATAGCCATTCAGCGAGATAACACGACAGCGAGAAACACGAGAGCGGCCAGTACGTGAGAGCGAGGTTTAGGCTCATGTCAGCCGCGCTCCACTGAGAAGCACGGCATTCGGCACAGCGCGCGGCATCGATGAAGCGCATTCACGAGAGCAATTCTGCATTCAACGAGATAGCGATTCATTCACGAACACGAGAGCGAGAGCTCCATACGCGGGGTCCGTACGGGCGAGGGCGGCCAGTACGTGAGAGCGAGGTTTAGAGCGAGAGCGTGCGAGATTTCTTGAGCAATAATCGCTCCTTGCGGCATTCCTCTCATCCGCCGACCGCCGCCGAGCTGGATTTCTCGAGGTTTGTGGATTGAGCGAGGATTTCGCTCCGCGGTCTGTCCGAGCTGATTCCGGCCCAATTCTTGAGCTGATTCCTGTCTCCGCGGTCTGATTCCGAGCTGATTTCTTTGAGCGACTCGGCGAAGGGAGAAGGGCGTGAAGCGAGATTCGTGAAGGCCTTCATTCAGGAGCAGCCGTCAGTCCACGAGTCAATACCGCTCCCTATTTCATTTTCAGATGGCGGAAGAGTTAAAAGCGTGTTCTCGTTGTAATAAGCATCTTCCTGTTTCGGAGTTCTTTAGAAAAAGACGAAGCAAGAAACCGTTAGATAATCGTCAGTTCAAACGATGTAATACTTGTGCTGAGGTGAGTAGCACAGATTATCGTGAGGATAATGAGGACTTTGGTGATATCGATGTGGTTGAGAAGATCGATTGTACGTTGGAGAACTTTTTAGACGTTGTGACCGAGATGTTTGACGATGAATTGGTCACAAATAGTTCTTTGTTGACACGAATTCGACTTCAGTTGACAAACAAACTGTTGGTAGATACAGGTTTGGTGATCGCACTGCTGCCACGAACCGAGTGTGAACCATCGTTTTTAGAGCAGAAGTATGTTGATCTTGTAAAAGATTAAATGAAAACTGACATTGAATATGGATCGGGATATTATTGGGGTTTGCAATACGTTCGGCCGTCTATAGTTCCAGGTACCACCACATATGTGTACCGCTAGCATGTGGTGTACCTCGCGTGACGATCGTATGTCATCCCGAGTGGAGGTCGGTTCTTCTAACTTGGTAAGGCAGCCTGGTAAACGTAAGGCTATACAACGATTTCCTTGTAGAGGATCGGTGAAAATTGATATTGATCTGAAGGAGAAGACATGCGTGTTATTAATACAACATCTATGTCACCATGAGCGTTGTCGTGATGTGAATTATTCCACATAGTGAATAATTCACCTCTCAGTTAGAAGTTAGTCTCTCTGAGTGAAGCTAAGACCTCAGAGAAGTCGATTCTGGAGGAAGTGTCCATTCAAAAATCTGAAAACACCACGGCGTAGGTCTCGTCGCGCTGATCACCGTGGTATGTTCAAAAGTTGCAAACGGAGTTGCAGGCGAAAAGTTACTTGGGGTTCTTCTACAAGATTTCTGATACCGGGAATTTTACCATAAATCAGAGTGAGTTCGAAAAATACTTTTTAGATTTTTCTCATGTAGATTGTAGTATGTAGTATTTGATTAAAAATCGAAATGTACAAAAAGAGCATGTATAGAGAAAGTTATGGCACTTCGTGTTAGCAAAGGAAAGACGAAATACCGCAGCTTTCTAGCATATTAGCTTAGAAACTGGTCTTCAAAACCAGTTGTGAGATCAGCTTCCGTTCCGTAGCTGAGAAACTTGTTGGGAGGAGGTCTCCGGATCAAATCCCTTCAGACTCACAACCGGCTTGGAGTAGGCTGGCCCCTTCGGGGGAATATGAGGGGCACCAAGTTGCCTAGGGGCGGGACACTAGATGTCCCTTAAACGTACCGTGAATGCGGGACGCCTCCGTCTACCCCTGCACTAGTGCAGTCATCTAGTGTGGATGCTAGAGGGAGATTACCACCGGGTTTCGAAATGGACCTCTCACCTTCGGGTTGGCGGGGTAATTAGTACGAATTCGGTTGCGGCCCTCTAAGTCCTGGGGTAGCGAGATGGCATCAAAGATACTCCAAGTCGGTACCAATTCTTTTGTAGAAAAATGTAGAGTTCGAAATATTATTCACTTGGGTCGAAAAATCAAGTGAAACTGATACTTGAGGCAATACTTACGACACTTCGAAGTTTAAGGGGGCCGGGAGACGACAATGGTGATAACTCGAGATCCACGTGTCAGAACGAGGTGATTCCGGTGGCCAGAGGTAGCCGTGGTGGAGTTACTTCGAGTGGAGGTGTCAGATGCTGACTGTACAGCCGAGACGGTGGCCGTCCGTAAAGATGAACCTGCGAGGCTTAGTGAAATAGTCTTCTTACGTGTAGATATATTATCAGTGATTTATTTTTCTGCTGCCATCTGTTTAGGGCGTCTTTTACCCCTGCCAGGTGACACTGAAGGTTGCGTAGGATGGAGGAAAACCCAGAGGGGTGTACTCCGGAGGGAAAGAATTCTGAGGCCATTGTCACATTATCGCATTATCGGAGATGGTCGATCATCGAGTGGAGTTTACCGTGCGGGAGCTATCGAGTAGAGAGAAACAGTAGAGCTGAGGAAAGAAATTTTACACAGAGGTTACGTCTGAAGAGAACTTCTGTCTGATCAGAGTTTTGATATCGAGGGATTGAGAGTAGAGAGCAGAATCGAGTAGAGAGGAGACCAAGAACTTGTACGTGCATCTTTCTGAATAGGAAACGGGAAGCTTCTAGGTGAACGCTATCGTATAACGTGTTTTTCTGTCTAGGAATACACGGGGTATATGGCTGTGTAGAGGTATGTGGATTGACAAGGTTGGATCTAGATCTGGATGTTTCCACTCAAATGTTTCACTATCTACTCTTCTAGCCTGAGTGACCTTGTATCCGCTCGTCTCAAGTTTAAAGCTTGCTACGATCCAAGGTTACGTATAGGTTGCATAAACTTGTGTTACAAACAGATCTTTTGTATTCTAACTAAAAATACTCAGATCTGTATTATCTAACTGAAGTTATTCCTCTATATCACTGGAAGCCTGACTTCTGAATAGCTCCCCAGCGACGCTAACTGCCCATCAATCCAACTATCACAACTTCATAGTACAACCAGAAGACGCTATAAGATCACTCAATCAACTTGATAGAGTATCGATACAACTTGCTGTACACCCTGGTCTACCAAGCATTCCAGCAAGGTAAAGCATGCATACTCCAAAACACTATTCAGATCTCAATATAGCACCAACGGCGGTAGTACCTGGCAGCTCCGAGAACCCAAACAGCGGCTTAAGACTCATGGCGACTCCGTTCTCCTTCATCACCAAGAGCTGAAATCAGCCCCACACCCTCCAATGTCGAATTGCATGCAGCCATGGCAGTTTCAGCAACAAACTCCTCTCCAAATTGATCGAAAATGACCAAAATGATCATAGATGATACCGAAAAACCCGAAATAGCTAATAACAGAAGTATTTTCGAACTTTGAGACCTCAGTCCTTCCAAACCACTCGACCAATGATGATCAAACTTCACAGGAAGCTTGATTGGACCCTTCACTCCTACCCTGAACAATTTTCAGGTCGAAATCTCAAACCAATTCTCAGATATGGATCAAACCGTAATCTGTGCTAACTTCAGAGCTTTACAGACCCAGGTACATTTGATCCAAGATTCTGAACAAACTACTCGACCATTTGAGGTGAAACTTCCCAAGTATCTTACTGATAAGACATTCTTCAATCCTGGAAAGTTTCACTCAGAAATTCGACTCAGATCTTAAGCAATAGCAAACTATCCATGGCTATCATAGTTCGCTGTCCCGCCTTATCCCATCTGCACTTCTCAACTTCAATCGGTCGGTTCAGAATCCAAATCGATCAAGAAACTGATGAAATTGATATCAAAACGACCAGCACGTCGTCAGCTCTCCAACCCAACAGACAGCTCCTCAAAACTCCTCGCGAGTCTCTCGGAACAACCAGAAACGTAGCAGTAGGTACAAATTTCACCCCCCTCCACTCAATCGATCATAACGCGCTCATACTTTCATCAAATCGATCGATTCTTCAGCCCAGATTGTAGCCCCGGTCGAGAGCTCTCCAACCATACCCTCCGTTTCGCGAATGGACCTCTGAAGCCTCCAGAAACCACAGAAACGTCGCGAGGATCAGCTAGAACACCATTGGTCCAAAAGTGGACCAATAAGAGCAAAAAGAACTTTACTTTTTGTCTTTTCTCCTCTTAACTTTTCCCTTAGAACGAATTTTTACTCTCCAAGGAGACACAAGACATCAACAACACTCTAAGACTTCACAAAATCCTTCAGATATGTCGATGGATTCTTCGCGGTCCGTAACTACACAGAAGCGCTCAACTAGAATGAAACCAGTGAGCCGCAGACTAATACAACGTCAATATTACAACTTGGAAACGTTCTACAATAAAAGGTATGACAAAAGGAAACGGTGAAGCTATCACTCGATTGTAATATTCTTGCCCGAAGTTTCTCACGATCCAAGCCCCATGATTGATCTTCGGTCTGCAATGGCACCGGACATCGACCCAAAGATTGAAAGGAACGTTCGATGGATAGTTGAGATCCATTGTTCCTCACAACAAAAATGTACACCGTCATATCCCAAGTCTCTCCGTATGTTACGATTGGAAGGATCACCGGAAGCTGTAACTCCATCACCCTCCCCATGAACTCATCACCAAAGTACGCAACTAACCACTGTCGAAAGTGATCGCGGTGGATGCAATGAAGCTTGATGTGAAACGGATTCGGGAAAGGAAGATCCGGAGCCGGTAACACACCTCCGTCCATAACCACCACTCCTGCAGTTCTTCACTCCTCCATGCAGATCACCGAGAACCCTTACGAATCACCCGTTGAGAGAGAATGCCGTATGAACCTTCGACCCACCATTTTATACACAAATGCGGCGACAAGGACCACTAAAGTGAACGCGCACAGATCGATGACTTGGCACGTTCTTCTACCGTGCGATCACTTAAACAGATAATCACAAACGTGGCACTCATCACACCGTTCGACGAGTTACGCGATACGGTTCACGAAACACGGAAAAGAAACACAACATAGGTTACACAGGAATTTCACACAGGAGCCGAACCACAACACGACATCCACCCCTTCTAAACCTGCGCATCCTCTGGTATGCGCCAACACTCACAAGTTGTGGTCGGCATCACACTATATCTTCATCTTCTTCACTGATGTTGTCGTTAGCAATATCTTCGTCATCCAAATCTTCTCCGTCATCATCCAAGATATCAAACTCAACTTCGACTTCCTCCATGCTTATCCCTTCATCTCGCTTCTTGAAGAGTTTCACACGCTTGCCTGCAATTGGAACCTTGAGCTCTGCCCCATCAAGCTCTCTTAGTGAATATGTGGCATTGTCAAGCACGACAAGAACCACATACGGGCCAAACCATCGCTTAGAGAATTTTCTAAGCGCACTGTGTTGGTTGTCCAAGCTACTATCGTAGACCAACACCCAATCTCCTTCTTTAATCTCCTTCGGCCTTAATCGATGACGCTTATCGAATCTGTCTTTGTTTCTCAAGCGCGCCTCTTTCAGCTTCTCCAATGCAATCTCTACATCTTCAGGTCTTCTCTCTAGTTGACGGATTCGGACAGCAAGAAGATCTTCTGTAGACATACCATCCTCCCAAGGTAGAACACTCCAAGTAGGTATGTGCTCCTCAATGGGCATGATAGGTTTCTGCCCCTGCATCAACTCCGCCGGCATATATCCCGTAACTGAACTATGAGTCGAACGATCAGCCCATAATGCAAACGGAAGAAATCTTGGCCATTCTCTTGCCCTCCCCTTGCAAGCTTTCACAATAGCTTTCACAATAGGAGGATGACCACGTTCACTCTTCGCATTACCTTCCGGATTGTAGGCTGTGGTGAGAGCTAACTTCACACCACACCTCTTGAAGAACGCTTTAGCCTCATCATTGTTCAGCTCCCCTCGATCAGCCGTGATCTTCCCAACACAACCATATCTACAAATCACATCTTCCAACAAGAATTTGCAGACTCCCTCTGTGGATTTTGTCCGTAAGGCTCGCCCTTCCACTTGGTTGGACAAATCCTCACGTGCCAAAACTAAGTATCGCATCTGCCATATACCAACTGGCATAATAACAAGATCTACTACCCACTTATAATGCATTGCAAGTGGATAAGTAGGATGTAATCCATCTCGATGCCGAATTCCTGAATACTCTTGACAAGTTTGGCATGTCTCCACAAATTGAACTACATCTCTGTACATGTTACGCCACCAATATCTCTCCTTCAGCTTTGTAAAGGTGGCATAAATACCTCTATGTCCTGCCCACAAGCTCTCATGAAACTCCTGCATGAGTAACTTCTGCATGTCAACCTTGCACACAACCCTTTGTGGCATCTTACCACCTTGCTTAGCATGTTTCCACAAATAACCACCTTGTAGCAAGTAGTTATAAGCCTTCCTCCTGATTTGTTTAAAGTGGGCATCACTCCATCCTGGCTGTCTAGTCAACAGACTTAGATAACGTCCTATGTCTATCCATTCTCCTTCATATAGCTCCTCCATGAACGGTTTCGAATGCTCACTCTCACCTCCTTGAGCTCTACAGAAAACAGTAGTACCAACATCTTCTGTATCTTCTATCATCTCCTCCTCATCCTCATACCTCGCACGAGATAACATATCAGCTACTGGATTGTTCTTCCCCGCTATGTGTCGGAACTCAGGATTTAAGGACTTGATGTAAGCAATCCAGCGTAGCATAGCAATATCAGGAGTGTTACAGTTTGTAATCATCCCTAATAGTGGTAAACAATCTGTTTCTACTATTACTGGCGCTCCAATCAAATAGTCCTTTTCAGCTTTCATAGCTGTAACTACTCCCCATAACTCTCTCTTCACTTGAGGATAGTTTCTATGTCGCTCACTCAACACCTTTGCTCCAAATCTGACTGCAAACCGATTCTCTTCTTCATCATCTTGTCCTACTGCCCATCCAATGGCTATCGGACTAGTATCAACAGTAAGTATCACTGGTTTGCTATCCTCGTAGCTCACACGACGAAGTACAGGTGGAGAAGATAACAACTGCTTCAATCTCTGAATCGCCTCGGTATGTCTCTCCTCCCATGCAAACCTCTTGTGCTTTCTCAACAGATCGTAAAGAGGATCAGCCACATGTGCAAAATGTGGAATCCACACATGATAGAAGACACAAGCTCCAAGAAACCTTCTCACCTCCGTTGTTGAACCACAAGTATCCTTCATCCGCCGTATAGCATCCACTTTACCAGGATCAGGCTTGCGTCCAAACCATCCACATAAGTGCCCCACAATCACAACCTCTCGCACTCCAAATGAAGACTTGGCACCTGATAGTGTCAAGTGCGCCTCTTCAAGTCGTGATAAGATTTTATCACAATCTGAAATGTGATCAGCAACAAAGTTTCTACACCCCTTCTGATCCATTGTCTCATCTTTCTCCTCCTCAACGCATCCCTTAATTGGAATGTCATCCAAGAAAGGCATGGTCTTCTCAGGAATGAACTCACGGAGAACCTTGTTCATCCCGTTCATCATGTGCGCTACCGAGTTTGTTGCTCCTTGTGGTAGTGTGCACATTCTGACCAACCCCAACGGTGTCCTCATGGTGGTGATATCTCTACTCTGTTCAGCAAGTTGAAACTGATCGTATCCAGAGTAAAGATCTCCTATAGAGTAAATAGCCCTCCCAGCAAACGCTTCAGCAAACTCTCCGACGATAGGTCCTATGCCTGTATTTCTGATGGTCACTTGGTTCACAGGTTGCATATCTTGGATGAACCGTAATGCACCACTCTTCTTTGGTACTGTAAACCAACGACTAGAGTACGGTGCAAACGATGGTTCCAAGATCTTCATCTGCATCTTCTCCTTCAAGAGCTCTATGAGTTTCGGTAGATGCGCTCTAGGTACAGGAATTGGCCTCAAATCCCAAGGAGCATGTGGAACTGTGAATATGATCATTGGCGCCACAATGCTAGGATCTACACATCCGATTTCTGAGGCTTCAAAAGCAAAAGCTTTCCCGTGCCTAGTTAACATCTCCCTAAACCTATTCTCCTCCACAGACAAAAGAAAATCTGCTGAACCAACCTTCAACTCCTTGAGCGTAGCTTCAGTGAACTTGTGACCGACCCGGCTAAGATCTCTCAAGCTTTTCTCCTTCGAAGATTGTTGGACTCGCTGGTTAGAATCACTAGGTAATGGCTGAGCAACAGGTTTTACCTTCTTGTCTACCGTTTTGTACCTAGTATCAACTCTAACTTCAGGATCTACGAATGACTCTATAGCTGTATAGAGCTCCCTAGAGTGTACTTCCACCACATGATCCTCATCTTCTTGCTCATGCATAGCAAGTTCATCGATGAAATCTCCCAATCCTAACTCCAAATAAACACCTTCTATCTTATCATCCTCTTCAAGCACACCAACTCTCTTTAGATCTTTTTCAGTTTTTTGCACAACTTTCTGCTCCCACTTCTGCAAGTCAGCAAGTCGTGTATGTGTAGCAAATCCACTCCCAGAAAATCTCACAACTCCTGTACAAAAAGCACTTTCTTTCTCTAGCGAGAGTACCTTCTCCAGTGTACCACTATGTCCTCGCTCTATAGCAGTACTTGTCAAAAATCCTTGAACTCCTCCGTGACCTTAGGCAAGGAACCACCCCTCAGATAATCTCTGTTCCGCTCGTGGTTTGCTGATACAGTTAGAAACTGTACCGCTCTCTTGCCATCCTGACTTCTGATCCGTGCATAAGCAGATCCATCATCCAAAACCTTGGTCTCCATCCTCACAGCTGTAATGTAAGGTTGACCGAGTATCACCGGGTATGACGTACTATCTTGAACAAAGAAGTTTTGTTCAATAGTTACATCTCCCACCTTTACTTTCACATCAGGACAAGCTCCATAGAGTTCTCCTCGTGTGTTGTTCGCTGTTCTGATCATCCAACCATGATCTATATCAACAGGCCATCCACCTTGCTTGTAGATGTCCTTAGAGACAATATTGATCTCTGATCCATGATCAATGAGAGCAACCACTGGATCTGTCATCTCTCCTACCTTCACTAAGGCTTCGGTAGTAGCTCTAGCCCAATGTCCTCTAGTGTAATGACTAGGGACCTTGTCATCGTTATCATCCTCAAACCGAACCTTGCGGTTGATGCAGCATTGAGCTAGTTCTAACTCTTCCTCTCTTGATATCCTTGTGTCTAATGCATTAGACACAGCGGTTTCTCCTGCCAATTGCCTTTTTCGTTTGATGGTGTCGATAATGACATCATGAAACTCCCTCTTGGCAATCCCAAGAATCTCTCGCAAAGTAAACTCGATCCTGGCATTGAGTACTCTCT
The DNA here is from genome assembly GCA_036924285.1 of Asterella californica. NCBI lineage: Eukaryota > Viridiplantae > Streptophyta > Marchantiopsida > Marchantiales > Aytoniaceae > Asterella > Asterella californica. Next base: position 46,266,456 of record JAYKYS010000003.1, on the reverse strand, counting down.
CTTCTAGTACTCCTTTCAGATCTGTAGCAGCTTCAATATCAGACTGAAGCTTGTATGAAGGAGATTTACCTTTCTCCTTACCTTTGCTCTTCTCTGAATTCTCGGGAGTAGAGGATATGACCTCTTCCATAGTCTCCTCTGGTAGAGGCATCATCTCCGGTCTGAACTTTTCTCCTCTTGTTTGCCTCTTGAGAGCTGTTCTCTCTTCGCTAGGGCCTGCTTCATCTCGTTTGCGCTTCTCCTCCATGAGAGCCTCATGTTGACTCTTCGCCAAATAAGCATGTACAGACATTGTATCCACGGGATCATCCCATCCAGTAGCACCTCTGATTGCTGTGGCTGTTCTGAGCAACTCCTCCCTTGCCATTTTCCCTCTTTTGTTCGTGCTTACCGCATGGCTCCACATATCAAGAGTATCTCCATCCTTCTTAGAAGCACTTCTTTCTCGTACTACCTCAACTCCATAAGTAGCAGCTTCTACCGACGCAGTAGCATGTTGAGATAGATACTCCTCCAGTACTTGCTTCATTCCTCCTTTCCCGAAGTTGGTTCTAAGAATCTCTCCATTATCCTTCAGAGCAATCTTTCCTTCCTTCCAATAGACTACTCCATCTCGTAGAGTTTTGGCAAAATCACCACACTCTCTTCGAGCATGATCAGAACTATCACACCAAATGCATCTCTGTACATAATCTTGCTTAGGAGCAAGTCTGGTATCATGTGCTCCTCCCTTCTCTTCCAACCTTGCTAACTTGATCTGCAAGTCCCTCATCCCTTTTACCAACTCTTCCATAGCATCTCTTTGCGGTGCAACTTTCGGGACAGGAATAGCAGGAAGTGGAACTTGAGGTACATGCACAATAGGTGCTTGCACATTGGGTACCATTGGTTGCCTACGAGGTACTATGATCGGTGGTGGTCTCTCTTCTTGTCTTACCACCACCTTCCCTCTCCGGTACTCTCGTTTGGCAAGTACACTCACTGCTTCAGAGACTTTTCTCCAATCAGTCGTGAGTCCGTTGTCTTCCATCCTATCTTCTAGAAGCAGCTCCAACTCCCTTTGTAATTCATTGTTGGCTGCTTGTAGAAACAACTCCACCTTGTCATTCTCCAATGTGAGCTTCTCCATCCGAGACAACTGAAGGAATTGTCTCTCATACTCCCGAAATAGCTCTGTGGCAACAAGCCCTTTGTTGGGTTTGTTTACCCACTCCATGAATGACTTCTTAGTCACTCGGTCTGCATCTTCTAAAGAATACTCTTCTTTCAGCTGAAGAGTAAATCCTTCCCACGTAGCACCATGAGATCGGATGATGTCCTTCATGTGCTCTCGTAGTTCAGGTACGACAGCAAGCGCAAATGTACTCACCATCTCTCTTTCAGGCACCTTGCTCAACTCCATCTCCCGGGAATAGTACTTTAGGTACTTGGATATGTTCTTCCCGTCAAACTGATCTAGCAACCCCACAACAGATTGCAAGGCTTTAGTAGCCATTGCTTCTTTCCGTTCAGTGGCTTGCTGTTGTTGCATTACCAACGCGAATGCCTCAAGCAATCGCATATCAGACCGTGAAAGCTTGGTCACCTTTGGTGCCTCTCCAGATGTAGAAGCCTCATCTACGTAATGACCCAACCCTTCAATGTCCATGGTGGCAAAACCACGCACGTACCTCTCACCCTAGACTTTTCACGTCGAGTTCACCAGCTATCGTATAACGTGTTTTTCTGTCTAGGAATACACGGGGTATATGGCTGTGTAGAGGTATGTGGATTGACAAGGTTGGATCTAGATCTGGATGTTTCCACTCAAATGTTTCACTATCTACTCTTCTAGCCTGAGTGACCTTGTATCCGCTCGTCTCAAGTTTAAAGCTTGCTACGATCCAAGGTTACGTATAGGTTGCATAAACTTGTGTTACAAACAGATCTTTTGTATTCTAACTAAAAATACTCAGATCTGTATTATCTAACTGAAGTTATTCCTCTATATCACTGGAAGCCTGACTTCTGAATAGCTCCCCAGCGACGCTAACTGCCCATCAATCCAACTATCACAACTTCATAGTACAACCAGAAGACGCTATAAGATCACTCAATCAACTTGATAGAGTATCGATACAACTTGCTGTACACCCTGGTCTACCAAGCATTCCAGCAAGGTAAAGCATGCATACTCCAAAACACTATTCAGATCTCAATATAGCACCAACGGCGGTAGTACCTGGCAGCTCCGAGAACCCAAACAGCGGCTTAAGACTCATGGCGACTCCGTTCTCCTTCATCACCAAGAGCTGAAATCAGCCCCACACCCTCCAATGTCGAATTGCATGCAGCCATGGCAGTTTCAGCAACAAACTCCTCTCCAAATTGATCGAAAATGACCAAAATGATCATAGATGATACCGAAAAACCCGAAATAGCTAATAACAGAAGTATTTTCGAACTTTGAGACCTCAGTCCTTCCAAACCACTCGACCAATGATGATCAAACTTCACAGGAAGCTTGATTGGACCCTTCACTCCTACCCTGAACAATTTTCAGGTCGAAATCTCAAACCAATTCTCAGATATGGATCAAACCGTAATCTGTGCTAACTTCAGAGCTTTACAGACCCAGGTACATTTGATCCAAGATTCTGAACAAACTACTCGACCATTTGAGGTGAAACTTCCCAAGTATCTTACTGATAAGACATTCTTCAATCCTGGAAAGTTTCACTCAGAAATTCGACTCAGATCTTAAGCAATAGCAAACTATCCATGGCTATCATAGTTCGCTGTCCCGCCTTATCCCATCTGCACTTCTCAACTTCAATCGGTCGGTTCAGAATCCAAATCGATCAAGAAACTGATGAAATTGATATCAAAACGACCAGCACGTCGTCAGCTCTCCAACCCAACAGACAGCTCCTCAAAACTCCTCGCGAGTCTCTCGGAACAACCAGAAACGTAGCAGTAGGTACAAATTTCACCCCCCTCCACTCAATCGATCATAACGCGCTCATACTTTCATCAAATCGATCGATTCTTCAGCCCAGATTGTAGCCCCGGTCGAGAGCTCTCCAACCATACCCTCCGTTTCGCGAATGGACCTCTGAAGCCTCCAGAAACCACAGAAACGTCGCGAGGATCAGCTAGAACACCATTGGTCCAAAAGTGGACCAATAAGAGCAAAAAGAACTTTACTTTTTGTCTTTTCTCCTCTTAACTTTTCCCTTAGAACGAATTTTTACTCTCCAAGGAGACACAAGACATCAACAACACTCTAAGACTTCACAAAATCCTTCAGATATGTCGATGGATTCTTCGCGGTCCGTAACTACACAGAAGCGCTCAACTAGAATGAAACCAGTGAGCCGCAGACTAATACAACGTCAATATTACAACTTGGAAACGTTCTACAATAAAAGGTATGACAAAAGGAAACGGTGAAGCTATCACTCGATTGTAATATTCTTGCCCGAAGTTTCTCACGATCCAAGCCCCATGATTGATCTTCGGTCTGCAATGGCACCGGACATCGACCCAAAGATTGAAAGGAACGTTCGATGGATAGTTGAGATCCATTGTTCCTCACAACAAAAATGTACACCGTCATATCCCAAGTCTCTCCGTATGTTACGATTGGAAGGATCACCGGAAGCTGTAACTCCATCACCCTCCCCATGAACTCATCACCAAAGTACGCAACTAACCACTGTCGAAAGTGATCGCGGTGGATGCAATGAAGCTTGATGTGAAACGGATTCGGGAAAGGAAGATCCGGAGCCGGTAACACACCTCCGTCCATAACCACCACTCCTGCAGTTCTTCACTCCTCCATGCAGATCACCGAGAACCCTTACGAATCACCCGTTGAGAGAGAATGCCGTATGAACCTTCGACCCACCATTTTATACACAAATGCGGCGACAAGGACCACTAAAGTGAACGCGCACAGATCGATGACTTGGCACGTTCTTCTACCGTGCGATCACTTAAACAGATAATCACAAACGTGGCACTCATCACACCGTTCGACGAGTTACGCGATACGGTTCACGAAACACGGAAAAGAAACACAACATAGGTTACACAGGAATTTCACACAGGAGCCGAACCACAACACGACAACGCGCTGGTGCTTCACAAGAGCAGTTTTCTGATATTCTGAGTTACTGAACGTGAGCTTTGCAATCTGAATGATCTGGAGTTGAAGATCTACTTGCACGCCGTGTGTTCTATCTTGGCCAGATCGAGAACGTGGTGGTGTCTTTTTCTTACGATCCGTATTCCTTGTGAGATTTTCGTCCTCCTCTTCACGATTGTATCACAGCTAGAAGGTTCGCCCTTCCCAGGAAACTCTCGCCTCGACATACAAATCTGGTGCTTCCACTGAGAGGTTTCTTGGGGTGATTGACCGTGGAGTTGAGTTCTAAGACGAAGAAGAAGATGGATCGGAAGAGCGGAAGCGCTGCCGGTGCTACCTCTACGGCTGCTACATCTATGTTTGCTGCAGCACCTGCTGTTGCACCTGCGACTGCTGGGACATCTGCATCTGGTCTCGATACAGCTGAGATCTTGAAGACGCTTGCGGCCCTGGTCCAACAGCATCCGATCGTTGGAGGGGGTGAGTTGAAGTCTACCAAGGCTTTGCAAGCAATTGTGAATAGATGCGGTAGATTTGAAGGTAGAGATATTTCTAGATATCTGCGTGAATATAGAGGAGAAATGGAACTAGTTAGAGTTACTGATGCTGAGATGATAGGGAGTTTCGAGTTAGCTGTAATCCCTGAGTTGCGGGACCAGGTTAGGGATGTACAGAGAAGGAATCTAGGTGTCTGGATGAGTTTCGAGCGATCTCTTCGAGAGGAGTTTCTCGAAGAAGATTCAGAGAGAGTCACTAGGAGAACATTTCTGGACTGGGTTGAGCAGCAACCTGGTCGTATGATGAGTCTGAATGAGATGTTGAGAGAGTTTGATCGGAGATACCGACAACTCTCAACTCTAGAGCGCATAACTCTAGATGCTAGGAGAACTGAACTTTTTCTGCAAGCTACCGATGATGCTACGGCAGATCGGTTATGCTTTATGTTGGCCGATCGATCTGCTGAAGGAGGAGTTACTACTGATTGGGGAAGAGTCGAGGATGCTGTTGCTGTACTAACAAGACAGAGGCGAGGAAGAGTGGCTGTGGGAGGACGTCCGCTTGCAGAAGTGACCACTCAACCTCGCACTGCTCCTCAAGTACAGCAACCTCCGACTCTGGCTCCTAGACCTGTTGTACCGGCTGCAGTACCTTTGATACCAGTGGTGCCAGTTCCTGCACAAAGGGCACCGGTTCAGAGACCTGTAGAGAACCATGGACAGCAGAACCAGATCGAAGACCTGATTCGGCAGATGAGAGAACTGAAGGTGGAGTTAGCTGGATTGCAGAGAGAGCAGCCGCCAGCGCCTGCTGCTGCACGTCTAGGAGGTGCTCCTGTTCGTAGATGTATCTGGTGTGACAGTCAAGATCATTTCCGAGGGGACTGTCAAGAGCTCACGGCTGCTCTGCGAGATGGTGTGGTTCGCTACCAGAACGGTAGGCTGCACCTTTCTTCTACTGGAGAGCCGCTAAGCACGCAGTTTGGACGAGGAGGCATGAGAAGTTTACCTCAGATTACAGCTGCTGCAACTGTACATGCATTGATGGCACCACCGGTAAATCTTGATGTATATGCCGGTCACATTGAAGTTTCTTCTAGTCCTACGTTGCTAGATAGGACTACTGAGAAGAAACCTGTTCAAGTTCCTTCTGAAGTATTGAAGAGAGGAGCAGAAACTATCCGTAGGGTCACAGGGTGGGGAGATCCTGTTGATGCTGCGTCTATCAAAGCATTCTTGGACGTGGATAGACACGTTCACTGGCAGGATGCTTCTGTGGAGGAGAAGAGGCGGCGAGAAGCCTCTGAACTTGATACTGGAGTTCCAGAGGAGACTGGAGATAGACGGAGGGTCACGAGGAGACGAGCGGCTCCTCCTGAAGACATCCCTTCTACTTCTGCAGCTCCTCCACCTGCACCAGGTCCAATGGAGGACGTGCAGAGATCCCAGCAGGAGCCAACGACTGCTGGTAGACGGTTCACTGCCCAAGAGAAGGGGAAAGGACCGGCTTACAAGTTGGCAGCAGATATCGAGACTTCAACTGATCTCAAGAGCATCTTGGAGCAGAGAATACTTGACGCACGAATCGAGTTTTTTCTTCGGGAGGTTCTTGGTATTGCGAAGAGGGAGTTTCACGAGCTGATCATCGACATCATCAAGCGGAAGAGACAGGTGATGTCCGAGCAAGTAGAAAGTCAGATGATTGCTGTAGTAGGAGCTTCTGTTAATGATGCAGAATTCGGGAAGGTGCATTTTCAGGAGGCTGATGATACAGAGTATCAGCAAGAAGCATTGGTTGCTGGTACCAACACTGCTGAGTTTGATGATGAAGAAGCTGGCGATGAGAGTCCAGCTGCTGATAGTGACTTCAGGAAGAGACACTGGGCTCGTGCTACGACGGCTACACGAGTTCGTCTCGGAAGTCTTGAACCTGTTGCTGCGCTAGTTGATCACGGTTCAGAGATCAACATCATGTCACGGGAGGTGTACGAGAGAGGATAGTGGCCTATCGAACTGAACCATGGTTGGGTGCTACGAGCTGCAAACAACCAGAAGGGTGAGTTATACGGTGCTTGTCCCAACTGAGAGTGAAGCTGGGTGATGTAGAGGTAGATCAGCACTTCTTCGTGCAATCTTCTGCTTCTTATCTTGTGATTCTTGGTCAGCCTTATATCACCGCAGTTAGAATGGAGACGAAGGTGATGGATGACGGATCTCACTATGCTAGGATCCGTAGTCCAGATGATAGACGTTCTGTGCAGTTTTTGACCGTTCGTACAAACCACGAACGAAACAGACAGACTCTGAGAGATTCTCCTATCTGTAGGAGCAAGGATTTTCTGAAACCACTCTTGTAGGACGGGATACCAAGAGTGATGGATCTGCTACTACTATGATCCCGCTTGAGCAGCCTGTGGGATCACAGGAGATTGACGAAGAGGTTGCTCAAGATTCTGAAAACTGCTACACTGTACATAGTTGGAAATCTGGTTTGATGACTTTTAGTTCTGATGATTGGAGTGAGTTCACGCGTGTAGAGGATCTAACTGAGAAGAGTAGAAGGCAGATGGAGAAGTATGCAGAAAATCTGCGCTGTACAGGAGTTCTGAACGAAGGTGAGCTGATTTCTGGTGTTTACGAGGAGTTTGTAGGTGTACAGTCTTTTGTTCGTTGGCTGGATGATGTAGATAGGTTGATGAAGCAGATGGGAGGAAGGGTGGTGATCCCTATCCACTCTCGTAAGGTCTATGAGGAGATTGTCTCGTGCTTGCAATCTCGTCCTCATCCGAGACTGGAGAGTGGATGGAAGGATGCAATCTGCTGGTGTGGCTCTCGTGAAGAAGCAGAGGTTCACACCAAATACAAAACTGTAGCGAAGAAGGTGAAGCCAGTGGCGACCCAGTTACCTGTTGATTCACGACAGCAGATGGAGTTAGCGGCCACTGAGCCTGTACTGAGAGATCCTAGACAGATAGGACACGAGTTTACTCAAGAGACACTCGAGCAGCTCCAGTTAGGAGGGGGTGGCTTCTTGACTGAAGTGGAGAAAAGAGCTTTCGAGCAGATGATAGTTAGCCATGGTAAGGCATTTTCTTTCTCAGCTGGAGAGATTGGTTGTGTGGATCCTAGTGTGATAGCTCCGATGGTTATCTTCACTGTTCCTCACGTACCTTGGGACTTGAAGCCGATTCCAGTCCCTCGTGCCTTGCTACCGAAGGTGATTGACTTACTGAAAGAGAGGATGCGGATGGGTATTCTTGAACCATCTATGGCTCCGTACTCTAGCCGGTGGTTCACAGTACCTAAGAAGACAAGAGCTTTACGCTTCATCCAAGACTTACAGCCTGCCAACAACATCACGATTCGAAACGTTGGGACGGGACCTGTGGTGGATGAAGTAGCCGAGGCATTTGCTGGAAGATCTATCTATTCTATTGGAGATCTGTTTTCAGGTTACGATCAGTTTCAGCTTGCTTTGGAGAGTAGAGACTTGACTACCATGCGTACACCTTTGGGATTGATGCGGATGTGTACTCTTCCTCAGGGTGCGACAAACTCAGTAGCTCATATGCAAAACGCGATGCATAAGGTGTTACGAGAGTTTGTACCTGAGGTTACTATCCCATTTCTTGATGATATCCCCATGAAAGGCTGTCCGGTGGAGGACAAGGACGAGACTATGACTGCTGATGGTTGCAGAAAGTTCGTTGCAGACCACATCCGAGATGTGGAGAAGATTCTGATGCGCTTGGAAGAGGTACACCTCACTCTGTCAGGTACCAAATCTCGTTTTGGAATGTCAGAGATTGTGGTGGTTGGTCACTTATGCGGTACTTTTGGAAGACGGCCGAACCCAGAGAAGGTAGATGCTATAGCAAGGATAGCAGACTGTACCAACATCACTGAGGTTCGACGATTCTTAGGAGCTTGTGTGTTTTTTCGTGTGAGTATTCCTCATTATGCACACATTGCCGAGCCTCTGTATGCACTTCTGAGGAAGGGAAAGAGGTTTACTTGGCGGCAAGAACATCACGAGACGATGGAGCAGCTGAAAGAGATTCTGAAGTCTCCACCTATACTAAGGAGGCTTAGCTATGAGAGCGGAAGACCTATCATACTGACTGTTGACACGAGTCCAAAGGCGATTGGATGGGCAGTCGGTCAAGAAGATGCAGAAGGCGTGCGGTTTGTTTCAAGGTTTGGAGCTCGGATCTTAACAGATAGACAACGTAACTATCCTCAAGTGAAGTGTGAGTTGTGGGGAGCTGTTACTGCTATGAAGGTAGATCGAGAGTTCTTGATAGGTGCCCGTGTGATAGTAGAAACAGATTGTTTGCCTTTGCTAGGTATGATAGCAAACTGTAATACTTCAGACATAGCAATGCTACGATGGATTGCTTATATCCGGAGTATGAACCCTGAGCTGAAGCATATAGCAGGAAAGGATAATCCTGTTGCAGACATGTTATCGAGAGCTTGTTATACAGATGAAGAAGAGATGATTACTGCAGTCGAAGATGAAGAGAAGAGAGACGTTTGGTGCCAAGTTGGTCAGCAGACTTCAGACTTGGAACCACTGCCGTTCTACGAGGAGTTCTACACGGAGAAGTTCCGCGATATCGGATACTATCTGAGTTTATTATGCAGACGAGAGGGTTGGAGTGATGCAGAGTTTAAGGAGATTAGAAGAAAAGCGTATGGTTACCTTCTACGTGAAGGTTATCTGTGGAAACGTCCGAAGAGAAGAGATGGGATGTTGACTAGAGTAGTGGATGATCAACCGACGAAGCTGAATCTGCTGAAGGAGTTTCATGACACCTTGTGGGCTGGACACCGTGGAGTTTGGGCTACATACACAAAGATGAAGGAGCGATACTGGTGGAAGAGTTTGTATCAAGACGTAGTGGATTTTGTTGGGTCGTGTCTGCACTGCCAATTCTACTCTAAAGTCCGTTACAGAGATGGACTTGTACCTACCTACCCACCTAGTATTCATTTTTCGTGGGTCCTTGATCTTGTGATGATGCCGCCGGGACTGTGGGGGATGCGCTACTTGGTGTTAGCTCGGGAAGATCTCTCCAACTACGTGGAGGGACGAGCACTGCGCACGAAGACTACAGAGAACATATGTAGATTCGTGCTTGAAGATATTATCTGTCGTTATGGATCTGTTGGAAGACTACGAGCAGATAGGGGCGAGCTGAGAGGTGCAGAAGCGAAGGAGTTCTTTGCTCGCTATGGAGTAAAGCTTCGGCTTACTACTGCCATGAATCCAGAAGGCATTGGTAACAGTGAACGAGGACACCCTTCTATCGTTCACGCTTTAGTAAAAGCATGTGATGGTAGGCCTAGAGAGTGGCCGAGGCTGCTTCCATTTTCTTTATGGGCTGATAGAACTACACACTGTACCACGACTGGCTACATGCCAGTTGAGCTTATGCTGGGGCAGAAGCCGATTATGCCTACTGAGAAGGACTTTCCTACGTGGGCTACGCTACCGTGGGAAGATGGTATAGATCATACTTCACTCCTTGCTTTACGAACTAGGCAGTTGGAGCGAAGGGAGGAGGATCTTGCTGAGGCGCAAGAGAAGCTGAAGGTAGCTCGAGTTAGAAACAAGGAGCGTTTCGACAAGACTCACCGACTACGACCAAAGCCAATACGTGTTGGTGATTGGGTTCTGGTGTATGATAGCACGCTGGAGAACCAGCATTCTACACTTCGTAAGTTCTCGCGAAGATGGTTCGGGCCTTATGTTGTGTTAGATGTTTATGAGAATGCCACTTATAGTTTACGAGAGCTAGATGGTACTCCTTTGAAACTATCTGTGGCCGGCAAGCGAGTGAAGTTGTTCAAACAACGTGGAGGATCAATAGATTTGTTCAACTTTCTGGAGTCTGAGAAGATGACGAGAGATGAAGACGTCTCGGCTACTGAAGAGGCTGAGGCGAGGGAGAGTGATGATGATGATGAAATGACAGAAGGATAAAGAGCTTGGCACATGCCAGAGGATGTGCAGGTTTGGAGGGGGTGGATGTCGTGATGTGAATTATTCCACATAGTGAATAATTCACCTCTCAGTTTGAAGTTAGTCTCTTTGAGTGAAGTTAAAACCTCAGAGAAGTCGATTCTGGAGGAAGTGTTCATTCGAAAATCTGAAAACACCACGGCGTAGGTCTCGTCGCGCTGATCACCGTGGTATGTTCAAAAGTTGCAAACGGAGTTGCAGGCGAAAAGTTACTTGGAGTTCTTCTACAAGATTTCTGGTACCGGGAAATTTACCATAAATCAGAGTGAGTTCGAAAAATACTTTTTAGATTTTTCTCATGTAGATTGTAGTATGTAGTATTTGTTTAAAATTCGAAATGTACAAAAAGAGCATGTCTAGAGAAAGTTATGGCACTTCGTGTTAGGAAAGGAAAGACGAAATACCGCAGCTTTCTAGCATATTAGCTTAGAAACTGGTCTTCAAAACCAGTTGTGAGATCAGCTTCCGTGGTGTAGCTGAGAAACTTGTTGGGAGGAGGTCTCCGGATCAAATCCCTTCAGACTCACAACCGGCTTGGAGTAGGCTGGCCCCTTCGGGGGAATATGAGGGGCACCAAGTTGCCTAGGGGCGGGACACTAGATGTCCCTTAAACGTACCGTGAATGCGGGACGCCTCCGTCTACCCCTGCACTAGTGCAGTCACCTAGTGTGGATGCTAGAGTGAGATTACCACCGGGTTTCGAAATGGACCTCTCACCTTCGGGTTGGCGGGGTAATTAGTACGAATTCGGTTGCGGCCCTCTAAGTCCTGGGGTAGCGAGATGGCATCAAAGATACTCCAAGTCGGTACCAATTCTTTTGTAGAAAAATGTAGAGTACGAAATACTATTCACTTGGGTCGAAAAATCAAGTGAAACTGATACCTGAGGCAATACTTACGGCACTTTGAAGATGAAGGGGGCCGGGAAACGACAATGATGATAACTCGGGCTCCACGTGTCAGAACGAGGTGATTTCGGTGGCCAGAGGTAGCCGTGGCGGAGTTACTTCGAGTGGAGGTGTCAGATGCTGACTGTACAGCCAAGTCGGCGACCGTCCGTACAGATGAATCTGCGAAGCTTAGTGAAATAGTTTTCTTACGTGTAGATATATTATCAGTGATTTAATTTTCTGCTGCCATCTGTTTAGGGTATCTTTTACCTCTGCCAGGTGACAGTGAAGGATGCGTAGGATGGAGGAAAACCCAGAGGGGTGTACTCCGGAGAGAGAGAATTCTCATCGCAGTGTCGAGCATTATCGCATTATCGCATTATCGAAGTTTGTCGATCATCGAGCAGAGTAGAGCTTACCGTGCGAGAGCTATCGAGTAGAGAGAAACAGTAGAGCTGAGGAGAAGATTTACACAGAGGTTACGTCCGAAGAGAACTTCTGTCTGATAAGAGTTTTGATATCGAGGGATTGAGAATAGAGAGCAGAATCGAGTAGAGAGGAGACCAAGAACTTGTACGTGTATCTTTCTGAATAGAAAACGGGAAGCTTCTAGGTGAACGCGCTGGTGCTTCACAGGAGCAGTTTTCTGATATTCTGAGTTGCTGAACGTGAGCTTTGCAATCTGATTGACCTGGAGTTGAAGATCTACTTGCACGCCGTGTGTTTTATCTTGGCCAGATCGAGAACGTGGTGGTGTGATTTCTTGCGATCCGTATTCCGTGTGTGGTTTTTCGTCCTCCTCTTCACGATCGTATCACAGCTAGAAGGTTCGCCCTTCCCAGGAAACTCTCGCCTCGACAGCGTCCGTCATTTCGTGATTCTGCCATTCCGTTGGCTGCCATCGAATACTTGGAGAAGTCTGTGCACAGTTCTTTCTGAAGGGCTGAGTTGTATCGAGAATTATATATGGAACGACTCATTGATCCTGCTATAGTCACACGAAGTCAGATAAATTATCACATTACTTCAATTGTGTCGCGTATTTATATCCGGAACGTGTCTGATCAGTTACTGTCTGCGTCAGAACTAATAGGTAGTGAGAAGTATTCAAACCAGGGTTTTAGGCCGATGTGTTTCTGAACGATGAAGAATATAGTATTTTTGGGTTCATCACTCCCTTCTTTAATACGGTTCGGACAGTGACTGAGATTGTCATCGATAGCACGTTCAAGACCAATCAAGTAAGATTCGAGTTGTTTGCGGTAAATGCTAATGTGGGCGGATTCGGACTCCCTTTATCATACATGTTTTATAGTCGGAAGGTCATAGAGAAAGGTAAGAGAGTCACCCCTTCTCAACCTGGCGAAGGAGAGTCAATTCGGGTAAATGCTCTTGTGATGTGGTTCGAGGCTTTGCTTGCGTTAGGGTTGAAGCCCACCTTCATTCTTTCCGACAAGGACATGGGACAGATAAAGGCCTTGCAGACTGTGTTCACAAGGAGTTTTGTTCAACTTTGCTTGCGCCATGCGCAAGCAGCAATCGAAACACGAGTACGTCAACTAAAACGGCCGGTGTCCAGTTACGATGCTATGTCTGCTAGTATGTTGTTTCCTTGCATCGATGGAGCGTGGACTAGCGGACACCGGCTGGTTCCAGACCACATTGCTCCCATGGATAAGCGACGGGAAATCAATTTGTGGTTCAGCAGGCACTTCAATGTTTATCCGTTGATTCCTGTTCGACCGAGTGTTTATCTATCTGCAGAGGAGCTTTATTCCACTTGTGTGCAGGAAGCTTATGGCTGGTGTCATCATCTTGATTTGGTTCATCTATGGGCGTACATGTGGAATGAGTGGTATAAGCCAGAGAAATGGACATTGTTTGCTCGGTCTGCAAAACCGGTGTTGTGTTTGTCTAGAACGACTAACATCATTAAGTCTCATTGGAGAAAATTCAAGTATGATTACAAGTATTCTTGTAACAGACCGCGGTTGGACAAACTTTGTGAGATATTGGCAGGAACTTTGGTTAAGGATTTGCAGGTGGACGTCTCGTAGATGCAGAATGGTAGATTTTATCCATCTTGGTGGAGAGATTTTCGTCTCACATGGAAAAAGTGTACAGAAGCGGTCGTTTCCAGTGATGCTCACTTGCGATATGAGACAAGTATAGGATCGTGGGTATGTAGTTGTCCCTCGTTTCTTACTGATGCATATTTTCTCTGTAAGCATTTGGTACAGGCTTGGACCATACAACACAACTGCTTTCCGGAGTTTTTGGATACCACGAGACGACATGATTATCCTTTGATTGAGTTTGGACCTGCCGGATCTATACTACAACGTCACACTATATATCCAGAGCACGTTCCTTGGACTTCGGTCGATCAGACTGTAGGTAATGACGATATAGATGCAGCAAATTATTCTGATGGTGAGGTACAGGAGGATGGGGTACTGACTTATGTGCAAGTGGTTGAACGCTTACACAGAAACACATCCCGCGGAGAAGCTCTTTGCAATCGGGAGCAAGATAACGTGTTGTTTCTTATCCGTATGAACCGCATTCATAGATGCTTTCGAACGCAGATTGGATGAATGCGAGAAGGCATTACGGTCTCGCATTCAACAGGCTACCTTCACAAATAATGGACCTGCTGATTTGCTACGATGAAGAGCGTTGAGTGTATTTCGAACACAGATTTGACTGTGAGTATACTACGAGTAGTGGACTCTGAGTAAGTATAAGGCAGATTTCAGTTTTGAATATGGTATATGGTATTCTTAAGTTTTTTTGGGTTAATGATGGGAAGGATATGGTATATAGTACTTTTTGGGTATTTGGGTTTTTGGGATTATGGTGGGAAGGGAAAGGGTGGGGAGGGGGGGTGGGGAGGGTGCCCTTGGCTTCAATCGGTGAGGGTCAGCAGGTTCAATTCTTGCCTTGGGCTTTGTTACTCGATACAAAAGGACCAGAATTCGGGAGCTGTGAGTGGGAGCTGCGAGTGGGATCACCTTCTGCCCACGGTATCTTTACGCTCCACGTTTACCGATCCCTGCGTTTTTCAATGTTGTTGCTACCTTCTGCAGGCACCGATGGAGTACAGCAGGATAAGGTAGTTTGAATAGCGATAGCAGGGTAGTTTGAATAGTCATCTATATAGTCTACTATGCAAAGTAGTTTTGAAATCGGCCTATGAGCTCAGGTATGCGTTCAGCAAATGTCTGACGCATACCTGAGCTCGTAAAGCCACTAGTTCTTTGGCTGACAGCCTTATACGTTGACGGGAAGTAGAGATTATCAGTAGCAGTAGAGATTATGATGAGTCTTATCTCGATGGGACTCGTCGAGGACCATATCGAAACTGTACTTAAAGTTCGAGAAATAAAGTTCCACTGGGCTCGCCGAAGCCCTTTCTCCTTAACTACGGTATATACTACGGTAGTCGTTTGATGATATTACCCTGTCACGCTAGGACCTTGCCAGTATAATAAAGCCGATCCCATCCAGATCCTAAGAGAATTCACGATCTCACGAGAATCACCACCCTGATATATACGCAAAGTTAACCGCGTTGCTAGCTATCGCAAATATGAAGATTCGATCAAGAGTTATTGATGAGTCAACTGGAATTGAATTTCGGGATCCCGTCACAAAATTAAAACAACCCCAAACATCGGGAGGAGGAGGAAACCATCGGGAAGAATTAAAGCTTCAGGTCCACGGAAATAGTTATGGCCGAGTAAGAAACAAATGCTTGAAGCCCCTGAATTAAGTCGTGTTTTAATTCATGTTTTAAGAATAGTTTTAAGTCGGAAATAAGCAATAGCACGGAAGAGGAGGAAACCACCATGGAAAATTAAACCATCGGTCTCCACGAGAAATAGTTATAATTAAATCGTACTTTGCGTTGAAATCATAGGAATAGGGTATCGAGAGCCGTAGGACACAACCGGGAAAGTATTTTCCATCGGGATTCCAAAAAAACTTACATGGGTCTTAAATTTAGGCTTAAAGGCCTCTGAAATAAATCGTACTTTGCATTTTCGTCAAAGGAATGAGATATCAAGAGCCGTAGCAACATTAACAAATCATCGGTTTGAGGAGGAGGGGAACAATTGCTCGACCCCTCTAATTTATTGTTTCGTGAGTAAGTGCGAGCCTAGTTCGTAAAGGAAATATTAAAAAGAGATGGTTTAACAAAGATAAAGTTATAGCAACCTAACAAGTGATGAAGACTGTAGCATTTATTTTTCTGAGAAAGAGTAGAAGGAAATGCTGAAAAGATATTAGCAGTAATAAGAGTTGAATTTGAATAACAACAGTGAAATACAACTGTTGATCATAATTAATCCGGACTCGACAAATAACAATAAGTTGTTATTTAGGGTTTGTATTAAATAACAACCTGCTGTAATTAAATAACAACCCTGCGATACGGAAGGAGGATTAATCGTTGGACCCCTTCCTCATGCAAAAAGAATATTTATTGAACAGAGATCATTTACAGGAAGAATAATAATAAGTTTATTATAATGTAGGGGTAAAAGGTAAAGGGTTAACCTTTTTATTCACAAAATAACAACCTGTTGTTAACAACCCTGGGAATGGAATTAATTGCAACGGGAGGAGGATTAATCGTTGGACCCCTAAACGCTAAGGACAACCCATTTGGTGTACCTTTAAGGACATTTTGTAGATCACGACTTCTCAAGATCACGACTTCTCAAGTAGCTCGAAATGACACGAAATTTTGTCTTTATGATATACATAGCATATACTTCATATTCTTAAAATTTCAGCTGGTTAGGACATGTTCAAGAAAACTCCAGAAACACTAAGAAAAGAAGAATATTATTTTTATATTTTTATACTCATATAAAAGGTTTAAAGACAAATGTGAGACAAAGAAAGCTTTTAGTAATACATAAAAATGTAAAAGATAATAATTCTCCAGATTTCTTGAAACCAAAACATATCTTTTTTTCCGACTCAAGATTAGTGAAAAAAATATATCATAATCATTGATATAGCTATAAAAGCTATTTATTTATTCTTGAAAACACTTTCATCAATGTACTATTTATTTTACATCCGGCAGCATATACATCTTCAGTATTGTTTTCAGATCTATAAGCAGTACAATGAGGGATATCTCCTTTAAAAAAAAAAAATCTTCTCTCCTAAAGGTATTTGAACACCTAAATTTGGTAACAAAAAACTACCACCATTTGTACTATTTGATGGATTTGAAACTAATACGACTGTGTATTTACTATCGTCTTGATCTGTGTGAAGAATATTACAATAATTCTTCGTAACAAATAAAGGATAAATTGGTATATCAGAAAATAATAACTTCTCTTCAGTATCTCTAGAAATTAATACTGATTCTTCCGTATTAAAATACGAAAAATGTATCTTGAAAAAATCTTCGACAACAAAAGGAAAATCTTCACAAGCACCAACTAAAAGAGTTTTTAGTAAAACACGATGATAATATTTCTCCAAGAAGCTATCAAACCCCTCTATACTATTTAAAATTTTTTTATACTTACGATTATTTTTGAAGAATGTCACCGAATCTGGGCCTCGTCGTTCACGCCAATTATGCAATGGTCCTACAGCACGCATTGTTTCCTTCAGGGAAACTCGAGCATCTCCTCTTCTCAATGTGTACTTCATATCATAGATCGCTTTGATATACTGTCGCAAGTATATCATAAGGACGTCTCCAAATTTCATTTTTTTTCTTCCAGCAATAATCTGACCTTCAGATGTATAAACCAGTTCTATTTGTTGTCTTGAAACAACAGTGTAAAATGAAGAAGGTACTAAGCACCAAAGAGGTTTATCTATTTGAGCTAGTTCTCCTTTGATGATTTCTATTCGCTTGCGATAAATAATTTCACTAATATCTGAACTCTCGTGATAGCAAAAACATTCTGAAAATTGTTGATCAGAATAAGGAAAATATTTTCTCTCGATCATTTTGCTACCATATAAAGAAAGATGATGCTCTAAGAACTCTAAAGGGTCTTTACGAAACTGTCTAATTTTTTTTTGTATCTTATTCAGAAGAATATTAATATTCAACCGTGAATCGATACAAAAACAAATTCTATTCCACAAAGTCTGTGGAAAAAAATATATCCAATAGTCTCCAGCACCTATTGTCACAGTTAATATATGATAACCTCTCAAAAAACTTTCTCGTGATCTCGTCGTTTTGCCACATAGCAACATTTTGACAACAGTGTCAAAGAAAAATATTTCTCCGACAACCCACATCAAGAAAACATCGAGGAATTTTTTTTTCATTGAAGTGAGCTTGTTCACCACGTCATAAAAGAAAAGAATATCTTCAATATTCTCTTTCATCATTTGAAAAGATCTGCATATACAAAAAAGTGATAAAACAATATATCAATAAATAAAATAAATAATCATCAATAAATAAAGAAAAAAACATATAATAAATAAATTAGATTTTTATTGAAGTATAATTATGTTTATAATCTATAACATTCACGCTGTAGACCAAATAAGGTCGTACCTTAGAATGTAAAGATCTATATAAACATATATATACTTAATAAATATTTATTTTAATAACTAAGTTACTATTTTGAAGACAAAGTGATGAGTTTTTAATTTTTATTTATTAAATTTTATTGAAATATATATATGTTTATCATCCATGACATCCACGCTGCAGACCAATGAAGGTCATGCCTTAGAATGTAAAGATGTATATAAACATATTTTAATTTCAAAAAAATTTAATAAATAAAAATTATATTAATTATAAAATTTTTCTGCAAATTTCAGCAAATCTACAACAAATATAAAATGGAATCATTTAAGCTACTATACACTATAAAGCAAGAAAAAAAAATTGATAAAATTTACCTCAACAGGTTGTAATAAATCTGAGACCGAAGATCAATACGATGATTTTGATATTTGATTCGGTAGTTTCATGTAGAGAACAGAAAGAAAATTTGAAAGATCTGCATGACAAAAGAAATAAAATTAATTAGTCAATCATACGTAAAGCCAACGTGAAAAGAAATAAAATTAATTAGTCAATCATACGTTAAGCCAACGTGAAAAGAAATAAAACCTGAACCAGTGTAGAGAATCGAACTTGCAACCAGTCGAGTATATAGAAAAGACATATGCAACTGGTTCTCGCACGTTGATATACAAAAGATGTAACGAAACCTTTTTTACACCAGTGAGTTTAGACATCCTCGGTACTACGAGTCCTCTACTGAGACGCGACGACTGAGTTGCGCGAGAACGGTTTGACCCGACGTCACAGGGAGAAAACTGCCGAGGAACATCCAAGGCTCTGATAGGTGGTGGTGCACATAGTTCAGAGACCCCTTCCCTTTCCTGATATTCAAAACAGTCCTTTTCTTGTAACCATATGCAAGAAAGAGAGCCGTTCCCGATACTGCCAGGGCGGCCACGAGACCAAATCCCTTTGAAATCGTCGTAACAGTCATCGTTCTCTATCACACCTACAACAGGACGGGTTGAATCACTAATTAGGCTAACAACATCAGGTATTGCTAGAACTAAACTTTGCTTTCCCAACAGCTAATGTTCGAGGTATCTGCTGTAGCACTTCACGAATCTATAAAGATTTATTACCAGTGCTGAAGGGAAAAGATCTGCTGTACAAAGGAGACAATTGATACACACTCACAAGATTACTGGACTGTAAGCCGGCCTGTCTCTCACCCAGGGGTACCTCAGATGACTAGGATTACTAGTGCACCTTAATTACAAAGATTCTATCTCACCCATGCTCACTTCACTCAACACTCTGACCCGTATGGTCACATCGGTCCCTCTAATAGCGTTCCTGCAAACAAGTTCTAACCCCGCCCTCCACATTGCATCACATAGTACTCAAGGACTCCCAAGGTCTCCAATGCTCACTTTACTTATAGACAGGAAAATGAGAGTGTCTTCCACCTTCTCAACTCCTCCTTATATACTCTACAACTTCTTACCTTGGTAACTTTCACTAAGTTACGTTACCTCATGGTAAGTGCGCAATCCAAAATAGTAAAACTTCTAAAGGCTACTAAGACTTAAGAATAGCACACACATTACTTATTCTACTTTACTAAAGTAAGAGATTCTCCTACTTTACTAAAGTAAGAGATTCTCCTACTTTAGCTTTTGTAAAGTGTTAACTTTCCACGGTATCCAGTCGAAAGACGACAACACACTAATACGTCTTTTGAGGAGCATCTTTAGATCTTTGTGCATGACTTTTCATCATGCATCCAATCAGCGATGGTCAACAAAGTTACATACTTTTGGAAAGCATATTTAGAGCTCCGCACTTGTCCTATAGTGCCATAGTGGAACCTCTAATAGTTTCCTCAACTTAGTTATAACTATCTCAGCTAGTTATGACTACTTTTGATCACTCTAAATTTAGATCTTCAAACTAGAGTAACCTTTAAGATAGTCATACCTAATGAAATGTATATAAGCATACACACAAATAATGGGATACTTGTGGTGTGACATTTACACCCAGACTTAATTTTCACTCCGTCCTCGGAGTGAAGTATCAAGTTGATGGAACTTCTTTAGCTTGTCGTGGTTCACTCGATCGAAGAACGTACCACTCCTTTCTTGAAGATCGTAGGTGCCATTACTCCACACTTTGGAGATGATGAAAGGTCCAAAATATTGACGTAAGAATTTCTTTTGAACTCGCTTGTGTCTAATAGCATCCCATAACATCACCCACTCACCCTCTTGAAATGGCTGTAACTTCGTTTTGTTCTTCGCCAAGCGCTTGTCATAGCTCTTCTTCTGTTGTAGCTGAGCCATCTCAATTCGTTGAGCTGCGTCGTCTCTATTCTCCTCCAGCTCCAACAAGGTTTCTCCCCTCTCTTTCTCAGCTATTGGACCACCCTTTCTCTTCAGTCCAGCTTGCAAGGTCTGAAAGGTGGTTAGGTCGAACTGGATTGGTAATCTTGATTCCAACCCATACACCATCTTGAAAGATGAATATCCCGTAGACGTCTTCACTGTTGTACGATACTCCCATAGAACCGCATGAAGACGCTTGTCCCAGTTGTGTTTGGCCCCTTCCATGTCAGCATCCTTTGCTAACATTTGACACAAGGTAAAGTTTGTCCTCTCTACCAAACCGTTTGAACTAGGTTTATATGAAGTAGTAACCCTCTGAGAAATGGAGAAGTGGGTGCACATAGCAGTAGTCATACCACTCACAAATTCTCGACCCCTATCAGAAACTAACTCCAGAGGACATCCAAACCTAGTAATGATCCGTTCGTACAGAAATCTACCCACCTCAACTTCTCCAATAGTTACAAGAGGTCTAGCTTCTACCCACTTCGTAAGATAATCTGTGGCTACAACAATATACTTATTGTTGCGAGGGGTGCGATTCAAAGGCCCAACAAAATCTATTCCCCATTTCTCGAAAGGTCCGAGAACTGGAATAGATCTAAGAGGAGTGGAAACACTAGATTTGATAGCGAAAGCTTGACAAACATCACAGGTTTTACAATACGTCAAGCAATCTCTAAACATCCCCCTCCAGTGATATCCTGCGTCGAGTATCTTATGAGCCGTCAACTTGCCTGCGAAATGTCCTCCACATACTAGACCGTCATGGAATTCTTCCATGAGTCGTAGAGACTCCTCCTTGCTCGCAGCTCTTCTCAGGACCCCATCAACTCCTTCACGGAATAACACACCTTCAACCACCGAGTAAGGTTGACTTCGTTTCACCAACGCCTTCTTCTCTCTGGTCTGCATCCCATCTGGATAGACACCTTCCGTAACAAAATCCCATATTTCTTGATATTCTATTGGGATAATAGAGTTGCTCATCAAGACCATCAAATCTTCGTCAGGAAAGGTGTCATCCACCGGCTCCTCTCCATCGCCATCGTAAGCTCTAGATAGCAAATCTGCATTCGCGTGTTTCTTCCCTGGTCGATCGCAGATCTCATAGTCGTACTCTGACAATAAGAGCTTCCACCTAGCTAATCGTCCTTCGACCATAGGTTTATTGAAGATGTACTTCAATGCCTTATGATCTGTAACGATAGTGAACTTGCCTCCTATGAGATAATGTCGAAATTTTCTCAAAGCATAGATCACTGCTAATCCTTCTCTCTCTGTCACAGAATAATTTCTCTCTGCCTTGACCATTTGCTGACTAGCATATGCGATAGGATGATCTCTACCTTCAACATCATACTGACTTAAAGTACATCCTACTGCTATATTTGAAGCATCCGTATATAGAATAAACTGTTTATTCCAATCGGGCTTAACCAAGATCGGAGCTGAAGTAAGAGCTTTCTTCAGTTCCTCAAAGGCGGCTAGAGCTTCTTCATCTCCTAAAATCAACACGTAATCTACTCCCTTCTTCAGATATACAGTCAAAGCATACGCTTTATGTGAGAACGAGAGTATAAACCTTCGATAATACCCCACCATACCTAAAAACTGTCATAGCTTAGTGAGAGTACTAGGAAAAGGGAGCTCTAAGATCTTCTGCACCTTCTCTGGATCAACGGCAATGCCGTTCTTGGATATGATATGACCCAAGAGTAACCCTTCCTCACACCCAAAAATACATTTCTCCGGATTGAGAGATGCATTTGCTACATCTAAACATTCTAAGACCTTCACAAGGTGCTCAAAATGCTTCTCCTTACTCCTGTAAACACAAAAGTCATCTATAAAATCTCTCACAAACTTTCCTAAGAAAGGTTCGAACACTTTGTTCATAAACCTTTGAAACGTTGCAGGAGCATTACACAAACCAAATGGCATGACTCGAAATGCAAACGTACCCCACGGAGTAGTGAAAGTGGTCAGGTGTTGATGTTCTGGTGCAATTTTGATCTGGTTATATCCGCTATAACCATCTCCAAAGCTGTACCATTCGTTTCCCGCCACTTCTTCCAAGATCTCGTCGATGAAAGGTAGAGGATAATAATCCTTCTTTGTGACCGCATTGAGCTTCTTGTAATCAACACACACCCTCAATTTGCCATTTTTCTTCTTTACGATCACAATGGGTGATACTCATTCAGAATGCTCCACCTCGTAAATGAACCCAGCAGTGTGCAGCTTCTCGATCTCTTCTTTCACCAGATCTGCAATTGGAGGACTCACTCTTCGTTGCTTCTGTCGCACCGGTTTGACTTCCTTCTCTAATTCGATACGGTGTTGCTCCAGTGTGACCTCCCTCAGATCCTTGTAACTAAATGCAAATACATGAATGTATTTGCGAAAGATCTCTTTGAAACAACTCTTCTCCTCTTTAGTAACCTTCGATCCATAACGTAAGGTGGCAATTCTTCTCTCCACCTCCTCGGGAGTCAACGGTTCTTTGTCTCTATCTCTTTGCACTTCCGGAGAAGGGAAAAGATCCACTACGTTCACACCCACGTTTCGTTCTTCTCTCTCCTCTTCTGACGATGTATTTTCAGATTCTGAATCTGAAGAATTGGTACCTACATCAGAAGTAGTATCGACAACTTCTGACTCCCAGTAGTCCGATGTGGGTCGATCCGATTCCGACGTCCCAACTTGATCTCCGAGCAATGGAACTTTGATCCGGTGGTGATTCGGTCCGATGCCTAAATAACCTTTGTGCCAGTTATCCGTTGCATGTACTGCTCGAAGCCAAGGTCTTCCGAGTAACATTTCGTAACTTGACTCTTTCAAGATTTGAAATGTCATGTTTACTTGCACTCCCATTACTGACACGCAAACTCTCTCCAGCACTCCCAATGGCCTAACTCGCTGTCTGTTAGCCATGCCAACTGTGATACTAGAAGGACGCGTTGGTACTAGATCCAACTTCCTCATGAGTCGTTCTGAGATGGCGTTTACTGCCGATCCTCCATCGACAAGAACATCTGAGACATCTCTCCCATTGATACGAGTCTCTACTTTTGATGCCTTGTTGCACACCTCTCCTTCACTAGCATCTAAAGCACTCACGCCGACAGTAGAAGGATTTACCTTCTTCTTCCGACCTCGTCGAGAGCTTAGACCGCTACGAAGTTCTTTCCTCACCGAAGGATTCAGAGCAATCAACTGTCCCACAGTAATGTTTGCTCGTTGCTTACCCACGTCCTCCACCACATTGTATTTTGATTGCTCCATTGAAATTGTGAAATCAGTATTTCCTAATTTCTTCCGCCGCTCTTTGGTTTTTGAAGAAGATTTGCTACTCCGAGTATTTTGACTTGGAGAATCTTCCATCACGACAGGTTCTCCCTCGTCGAAATGCGTCCTCATCCTCTTCCTCTCTTGAGCCAACAACTCTACAGATTGAAAACCTTCTCGTACATCTCGTGGCTCCAAGATGTCAATGCATGCCACACCCTTGTCCTTGCTTTGTGAAGTTGAAGCTCCATCCACTGTTCCACCATTACGACTTGGACAATTACGTTGGAAGTGTGATCCTCCACACGTAAAACATCCTTGGCTCGTGTAGTTACTTGGTGATCCTTGCGGTGGTCCACCTCTAGACTGATAGTTCCCATAACCTCGTGAGCCTCTTCCAACATTTGGACTGCGGTGTTGCAACAAATTCACCATATTGATCTTCAAATCTGCCAGAGACTCTGTCAAACTTTTCAACTCATCACGAAAGTCAGGAGTAACAGATCTAGATGGTACAGTGACTGTAACCGCACTAGTGGGAGCTATCGGAGTCAGATTCTGAAATCGAACAGTCGGAACACTCGCAGGCGTCAGAGTTGGCATGCTCGATCCTTGCACATCTCCACATGCTGCCCCAACAGTCATTGGTTACAAGTCGTCTCCATCCAGACTCTCTTCCATCCTGGTTGCGATCTTCACTGCATCAGCCTTCGAAGTTGGTCTCTCATACCGCACTTGTGTTCGAATCTCCGGCCTCAATCCTCCGATAAAATTCTTCGTGAACATTGCTCCAATGCCCACCATCGTTGGTTCTACTACATCTCCACTCTTTCGTAAAACCACCCGAAACTTTTGTTCTAATTTCTCCACCCTCTCGGCGTAAGTCCTTACTTTCTCTTTCTCTCCTTGTTTGAGGTAAGTTACCTCTACCATTAACTTCTCGTAACTTTCATCGGGAAGAAAAGTTTCAGTTAAGGCCTCCGTCAATACTTCCCAAGTATCAACTGGAGTCCCCACTACGCTTCTCTTCTTCCTATCCTCATACCATGTCAATGCAGAATTTTCAAGAAATTCAGGTATCAACCCTACCCACTCGCTCTTCTTTCGATCTCCATTGCCAATGCATGCTCTTTTGAAGTCCCTCACAAATCCTTCCACGTCTTCTCCATCCTTTTCGTAAAACACCGGAAGTTTCCCCATTCTTCTCTTCTTTTCTTCTTCTTACTCAAGGAACTGCTTGCGGATGTGAAGATCGCACTTCACCGCAATCCACAATTTCCCCGTTGAGCTCTCTCCTCTCCAAAGGTTGGAATAAGTTTGACCCTCATGGTCATCTTATCTCTCGTGTGACAGACTATCTCCATCCTCGCTAGAGGTCTTCACTCGTTCCGTTTCTACACTCAACCTTCTCTCGAGACCTTCGGCTACAGTTTCTAGCAAAGCAACCACTGCGCTACACTCGTGCTCAATTGGAATCCCGTCCACTCCACATCTAGGACAAAAGGTTGTAGGATCAATGACGCCTTGTCTAGGGGAAGAAGGACCTATGTGTAAGCTTAAGTCGACCAACCCTCTTCGCTCACGCAAAAGTCTATTCTTCGTAGGACACTTGCTCACTTTATGTCCTTCTTCTCCACACAAAAAACACCTCGAGTTCTTCTCCTGGTTCTTTCGACTACTCTCTGCTTCTTCCTTAAATTCTAGTCAAAATTCTCCTTTCGCCAGATCAGCGGTAACTATCACCGCATAACCTTGAGGGATCTTGCTCAACCTCAATTTCCACTCTTGCTGTCCTTCCATGACGATGATCCGTCATACATCTCTCTCGCTCTATAATTTGTTTGACACTTTTGATCACTCGACTATCTTCTCGCTTAGCAATCTCTCACATTACTAAGTAGAAGCTTAACTTGTCAACCCTGAGCCTCAAAGATCGAACATAACCCTCTCAAGAATTCTGAAATTCTTTCACTCTTTTACTTCAGCAAGCGATATAACAGATTTGACCCCCCTTCGCTTCGAATGCCATAACTCCAGTTCTACTCGATCAATTCACGCATGATTTGGGTGCCTAGATAGCTTATCTTGCAAGCTATCAGCATGGAAGATTTCAAGGTCTAACTCTAAAAACTGAAAATATGAAAATGACTGTAAACTCCTTCCCGAGAGCTCACTATTTAATACCGAAAAACCTCCTTAACTTCCGAAAGACATAACTCTCTCCTTACAATTGATCTCTCGGAGATATCAAGCTTATTGGAAAGCTTATCTTGCCCTCTATAACATGGTGTATGTACAAAGGTTCTGAACTCATGCTCAAAAACAGACATGAACTGTACTAACAACTAAATATGAATCTTTGTATCGAGGTCCCGGCAACAGAACCAAAATGTAAGCCGGCCTGTCTCTCACCCAGGGGTACCTCAGATGACTAGGATTACTAGTGCACCTTAATTACAAAGATTCTATCACACCCATGCTCACTTCACTCAACACTCTGACCCGTATGGTCACATCGGTCCCTCTAATAGCGTTCCTGCAAACAAGTTCTAACCCCGCCCTCCACATTGCATCACATAGTACTCAAGGACTCCCAAGGTCTCCAATGCTCACTTTACTTATAGACAGGAAAATGAGAGTGTCTTCCACCTTCTCAACTCCTCCTTATATACTCTACAACTTCTTACCGTGGTAACTTTCACTAAGTTACGTTACCTCATGGTAAGTGCGCAATCCAAAATAGTAAAACTTCTAAAGGCTACTAAGACTTAAGAATAGCACACACATTACTTGTTCTACTTTACTAAAGTAAGAGATTCTCCTACTTTAGCTTTTATAAAGTGTTAACTTTCCACGGTATCCAGTCGAAAGACGACAACACACTAATACGTCTTTTGAGGAGCATCTTTAGATCTTTGTGCATGACTTTTCATCATGCATCCAATCAGCGATGGTCAACAAAGTTACATACTTTTGGAAAGCATATTTAGAGCTCTGCACTTGTCCTATAGTGCCATAGTGGAACCTCTAATAGTTTCCTCAACTTAGTTATAACTATCTCAGCTAGTTATGACTACTTTTGATCACTTTAAATTTAGATCTTCAAACTAGAGTAACCTTTAAGATAGTCATACCTAATGAAATGTATATAAGCATACACACAAATAATGGGATACTTGTGGTGTGACAGGTCTGTTTTTATCTTTTGTTAAACTCTAAATTTAGAAAATAGAGGTCTAAAGGGGATTTCGAGCAATTGGTAAGGGCACTGCGAAATCTGAGAGCACAGGGAGATAGAGCTCGTCGAGCCAAGCACTGTCAGCGAAAAGTTTGATCGATTTGGAGCAAAACAAGGAGTTATGGCTGATTGAAGTTCGATTTGTGTCAAAATTGAAGCACTTCTGTTCAATTTGGGGTTTTGAGTGTCATTTGCAGTAGAATCGAGGAAATCGCTTCAAAACTTCGTGGATGTGTTCACTGTCAGCAGGGCTACGACTGTCTCCAAATTTTCATGTCAATTGAGTCAGTGAGTAATTCAGGGCGACCGCTGAAGTAGAGGGGGTCCAAAAAGCTCTCAATCTGGAGCAGCAACTTCAGAGAGCGAGATCTGGAGTTCTGTGTGGAATCAGGAGGCCCAACTTCACAGGAGTGTTCAGCAAGCTGTGTACTGCAAATCCTGTAAGAAACTTTGAAATTGATCGAGCCAATCCCCTGTTCTAGGTCGAAATAGCTGTCTGGGTACCAGAAACTGCCGTAATTTCTCTACTCAAAAAGTTTCTGTTCATATCTTAGTGCTCTGAATTGATCTGAAGCTGAAATTTAGTATGTGTATCCAGTAGAACCTCATTTACATGTAGGAGGAGTTCTGAGGTCTGAACCTTCACATATTTCTCAATCCTGAGTGTCAAAGTTCGCCATCTGATCTTATCATTGCTGATTAAGCCTGAACTTTGCTTCCTGAACATATCAGAAGAGCCTAGAGACTTATATGAGTGTTTTTCAGTATCACCTTGAGACCTGAAGCCTATCCTTCGAGTAAACCAGCCACAGCCAGGAGCCCAACGTTTCCTTGTGTAGATTGAACACAACCTTCAAGCTCATATCACAGCCAGAAGGTTCGCCCTTCCCAGGAAGACTCTCAACCCGACAACGCCGGAAAGACGTAAGTCACCGACTAGTTCTTGTCCAAATTTGTGGTGTACTAATTGTGGGAAGCCAGGACATGCCAACAAGGAATGTTTTAACAGTAAACCATCTTACAATACACATTCAGTGGAATGGGCGCCAGTATATGAGCCCAATTACTTTGTGGAATGTGAAGACGGGGTCTATGGAGTACAAACCCAAGAGGGTGCTGTGGTGCCCACTCAACCCCAACAGTTTACTCCTATTCCTCCGGTACACATTCAACGTTTTGTACCTCGACAAATGGCAACCAACGTTACCCAACGAAAGTTTGCCCCTGGAGGTTACCAACCACCACCATCTCTTGGTACATCATGTTTTAATTGTGGCGCTAATGGTCATTGGGCTCCTTCTTGTCCTCATCCAAAGAAACAGGTAGGATATATGCCACTCTGTGGGAAGTGTGGTAAACCCGGTCATGGAGCCACAGATTGTACGAATGAACCAGTTCAAGACCGGAGTGCGATTTCAACCACCTCCCAATCAACAACGACCAGATGCAGGAGTAAACATGGTCGAATTGGTAGAAGATCTGAAAATTTGCACTCTTTCGAAGGACGATGGATATGGTTGGCTAGAAGACAAGGAGATTCTGGTAAACAAAGTGGAGACTCGAAGTGGGAAGAAACTACTTCGAAAGGGAGAGACTTTAGCAGAAGCTGCAGCTCAGGAGGCGAAGGACCTTAAAAAGACTGAGCGGAAGCAACTGAAGAAAGAGAAGAAAGCGCACAAAACTTTGAAAGAACAAGTGCGCGAAGTTGTAGAGAAACAGACGATATCGGCACAGACAAATGATCGTAAAGAAGAGCAGAAGAAGACCTCAGGGATGCTACATGCGGACATCTCAGAAGAAGTGAGAGCATTACTCATGTAAAGCCCACTTTTACATTTTTTGATAGAAGAAGATCGAAATATAGAAGTTTGTAGAAGAAATAATGAAGTTAGAAGAAGAATAGCTTGGTTTTAATGAAGAAGAGTCTTCGGAAGAAGAGAATAACCTTCGACAAAGAGTCTTCGGAAGAAGTCCTTTACAGGAAAGATCTGAGAGACTTCGAGAATATATATCGTCAGTACACTCTCTTCACGAATAGTCCGAGTGAAGACGAACTACCTACCTAGAAAGGGACAGGAACGATAAGCGGCGGGGGCGAAGACAACATTGCGCATGCCCTTGTCAGGTCAGAGGACAAGCAATCAGAGGCGACTTCGGCACATGCGAGAGTTTGAACCGAACTATATCTAGGAAAATTGGCTCATTTCTCAAATTCACTCTTACCGCTCAGCCTACTCTCCAATTGCGGACGATCAGTGTAGACGAAGATAGAGAATTTGGGCGAAGGGTATCAATTAAGGCGAAGGTCAACTTGAGCGAAGACTAGCAATTTAAACGAGGTTTACCTCAGTCAGCCTAGCACCCTTCGTCTGACCACGATGTCTATCACGACAAAGTTACCGAGGATTAGAGCCTTTGAGTTAGACCAAGAGGAGTTAGTGCGCCTTCGGCCGAAGCTGAAGGAGTTAGGTCTCAGCTTCCTAACCTTGGGAGGCTGGACTAAGGTGTCTGGCAAATTCATTAGCCAGATTCGGATGTGCGAAGACCACACAGGCGAAGAACCGTATGCACGACCTGGCAACTGGACCGTCGAGAACTGAGAGAAGGTTCTGCTGGACGAAGCTGAGACGAATGGTGACATGCTCTTCAACAATGCGTCAATGAAGAGTCTGGTCAAGGAGGACCAGAACTACGGAGAGCTCTTCGAGCATCCGATGCACCCAACGAATGGGTACAAGTTGTCCGAGTACCGAGATCCCATGAAGAGAAAGATTGCGGAGGTCATCATGCTGATTCTGAGCCCCCGAAGAACAACTTACCTGACCACTTGGAAGGTTTGCTTCTTCGAACACCTCTTCGCCGAAAGACGAGCTTACTGGGCGAAGATATTTCACGATGAAGTCCAGCGCATGTGGAAGAAGCAGGACTATGTGTACATGGGAGGTTTTGTGAGTATCTTCTACTTTGGCATGGGGTGGTTGTCTGAGTTCGAAGCTAAGCGGTTACGCTTCGGCGAAGATGAAGAGCAGGATTTTTCATCACCTGTTCGAGAAGTCGAAGAAGCACCTGCCGAAGGTGTTCAGCAACTGGATCTTCGCCCAAGGGACAAGCCGAAGATACTCAAGAGGCGCAGCAGGCAGCGACTGTTCAGCCAACAGTCGATGAAGAAGAACGAAGGCGTAGCAAGAGGAAGAAGCCTCTTCCGACTTTGCCTATGGAGAAACCGAAGGCTCGAAAGAAGGTGAAGAGCACGAAGAGGGAGACAGTGGACCTGAGCAGCTTAGGAGCGAAGATAGAAGGAGAAGCTGTCTGTGGCGAAGGTACTTCGGGAGGAACAACCTTAGGTAATGTTGATCTCTTCAGGAAGGCAATGAACTATGGCAAAGAGGTAGTTGTCTCGATCCTCCGACTTCTTGAAGACAACAAGGAGGATTACGAGAAGGAAGTTCAGCGGAAGGTGACATTCCCGGAGATGCTAGCGGAGTTGCACTTCAGTCGGGGAACTTGGCAGCAGGAGAAGAACAATCTTCGTGAAGAGGCCCGGAACGCGACGAGTTGAGGTTGGAGTCGGAGAAGGAGCTTGAAGATCTTCGGCGCCAATGCGAAGAAGCAAAGACTGCCTTGGAGGGTAAAGATGAAGAATTGAAGGTGTCGACGAAGAGCTTCGCCGACCGCATTAAGGAGTTGTCTGTCTAGGTAGCTGAATTGCAGCGAAGTCGAGGTGAGTTCCAGACTACAGTCGCAGAGCTCACTAAGGAGAATGAAGACTTGAAGACGAAGGTGGCGGATTCCGAAGACCTTCGGAAGAAGTTGATGCCGGTTCTCTCCGTGTACGTGACTTCGGGGCTGGATGTGGACGAGCTTGGTCTTCTTCGGGCGTTGAAGTCGGAGGTGGTACAACCAGAGGCTAACCCCGACGGTGTGAAAGCACGCCTTTCTAGACTTAGACAGAAAGTAGATAGGGAGATAGGCGAGATGCGAGCGAACGTGGAAGTTCAGTTAGAGGAGTTCAGGGCACAGTTAGGCTTAGGAGTGTAGAGAAGCGAAGATGAAGATGATCGTAAGGTAGTGAAGGTCTTCCGTCTTCGTAGGAAATTAGACAGTTAGTGCAATTAGAAAACAGTTAGGTTAGGACGAAGTAGTATATAAGCAGCGCGATCCATAGCCCTCGTGCCTTTTCCATGTTTTCAGTTCTTTATTAATTTATTTCTATTTTCCAAAAGTGCGGAGCGATGTTGTGAATGCTTTGGACGAAGATATTTTCCTCTGAATATTCGGTGTTTACTATCGCAGGTGTAATTTTCTGACTGACGAAGATCTTCGCCGTTAGACTTGAAAGAAGAGACTGCGGTGTAGGAACTTTGAAGAGCCTTCGGCCGAAGTTGAACTGTAATCTTCGTGAAGAGCTTTATGAACGAAGATCTGAGAACAAATCAGTTACTGTGATGTGGAAGAGATAAGTTAAATTGTAAGGAGAGTTTGGAATATGGTGGCTTCACCTTGGAACCTTGATGTGAAATCTGTATTCTTCTGTCTTTTCAGAAGAAGACTAGTAACATTTCAGTAGTATTTTACCTTATTCATTTATTCATATCTGTCTTCTCGAATCTTTTGTTTGTATTGTTGGAAGGGTCCCTGATCAAAGAACTATTTCATTGTTGTTTGTATTCGATTCATCAGGTTTATGCTTGGGTTTGGTTTCTTATCAGACTAAAACTCTCATCCGGATATTATTCCATTCCGTGAGAATAACAGAAAACTATCTGAATTATCATTGTGACGTTGTAGTACTGTGTTTTGTGTAATTGTTAATTGTATCTTCGTGAGAACGATCCTTTATTTACTATATCCGATACTTTGTGTTTCTCTGGATTGTTACATATAGAAACATTAAAACTTTTGGCGCCGCTGCCGGGGATACAGATTTAACTTTTACTTTGAATCCAGTAAGTTGTAACCGTCGACATATATGTCGGGGGGAGCATGAGCGCCTTCTGAAGAAGATCAGAAGACGGGAAGGACCAGGCGAGCGCTGAAAAGAAGATTGGTCCGTGAACAATTGTTGGAAGAAGTCCAACGCCAGAAGGAGGCAACGAGAGAGCGAAGATGTCAAGCGATTCAGAAGTGGCAAGAAGTGAAAAATCTCTCTGAAGGGACTTCATCTTCGCTTGAAAGGAGTTCAGTACCTATTTCACCACGAACGCGTTACGAGAAAGACGAGCGCACATACTGGAAGAAGAAGGGGGATATCGAATCTCCATACTCGAGCATACGGAGTGGAGAGAGTTCACCTAAAGACGCATCATGGATACCATTTCCTTCAAGGGCCAGAAATTTACATGAATCTCTGTTTGAATCAACGAGAAAAGAAGAGGGTATTCAAGCTAAAGAAGAGGAGACAGATAGAGAAGAATCACCTTCACTTCGAAGAGTGGAGTTGTTTCAATCTTCATCTTCGTCTTCATCTTCAGGTTCAGCACAGTCAGAATCCAACATTTTGACAACTCTTGCGGAAGATCCAAATCCGAAAGCGGAAGCGGCCTTGGAGCTGATCGTCAGACATGGGCCAGAGATCACAAGCTTTGTAGAACTCTTGAAGAAACAAAGAGGACAAGAATTAATTCGAGAACTATTACCATTGGGATCACCTGCCCTTCGAATCCCAAA
This sequence comes from Asterella californica, assembly GCA_036924285.1. NCBI lineage: Eukaryota > Viridiplantae > Streptophyta > Marchantiopsida > Marchantiales > Aytoniaceae > Asterella > Asterella californica. The sequence continues at coordinate 46,233,809 of JAYKYS010000003.1, read as the reverse complement.
TCTTAGACCTCAGGGTACTCCAGGAGTATCGCTCTTTAAGCTACGAAGTCAAGAGGCCTCTACTTCGTCTTCACCCAAGAATGAACGTGAAATAGAACGAAGAAATATTCACTCAGTTGAAGACACTTTGGCCGAAGTAACTTTGCCCGAAGTCAACCTCCCGAATATCCAAGTGGGAACAGCCGTTGTGAATGCTCTTGCCAAGCTGACTCTTCGACCATTAAGCAATTTGTCGAGTGCAGGATCATTGAGGATTTCAAATTTGACGGTACCTACAAAACAGAGTCAAGGACAGCAATCAGTGCTTCCATCTTCTACACCACCGCTTACAATGACAGGAGTACCACTTCCGTCAAGGGCACCACCTTTCACTCGCCAGAATTATCCAAAATTTGGTGGGGAAGATTCCGACAGTGATGGAGATGGAGAGAATGCCGACTCCTTTGTCAAACAATTTGAAGCGGTATCTCATGCGAACAAAGAAGACAATGACCCTGATCGCACGAGATTTTTTCCCAGCTTGTTGAAACACGCAGCCAGAAAATGATATAGTCATGCCAATCTAACTCCCGCAATCATATCTACTTGGGATTTAATGAAAAACGAATTCCTAAGAGATTCCGGGAACTGAATTATAACAGGCATGTGTTACATAAAGTAAATAGCGTTAAACGTAAGAAGAAAGAGTCCTTGAAAAGCTACGTCCAAAGATTTTACGGAATTTTGGATAGATTACCTGCCAATGGGACACACCCAGCCTACACGCCGGCACAGGCAGTAGAATGGTTTGTAAAAGGGTTGCCTTCAAAGCAACAAACGTGGGTTAGACGTTTTGATACGTCAACCTTGGAGCGAGCCATTGATTCTGCTGAGAATTACGAATCCTCCAACATCCTTAGTAGAGACCATGAAAAGACCTCAGAGTCGAGAAAGAAGAAGAATTTCAGGAAGTCCAAGAACAGGCACGAAGAAGAGAAGAAGAAGAAGAAGAAGAAGAAGAAGTTAAAACGTAAACATAGAAAATATTCATCTTCGGAAGAATCTTCAGAAGAGTTTTCGAATGAAAGCTCAACATCGGAAGACGAAGATTCCTCATCTTCGGACGAAGAGGAAAAGCATAAGAAGCGGAAAAGAATGACGAAGTCCAGACTTCCGATGGTGAGGAGGACACAGTCATCTAAGGACACTGCACTTGATGATCTTCTCAAGAAGTTCGAAGACCTCAAGGTGCAATTGGTCAAAACGCTCGAGAGGCAAAAATCGCCAACTACTTCACGTCCAAATTTGTGATGTACTAACTGTGGTAAACCTGGACATGCCAATACGGAATGTTTTAACAGTAAATCATCATATAACACTCATCTATATGGGTGTGGGCGTCATTATACGAGCCCAATTACTTTGTAGAGTGTGAAGATGGGGTCTATGGAGTACAAGCTCAAGATGGAGCTATGATACCCACTCAGCCTCAGCAATTCACGCCCATTCCTCCGGTACATATCCAACGCTTTGTACCTAGACAAATGGCAACTAACGTTACCCAACGAAAGTTTGCCCCTGCAGGTTACCAGGAAAGACCACCATCTCTTGGTACATCATGTTTTAATTGTGGCGCCAATGGTCATTGGGCTCCTTCTTGTCCTCATCCAAAGAAACAGGTGGGATATATGTCACTATGTGGGAAGTGTGGTAAGCTCGGTCATGGAGCTACGGACTGTACGAATGAACCAGTTCAGAAGACCGGAGTCCGATTTCAACCGCCACCCAACCAACAATGATCAGATGCAGGAGTAAACATGGTCGAATTGGTCGATGATCTGAAAGCTTGTACTCTGTCAAAAGAAGATGGATATGGTTGGCCAGAAGACAAGGAAATTCTGGTAAATAAAGTGGAGACTCGAAGTGAGAAGAGACTACTTCGAAAGGGAGAGACTTTAGCAGAAGCTGCAGCTCAGGAGACGAAGGACCTTAAAAAGACTGAGCGGAAGCAACAGAAGAAAGAGAAGAAAGCGCACAAAACTTTGAAAGAACAAGTGCGCGAAGTTGTAGAGAAACAGACGATATCGGCACGGGCAGATGATCGTCAAGAAGAGCAGAGAAAGAAGAAGACCCCAGGAACATTACCTGCGGACATCTCCGAAGAAGTAAGGGCGCTACTCAATAGAGAACTGAATACGCAAGCCAAAGAAACAAAATCTAGCAGAGAAGGGTCTGGGAAGATTCAAGCCGAAGTTTCTTCGCCCGAAGTTGAGTGACCATCCGAATTGCGGGAGCTGGTGGTAGACCAATCTAAGAAGACTGTTCCAGTGGTGAGCCCTCATTACAACGTAGTAGAAGACTTGCTGAACCAACAAGCTAACATAACCATCAAGCAGTTAGTCGAAGACAATAGGCTATATAGGAAACTGTTATTGGCAGCCTTGAGAAAACCAGCGAAGGCTAAATCGAAGAATCTGCCTTCATTGTTTCAAGTCGGATTGGAGGACTTAGGATCCCTAGAAGTAGACATCGAGATAGATGGATGTCTAATAAAGCATGTGCCTATAGACTCCGGTTCTAGTGTGAACATTATTACAGAAGAGACAGCGCATGGTTTGGGTTACCATAAGTTCGAATCAACACCAAGAGTGTTGAGGATGGCGGATCAGAGCAGAAGAAGACCCTTGGGAGTACTGCGAGATATCCCTACAACCATTGGAGGGATAATCTTCAAACTTACCTATATTGTACTAAGACCCTTGGTTAAGTCTGGCTATGGAGTGCTCATAGGTCGACCTTGGCTGTATGGTGCTAAGGTGATTACTGATTGGTATAAACAGAAGTTGTCCTTTAATGATCCTATGAAACCAACAGATAAGAGTGTTTCTGTAAGTTGGAAGAAGATGTCACACCAAGACGAGACATCTTCAACAGATTCAGGATACACTTCGGAAGAAGACTCTTCGTCTTCAAGCAATAGTTCAGAGAATGAAAGATCAGGACCCTACAAAGTTGTGAACTATCTACAATGCTATGAGATAGAAGAGGAAGAAGAGTACGAAGGACCTGAGGAAGAATAGCAATGACAGTTGGGACAGGGAAGTTCAGAGGTAAGCCACACAGAAGGAATGGTACTGAAGTCAGCAACGGTGGATTTAGTCCTCGAAGAAGGGAAGATCTTGAAGATCACAGCAAAGTTACAGGGAGCCAAATTGGAAGTGTACCATGACATGTTAACTTACTACCAGGATGTCTTCGTCTGGAAGATAGAAGACATGAAGGGTATTCCTGCGAAGTGAGGTCAACATCGAATTGACCTACTGGAAAACTCTGTATCTGTAAGGCAAAGACAGTATAGACTGAACCCAAAGTACTCTCTTTTAGTCAAGGATGAAATTGACAAGTACTTGAGTGCGGGCATTATCTTTCCTGTCCTTAGCAGTGAATGGGCATCACCTATAGTGATAGTACATAAGAAGAAAACTGGTAAAATAAGAGTATGTCAAGATTTTCGAAAACTGAATGCAGCAACTAGAAAAGACCATCATCCTTTACCTTTTACAGATTCTATTCTGGATAGGGTAGCTGGTCACGAGTGCTATAGTTTACTCGGCGGATTTTCAGGATACAATCAGGTATCCATCAGAGAAGAAGATAAAGACAAGACTACTTTTACCACTGACTGGGGTACTTTTGCTTATCATAAGATGCCCTTTGGTTTATGTAATGCTCCTGCCACATTCCAAAGAATGATGACAAACATTTTCCAGGAGTATCTTAGGAAGTTCTTAGAGATTTTTATAGATGATTTTTGCGTTTTTGGTCCAAGGGAAGAACACATAAATTCCTTGGCAGTAGTTTTTCAGCATTGTAGAGATGCTCAGTTGGCATTGCATCCAGAAAAGTGTTTCTTCGCCATGTCAGAAGGCCTTTTATTAAGACATAGAGTCTCGCAGCGAGGCATTGAAGTAGATGTAGACAAAGTTCAAGTTATAGTAGCTTTGGAACCTCCCTCAAATGTTAGCGAGTTGCGGGGATTTTTAGGACATGTGGGTTACTATCGGAGGTTTATCAAAAATTATGCGACCCTGGCAGCACCACTAACCGAATTGTTGAAGAAGACTACTGAGAACCTCTGGCAGGAACAGAGACAAAAAGCATTTGAAACGCTGAAGACGAAGTTGATTGAAGCTCCAGTCATGAAGGCACCAGAGTGGAATCTGCCTTTTCAAGTGTATGTGGATACTTCAGCATTCGCTATTGGAGTGGTGTTGAGTCAGAAAGACAGCGAAAAGAGGGACCATCCGATTTATTATGCGAGTAGACAACTATCCGCTGCAGAGAAGAACTACTCCACTACAGAGCGGGAAGCACTAGGGATGGTGTATTCTGTCAGAAAATTTCGACACTACTTGTTGGGATGCGAGTTTGTTTTCTATGTGGATCAATATGCTTTAAAACATCTGGTGCAAAAATCTGATCTATCGAGAAGAATAGCGAGATGGATGTTGTTATTGCAGGAGTTCAAATTCACAGTTCAAACCAGATCAGGAAAGCATCATGAAATTGCAGACTACTTGTCTCGATTGAGGACGGGAGAGCGTCAAGATAATGTAACAGACGACTTCCCAGATGAAGAACTTTTCCAGCTCACAATTACTCCCACAAGTAGGTACCATGAGATATACAGATATTTGTATACGTTGCAGTGTCATGAAGGACTGGATGTGGAACAGCGTACGGTGTTCATACACAAGGTTGGACCGTACGAGCTGAAGAGCGGTATTCTGTTCAAAAGAGGGACCGATGATGAACTACGAAGATGTCTAGAAGAAGAAGAAGTAGGAAGAGTGGTGGATGCCATGCATTCCGAATCTGCAGGAGAACATTATGCCCTTCGCAACACAGTGAAGAAGATTTTGAATGCAGGATACTGGTGGCCTACCATGTACAAGGATGTCCATGCGATCATTAAGAGATGTGACAGTTGCCAACGTGTGGGTAAGCCTACTCGAACTACTCAGTGGCCGCTTCATCCTATCTTATCTCTTGCACCATTCGAGAAGTGGGGAATTGACTTTGTGGGACCTATTCAGTCAGCAACGAAGAAGACACGCAGAAGATACATCTTGGTGGCTACAGATTATGCAACCAAGTGGGTGGAAGCTGAAGCAACGAAGAAAGATGATGCGATAATAGTGGCATCATTTTTACACAAGAATATCATCACCAGGTTTGGATGTCCATTGGAATTGGTGAGTGATAGGGGCACAAATTTTTTGAACAATACCATAGAGGCACTGACAGAATACTTTCAGATGAAGCATCGGAAGACTACTCCGTATAATCCTAAGGCGAATGTACTTACTGAGAAAAGTAATGGATTACTGTGTAAAATTCTGAACAAGGTGGGAACTGCTTATGATTGGGACACCAAGCTGGATGCTACGCTTTGGGCGTTCAGAAATACAGAGAAGATAACCACACGACAGACGCTGTTCTTTTTAGCGTATGGAATGCATCCCATTATGCCGATTGAGTTCGAAACCCCTACTTACAGGATTCTGTCACAGGATAGACTGTCTGCAGAAGATAGTCAGCTCATCAGATTGCAAAGTTTGATGGCACTAGAAGAAAATCTCGAGGCATCTCTGGAGTTAACTAAGGACATACAAGAGAAGCGGAAGGAAGTATATGATAAGAGGTTAAGAAAAGTAGAAGTGAACGATGGAGACTTGGTCTTGCTATATGATAGCAGACATATTAAGTTTCCAAGGAAGTTACAGCTACGATGGATGGTACCATACATAGTCGCACAATGTTATGGTAATGGTTCAGTCCAACTTAAAGACCTGGAAGGAAATCTCTTCGCTACTCGAGTAAACAGGGGAAGAATCAAGCCATACTACTCTTGATGTGTTCGCGGGGTCGCTCACATCTAGGAGGAGAAATATGTAAAGCCCACTTTTTCATTTTTTGATAGAAGAAGATCGAAATATAGAAGTTTGTAGAAGAAATAATGAAGTTAGAAGAAGAATAGCTTGGTTTTAATGAAGAAGAGATTTCTGAAGAAGAGTCTTCGGAAGAAGAGAATAACCTTCGACGAAGAGTCTTCGGAAGAAGTCATTTACAGGAAAGATCGAGAGACTTTGAGAATGTATATCGTCAGTACACTCTCTTCACGAATAGTCCGAGTGAAGACGAACTACCTACCCAGAAAGAGACAGGAACGATAAGCGGCGGGGCCGAAGACAACATTGCGCATGCCCTTGTCAGGTCAGAGGACAAGCAATCAGAGGCGACTTCGGCACGTGCGAGAGTTTGAACCGAACTATATACTAGGAAAATCGACTCATTTCTCAAATTCACTCTTAGTGCTCAGCCTACTCTCCAATTGCGGACGATCAGTGTAGACAAAGATAGAAAATTTGGACGAAGGCAATCGGTTTAGGCGAAGGCCAACTTGAGCGAAGACTAGCAGATTAGACGAAGTTTCCCCACAGCCTGTTTAGCAACCTTCACCCGTTTACAATGTCGATTACGACGAAGTTACCGAGGATTCGAGCCTTTGAGTTAGACCAAGAGGAGTTAGTGCGCCTTCGGCCGAAGCTGAAGAGTTAGGTCTCAGTTTCCTAACCCTGGGAGGCTGGACTAAGGTGTCTGGCAAATTCATTAGCCAGATTCAGATGTGCGAAGACCACGCAGGCGAAGAACCGTATGCGCGACCTGGCAACTAGATCGTCGAGAACTGGGAGAAGGTTCTGCTGGACGAAGCTGAGACGAATGGTGACATGCTCTTCGACAATGCGTCAATGAAGAGTCTGGTCAAGGAGGACCAGAACTACGGAGAGCTCTTCGAGCATCCGATGCACCCAACGAATGGGTACAAGTTGTCCGAGTACCGAGATCCTGTGAAGAGGAAGATTGCGGAGGTCATCATGCTGATTCTGAGCCCCCGAAGAACAACTTACCTGACCACTTGGAAGGTATGCTTCTTCGAACACCTCTTCGCCAGAAGACGAGCTTACTGGGTGAAGATATTTCACGATGAAGTCCAGCGCCTGTGGAAGAAGCAGGACTATGTGTACATGGGAGGTTTTGTGAGTATCTTCTACTTTGGCATGGGGTGGTTGTCTGAGTCCGAAGCTAAGCGGTTAGGCTTCAGCGAAGATGAAGAGCAGGATTTTCCATCACTTGTTCGAGAAGTCGAAGAAGCACCTGCCGAAGGTGTTCAGCAACTGGGATCTTCGTCCAAGGGACAAGCCGAAGATACTCAAGAGGCGCAGCAGGCAGCGACTGTTCAGCCAACAATCGATGAAGAAGAACGAAGGCGTAGCAAGAGGAAGAAGCCTCTTCTGACTTCGTCTATGGAGAAACCGAAGGCTCGAAAGAAGGTGAAGAGCACGAAGAGGGAGACAGTGGACCTGAGCAGCTGAGGAGCGAAGATAGAAGGAGAAGCTGTCTGTGGCGAAGGTACTTCGGGAGGAACAACCTTAGGTAATGTTGATCTCTTCAAGAAGACAATGAACTATGGCGAAGAGGTAGTTGTCCCGATCCTCCGACTTCTTGAAGACAACAAGGAGGATTACGAGAAGGAAGTTCAGCGGAAGGTGACATTCCCGGAGATGCTAGCGGAGTTGCACTTCAGTCGGGGAACTTGGCAGCAGGAGAAGAACAATCTTCGTGAAGAGGCCCGGAACGCGACGAGTTGAGGTTGGAGTCGGAGAAGGAGCTTGAAGATCTTCGGCGCCAATGCGAAGAAGCAAAGACTGCCTTGGAGGGTAAAGATGAAGAATTGAAGGTGTCGATGAAGAGCTTCGCCGACCGCGTTAAGGAGTTGTCTGCCCATGTAGCTGAATTGTAGCGAAGTCGAGGTGAGTTCCAGACTACAGTCGCAGAGCTCACTAAGGAGAATGAAGACTTGAAGACGAAGGTGGCGGACTCCGAAGACCTTCAGAAGAAGTTGATGCCGGTTCTCTCGGCGTACGTGACTTCGGAGCTGGATGTGGACGAGCTTGGTCTTCTTCGGGCGTTGAAGGTGGAGGTGGTACAAGCAGAGACTTACCCCGACGGTGTGAAAGCGCGCCTTTCTAGACTTAGACAGAAAGTAGATAGGGAGATAGGCGAGATGCGAGCGAACGTGGAAGTTCAGTTAGAGGAGTTCAGGGCACAGTTAGGCTTAAGAGTGTAGAGAAGCGAAGATGAAGATGATCGTAGGGTAGTGAAGGTCTTCCGTCTTCGTAGGAAGTTAGACAGTTAGTGCAATTAGAAAACAGTTAGGTTAGGACGAAATAGTATATAAGCAGCGCGATCCACAGCCCTCGTGCCTTTTCCATGTTTTCAGTTCTTTATTAATTTATTTCTATTTTCCAAAAGTGCGGAGCGATGTTGTGAATGCTTTGGACGAAGATATATTCCTCCGAATATTCGGTGTTTACTGTCGCAGGTGTGATTTTCTGATTGACGAAGATCTTCGCCGTTAGACTTGAAAGAAGAGATTTCGGTGTAGGAACTTTGAAGAGCCTTCGGCCGAAGTTGAACTGTAATCTTCGTGAAGAGCTTTATGAACGAAGATCTGAGAACAAATCAGTTACTGTGAAGTGGAAGAGATAAGTTAAATTGTAAGGAGAGTTTGGAATATGATGGCTTCACCTTAAGTTTGGCTTCTTCAAATAAGTGGGATCCTTAAGTGTGAGGATTTAGTTGGAAGAATACTCCTTAGGAAGAGTAGGGACTTATTCTTGGAACCTTGATGTGAAATTTGTATTCTTCTGTCTTTTCAGAAGAAGACTAGTAACATTTCAGTAGTATTTTACCTTATTCATTTATTCACATCTGTCTTCTCGAATCTTTTGTTTGTATTGTTGGAAGGGTCTCTGATCAAAGAACTATTTCATTGTTGTTTGTATTCGATTCATCAGGTTTATGCTTGGGTTTGGTTTCTTATCAGACTTAAACTCTCATCCGGATATTATTCCATTCCGTGAGAATAACAGAAAACTATCTGAATTATCATTGTGACGTTGTAGTACTGTGTTTTGTGTAATTGTTAACTGTATCTTCGTGAGAACGATCCTTTATTTACTATTTCTGATGCTTTGTGTTTCTCTGGGTTGTTACAACTCAATAGAGAACTAAGTATGCAAGCCAAGAAGGTAGAACCTAGCGGAGAAGGGTCGGGGAAGATTCGAGCCGAAGTCTCTTCGCCAGAAGTTGATCGACCATCCGAATTGCGGAAGCCGGTGGCAGACCAACCTAAGAGGACTTTTCCAGTGGTGAGCCCTCATTACAACGTGGTAGAAGATTTGCTGAACCAACAAGCTAACATAACTGTCAAGCAGTTGGTCGAAGACAATAAGCTATACAGGAAGTTGTTACTGGCAGCTTCGAGAAAACCAGCGAAGGCTAAATCGAAGAATCTGCCTTCATTGTTTCAAGTTGGATTGGAGGACTTAGGATCCCCAGAAGTAGACATCGAGATAGATGGATGTCTAATAAAGCATGTGCCTATAGACTCCGGTTCTAATGTGAACATTATTACAGAAGAGACAGCGCATGGTTTGGGTTACCATAAGTTCGAGTCAACACCAAGAGTGTTGAGGATGGCGGATCAGAGCAGAAGAAGACCCTTGGGAGTACTGCGAGATATCCCTACAACCATTGGAGGGATAATCTTCAAACTTACCTATATTGTACTAAGACCCTTGGTTAAGTCTGGCTATGGAGTGCTCATAAATCGACCTTGGATGTATGGTGCTAAAGTGATTACTGATTGGTATAAACAGAAGTTGTCCTTTAATGATCCTATGAAACCAACAGATAAGAGTGTTTCTGTAAGTTGGAAAAAGATGTCACACCAAGGCGAGACATCTTCAACAGATTCAGGATACACTTCGGAAGAAGACTCTTCGTCTTCAAGCAATAGTTCGGAGAATGAAAGATCAGGACCCTACATAGTTGTGAACTATTTACAATGCTATGAGATAGAAGAGGAGGAAAAGTGCGAAGGACCTGAGGAAGAATAGCAATCACAGTTGGGACAGGGAAGTTCAGAGTTAAGCCACACAGAAGGAATGGTACTGAAGTCAGCAACGGTGGACTTAGTCCTCGAAGAAGAGAAGGTCTTGAAGATCACAGCAAAGTTACAGGGGGCCGAATTGGAAGTGTACCATGACATGTTAACTTACTACCAGGATGTCTTCGCCTGGAAGATAGAAGACATGAAGGGTATTCCTGCGAAGTGGGGTCAACATCGAATTGACTTATTGGAAAACTCTGTACCTATGAGACAAAGATAGTATAGACTAAACCCAAAGTACTCTCTTTTAGTCAAGGATGAAATTGACAAGTACTTGAGTGCGGGCATTATCTTTCCTGTCCTTAGCAGTGAATGGGTATCACCTATAGTGATAGTACCTAAGAAGAAAACTGGTAAAATAAGAGTATGTCAAGATTTTCGAAAACTGAATGCAACAACTAGGAAAGACCACCATCCCTTACCTTTTACAGATTCTATTCTGGATAGGGTAGCTGGTCACGAGTGCTATAGTTTTCTCGATGGATTTTCAGGATACAATCAGGTATCCATCAGAGAAGAAGATAAAGACAAGACTACTTTTACCACTGACTGGGGTACTTTTGCTTATCATAAGATGCCCTTTGGTTTATGTAATGCTCCTTCCACATTCCAAAGAATGATGACAAACATTTTCCAGGAGTATCTTAGGAAGTTCTTAGAGATTTTTATAGATGATTTTTGCGTTTTTGGTCCAAGGGAAGAACATATAAATTCCTTGGCTATAGTTTTTCAGCGTTGTAGAGATGCTCAGTTAGCGCTTCACCCAGATAAATGTTTTTTCGCAATGTCAGAAGGCCTTTTATTAGGACATAGAGTCTCGCAGCGAGGTATTGAAGTAGATGTAGACAAAGTTCAAGTTATAGTAGCTTTGGATCCTCCGTCAAATGTTAGCGAGTTGCGAGGATTTTTAGGACATGTGGGTTACTATCGGAGGTTTATCAAAAACTATGCAACCCTGGTAGCACCACCAACCGAATTGTTGAAGAAGACTACTGAGTACATCTGGCAAGAACAGAGATAGAAGGCTTTTGAGACGCTGAAGACGAAGTTGATTGAAGCCCCAATCATGAAGGCACCAGATTGGAATCTACCCTTTCAAGTATATGTGGATACTTCAGCATTCGCTATTGGAGTGGTGTTGAGTCAGAAAGACAGCGAAAAGAGAGACCACCCGATTTACTATGCTAGTAGACAGTTATCTGCCGCAGAGAAGAATTATTCCACTACAGAGCGGGAAGCACTAGGGATGGTGTATTCTGTCAAAAAGTTTCGACACTACTTGTTGGGATGCGAGTTTGTATTCTACGTGGATCACTATGCTTTAAAACATCTAGTGCAAAAATCTGATTTGTCAAGAAGAATAGCAGGATGGATGTTGTTATTGCAGGAGTTCAAATTCACAGTCCAAACTCGAGCGGGTAAACATCATGAGAATGCAGACTACTTGTCTCGGTTGAGGACAGGAGAACGTCAAGACAATGTAGCCGATGACTTCCCAGATGAAGAACTTTTCCAGCTTACGATAACCTCCACAAGTAGGTACCATGAGATATATAGATATCTGTATACGTTGCAGTGTCCTGAAGGAATGGATGTGGAACAGCGTACGGTGTTCATACACAAGGTTGGACTGTACGAGCTGAAGAGCGGTATTCTGTTCAAAAGAGGGACCGATGATGAACTACGAAGATCTCTGGAAGAAGAAGTAGGAAGAGTGGTGGATGCCATGCATTCGGAACCAGCAGGAGGACACTACACTCTTCGCAACACAGTGAAGAAGATCTTGGTTGCAGGATACTGGTGGCCTACCATGTACAAGGATGTACACGCGATCATTAAGAGATGTGACAGTTGTCAGCGTGTGGGTAAGCCTACTCGAACTACTCAGTGACCACTTCATCTTATCTTATCTCTTGCACCATTCGAGAAATGGAGAATTGACTTTGTGGGACCTATTTAGCCAGCAACGAAGAAGACACGCAGAAGATACATCTTGGATGCTACAGATTATGCAACCAAGTGGGTGGAAGCTGAAGCAACAAAGAAAGATGATGCGATAACAGTGCCAGCGTTTCTACACAAGAATATCATCACCAGGTTTGGATGTCCATTGGAACTGGTGAGTGATAGGGGCACACATTTTTTGAACAATATCATAGAGGCACTGACAGAATACTTTCAGATGAAGCATCAGAAGACTACTCCGTATAATCCTAAGGCGAATGGACTTACTGAGAAAAGTAATGGATTACTGTGTAAAATTCTGAACAAGGTGGGAACTGCTTATGATTGGGACACCAAGCTGGATGTTACGCTTTGGGCGTTCAGAAATACAGAGAAGATAACCACACGACAGACGCTGTTCTTTTTAGCGTATGGAATGCATCCCATTATGCCGATTGAGTTCGAAACCCCTACTTACAGGATTCTGTCACAGGATAGACTGTCTGCAGAAGATAGTCAGCTTATCAGATTGCAAAGGTTGATGGCACTAGAAGAAAATCGCGAGACATCTCTGGAGTTAACTAAGGACATACAAGAAAAGCGGAAGGAAGTATATGATAAGAGGTTAAGAAAATTAGAAGTGAACGATGGAGACTTGGTCTTGCTATATGATAGCAGACATATTAAATTTCCAGGGAAGTTACAGCTACGATGGATGGGACCATACATAGTCGCACAATGTTATGGTAATGGTTCAGTCCAACTTAAAGATCTGGAAGGAAATCTCTTCGCTACTCGAGTAAACGGAGGAAGAATCAAGCCATACTACTCTTGATGTGTTCGCGGGGTCGCTCACATCTGGGGGGAGAAGTATGTAAAGCCCACTTTTTCATTTTTTTGATAGAAGAAGATCAAAATGTAGAAGTTTGTAGAAGAAATAATGAAGATAGAAGAAGAATAGCTTAGTTTTAATGAAGAAGAGATTTCTGAAGAAGAGTCTTCGGAAGAAGAGAATAACCTTCGACAAAAAGTCTTCGGAAGAAGACATTTACAAGAAAGATCTGAGAAAGACTTCGAGAATATATATCGTCAGTACACTCTCTTCACGAATAGTCCGAGTGAAGACGAACTACCTACTCAGAAAGGGACAAGAACGATAAGCGACGTGGGCGAAGACAACATTGCGCATGCCCTTGTCAGGTCAGAGGACAAGCAATCAGAGACGACTTCGGCACGTGCGAGAGTTTGAACCGAACTATATACTAGGAAAATCGGCTCATTTCTCAAATTCACTCTTAGCGCTCAGCCTACTCTCCAATTGCGGACGATCAATGTAGACGAAGATAGAAAATTTGGACGAAGGCAATCGGTTTAGGCGAAGGTCAACTTGAGCGAAGACTAGCAGATTAGACGAAGTTTCCCCACAGCCTGTTTAGCAACCCTCGCCCGTTTACAATGTCGATTACGACGAAGTTACCGAGGATTCGAGCCTTTGAGTTAGACCAAGAGGAGTTAGTGCGCCTTCGGCCGAAGCTGAAGGAGTTAGGTCTCAGCCTCCTAACCTTGGGAGGCTGGACTAAGGTGTCTGGCAAATTCATTAGTCAGATTCGGATGTGCGAAGACCACGCAGGCGAAGAACCATATGCGCGACCTGGCAACTGGACCGTAGAGAACTGGGAGAAGGTTCTGCTGGACGAAGCTGGGACAAAGGGCGATTTGCTCTTCGACAATGCGTCGATGAAGAGTCTGGTCAAGGAGGACCAGAACTACGGGGAGCTCTTCGAGCATCCGATGCATCCTACGAATGGGTACGAGTTGACCGAGTACCGAGATTGTGAAGAGGAAGATTGCGGAGGCCATCATGCTGATTCTGAGCCCTCGAAGAACGACTTACCTGACCACTTGGAAGGTATGCTTCTTCGAACACCTCTTCGCCGGAAGATGAGCTTACTGAGCGAAGATATTTCACGATGAAGTCCAACGCCTGTGGAAAAAGCAGGACTATGTGTACATGGGAGGTTTTGTGAGTATCTTCTACTTGGTATGGGGTGGCTGAAGGAGTCCGAAGCTAAGCAGTTAGGCTTCGGCGAAGATGAAGAGCAAGATTTTCCATCACCCGTTCGTGAAGTCGAAGAAGCACCTGCCGAAGATGTTCAGCAACTGGAGTCTTTGCCGAAAGGACAAGCCGAAGATACGTAACAGGTGCAGCAGGCAGCGGACGTTCAGGTGACAGTCGAAGAAGAAGAGAAGCGGCGTAGCAAGAGGAAGAAGCCTTTTCCGACTTCGTCTGCGGAGAAACCGAGAGCCAGAAAGAAGGTAAAGAGCACGAAGAGAGAGACGGTGGACCTAAACAGCTCTGGAGCGAAGATGGAGGGCGAAGCTGTTTGTGGAGAAGGTACTTCGGAAGGAACTGCCTTAGGTAATGTTGACCTATTCCGGAAGGCAATGCTTTACGACGAAGAGGTGGTCGTCCCGATCCTTCGACTTCTTGAAGACAACAAGGAGGACTACGAGAGAGAAGTGAAGAGGAAGGTGTCATTTCCGGAGATGCTAGCGGAGTTACACTTCAGTCGGGGTACTTGGCAGCAGTAGAAGAATAATCTTCGCGAAGAGGCCAGAAACGCTACGAAGTTGAGACTAGAGTCAGAGAAGGAGCTCGAAGATCTTCGGCGCAAATGTGAAGAAGCCAAGACTGCTTTGATTGGCAAGGATGAAGAGTTGAAGGTGTCGACAAAGAGCTTCGCCGACCGCGTTAAAGAGTTGTCTGCCCAAGTAGCTGAATTGCAGCAAAGCCGAGGAGAGTACCAGACTACAGTCGCCGAGCTAACTAAGGAGAACGATGAGTTGAAGACAAAGGTAGCAGACTCTGAAGACCTTCGGAAGAAGTTAATGCCAGTTCTTTCGGCGTACGTGACTTCAGGGCTGGATGCGGACGAGCTTGGTCTTCTTCAGGCATTGAAGGCGGAGGTGGTACAAGCAGAGACTAACCCCGACGGTGTGAAAGCGTGACTTTCTCGACTTAGGCAGAAAGTAGATAGGGAGATAGACGAGATACGAGCGAACGCGGAAGTACAGTTAGAAGAGTTCAGGGCACAGTTAGGCTTAGGAGTGTAGAGAAGCGAAGATGAAGATGATCGTAGGGTAGCGAAGGTCTTCCGCCTTCTTAGGAAGTTAGACAGTTAGCACAGTTAGAATACAGTTAGGTTAGGACGAAGAGTATATAAGCAGCGAGATCCACAGCCCTCGTGCCTTTTTCATGTTTTCAGTTCTTTATTAATTTATTTCTATTTCCCAAAAGTGCGGAGCGATGTTGTGAATGCTTTGGACGAAGATATTTTCCTCCGAATATTTGGTGTTTACTGTCGCAGGTGTAATTTTCTGATTGACGAAGATCTTCGCCGTTAGACTTGAAAGAAGAGATTTCAGTGTAAGAACTGTGAAGAGCCTTCGGCCGAAGTTCAACTGTAACCTTTGTGGAGAGCTTTTGAACGAAGATCTGAGAACAAATCAGTTACTGTGATGTGGAAGAGATAAGTTAAATTGTAAGGAGAGTTTGGAATATGGTGGCTTCATCTTAAGTTTGGCTTCTTCAAATAAGTGGGATTCTTAAGAGTGAGGATTTAGTTGGAAGAACACTCCTTAAGAAGAGTAGGGACTTATTTTTGGAACCTTGATGTGAAATCTGTATTCTTCTGTCTTTTCAGAAGAAGACTAGTAACATTTCAGTAGTATTTTATCTTATTCATTCATCCACATTTGTCCTCTCGAATCTTTTGTTTGTATTGTTGGAAGGGTCCCTATTCAAAGAACTATTTCATTGTTGTTTGTATTCGATTTATCAGGTTTGTACTTGGGTTTGGTTTGTTATCAGACTTAAACTCTCATCCGGATATTATTCCATTCCATGAGAATAACAGAAAACTATCTGAATTATCATTGTGACGTTGTAGTACTGTGTTTTGTGTAATTGTTAACTGTATCTTCGTGGGAACGATCCTTAATTTACTATTTCCGATACTTTGTGTTTCTCTGGGTTGTTACAGCATGGTAAAGCATTCTCTTTTTCAGCAGAGGAGATAGGTTGTGTGGACCCAAAGGTTATAGCGTCTATGGTTATATTCACAATCCCTCATGTGCCTTGGGACCTGAAACCGATCCTAGTTCCTCGTGCTTTGTTGCCTAAACTCATCGAGTTGTTGAAGAAGAAGGTACAGATGGGGATACTTGAGCCGTCTATGGAGCCATATTCTAGCAAGTGGTTCACTGTACTCAAGAAGTCAGGAGCTTTGCGTTTTATTCAAGATCTATAGCCTGCGAATAACGTAATCATTCGTAATGTTGGGACGGGTCCTGTGATTGAAGAGGTAGCAGAGGCATTTGTAGGGAGAGCTATTTATTCGATAGGAGATCTATATTCTGGTTATGATCAGTTCCAGCTGGCTGTGGAGAGTAGAGATTTACGGATGCGTACGTCCCTGGGATTGATGCGGATGTGTACTCTTCCAAAAGAAGCGACGAACTCGGTGGCTCATATGCAGAATGCGATACATAAGGTACTAAGAGAGTTTGTGCCTGATGTTACCATTCCATTTCTAGATGATATTCCTATAAAGGGTTGCGCGGTTGAAGACAAGGATGAAGCAGTACTTGTGAATGGATGCAGAAGGTTTGTTGCAGACCATATCAGAGATGTAGAACGTATCTTGACTCGCTTGGAGGAGGTACATCTCACCTTGTCAGGAGCTAAGTCCAAGTTGGGTGTGTCTGAGATTTTAGTGGTTGGACATCTGTGTGGTGCTTTTGGAAAGCGACCAAACCTCAAGAAGGTTGAAGCTATAGCTAGGATGGCAGACTGTAAGAACATCACGGAGGTTCGACGCTTTCTAGGTGCTTGTGTATTTTATCGCTTATCCATTCCTCATTATGCTCATGTTGCTGAGCCTTGTATGCATTATTGAGGAAAGATAAGAGGTTTGTATGGACCTCAGTCCATCGAGAAGCTATGAATAGGCTGAAGGAGGCCCTACAGTCTCCATCTGTTCTAAGAAAAGTAGACTACGGGTGTGAGAGACCTATCATTGTTACAGTATATACTAGTCCAAAGGCGATTGGTTGAGCGATAGGTCAAGATGATGCGGATGATATGCGGTTTACTTCTAGGTTTGGAGCTAGGATCTTGACAGACAGACAACGAGAGTATCCTCATGTGAAGCGTTGAGTTGTGGGGAGCGGTGATAACGATGAAGACAGACCGTGAGTTTCTGATTGGTGCTCATGTAGTCCTAGAAACGGATTGTCTACCTCTACTAGGTATGATATCCAACTGCAACACGTCAGACATAGCAATGTTACGTTGGATTGCCTATATTAGAAGCTTGAATCCAGAGCTGAAGCATATAAAAAGAAAGGAGAATGTGATCACAGATATGTTGTCAAGGGCTCGATTTGTAGATGAGGATGTCATGTTTTCAGAAGCTGAGGAAGAAGAGAGAAAGGATGCTCAGTGTCAGGTTAATCGGCGGACTACAGACTTGGAGCCGTTTAGAGAAGAGTTCTACACGAGAAGGTTACGTGACATTGGATTCTTTCTGAGTCTTTAAACAAGCAAGAGGGTTTGAGTGATGCAGAGTTCAGAGAGTTAAGAAGGAAGACATATGATTACTTGTTGCGAGATGGATATCTTTGGAAGCGTCCAAAGAGAAGAGATGGAGCACTTTTACGAGTGATAGATGATCTGCAAATCAAGCAACGGTTGATGAAGGAGTTTCATGACACCTTGTGGGCCGGACATCGAGGAGCTTGGGCTACCTATACAAAGTTGAAGAAGAGATACTGGTGGAGAGGACTTTATCAAGATGTGGTGAACTTTGTGAGTTCATGCTTGCACTGTCAATTTTATTCAAAGATACGTTACAGAGATGACATGGTATCAACCTATCCGCCCAGTATCCATTTTCAATGGGTTCTTGAATTGATAGCAATGCCTCTCGGGTTATGAGGTATGAGGTACTTGGTGTTGGCTCGAGAAGATCTCTCCAACTTTGTGGAAGGACGAGCTCTGAGGACGAAGGCCACAGAAGGGATATGTAGATTTGTTCTTGAAGATATTATCTGTAGGTACGGATCTATAAGGAGATTGCGTGTAGAGGAGATTGCGTATAGAGGAGAGTTGCGTGGTACGGAAGCGAAGGAGTTCTTCGCCCAACACGGAGTGAAACTCAAACTCACTATTGCTGTGAATCCGGAAGGGATTGGTAAGAGCGAGAGAGGACATCCGTCGATTGTTCAAGCTCTGGTAAAGGCATGCGATTGTAGGCATAGACAGTGGCTTAGGTTGCTCCCTTTTGCTCTATGGGCTGACATGTCGACTCACTGCACTACTACTGGGTACATGCCCATTGAACTGATGCTGGGTCAAAAACCGATTATGCCGACAGAGGAGGACTTTCCTACATGGACTACTTTACCGTGGGAAGACAAAATGGATCGTGTACAACTTCTTGCACTTCAAATCAGGGAGTTGGAACATAGAGAGGAGGATCTTATAGAGGCTCAACAGAAACTGAAAGAGACCCGTCTCAAGAACAAGGACAGGTTTGACAAGACTCACAAGCTCCAACCGAAGCCCATACATGCTGGAGATTGGGTTTTGGTGTATGACAGTACGTTAGAGAATCAGCACTCTACGGTTCGGAAATTTTCTAGGAGGTGGTTTGGTCTGTATGTTATCTTAGAAATACATCAGAATGCTACTTACTCTTTACGGGAGCTCGATGATACACTTCTAAGACTTCCTGTTGCTGGTAAGCGTATCAAGTTGTTTAGAAGAAGGGGAGAATCCATTGAGCTAGATGAATTTTTGGGGTCAGATCAGATGATGGATGCAGAAGCAGATCCGATATCAGAAGAAGACGTAGAGGACGATGGTAATTTAGAGAACCTTGGAAACTAGTGGAAAAATTGGCACATACCGGAGGATGTGCAGGTTTGGAGGGGGTGAATGTCGTAGTGTGTGGCGTTCAAGATGAAGAAACGGAGCTTCAGAAGACACTCAACCAGCATTTGTTCAGGAAGCTGCGCCCTAGCTTATCAAGCTGGGCAGGAGCTAAGCTGGGGCTATGCTTTGGTAAGCTGCCCCTTAGCTTGGGTTGAAATATCACCCTGAACAAGGGCGAAAGTTTCCAGAACGCAGAGCTCGACGAGGAGAGAGACCTCATGCTTCTAGTTTTGACAGAAAGTGTTTTAACCAATAGTTAGTACGGGTTTTAGGCGGTGAAATATGTGAAAGAGGGAAATCCGTCGATTCTGGCTCGTGACTCGAACTCAGAATCTGATAGCGTGAGTGTGTAAGTGTTCACAAGTACTATAGTTTTGACTCCTTATTCATAAAAAACGGAGTTGTATGCAGAAGTTAGCGTAGAGAAGGATAGTAAAGACTTTATAAGAAAACTTCTTAGCAAAAGCATATGTACAGGAAGTTTAACAGTTTTGGAACGGAACCAAAAGCCATCCCAGTGATAGGGCGCCTGCCTAGGAGAGAAGTGGTCTCAGGATCAATCCCCCCTGGCCTCTGGTTCCTATTCCGGCATGTTGGCCTCCTGGAAGGGAGTCTATGTTGGATATGCAGCCACGTCAACCACGTCCTGCATATCTAGGGGCGGGAGACCGATATCTCTCTTAATCGTGGGCTTCCTGGCCTAAGCCTCCGCATGCCATCTATGGGAGATACCTGATGCGCATATGGAGGGGCTGTAAGCCTTGTGGGACAGCCTCATAAGTGTTGGGGCTTCGGCCTACATTGGATGGCTTGTAGTATATTCAAGATGGCATCAAGAACACGAGAAACTTTTGCTAATTAGTTAAATAACCATCGAGTCGGCTTGCGATATAGAATGAGACTATGAGAACCTTTATTAGTGAAGGGGTAGAGTTTGTGGAGACAACTGTGAAACTTGTATTAAAAAGGGGCCAACCTTGTGAATAAAGCTCTGTACGCATAAGGACAACAGAGGGGCAGCTTAGCTAGGGTCCTGCTTCTGATAAGTGACTGCGCTTATAAGGATAGCAGGGGGCAGCTTAAGCTGGGGCCTTAACTTTTAGGTTAAATACCTGTGGCGGCTTGGGATCGGGGACATTTTGCAAAGGATTTTTCTGAAAGAATGAAGCGGAAGGAGGAGGATTAGGGATTGGGAGTTGAGGACACGCAGGAGAAGCTAGGAGCTGGGGGAGGAGGAAATTGCTGACAGATTGAATTGGGAGGTCATCGCAGGGAGAGGGGCAAGAGTTTTAAGCTTGGACGTTGTCTAATAAACTGTTCTGAGGAGAAATTACTCTCTCGAGGCAGTTTTATTGAGAGAGATCGTTTGAAAATCTGCAGAGGACTTTTGATCGACGCTGGATCAAATTTCTGAGAGTTTCAGTTGGGGCAAAGAGAGGAATAAGATTCAAGGGCCTGAATTTCACTATTAGGTTCAGATTGAGACGTACTTGGTAGACTTTTGACTGAAAACTGATTGACGAGAGAGAGGCCCGCAGGAGAAGAAGAGAGAGAGATTTTCTTTACAGTTGAAGAGATTGATGGTGCAGCGACACTGAAATAAAGTTATTTGAATCTTGAGAGACCTATCTGTGTATCCAAGGTGTGTTGGAGTGCTTGTTTTTGTAATCGGTGGACGCAAGAAGTAGGATTTTGGAGATCTCATCCTCAGCGGCTACTTATTTTTCTCTTCAAGTCGTTTCTTCAAGTCGTTTCTCTGATCGATCACAGTCAGGAGGTCCGCCCTCCCCAAGAAAGACTCTCGCCACGTCAACGTTTTTTATCTCTCCTCCCGGAGAAGAAAGCAGCATCAGTAGTAGTTGCTAGAGCGGACTTGGTCTTGATGTTCATAGCTTCTTACAAAGCTAGTGTCTGTAGTTCTTCGAATGTTACAGACTCCTTACGTACATCTAGAGCTTTGACAAAATGCTCGTATGGTTCCGATAAACTGTGGAGCACTATCATTACCAAGTCGTCATCGTCTATAGCCCCACCTAGATTCTTTAGTTGTTGTATCAGACCTTTCACTGTATTCAAATGCTCTTCTAGTGAAATTCATACAGTCATTTGCAAAGTATTCGACTTCCTGCAAAGCATTCTCTTTCTCCCACGAGTTGCTCCTTCGTGCTTGATGAATGTATCCCAAGCCTCTATTGAAGTTTTAGCCCCCAAGATATCTAAGACTTCAGAGTCTTTGATAGTCATCTTGATGATGGCAAGTGCTTGTTGACCTGATGTTGGCTTCTCTGCTTGAGCAAGAGAACATTCACTACACCGTTAGTGCCTTCGTCTGTTGGTCCATATGCACAGCAGTATTTTCTATAATCTAATAAGTGACCTTCTGCATTATGCTTACATTGTCTAGAATTCCTGATGTAAAACACTGTTTCATAATCAGGATTTGATAGTCCTTCACCTATGACCAAATCTTCTAATCTGTGCTAAGGAATGCAAGCCTGTTTGAACTGATCCCATGATAACATGAACTGTCAAATCTCCCACATGGAAGATCTTTTTGCACACAAAGTTCGATTGCTGAACCAGATGACATGATGTTCTATTCAGTTCCGACAACACGCTCAGAAATATGTCGCTGCATTCATAATACTCTGTCGAAGATGATCTGTTGTCAAATGAAAATCACATTTGATTGTTATTACTACTTTTCAGAGGACACGCGTCTTCAGGAGAATTCTTTCTACCTAACCTCGTCTATAAAGCACGAATTTATCTTATTTCAAACTCATACATGTAGTATTTTATAATGCATGTACTACCAGTGGTATGGAATAAACCATCATCTCAGTTTCTATATGTTATGCGGATGTTGGACATGCATATTTATTGCATCTGACTAGTACCATCTTTCTTTAATAGGAGTAGAGTTAACGCGAAGTTTCTCTACCTGGTTCTCTTCGCGCCTTACACTTCGACGTAGGCTAAAGAAGAGATCTGGAAACTTATTCAACACACCGACTCTGCTGTTAGGAAATGGTAATATTTATGTTAACTAATATTAATATGCATCCTTATGTGGATATTATTATGCATGTTATGTTCGTCGCATAATAATATCCTCATATTATAACGTGATTGTATTACAAGACGGTTTTGTGAGTTTTTGTGTGAAAATCAAGAATAAACGTAGAGATTCGTTGATGGCATCAAAGTCTTTATTCTGCAAGTGATTATTTTGGAATTTTAGTATTATTTTATAGAGCCATTGGAATCGATATGAAACTCTACATTCAGATGTGAAATAATACAAAAATAATACATCACTGGGAGTGGAGTGAGGGAATAGAGTACCTCAAGACATGAAAGAGACCAATATATAAATAAAACCAAATGATTTAATTATATAATTAAAAAAGGATTTGTGTAAAATAAGTTAAAGTCTATTGCTGCAATACAGCAACCTTGTTTTCTTGAGGATGAAAGGATTCTTCCTTTGATTCTCCTCCATTCCACTTTCTTGGCTACCACGTGTCCTAACCAAGAAGATCCTACACTACCACTTCTGACAGGCCGAGAAGATGACGCACGATTCTCACATAAGAAAGGTTGCTAACGCAAGATGCCTCATCTCGGTTCAGATGCTGTTTGAGCTGCCACTGTCTAAACCTTCGGTTTTTTCTCCGTGTTCTACCACTCAAACAGCTCGAGCAGACGGCAAACAAAATAAAGAATCAGTTGTTGTGATCGACTCCTCTCTCCGCTATGTCATTCTTGGGTCTCTATTTTTGCGTCTAGAGTGATGTCTCTATAATCTGTAAGTTACTAGGCTATGGTTCGCGAGCACGAGGACTGATACAAGGCGCTGAGCGACCGGTCATGAGTCGGAGGAACGGTTGTAGCAGGCAGCGCTTGCGTCAGGAGTGTAGAATGAAGGCTACCGTGCATGGAACCCTACAGTACAGGCCTAGGGCTAAACCTCAGACTCGATACAAGGAGTTCGTACAAAGATACCATAAATTAGTTCTCATCGGTTCTCGCAGGGTGGAGTTTGCTTTCATGTTAGTGATTATCACTTGACGTGATCGGAGTATGTAACTCGTCAAAGCAAATCGCGCATCTAGTAAACTGTTACGATCGAGCGGCGAATTTTCCTATGTCAATTCATTTGGTAGTACGGTATGTACACGTCCGTTCAGTGTCTTTTGTGGAAGTCTGAGCTATCACAGTCGGAGCTCCGGGCTGTTCCATGCACAGCAGCATGCAAGGTTGTTGCTTGTTGGCTACCCCATCCGCCTGTGGCCCGGGCGCCGTGGGGTCGAGTCCTCCTGGCGGGGGGACTCATGCTGTGCAAGGGCAGCAGCATACGGCTGCAGAAAGCCCCACAGCGAAAAGAGGCCTAAAAAAAACCAAACAGAAAAATAAAAATGCACAGTAGCATGCTCCGAGCAGAAGACAAGATAAGGGATTCTGCCATTCGACGTCCTCGAGCTTCTTGGGGCAAGCTTATGTATTTATGAGGTCCTGTCTCATCGTACGGAGAAACCGTTGTAGCAGGCCTGAGCGAGCGGTGCTTGAAGTGGAGATTGGCCTGCGCAACACCCACACACACGCAGATCAATCCAGAGCGCTTCCTATTTATACATCGGTGTGCAGTGCACTTTGAATTACCAGAGATATGTACAACTTGATACAAGGCCATTGATTCCTTTCTAAGTGCGACTAGTTCATTCACGACAGCACGGGCACAAATCGAAAGAACCATATCCTGAACTCTCTGGGTCCCCACTCGTGATCAGCTATGTCTTTCTTGTAGGTGCGGACTTTGCATTTTCAGTTGATCTCGACAATCAGGTAGGGGTTCAGCAGTCCGTTACAAAGATCATCGTGTTGCAGGTTGATCGACAATGGGAGACATCGCTGTAGTGGCCACCGGGGTTGCTCGTTAGCATCGACTGTGGCAGTCCCGGTAGCAGTCGTCGGGCTAGGGTTCACGAATGCAGGGATTGCCGCCCAGGGAGCTGGGCGGCCAGCTTCATGTCATCGTACGGAGGAATGGTTGGAGCAGGCAGCGCCTGCGCTGTCATGCAGAGCATCGGTGCTACGGGCACTTTTGTTGGTGCGGGCTTGACAGCTTTATCCGAAGCGGTGATTACTACCACTGGCGTGTTGCTGGCTGGATTTGATGCACTGCTTGATGAGGAGGATAAGGAGTAGGCTGAGCAGAAGGCTCCGGCGTGATCGCCAGGGCTCGGTCGGGGTGATCGTTGCATAAAATCGCTACGTACCGGGGGCAATTTTCTTTGCAGGTGCCAAAGGCAGTTGAGTAATCTTTGTGAGCTACGCTAGTGCAGGTGCAACTATTGCTGTCGCTGGTCTAGGTGCCGCGTATGGTGCTGCACGCACAGCTTGTTTGACATGCGCAGGTAGTACGTGTCTGAATGTCTTTTGTGGTGTACAAAGAGACCGGAACTGCCATGGCGCTTAAATCTTAGCAGATTGTTGATCAGACTCGGAAGTAATCACATACGATTCCAGTTTTGATGGCCTAGTTTGCGACTAGACATACTACAGTTTACTCAGTCCTTATGGGAAGTAGATCCTCTGATCGCGTCAGTTGTAAATATTTACAGACTGAGGCAGATCCTCAGGTTGGATTCCAGTTTCGTTTATGTAGTTCGCGACGAGGCATATACACGTAGCTTGTAGTTCCGGTTAGCAGATCTTAACTGATAATGTTTAGTTACGAACAGAGTCTTTCGCCGGAAGTTCAGAGAGCAGCAAACTGATAGCGCCTAAGTGCC
This sequence comes from Asterella californica, assembly GCA_036924285.1. Lineage (NCBI taxonomy): Eukaryota > Viridiplantae > Streptophyta > Marchantiopsida > Marchantiales > Aytoniaceae > Asterella > Asterella californica. Next base: position 46,209,013 of record JAYKYS010000003.1, on the reverse strand, counting down.
TATAAATCCAGTAACGTTTTGAAAAGAAATGTTTTGCTTTCGAGCTGTTGTTCTGTTGTTTAATGTTGTTGTATTCTAAGCTTTCTGGAAGTGGAGAGCAATATCTGAAACGTCCTCAGGACGTTGTGTATGCAAGGGAGGGCCAAGTAAACTAAAGTGTAATCTCGGTTCTCCGGAAACCCTTTGAGATGGTAAAAGCGTGAGAAAATTACCTACACTGACACTCGGAGATCAGAAGATTTTTATTTCGGAACCCTCAACTGGAAAGGAACTAAACAGAAACATGGAAACGTGTTTCTGGTTAGCTCCTATTTAGTCCTTGCTATTCTAACTTATAAACACGGTGAGAGGATCTGCCTCCTGTACAAGCATCTGGGGATAATTTGCATCTGAGGATAATTTCTTGCTTCAGACTGTACCGTGAAAATTATTTTCATCTAACCTGATCGACAACTAGGGCAGAAATAAACCGTGAGCATAGTTCTGATTTCTTCATAAATTTACGTACTGAAGCAAGGGGCATTCAGACACGCACTACTACTTGCCATACAAGCTGCGCGCAGCACCATATATGGCACCTGTACTAGCGCCAGCAATGTTCCCGACCCCTGCCGAAGCTCCAGAGAGCACTCGACCACGTGTAGCACATGTAGATCTAACTGCATCCCGTAATGATTTGAGACCGGAAGATCTAACTGCATGCATCCCGTACTGATTTGAGACCGGAGACGGCAACGTTCACTACCAATAGCATCCGCCCCATGCACGACAGATGAACCAGATACAGAAATCCTTGACAGAGCTGTTAAACCTGCGCCAGCAAAACTGCTCGTCGCAACGATACTCTGCAACACAGCGCAAGCACTGCCTGCTCCGACCGCTCCTCCGTACGTATGAAGCTGGCTGCCCAGCTCCCTGCTGCAATCCCTGCGGCTGTGAACCCTAGCCCGGCGATGGCTGCAGGGAGAACGCATTGACTGTCACAGCTGCGCAAAAATAAACTAAACTAACGAAGTGGCAGTACGCGCTGTGCTCGGAGATGCGTGTTGCTCCAGCGAACTTTCTTCCGTGAGATTCATGAGTGAACATCTCGGCATGGCAGTTGAGAAAAGAGAAGAGTTAAACCCTACTACGCAATGAGACAAAACAGGAACAAAGAATACTCTAGAATATGAATATTTTGTAGAGTCTCAGATATAAGATTACTTTGTCTTCCCACACTTGGACTAAACTGCAGCATGCTCTTCACCATCCTCCAATCGCATTCGACTACTCTCTTGTTCACCAGAATGTAAAATGTTGAAAACTGTACCAAGTTCGTACAAGTACGGTTCAAAGGAAAGTTCTCTGAGATGGAAGTTCTCGATCCCCAAGCTCTTCCAAGATGGAAGAGTCCAACACGTTCGTTCATTTGATGTTGGTTTGGAAGCTTCTTATTTCCTCAGTCCCCGTAACAACAGTAGAGTTTCCTGGGACCTCGATGTTGAGAATTACTTCCTCAATCCGGTTGTTGGACTTATGGAATACACTCGCAATCGATACCATAGTGTATGCAAGAAACCATGACGAACGGTGCAACATGGAGAGTGGGTGGCAGACGGGTTTGCATTTTGGAAAATGAAGTGTCCGGGACCTGCAGCGAACTGTTTTGCATCAGTTTCTTGTGGAGTCGCCTGTGGAATCCGATTGTGCAGCAATTAGTGAGCCGATTGTGCGTTGCCCTGATTCCATGGAAGAGAGAACAAGTTTTAACAGTTAAATTTCTTCTGTTGAGTCAATATTGTAAGCACCTGCTAACTAGTCCGCGAGTACCAATTCCACTGTACTCTTCACCTTCGAGGGCTTGTTAGCATGACAAGCAGCGGATTGATCACTCCATCTTTTTGAATGAAGACGTTGAGAAAGTTTCTAGAGTAGCCTGACACCAGGCACAGTCTGGTTGCAATTTAAGGACGACTTTGCTGCCCAAATCGCCTAAATTCCAAAACACAATCTCTTGAAGAGTGTAACCGAGGCCGAGTACTTCCCGCATATAGTCGGTCAGTTGGCAGTCAGTTTTCCATGGATTCGCCGATACATGTCACTGAACACAAGAAGACACTTGATCATATTCTCCTACGCAGATTGTTGCTTTGAGCCGGCACATTCTTTTGCTCGTGTACAGTAGCAGAGTTCCATGAGGATTAGCCGCTTTACTTCTTGGATTATCTAGCCCGCAGATCTGTAGCATACTAGCAATCACTTACCGTATCCCCCCAAGGTTACTACGCAATGATCCAGTGTTGGGTAATGGATGAATTCCACTGTCGACCTTATGGCTGCTCCGTTGAGATGGCAATGACTTTTGAGAATTTACAAAAAATGTACAACCATTAGCAAATGTTCTAAACTCGCTGCAGTACATAATCAATAAATGAAATGTACAACAATCAAATTCTTGAATTCTCAAAGCGAACACATACTGCTTCTCGACCAAGCTACAATGAAATTATAATCACACACTTGGTGCTCTGTATTTATGTGATAATAAATGTTAACGTTTGGGCTCATATACACATAATCACTATTACAAACATAGAACAACGTGAATATAAACGAATACTCACATTTTTCTAAGGACATCTCTAGCATGTAATTATATATCTTAGTGTCCTCAGAAAATGTTGCAAAGATTAGAGTTTCATCAAAAGTCAACTGAACTCTTGAGACACATTAACATTTTATTTCTTATATGACAATGGAAAACGGAAAACCTTAGAACTAAGAACATGACAATGTAATAGGAGTTTCATAATCCATACATGATCTCAAGTAACAGAACATTGTCTATAATAACAACTTTTGTAAATTCTTCAAGAAACATGTGCTTACATACAGAGTGATAGTGATTATAAAGGCCTATATTATGTTAGACAGAATCTGTCTCCTTGATATTTATGATTATAACGAGATTGTGACTATAAAGAGTGTGATTATATCGAGGTAACTATAATAGACCACACGAATCTACCACCTAAACCTTGAACCTGCATCTATCCACCTATACCCAGATGCTGCAAAGGTCGAGATCTAAGCCGGGGGATATCTACAGATTACTTAAATGCATTCAAGAGCCCATGCAGTTGTATTTTAATTGTGATTCAGCGGACACAATACCAACCGGGATGCAAAACTGCCAGTTCTCGCCCCCGTCCACGGACGAAGTAACTTTCAAATTGGGTCAGAGGGAACTCTAATGTCCTTGCAGGGGAAGTATAAATTTCGCATTTATACTTTCTGAGGTGTGTTTATGCACACTAGCCTTATGGGTTTATACTTTTTGAATGGTGTTTATGCACATTATTCTTATTGGTTATGGACGAGAATTACCAGTTGTGCTCTTTGTTAACATTTTAACAACTACTCTAAATTTTACATTTACGCATTTCCTAATAACACAAATTGGACAAAACCGAAAAAAGTTTCTCCTTGTTCATAAAGTGAGGTTGAGTACTAAAGACCATATGGAACAAAACAAAAGAGATAAGAGAGTCATGATCTCCCAGAAGGGGATATTAACACAACCAGCATGAAGGTGACCAGTTAATGGTTACGTAAGAAAACAAGAAAAGAAAACATGAGCTTCAGAAAGACCAAAAAACTACATGAGTCACTTTATAAATAATCACATCACATGAAAGACAAGTTGGAAAACAAGTAAACAGCAGAAGCTAGATATTCTACTACTCTCTCTTCTACGAACTCCTCATTTGCAATTTCTTTCCTTATTCCTTGTTCTTTTTCTTCTTCCCTCAAGACAAAATTTCATGTTGTGTGCATATATTCATGCGAGAACATTGGAAAAAGTTCAATACTTCTTGTCCTCGAGGTAGAGAAATGTAACAATAAATATATGGAAAAGAGTGAAATTTCATTATATCTCAAGCTAACAAGGAGAAATCTAAATTTTGCTTGAAACTAACTTTTCATTTCGAGTTTAGACGAAACAAATAATACAAATAAACAAGATTTGGTTTCTTCATATAACAAAAGAACTACAAAGAGAAGAATGGATGTGAACCCAACGACTACACAGAAAACACAAGGTAAGGGATGATTATCGGTGCTTGAATTTGACTGTAGGTTTGGGTTAAGTTGTTGTTATGGAGTATAGTAATTTTGTGATATTTTGTGAACGAACGTCTCAATGACAAACGTTATAGGAGATGAACAGAACTTTATCCGAATACATCTTAACAAGGACCACACCAAACTCAATGCTTGGAAGCCCCCGACTAGTAGCCCTCCACAATATTTGACACATGGCAGGGCATTCATAGTGCAAGGCCATGTGCATGTTGACCCAATCCGATTTTAACTCCTAAACCGGGAGAAGGAGAGATTATCTCGAGAGACAACGACCCTTTGACATAAACAGACTTAACAAAGAGCCTAAACAAGTAGAGTAAAAATTTGAACCTCGATTCTCCTTGTACTGATCCGTGATGTTACCTAGCACACTCCGTCCCATCGATGTCAAAACACATGTGAAACTCCATTATCTATGTGATCTGACGTGAATCGTTGCTCTATGTGCCTGCTCGGGTTAACACACGTACGCGTTAAGGTGCATATGAAGGGTTGTTTTAATTCTAAGCTTATAGCAGACAGTTGACAGCCGCCACGATGACGCGATGCTTGCTGTTGCCAATACACGTAGACAATCACAGTGACATGGCAGAAAAGTTGCATGCATGGGATGTAGTGTCTGATAGAACATGGATAGAGTTTGAAATCTACGCGTTGTTGTGTAAAGCATTATGTCGACGAGAGTCGATCATTGTGTCGAGGATTATAGACGAGATAGTAGATGAGTCGATTCAATCGATTGGTGCAATAGTGTAATGGACCTGATACGAAGAGGTTAGGTAAATGAGTGCACGAGCTGCAATGTTGATCTATTGCAAATCGTAATGGCTGCCTCCACGCTCGAGTGGAATATAAAATATCTCAATTTCCCGATGGAGATTTGGCATTCTCCATGCCACGAAGTCAAAATATGGAGAAAGAGACCCCTAACACTGCATTCTAGCATCTGAGGAAGGACTTCAGGACTGCGGAAGCTCGTATCACAGCATGATGGGTTGAACTTGGGAAGAAGTGAGGAAAGTTATGTGTTTTCTTCATTTGAGGAGTTTGATTACACTTTGTCATGTTTATGTGTTGTTCTAGGTCGAGCATGTCAGAAGATAAATTTGAGCCGAGTTGTAAGGTTCGCATTTGTAAGTATGGAGCTCCCATTCAACAATGAAAAGATATCGACTTTACAATGCTAGAGTAAGAAAATGTGAATCATGTGTCTTGTCGTGCCGTGTTACCGCTATAGTTTCACGACTTTACACAACGGCAAATAAGACGATGGGTGCTAGCTCATGTGAATGACATGAATGGAGAGTCAATAGAAGGTAACTTGGAGTCAAATGCACATGTAGTTGCACCAAGAAACAAAACGAAGAATGGAGCATATGGGGAGCACATACGGTATATAAGTGTTAGATGTGCGATTTTTTGTTCCAATCAAAGACCGTCATAATCTGGAGATGATTCCTTGTCTTGCCCTTTCTGGGTAAGAGCGTAGACAAACGTTCTAACCGTTGTGATCAAAACCTTGGTATGTGTAACAACCTCGAGAGACAACTTTTTGTAATTTTTCAATAACATCTGCGAGTCAAGAGGAATTTAATACCCCTATTTTGTTACTAATTTTAATTATCCTATTTATTAAAAAGAATATTCTCAAAAGCATTCATTTGTTGATATAAAAATACTATATTTTTATTTCAAAAATTCATTAAGAATAAAAAAGTATATTTTTAGCTTATCAGTTTTTAAAGTTTATTGAAAATAATTTTAAATACCCTATTTTTACTAGCACGTGTTTATAGCAAGAACTATTAGTGAACCTCTCAAGGTAACAACTCACTCATGACCGAGCAATGTGTATAGTTGATGCGTACCTACATCAAATTTTAGGTGGCTCGGGTAAATACTCAATAACCGTGTTGTTGTCAACCAAAACATACATGTTAGGTATCTTATAGAAGAATATGGGATTCTTTCCATAGAAAATCATCTTATGTGCATATATGGTGGCTGCATGAATTATCTAGGAATTCCCTACATGGAAACGAAAGCTTTTTCATTTCATTTCATCCATGACTTTATAGACGAACTGAAAGTGTAGAAGAGTCCGCCATCATGGACCGGGGGAACTGGGAAAATAGTCCACAATTCTTTGTTCATGCATTATTTGTCCCGAAGCCACTCGTATGCATCCAATGCTATCACCTTCTGAGTGACACACTCAGAAGGTGATAGCATTGGATGCATACCATTCAAAACACCAGAAGTATTCTTGCCAAATATTTCTTGCTTATGTTTTAAACGGCAACAATGAAGTAATAATTCTTGCATATGTCGTGGCTCTTGAAGAATCGACTCATACGTGAACTTGGTTTCTACGCCAGGCCCTGTTGAAAGTTTCCATTTATGGCATTTATTCTTGGGATATAGTGTTCGTCTCTGACCATAAAAAAGGACTGGAAACTATTCGTAAGGGTTTTCTCCGGAATTTGTCAAGGGTATTGTCATGAACATACAAAGTCAATTTGGTCGAGACGGAGAAGCCAGTTTGGAATCCACCAATTTTGAGACGGAGAAGCCATATACAGCCAACCAGAACTCTAACGAACTCAAAAGAGCAAAACCGGTAGCGAAGAAACCGAAAAAAGCCTATCTGTGGACTTCCTCCTTTCGCTGAACTGACTTCAGATGTCGATAGGATCTCCTCCGCTGACTCCGTTAACCCAAGAAACCTTCAGATCCGACTCCCAACAGCCGAGATATCGCTGATTTTCGGTCGTAGGTGACCGAACCTTCAAAAACTTCTCCCTACGGTTTAAAACCGCACACACCGCACAAACGGATCGTCTAAACTGATATCCGTCTTCTCTGACAGATAGATCCGGCTATCGTGAACCCAACAAGACTCCAAACAAGTCGTTTGGAGTTCCCCTTGCAAAACCACGCAAGAAATTTGGTCGCAGGTTGCAAAAAACTGATCAGCGTAAAAAACTGATCACGTAAATCAGCTCCCTGCGGCTCAAACTTGCTCACCACACCCAAACCAACAATCCAATTCACGTACAGTCTTCTCCTATGCGTACATGAAGACTCCCTAATCGCGTAGGCACCAAGAACGAAGAGCTTGGCTCACCGATCGCGAAGAACAACCCCATCTCAGGTCGCAGGCGAACAAAAATCTGATGTAAGTGTTTCCTTGCGAGCCAATTTCACTCAAAACTTCCAAACCGTCCGATGAAACTTCGTATCGTCTTCAATTTCCTGAAGAACTCGTTGTTCTGATCCCGTTGGATCCAAGGACAGCAAGTTTGGACTCCGGAACGGTCCAACTCTCCTTCTCAGGTAACTAAAAACTCCAAATTTGCATCCTGCATCTCAATTTCTCTCAGAACACAACCCTTGATCCGTCTCTTCCCAAACCGTTTGAACCAGTGCGTAGCCTGCACAGATCTGAACCCAACGACGCCTTGCGCACTTGCATTGGACTCCTAAATCTCCCGAACCATCCGTTGACAGGTCGCAAGTGCAAGCTAACCCCTAAGCTGCCCCCTTGTTATAGTCTCTGTACGCACAGTTTTCTGTCAAAAATAATGAAGAAGGCCCCTTGCGTCTTTGATATAACGCCTGAAGCCTCAGATACCTAGTCAGCAAGTAAACAAGGGCCTAGCTTGATTTTGCCTTCTTTCGAGTCGCATAACTTCTTCACTAGATGTCCAAACGACGTAAACAAGATGCCCATGAAAAGCTGACAACGAGCTCTACCCATCCGAAGTTGTGCCAAAAGCTCGTAAGCTAAGGCCTAGCTTGTTTTCTTCATCTTTCGAGTCTTGTAACTTCTCCACTAGGCGTCCAAACGAAATAGACGAAGTGCCTATGGAAAGCTGACAAGGAGCTCTATCCACTGATGCGATAAAAACGAAGATCCGAAGTGGTGCCAAAAACCCGTAAGCTGGGGCCTAGCTTGTCTTCTCATGAGTGTCTTTGGAGCGACAAGCATCGAGGAGCTGGTTCACGACACGACACCGTCTATCTCCAGTCTCCTCAGGAACTCCAGTATCAAGTTCAGAGATCTCTCGTCGTCTCTTTTTCTCCACGTAAGCATCCTGCCAGTGAACGTGTCTATCTACATCCAAGAATGCTCTGATAGAAGCAGCATCTACAGGATCTTCTCATCCTGTGACCCTACGAATAGACTCGGCTCCTCTCTTCAGTATCTCAGAAGGAACTGGAGCCACACTCTTCTCAACAGTCCTATCTAGCAATGTAGGACTAGAAGAGCCCTCAATATGCCCAGCATATACATCAGAATTTACCAGCGGTGCCATTAACGCAGTTGCTGTTGCAGCCGCAGCAATCTGAGGTAGACTCCTCATGCCTCCTCGTCCAAACTGCATGCTCAACGGCTCTCCAGTAGAAGAAAGGTGCAGCCTACCGTTCTGATAGCGAACCACACCATCTTGCAAAGCAGCTGTGAGCTCTTGACAGTCTCTTCGGAAATGATCAGGACTGTCACACCAAATACATCTAGAACCGGAGCTCCTCCTGGACGTGCAGCAGCAGGCGCCGGTGGCTGCTCTCTCTGCAATCCAGCTAGCTCTACCTTCAGCTCTCGCATCTGCCGAATCAAGTCTTCGATCTGGTTCTGTTGACCATGGTTCTCCGCAGGTCTCTGAACAGGTGCCTTTTGTGCCGGAGCTGGCACAACTGGCATCAAAGGAACTGCAGTTGGGACAACAGGTCTGCAAGCGGACGTCCTCCCAAGAAACTCCTCTCGAAGAGATCGCTCAAAATTCATCCAGATTTCAAGATTTCTTCTCTGTACATCCGTAACTTGGTCCCGCAACTCAGGAATGACAGCTAACTCAACACTTGCTATCATCTCAGCATCAATAATCCTAACCAGCTCCATCTCTCCTCTATACTCACGCAGATATCTAGAAATATCTCTACCTTCAAACCTTCGACATCTGTTCACAATAGCTTGCAAAGCCTTGGTGGACCCTAAACCCACCCCCTCCAACGATTGGATGTTGTTGGACCAGCGTCGCAAGCGTCTTCAGGATCTCAGCCGTATCCAAACCATGTATAGAGGTCGTTGCAGTCACAAGTGCTACAGAAGGTGCTGCAGTAGACGTAGATGCAGCAGCCGCAGAAGTAGCAGCAGCAGCGCTCTTGCGATCCATCTTCTCTCCTTGTAGTAAACTCAACCTCCTCAATTCAATCACTCCAAGAGCTCTCAGTGGAAGCACCAGATGTAGAGTTGAGAGTTTTCCTCGGGAAGGACGAAACCTTCTGGCTGTGATATGAGCGTGAAGGCTGTGTTCAATCTACTTAGGGAAGCACTAGACTCCTGATTGTGGCTGGTTTGCTCAAAGGATAGGCTTCAGGTTACAAGGTGATACTGAAAAGCGCTCATACAAGTCTCTTGGCTCTTCTGATATGTTCAAGAAGCAAAGTTCAGGCTTAACTAGCAACGATAAGATCTGACGGCGAACTTTGACACTCAGGATTGAGAAATATGTGAAGGTTTTAGACTTCAGAACTTCTCTTACATGTCAATGAGGTCCTACTGGATACACATACGAAGTTTCAGCTTGAGATCAATTCAGAGCACCAAGATATGAGTAGAAACTTTCTGAACAGAGAAATTATGACAATTTCTGGTACCCAACCAGCTATTTCGACCTATAACAGGATTGGCTTGATCAATTTTGAAGTTTCTTACAGGATTTGCAGTACACAGCTTGCTGAACACTCCTGTGAAGTTGGACATCCTGATTGTACACATAATTCCAGATTTCGTTCTCTGAAGTTGCTCCTCTAGATTTTGAGCTTTACAGACCCCCTCTGCTTCAGCGGCCGCCCTGAATTACTCAATAACTCAAATCACTTGAAAATATTTTGACAGTCATAGCCCGGCTGACAGTGAACGCAACCACGAAGGTTTGAAGTGATTTCCTCATTTCTGCTGCAATTGACACTCAAAACCTCAAAATCAACAAAAGTGATGCACTTTTGGTACAATCCGAACTTCAATTGGGCATAACTCCTTGTTTATTGATCCAAATCGATCAAGAATTTCACTGATAGTGCTTGGCTCGACGAGCTCTATCTCTCTGCGCTCTAAGATTTCGAAGTGCCTTCACCAATTCCTCGAAATCCTCTCTAGATCTCTGTTTCTAAGTTTAGAATTACACAAAAGATAAATGTGAACCGATGAGAGTTCATAGCTCCATGTGGTAACTTAAATCCACCCAAAGGCTACCACGTCAAATCCCTTAAAGTGCCAGCGTATAACTTAAACTACCTAAAACGACACACAACCTTGAAAGTAAACTTAAATCAACTAAAAGCGTGCATGGGCAACACGTAAGTACAACCCACGAGCTTAAACCCTATCTACACGGTAAATCTGAGTCATGTACATTGAATATCATAGATAAGTATGAATTCACTTGCACAAGCGCACGAATGCTTGATTAAGATAAATAGCATACTACCAACCTACTAGGACTCAAAATAAATGAGAGGGTTAACACCATATACAAGAGGTGTCAACCATAAGCATAAAAGACTGAGTACATTACAGAGCTAACTTCTAAGACTATAAACTTCAAGTGTCGAAGTAGAAGTAACATGCGTCAAGTAACGCGACAACAGTGATCAATGAATCATTTACTATATCAAATGATTCACATCATGACAACGGGCAAAACATCCAGTGAGTAGGTATATGCATGAAGGTTTTCTTGCTGCACACCATGCATATATGACCAATGTTCTTCAAGAACAAGAACCGAGTTCGCTTGAGGAGGCGATGCACAAGGTCCAAGGGGTAAGTGCTATCGAAGCTGAACTTGTTGCGCTTCATCACCAACAGACTTGGGAGTTGGTGGATTTATCTCAGGGTAAGAAAGCGATTGGTTGCAGGTGGGTCTTCAAGGTCAAGCGCAACTAGGATGATACCGTGTGTCGGTACAAGGCCAGATTGGTAGCTAAGGGCTACGCACAACAACATGGAGTGGATTTTGAGGAGACCTTTGCTCCTGTTGTGAAGATTGTGACTATTCGAACAGCAGTTGCAGTTGCAACTCAGAAGATCGGAAGATGCATCAGATGGACTTCAAGAACGCTTTCCTCAACAGCGATCTTGAGGAGGACTCTACATGCAGCAACCTCCAAGTTATGAGGATTCGAAGTTTCCTTCTCGTGTGTGTAAGTTACGGAAGGCCCTCTATGGTCTGAAACAGACACCAAGAGCATGGTATGCAAAGATCAATTCTTACTTGCAGTCTCTTGGTTTTCAGCTTTGTAGTTCAGACTCTACCTTGTATTCGTTACGAATACAAGACCGGATTGTTGTGATCACCATCTATGTTGATGACTTGATCATTACCGGTAACTATGAGGAGTTTATTTCTCAAATCAAGGATCATTGAAATCCGAGCTCGAGATGATGGACTTAAGAGAACTCAAGTACTTCCTTGCTATGGAGTTCATTAGAGATGGGAAGGATGTTTGACTTGTACAGCGACAGTATGCTCTCAATATGCTTGAGAGATTTGATATGCTTGAATGCAAACCCATTGCTACACCATTAGAGCAAGGGGTAAAGCTAGGAGCAGAGGATGGTGAGTTACTTGATGATCCATGCTGTCGTAGGACGTGAAATGTGGTCTGAGAATACACGGGGTATCTGATTGTGGAGAGATACAATAAGATCTAAGACCTAACCGATGAAAACTTACGCTCTCACTATCTAATCTATCAATCTTTTGTCTTGGTTACTATCGATCTAATCCTGATCCAAGTGCAACACATGTGCATCGCACAAACGACTCGGAGCTCGATCTCATTCTAGGTAAATGCAGAACTCATACATGGTACATGTCTGCTTTAGATCCCAAACACCTTTCATACAATCTTTCATCAATATCTGCTTCACTACTTCTTCTCGACAAACTACCTAAATGCTAGACTTCGGTCTTCTATTGTTCGTTTGATACGAGCTTCGCTCAAGAAGATATCCACAGCAAAGGACAACCTACTACACAAGCTTCCCAACGATACAAGACATATCGGCAGCAAACAACCAGAAACTCGAGGCGTGACACCGAAGATAACGGTATCTCAGCTTCAGCAAGGCGTGGCACCTCCACTGAACGTGAGCGCCGTACCAATCTCACAATACAACCTCCTTGTCATCCATGCGACACCTCCAAGAAGCTCACCTCCAATCCTCAGGTCGCTTGCTCAGGTCATTCAAGAGATTTAGGCGAAATCTCTCTTCGTCTTTCTCTCGTCTCGCTGTAAACTGAAGTTTGACAGTCTCGTGCTCTCACCTCGATCATCCAATCAGGCTCAAACTTCACAAGAAATCCCCTCCGACCCTTCTCTAGTACTGTATGAAATTTCAGTCTCATATCTGAACCCAACTGCCCGCGATGGATCAAGCCACCCGCCTGTGCTAAACTACGAGCTTTACAGATCTCGATGACGAAAATCTTAGATCTACACACATTCTCTTATCCAATTGAGCTGAAATTTCACATGAAACTAGCTGATAGGGCACACTCTCATCCTGGAAAGTTTTACTCAGAGATCCAATCCTATGTGCACGGAGCAACTCAAGCTTTGAACCCAAAGAAAACGGATTTACTCATATCTCTCAACTGTAATAGCCAGCTTCAATCGACCATTTCAAGAGCAAATCCAACCCAAATGTAGGATTGTTTTACATCAATGTGACCAGCACTGAGTGAACTACTCGATCCCCTTGACAGCTCCTAAAGATCACCTCTCAAACTCCCGGATCACTCCAAAACGTGGCTCAGAGTATCGATTTGACCCCCCTGACTTTCAACGTCCATCACTCTCTCCTCAGAACTCCAAATCGCCCGAGTCTCCAGAGTGTAGCCCGTCTCGACAGCTTTCCAACAAGACCTCTCACTCCTCAAATGACCCCCGGGAAGACCTCCAAAATCCTAAAGCCGTCTGCAGATCTTGAATGGAGTTGATTGGTCGAAAATAGACCAATAAGAAAACAGATCTGGAAACCACTTTTTTCCTCTATTTGGTACCCTAGAACCACTATAACCCTAATACTCTCTCATGCCTTCAAGGCATCGGCCCTAACCTTAGAGTAATTACACTCGTCAAACTATAGAGATCATACTTAACACTTAAGATTCAATACAAAGTCAAGATGACGACTTGGAACCGATCTACGATGAAAGGTACTACAAAAAGGAATGGAGAAGCCATCACTTGATTACAGTACTCCTTGTCAAAGTTCCTTGCGATCCACACACGATGATTGATCTTCCGCCGATAGTGACATCGAACGTCCACCCAGACGTTGAAAAGGATGTTGGTTGGATAATTCAGGTCCATTCGTCCCTCGTCAAAGTAAGATATACACTGTCAAGTCCCAATTCTCCCCGTACGTTGACAATTGGTAAGACCATCGGAGTAGGCGAGTCCATCATCCTCCTCATGAACTCTTCTCCAAAGTAAACGACGAACCACTGTCAAAAGTGATCACGGTGAATGCAGTGAAGCTTGATATGAAACGGGTTTGGAAAATGGAAGATTCGAAACTCGATGTAGTCCTCCATCCATAAATACAACTCTTGCAGTTCTTCACTTGTCACGTAAGACACTAAGACGTACTCATGAAAACCCCCAAGAAGAATGTCTCACAAACCCCGACCCACTATCTTATACCTAAGTTTGACAACAAGAGTCATTCACACGAATGTTCATGGATCACTGAGTCAGCACATCTTGTTATCATGCGATCTCACATCTAGATCTCGGTGAACGCGACACCTAATACGCTATCGTAGCGAGAGCCTTTCCTTTGAGCAAGGGCGTACCTTCTGGCTGTGGCTAGCGATCAATGCACAGCAGAGCGACAAGTTTCCTGTAGATTTCTCTCTAACTTCCTCGATAACTAAGCACTTTCTTTCTCTCAGTAAAGGGTCAAGATAACTACACGAAAACGTTGGATGATCATGGGCACGACAAACGGGATATGTGATGACATGATCTCTCGGTAGTATTCCTCTCCGAAGTTTCTCACTACTAGGGCTTCGTACATGGCTTTGGGTCGACAGATGTGTCTTATCTCGCACTGGGTGTTAAAGTTTACAGGAGGGAGCTGATTTAGATCCATCCTTCGTTAGATGAGGATAAAGACGGTGAGGTCCCATTCTTGGCCGTAAGTGACAACAGGTAAGATCACAGGGACAGGCGAGAGCATAACTTGCGCGGTAAAGTTATGCCCGAAGGATCCTATCAGAAACTGTTGAAAGTGGACTCGTTCCATATACATCAGTTTAATCGAGAAAGGGTTTCGAAAAGGGAATCTGGGCGGTAAGTAGAGTCCTTCGTCCATCTCTCACAACATGTGCACTCCAACTACAAAGGTATATCGATCCATAAAACTCTGATTCAATCTCATAGGATCACCACGATCTCTCCACGAACAATCTCTTGGATTTTTCCCCAGGTCGAATGCCCCACACAGGTCACTCCCCTTTGCTTAAAAGTTTCGAACACAAAACAAGGATAGGTGCAAGCTCCTTAACCAAGCAACCCAAGCCTCACGGACCGATGAGGTGACACACATGCACATCACATGTTTGGTGCCGTCATACTCATCCACGTGTGGGTCTTCTGGGTGAAAGGTTCTAATGCATGCACCGTAACGTGTCCCAAAAACCGGAGACTAGGCTAGACAGGTAGTCGACTCTACAGGTCAAGGATCGCACTTTGCCACGTTGAGTGCGAACCTAACAACCACATGACGTGGATACAACGTAGGTCGCTAAAGTCATATCTACGCCTAGAATACTCCCCAAAGCAATACAAATGTCGCACTGGATACTTTTCAGCCAGCTGTCGCTAACAACTCGAGACCTAGAGTAGATATCGTTGCCGATACAACTCGGCAGAAAAACCAGCGAACTTTCACACATGATAGGTACAGATCTACAGCTCAGTCTCCTCTCAAACTTGCCACGTAGGTAGGATACTAAAATCTCTACTTGCAGGTCAAATTTCAGGAAGATCTGACGGCTAGATCTCCTCCCACAATTAACACAAATCCACAGAAACTAACACGTACTTCCAATCTCAGATTCAGGACAGAAGCTTCTTCGACTAAATGAACCGTCCACTTCCACTCCAACTTCTTGAGCTATCAATTCAGAAGGTAAACTCACTACACAGGAAATTTGAGCCGATTTGACCGTTCTAATCGTCCTCCATAAATCTGCAAACTCGCTGCTTCAGATTGACAGCTTTCTGCACCCCGTCGCCTTCAAATCGTCATTGCGCTCAATCCGCAGAACATCCGGTGGTGAAATTTGTGGTCAGAGCTTCAGCAGCTGACAGACTACAAGCTCATGAAATCTGGTCTCAATCTGACGGCTCAATCACTCAAACCCCTTAATCTTACAATCGGAAGAGAAACTCTTGTACTCTCATCACTCTATGAACTTCAAATCGCCATAACATATGCCCTGGACCTCCAAATCGAGTGAAATTTGTGGTCAGATTGCTCCTCCCGTCGAGAGCTCTCCGCCCATGCCCTCTGATCTCCAAAATCCCTCGTCAAAGTGCCCCGAACCTCCCAGAGCGCACACTTAGGTAAATGACAAGTTATCTTCACTTTTGGGTGGACCAATGAGGAGTTAAAGGACTCAACCTTGTCCTTTTCTGCCCCATGGAGACCCCCAGCAGATAATAGAGCATTCTAAGCTCATAAGAGCAATGTTTTAGAACCCATTACACCACAACTTCTACAATTGTGTGCAAAACGCACTTATACGCGTAATTTACATACTAACTGGTCCCACAACAGGACATTCACCCCTTCCAAACCTGCACATCCTCCGGTATGTGCCAACTTGTTATTCATAGTCATCATCGTATCCTTCATCGTGCTCTGAATTGTCAGGTTCATCATCATCTTCTCTCGCATAAGGTCTGGAAAGATGAGAATCAGACTCGAGAAGTTCATCGAAATCAAGAAATCCTTCACGTCTTCGGAAAACCTTGACCCTTTTACCAGCAATGGGTAACTTCAAGAGTGTACCATCCAGTTCTCGCAGACCGTATGTGGCGTTATCGTGAACGAGAACAACAACATAAGGACCAAACCAACGTCGTGCAAACTTCTTGATAGTGCTGTGTTGGTTATCCAAACTGTTGTCATATACTATGACCCAGTCACCTTCTCGGATCGGCTTCTTTCGCAGACGATGTGTCTTGTCGAACCGCTCCTTATTCTTCAACCTCGCCTCCTTGAGTTTGACCAATGCTTCTTCGAGGTCCTCCTCACGTCGCTCAAGCTGTTGAATTCGTAGTGCTAATAGTCCTTCCCTATCAGAACCATCCTCCCAAGGTAGACATACCCAAGTAGGAACGTCTCCTTCCGCTGACATGATAGGTTTTTGACCGGTCATCAATTCTGTAGGCATGTAACCAGTGACAGTACTATGAGTAGTTCTATCAGCCCACAACGCAAAAGGAAGAAGTCTAGGCCAGTCCCCATGACGCCCCTTGCACGCTTTCACCAATGCTTGGATGATTGGTGGGTGCCCTCGTTCACTTTTCCCATTCGCTTCCGGGTTCATCGAAGTGGTCAACTTCAATCGTATTCCATATCTGTTGAAGAACTCACGTGCTTCATCTGCATTCAACTCTCCTCTATCTGCACGGATTCTTCCCACGCTTCCATATCTAGAAACGATATCTTCTAGTATGAATCGACAGACAGGTTCAGTAGCTTTGGTGCGTAGAGCCCTCCCTTCTACAAAGTTAGATAGCTCTTCCCGAGCCAAAACTAAATGACGCATGCCCCAAATTCCTGGTGGCATGGCAACCAGATCCAAAACCCATTGGAAATGAATGGACAAGGGATATGTGGGTCTCAATCCATCCCTATACCGAATCTTGGATTGGAATTGACATTCAATGCATGACCCAACAAACTTTTCTACATCTCGATACAATCCTTTCCACCAATACCTCTCCTTGATCTTGGTAAAGGTCGCCCATGTACCTCGATGACCTGCCCATAAGGTATCATGGAATTGTTCGAGTACTTGTTTCTTGGTCTCTGCATCATCCACTACTCTCAAGGGTACTCCATCTCTCCTCTTTGGCCTCTTCCACAGATATCCATCTCGTAATAGATAGCCATAGGCCTGATGTCGTATCTCCTTGAAGACTTTCTCCGTCCATTCTCCATACTTCTGAAGAGTGCTTAGATAGCGCCCGATTTCCTTGAGCCTCTCACAATACAGTTCTTCCTTGAAAGGAAGAACACCATCCAAGCGACTCCGGTCCTCGCTTGATAGTTGTAGAACTTGCCCCTCGTCTGCATCATCTTCATCCATATCTTCTGCCTCCATATCTTCTTCTTCAGAGTACCTAGCTCTAGACAACATGTCTGCCATCGAATTCATCTTCCCTGCTATGTGCCTCAACTCTGGATTCAACGACCTAATGTAAGCTATCCAACGTAACATAGCAATATCAGGCGTTGTGCAGTTTGCTATCATTCCCAACAGAGGTAAGCAATCAGTTTCAAGTAGTACATGTGCTCCAATGAGATACTCCTTCTCAGCTTTCATTGCAGTTACAACGCCCCATAGCTCTCGTTTGACTTGAGGGTATCTCCTTTGTCGATCCGAAAGTATGCGAGCACCAAATCTTGTTGCAAACCTCTTTTCCTCACCATCATCCTGCCCTATTGCCCAACCTATAGCGATAGGACTAGTATCAACAGTAACGACTATGGGTCTACCACAATCATAGCTCAACTGTCGTAGAACTGGTGGTGATTTCAACGCTTCTTTTAGTCGCACCATAGCGACCCTCTGCTCCTCACCCCAAGTGAACCTCCTTCGCTTCCTCAGCAACTCATACAACGGTTCAGACATGTGACCAAAATGAGGAATCCACACTCGATAGAACAAACAAGCTCCCAAGAATCTCCTAACCTCTGTGGTGTTGACACAATCTTTCATCCTCCCAATGGCATCAACCTTTGATGGGTTTGGACGTCGACCAAAAGATCCACAAAGATGACCAACAACAACAATCTCTGGAACTCCAAAGCTCGATTTCTCCGCTGAAAGAGTGAGATTTACCTCCTCAAGCCTTGTTAAGATCATCTCCACATCGTGAATATGATCAACCACAAATCTTCGACATCCATCCTCAGTAAGCTTCTCATCCTTGTCTTCGACCGCACACCCTTTCATAGGAATATCATCTATGAAAGGTATGGTCTTCTCCGGAATGAATTCTCTCAAAATCCTATTCATTGCATTTTGCACATGAGCAACAGAGTTTGTCGCTCCTTGCGGTAATGTGCACATCCTTACAAGCCCAAGCGGAGTACGCATGGTGGTGAGATCTCTGCTCTCCATTGCCAACTGGAACTGATCATACCCAGAGTATAAATCTCCAATCGAGTAGATAGCACGACCAGCAAAAGCTTCTGCAACTTCATCTACTATGGGTCCTGATCCCATGTTCCGAATAGTCACCTTGTTAGCATGTTGCATGTCTTGGATGAACTTAAGAGCTCCTGACTTCTTAGGTACAGTAAACCACCGACTCGAGTAAGGTCCCATAGATGGCTCTAAAATACCCATGCGTATCTTCTCTTTCAACAATTCAACAAGCTTCGGCAACATAGCTCGTGGCACTGGTATAGGCTTCAAGTCCCAAGGCACGTGTGGTACTGTGAAGATCACCATGGGTGCTACGACACTCGTATCTACACATCCAATCTCTTCTGCACTGAAAGCAAAAGCCTTTCCATGTCTTCTCAGCATCTCATGAAAACGCTTTCTCTCTTCCTCAATGAGAAACTCACCCCCTCCAATCTGTAGTCGTTTGAGTGTCTCTTCTGTGAACCTGTGCCCTACTCTCTGTGAATCCCGCAGAACTGGTTCAGTCGATGCTCGTTCCACTTGCTTGTTAGAGTCTTCAGGTAGTTGAGTAGCCACCGGCTTCACTTTACGCGCCACCATCTTGTATTTTGTATGAACCTGCGCTTCTTGGTGTTTCATGGCTCTACTCTTCTCTAACTCCAACTCATGATCTCCTTTCATCTGAAGCTGAACCTTGTAGCCGTTCTCGACGAATCTTGTAATCTCCTCATGTAACTCACGTGAACGGATCGCGACTACTCCATTAACCAAAGAATCGGTGCTTATAAACGACAAAACTTCCTCAAGAGTATCTTCAAAGCCCTCTTCTTCATACATCCCGTTAATGGACTCCTGATCTAACAAAACTCCTTGAGTTTTGAAGAGATCTTCCTGCTTCTTCACACATCGTCTTTGTGCACTATCCATCTCTTCTATCACTCGAAATCTATTTACACATGTTTCAGAAAACTGAGCAAATCCACATTTAAACATCTCTTCTTCATCTTCTGGCACTAGCGGAAGGCTTTTTCTCCTATCAACACTCCCATACTCCCGCTCTACAGGAGTGCTAACTAAAAATCCGAGAACTCTTTGTCAGTCCTTAAGGGACTGTCCCTCAGCTTCTCTCTGTTCCTTTCATGACCCGTACGTACAGTAAGAAATTGAACCGCCCTCGTACCATCTTGACTTCTGATACGAGCATAATGAGACCCATCGTCCATTACTTTCGTCTCCATCCTAGACGCAGTAATGTACGGTTGACCTAGGATCACAGGATACGCAGCTATACTCTGAACAAAAAAGTTTTGTTCTATCTCTACATCTCCTATCCGAGTCTTGACAGCTGGATAAGCACCAAAAAGTTCACCTCTTTGGTTGTTAGCAGCACGAAGAACCCATCCATGTCCTGTGTCGATTGGCCACTTCCCTTTCTCGTAAACATTTTTGGACATGATATTAATCTCCGAACCGTGATCCACCAACGCCACTATAGCCTCTGACAAGTTACCCAGTCGGACCCTTGTCTCTGTGGTTGCACGAGCCCAATATGCTCGAGAATAGTGACTCTCATGCTGCTTCTCGTCGCCATATTCTGCAGCACAGTCTGAAACTCTTGCCTCTCTTCCTTTCGACGCCTGTAGTACATGCTTTTGGGCAAATACGCGACCTAACTCTTCATCTTCTTCCCCAGTGATGTCAGTATCCAATGCTTTCACCATCACTGTATCTGCAGTCATCTGCCTCTTTCTCTTGATCACATCTATGATCAACTCATGAAAGTCACGTTTGGCTATTCCCAAGGCTTCTCGCAAGGAAAATTCTATCTTTGCATCCAAAATTCTCTCTTCAAGAATCTCCTTCAAGTTGGTGGTGGTCTCGATATCTGACTGTAGTCTGTAGGTCGGTGCTTTACCTTTGCCCTTTGAAGAAGCTCCTTTGCCTTTCTCTCTCATCTCCGTGTCATAAATAGGAACATCAACCATAGGTTCAGATGTAGATGCTCCTTGAGACGTCGAAGGGATATCAGAAGGTGATGCCTCTTGTTGCCCTCTCCTCTTCGTGGCTCTGGCTCTCCTTGTAACCTCCTCCGGATCAGCAACATCATCATCACGTCTCCTTTTCTCTTCCACAATCGCATCTTGCCAGCTTACATGCTTCTCTTGTACCAAGTAAGCCTTGACACATCCTGCCTCTACAGGATCATCCCATCCAGTAATGCGACGAATTGCCTCCGCACCTCGTAACATTACTTCTCGTGGAACTTCAACTACATCGCTCTTAATAGCTGCTACAACCGGTACACCCACTTCAATCGCAAATGTTTCTGGCTCTATTGTGCGTATCGCCGTAGCTATACCAACCTGACCTCTCACCAAACTCTTCATTCCTCCCTTACCAAAGTTGGTATTCAACGACGCACCAGTTTGGACGAGATAAATCTTTCCATCTCTAAAATTCACGACTCCGATTCTGAGAGCTTCGGAAAACTCCTCACAATCTCGTCGTTGGTGTTCAGTACTGTCACACCAGATACATCTTCTAACAAAATTTCTGCTAGTTGATGATGCATTGGTATCACCAGGACTCCGACTATGCTTTAGCTCTGCCATCTCTATCCTTAACTCTCTCAGACCCTTAACCAACTCATCGATAGCAGAATCTTCAATCTTGCTATTGGCAGGCTTGGGCAATGGAGCTAAAGAGACATCAGACCTCAAGGTTGCAGCTCTACCTCTTCCACGTTTCTGCTTCGTGAGAATAGTAACAGCTTCCTCTACCTTTCTCCAGTCTGTGCTCACTCCTCCTTCTTCTCCCTTGTCTGCTAACATCAAGAAAAGCTTGTCCTCTAGATTTTCATCAGCAGCTTCTAGAAAAAGTTCTGTCTTCCTTAAGTCAAGCGTTGTCCTCTCGGATGGAGACAATTGACAGAACCGTTTCTCAAACTCACGCAGCAACTCATTTGGCGTCATCTCATTCCCCGGACGCTGCTCTATCCACTCCAAGAATGTTCTCTTGGTTACTCTATCCGCATCATCATCAAAAAATTCACTCTTCAACCTCTGCTCATACTCCTCCCAAGAACTCGTACGTGCATCCTTCAACTTTGTCACTTGACTACGGATCTCAGGTATCACAACCAACTCGAAACTAGAAATCATCTCTGTCTCAGGCACACGATTTACCTCCATCTCACAAATATACTCACGAACATACTTCGTGATGTTCCTTCCATCGAACCTCCCCAATTTCTTCACCACCGCTTGAAGAGCTCTTGTAGACTTCTGCTCCCCAACATCGCCTCCTTGTTGTTGTCTCAACAACATCGTCAATGCTCGAAGCAGATCGTCCGCTCCTCCTCCACTCGTCCCCATTGCTTCGGGAAGATTCATACTTGACGCTCCTCGGCAACAACTCACTCAACCACCTCAAAGCGTGCTCTCAGTGGAAGCACCAAATATGTCGTAGCGAGAGCCTTTCCTTTGAGCAAGGGCGTACCTTCTGGCTGTGGCTAGCGATCAATGCACAGCAGAGCGACAAGTTTCCTGTAGATTTCTCTCTAACTTCCTCGATAACTAAGCACTTTCTTTCTCTCAGTAAAGGGTCAAGATAACTACACGAAAACGTTGGATGATCATGGGCACGACAAACGGGATATGTGATGACATGATCTCTCGGTAGTATTCCTCTCCGAAGTTTCTCACTACTAGGGCTTCGTACATGGCTTTGGGTCGACAGATGTGTCTTATCTCGCACTGGGTGTTAAAGTTTACAGGAGGGAGCTGATTTAGATCCATCCTTCGTTAGATGAGGATAAAGACGGTGAGGTCCCATTCTTGGCCGTAAGTGACAACAGGTAAGATCACAGGGACAGGCGAGAGCATAACTTGCGCGGTAAAGTTATGCCCGAAGGATCCTATCAGAAACTGTTGAAAGTGGACTCGTTCCATATACATCAGTTTAATCGAGAAAGGGTTTCGAAAAGGGAATCTGGGCGGTAAGTAGAGTCCTTCGTCCATCTCTCACAACATGTGCACTCCAACTACAAAGGTATATCGATCCATAAAACTCTGATTCAATCTCATAGGATCACCACGATCTCTCCACGAACAATCTCTTGGATTTTTCCCCAGGTCGAATGCCCCACACAGGTCACTCCCCTTTGCTTAAAAGTTTCGAACACAAAACAAGGATAGGTGCAAGCTCCTTAACCAAGCAACCCAAGCCTCACGGACCGATGAGGTGGCACACATGCACATCACATGTTTGGTGCCGTCATACTCATCCACGTGTGGGTCTTCTGGGTGAAAGGTTCTAATGCATGCACCGTAACGTGTCCCAAAAACCGGAGACTAGGCTAGACAGGTAGTCGACTCTACAGGTCAAGGATCGCACTTTGCCACGTTGAGTGCGAACCTAACAACCACATGACGTGGATACAACGTAGGTCGCTAAAGTCATATCTACGCCTAGAATACTCCCCAAAGCAATACAAATGTCGCACTGGATACTTTTCAGCCAGCTGTCGCTAACAACTCGAGACCTAGAGTAGATATCGTTGCCGATACAACTCGGCAGAAAAACCAGCGAACTTTCACACATGATAGGTACAGATCTACAGCTCAGTCTCCTCTCAAACTTGCCACGTAGGTAGGATACTAAAATCTCTACTTGCAGGTCAAATTTCAGGAAGATCTGACGGCTAGATCTCCTCCCACAATTAACACAAATCCACAGAAACTAACACGTACTTCCAATCTCAGATTCAGGACAGAAGCTTCTTCGACTAAATGAACCGTCCACTTCCACTCCAACTTCTTGAGCTATCAATTCAGAAGGTAAACTCACTACACAGGAAATTTGAGCCGATTTGACCGTTCTGATCGTCCTCCATAAATCTGCAAACTCGCTGCTTCAGATTGACAGCTTTCTGCACCCCGTCGCCTTCAAATCGCCATTGCGCTCAATCCGCAGAACATCCGGTGGTGAAATTTGTGGTCAGAGCTTCAGCAGCTGACAGACTACAAGCTCATGAAATCTGGTCTCAATCTGACGGCTCAATCACTCAAACCCCTTAATCTTACAATCGGAAGAGAAACTCTTGTACTCTCATCACTCTATGAACTTCAAATCGCCATAACGTATGCCATGGACCTCCAAATCGAGTGAAATTTGTGGTCAGATTGCTCCTCCCGTCGAGAGCTCTCCGCCCATGCCCTCTGATCTCCAAAATCCCTCGTCAAAGTGCCCCGAACCTCCCAGAGCGCACACTTAGGTAAATGACAAGTTATCTTCACTTTTGGGTGGACCAATGAGGAGTTAAAGGACTCAACCTTGTCCTTTTCTGCCCCATGGAGACCCCCAGCAGATAATAGAGCATTCTAAGCTCATAAGAGCAATGTTTTAGAACCCATTACACCACAACTTCTACAATTGTGTGCAAAACGCACTTATACGCGTAATTTACATACTAACTGGTCCCACAACAGGACAACGCTCTCATGCGAACTACACGAAAGGTTCGAGGAACACAAAAGAAACACAACACACGTTTTGTACTGAATTTACATGTGAGACGTCTCACAACACGACATCCACCCCCTTTGAACCTGCGCATCCTCCGGCATGCGCCACAAACAGTTACAAGTTTTGGACGGCATCACACAACGTCTTTGTTGTCCTGAATGATGTCGTCGTTATCAGTATCCTCAAGAACCAAATCATCCTCGTCATCGTCCAAGACATCAAACTCCGCTCCGACTTCCTCCACGCTTATCTCTTCATCTCGCTTCATGAAGAGTTTCACACGCTTTCCTGCAATGGGAACTTTGAGCTTTGATCCATCAAGCTCCCGAAGTGAATATGTAGCATTGTCATGTATAACAAGAACCACATATGGTCCAAACCACCGCTTAGAGAATTTTCTAAGCGCACTGTGTTGGTTGTCCAAGCTACAATCATACACCAACACCCAATCGCCTTCCTTAATCTCCTTTGGCCGCAACCGATGACGTTCATCAAACTTGCCCTTATTCTTCAACTGTGCCTTTCTCAACCTATCAACTGCAATCTCTATGTCCTCGGGTCTTCTTTCCAGTTGACGAATCCGAAGCGCAATAAGATCCTCCTTAGACATATTATCCTCCCAAGGTAGAACGCTCCAAGTAGAAATGTGCTCTTCGATGGACATGATAGGTTTTTGTCCTTACATTAGTTCCGCTGGCATGTACCCAGTCACTGAACTATGTGTGCAGCGATCAGCCCATAAAGCAAAAGGTAAGAACCTCGGCCACTCCTTCACCTTTCCTCTACAAGGTTTCACAATGGCTTTAACAATAGGAGGATGACCTCGCTCACTCTTAGCATTCCCTTCTGGATTGTAGGCCGTAGTAAGAGCTAGTTTCACCCCGCATCTCTCAAAGAACTGCTTAGCTTCGAGAGCATTCAACTCTCCACGATCTGCTGTAATCTTTCCAACACACCCGTACCTACAAATCACGTCCTCTAACAAGAATCTGCAAACTCCTTCAGTGGACTTTGTACGCAAAGCCCGTCCTTCCACTTGATTGGACAGATCCTCTCGTGCAAGAGCCAAATACCGCATTTGCCATATCCCCATTGGCATGATAACCAGATCTACTACCCATTTGTAGTGGATTGCAAGCGGATATGTAGGATGCAAACCGTCTCGATGTTTGATCTCTGATTACATCTGACAAGTCTGACATGATTCTACAAACCTCACCACATCTCTGTACATGTTACGCCACCAGTACCTCTCCTTGAGCTTTGTGAAGGTTGCATAAATACCTCGATGTCCAGCCCATAAATTGTCATGGAACTCTCGAATAAGTTGCGTCTGCATCTCTTTCTTGCACACAACTCTTTGTGGTAGATAAACATCTCGCTTAGATCGCTTCCACAGGTAACCACCTTGTAGTAGGTAGTTGTAAGCCTTCCTCCTGATCTGTTTGGAATGTGTATCACTCCATTCATGGTGCTTCAGCAACGTGCTAAGATAACGTCCAATATCTATCCATTCACCCTCGTACAACTCCTCTTCAAATGATTTTGGATACACTACTTCTCTCTTTTGCGCTCTAGAAAAGATGGTAGTACCAACATCCTCTGTGTCCTCGATCATATCTTCCTCTCTTTCATACCTTGCTCGAGACAACATGTCTGCTACTGGGTGCTTACCAGCTATGTGCTTGAATTCAGGATTCAATGATTTGATGTACGCTATCCACCTTAGCATAGCAATATCAGGAGTGTTACAATTCGTAATCATTCCCAACAATGGCAAACAATCAGTCTCCACAACCACCGATGCTCCAATCAAGTAATCTTTCTCAGCCTTCATAGCTCTAACCACCCCCCATAGTTCTCGCTTCACTTACGAATACTTCCTTTGTCGCTCACTCAACACCTTTGCGCCGACCCGCACAACAAACATGTTTTCTTCCTCATCATCTTGCCTCACAGTCCATCCAATTGCTATAGGGCTATTATCAATAGTCAAAACTACAAGTTTACCCCCTTCATAGCTGACCTTACGAAGTACAAGCGGGGAAGATAGCAGTTCTTTTAGCCTTTGAATTGCCACTGAGTGCTTCTCATCCCACTTAAACTTCTTGCATTTTCGAAGCAAGCCGTACAAAGGATCAGCAACATGTGCAAAGTGAGGAATCCAAACATGATAGAACACACAAGCTCCTAAGAACCTCCGTACTTCAGTTTGGGAACTACATGTATCTTTCATTCGTTGGATAGCATCTACTTTACTTGGATCAGGCCTACGACCAAACCATCCACACAAATGTCCCACAATCACAACCTCGCGCACTCCAAACGAGGACTTAGCTCCTGATAACGTCAAGTGGACTTCCTCAAGTCGTGATAATATCTTGTCAACATCTGCAATATGATCAGCAATAAACTTACGACACCCCCTCTGATCTGTCGCTTCATCCTTCTCCTCCACTAGACAACCCTTGATTGGAATGTCATCCAAGAACGACATTGTCTTCTCCAGAATAAAATCTCGTAAGATTTTATTCATTCCATTCATCATGTGTGCCACTGAGTTTGTAGCTCCTTGCGGTAACGTACACATCCTTACCAGTTCCAACGGAGTTCTCATAGTGGTGACATCCCTGCTCCTTTCGGCAAGTTGAAATTGATCGTATCTGGAGTAGAGATCTCATACGGAATAGATCGCTCTTCCAGCAAATGCTTCAGCAAACTCTCTTACAATCAGTCCTATTCCTGTATTCCTGATAGTCACTTGGTTCACCGGTTGCATATCTTGAATGAAGCGTAACGCTCCACTCTTTTCGGAACTGTAAACCAACGACTGAAATACGGTGCAAATGAAGATTCGAGAATCTTCATCTGCATCTTCTCCTTCAGAAGCTCCATAAGCTTAGGTAAATGAGCCCTAGGTACAGGGATTGGTCTCAAGTCCCAAGGTGCATGCGGCACTGTAAAGATAATCATTGGAGCTACTACGCTCCGATCCACACATCCTATCTCCGAAGCTTCAAAAGAAAAAGCCTTTCCATGCTTACTCAACATCTCTTTGAACTCTCGCTCTTTATAGGAAAGAGAAAATCCGTGGATCCTACCTTCAACTCCTTGAGTGTAGCTACAATAAACTTGTGACCCACTTGACGAGATCTCTTAAGCTCTTCTCCTTCGAAGCTTGCTGAACTTGGTTGTTGGAGTCATCGGGTAAAGGTTGAGCTACATGCTTAACCTTTCTATCCATCGTTTTGTACTTGGTTTCAACCTTGACTTCTGGTTTCTGAAATGACTCTATGATCGAGTAGAGCTCTCTAGAATTTATTTCCACCAATTGATCTTCACTCATTGTCCCAATCTTGGTAAGCTCCTCCAAAGGATCCTCTAATCTCATCTCCATGTAAACACCCGCTATTCTATCCTCCTTGTCAAGCACACACACTCTTTTTAGATCTTTCTCAGCTCTTTTCACAACCTTCCGCTCCCACTTTCGTAGATCAACAAGCTGCGTATATAAAGCAAATCCACTCTCAAAAAATCCCACAACTCCTATACAAAAGAGACTTCCATTGGCTGGCGAGAGTACCTCCTTTTGTGTATCGGCATCACTATACCCTCGCTCTATAGTGACCATATGCAAAAATCTTTAAACTCTTCAGTGACTTTAGGAAGAGAACCACTCCGCAAGTTCTCCCGATTGCGCTCATGGTTAGGAGGTACAGTCAGAAACTGCACTGCTCTCTTATCGTCTTGATTTTTGATCCTAGCATATGCAGGTCCATCATTTAGCACCTTGGTCTCCATCCTTACAGCCGTAATGTATGGCTGTCCAAGAATCACCGGATACGAAGTAGTGTCTTGAACAAAAAAGTTTTGCTCTATGACTACATCCTCAATCTTCACCCTTACATCCGGACAAGCACCGTAGAGTTCTCCCGTGTGTTATTCGCTGTCCGGATCATCCAACCATGCTCTGTGTCAATGGGCCACTTCCCTCGCTTATAAACATCTTTAAATACGATGTTAATCTCAGATCCATGGTCAATGAGAGCAACCACCGGATCTACCAAATCTCCTATCTTCACCAAGGTCTCCGTAATACCTCTAGCCCAATGTCCCCTAGTATAATAACTAGGAACCCTATCATCTCCCTCGTCTCCATCTACAGCAAATCAAACTTTATGGTTGGTGCAATATTCTGCTAACTCTTGCTCCTCCTCCTTCGTTATTCTCGTGTCTAGAGCGTTAGTCATAGCAGTCCCTCCTGTCAACTGCCTCTTCCTCTTGATGATGTCAATAATGACATCATGGAACTCCTTCTTTGCTATTCCAAGGATCTCTCGTAAAGTAAATTCAATCTTCGCGTTGTCGTGTTGTGGTTCGGCTCCTGTGTGAAATTCTTGTGTAACCTATTTTGTGTTTCTTTTCTGTGTTTCGTGAACCGTATCGCGTAACTCGCCGAACGGTGTGATGAGTGTCACGTTTGTGATTATCTGTTTAAGTGATCGCACGGTAGAGGAACGTGCCAAGTCATCGATTTGTGCGCGTTCACTTTAGTGGTCTTTGTCGCCGCATTTGTGTATAAAATGGTGGGTCGAAGGTTCATACGGCATTCTCTCTCAGCGGGTGATTCGTAAGGGTTCTCGGTGGTCTGCATGGAGGAGTGAGGAACTGCAAGAGTAGTGGTTATGGACGGAGGTGTGTTACCGGCTCCGGATCTTCTTTTCCCGAATCCGTTTCACATCAAGCTTCATTGCATCCACCGCGATCACTTTCGACAGTGGTTAGTTGCATGCTTTGGCGATGAATTCATGAGAAGGATGATGGAGTTACAGCTTCCGGTGATCCTTCCGATCGTAACATACGGAGAGACTTGGGATATGACTGTGTACATTTTGTTGTGAAGAACAATGGATCTCAACTATCCATCGAACGTTCCTTTCAACCTTTGGGTCGATGTCCGGTGTCATTGCAGACCGAAGATCAATCATGAGGCTTGGATCGTGAGAAACTTCGGGCAAGAATATTACAATCGAGTGATAGCTTCACCGTTTCCTTTTGTCGTACCTTTTATTGTAGAACGTTTGCAGGTTGTAATATTGACGTTATATTAGTCTGCGGCTCACTGGTTTCATTCTGGTTGAGCGCTTCTATGTAGTTACGGACCGCGAAGAATCCATCGACGTATCTGAAGGATTTTTTGAGGTCTTAGAGTCTTGTTGATGTCTTATGTCTCCTTAGGAGTAAAAATTCGTTCTAAGGGAAAAGTTAAGAGGAGAAAAGACAAAAAGTAAAGCTCTTTTTGCTCTTATTGGTCCATTTTTGGATCAATGATGTTCTAGCTGATCCTCGCGACGTTTCTGTAGTTTCTGGAGGCTTTGGAGGTCCATTCGCAAAACGAAGGGTATGGTTGGAGAGCTCTTGACCGGGGCTACAATCTGAGCTGAAGAATCGGTCGATTTCATGGAGGGATGAGCGCGTTATGATCGATTTAGTGGAGGGGGGTGAAATTCGTACCTACTGCTACGTTTCTGATTATTCCGAGAGACTCGCGAGGAGTTTTGAGGAGCTTTCTGTTGAGTTGGAGAGCTGACGACGTGCTGGTCATTTTGATATAAGGTTCTTGATCGATTTGGATTCTGAACCGACCGATTGAAGTTGAGAAGTGCAAACGGGATAAGACGGGGACAGCGAACTGTGATAGCCATGGATAGTTTGCTATTGCTTAAGTTCTGAGTCGAATTTCTGAGTGAAACTTTCTAGGGTTGAAGCATGTCTTATCAACAAGATACTTGGGAAGTTTGACCTCAAATGGTCGAGTAGTTTGTTCAGAATCTTGGATCAAATGTACTTGGGTCTGTAAAGCTCTGAAGTTAGCACAGATTACGGTTTGATCCATATCTGAGAATTGGTTTAAGATTTCGACCTGAAAATTGTTCAGGGTGGGAGTGAAGGGTCCAATCAAGCTTCCTGTGAAGTTTGATCATCATTGGTCTACTGGTCTGGGAGGACTGAGGTCTCAAAGTTCGAAAATACTTCTGTTATTAACAATTTCGGGTTTTTCGGTATCATTTATGGTCATTTTGATCATTTTCGATCAATTTGGAGAGGAGTTTGTTGCTGAAACTGCCATGCCTGCATACAACTCGACATTGGAGGGTGTGGGGCTGATTTCAGCTCTTGGTAATGAAAGAGAATGGAGTCGTCATGAATCTTAAGCCGTTGTTTGGGTTCTCGGAGCTGCCAGGTATTACCGCTGTTAGTGTTATATTGAGATCTAAGTAGTGTCTTGGAGCATGCATGCTTTACCTTGCTGGAATGCTTGGTAGACCAGGGTGTACAGCAAGTTGTATTGATACTTTATCAAGTTGATTGAGTGATCTTATAGCATCTTCTGGTTGTACTATGAAATTGTGATAGTTGGATTGATGGGCAGTTAGCGTCGCTGGGGAGCTATTCAGAAGTCATGCTTCCAGTGATATAGAGGAATAACCTCAGTTAGATAGTACAGAGCTGAGTATTTTTAGTTAGAGTACAAAAGATCTGTTTGTAACACAAGTTTATGCAACCTATACGTAACCTTGGATCGTAACAAGCTTTAAACTTGAGCCGAGCGGATACAAGGTCACTCGGGCTAGAAGAGTAGATAGTGAAACATTTGAGTGGAAACATCCAGATCTAGATCCAACCTTGTCAATCCACATATCTCTGCACAGCCATATACCCAGTGTATTCTTAGACAGAAAAACACGTTATACGATAGCGTTGAGCACTCTCTCTTCTAACACCCCCTTCAAATTTGTAGCGGCTTCAACAGCTGACTGCAGCTTGTAGGTAGCAGGCTTACCTTTCTTACTCCTTTCTGACCTCTCTGTGGTAGATGGTGAAACTTTCTCCATAGTCTCCTCTCGCACCGGCGTTGTATCTAGCCGAGGTTTCTCACCTCGTAATTGCCTCTTAGAAGTACTTCTCTCCTCACTAGGACCAGCATCGTCTCTCCTACGCTGTCGGAGTGTGATCCGCTTACCTAAGAAAGCGCCGGGCTTCTGGCTGTGGTTGTTTACTCAAGAGGTTGGCTTTCAGGTCACAACAGGAGCTATAAACACTCACACAGGAGTGTAGGATCCTCTGATATGCTCAAAAAGCAAAATTTAGGTCTCACTGGTAGTAATAGGCTTAAGCGGTGAACTTTGACACTCAAAGAGAGGAAAACTATGAAGGTTTAGACCTCTAAACTTCCCCTACATGCAAATGAGGTACTACTGAACTCACAGACGAAGTTTCAACCTGAGATCAAATTCTGACACGGAGATATGAACAGAAAAGTTCTGAATAAGAGAATTATGGCAATTTCTGGTACCTAGATAGCTATTCAGACATAGAACAGAGAATTGGCTCGATGAATTTCAAATCTTCTCACAGTATTTGAAGTCTACAGGATGCTTAACATCCCTGTGAAGTTGGGACTCCTGAATGTTTGTAGAACTCCAGATCTCCTTCTCTAAAGTCGCTGCTCTAGATTAAGAGCTTTTCAGACCCCCTCTGCTTCAGCGGCCGCCCTGAATTACTCAGTTACTCAAATGATTCGAAACTTTTTGGACAGTCGTAGCCCTCCTGACAGTGAACGCAACCACGAAGTTTTGAAGTGATTTCCTCAATTCTGCTGCAATTGGCACCGAAAACCCCAAAATCAACAAAAGTGATGCAGTTTTGGCACAATCCGAACTTCAATTGGGCATAACTCCTTGTTTATTGATCCAAATCGAGCAAAAATTTCACTGACAGTGCTTGGCACAACGAGCTCTCTCTTCCTGTGCTCTCCGATTTCGAAGATACCTCACCAATTGCTCGAACTCTCCTCTAGAGCTCTGTTTCTAAACTTAGAGTTTTACAAAAGACAAAAATGGACCAATGGGAGTTCATAGCTCCACTTGACTGTCCTTTTGTGCCTTAAACTACCTGGTAACTTATCTACACTCATAGGCTACCACGTCAAGCCCTAGAGTGCCAGCGTAAAACTTAAACTACCTAAAATGACACATAGCCTTGAAAAATAACTTAAATTAGCTAGAAAGCGTGCATGGGCGACAAGTAAGTACAACCCATGAGCTCAAACCACTATCAGCATGGAAACCCTAAGTTATGTACATTGAACGTCATAGACAAGTAAGAAGTCACTTGCACAAGCGCACAAATGCTTGAACAAGATAACTAACATACTATCAGCCTACTAGGACTCAAAATAGTATTAACACCGTATGCAAAGGTGTCAAACATATATATAAAGGACTAGAAGTAGTATGAGCTAACTTTCTAGAACTACCAAACCTAAGCGTCGGAGTAGAAGTCAAGCATGTAGCCGCCAAATGGCGCGACATCCACCCCCTCTGAACCTGCATATCCTCCGGTATGTGCCAGACCTAGATCAAGACTCTTCAGCTTCAGCTTCAAATTCATCTTCAACCTCCATTGAGTCTTCAGCTTCATCTTCAATAAGCTCTGCAATGTTCTGGTCCTCCCCTCTCCTTCTGAAGAGCTTGATTCTCTTCCCTGCGACTGGTATCTTGAGCACTGCACCATCTAACTCTCTCAAAGAGTATGTGGCATTATCATAAACTTCTAACACCACATAAGGTCCGAACCATCTCTTGGAAAACTTTCTGATAGTGCTATGCTGATTATCAAGACTACTATCATAGACTAACACCCAATCACCTTCCTTAACTGGTTTGGGTCGTAATCTATGTGTTCTATCAAACCTGCCTTTGTTTCTCTCTCTAGCAGTCTTCAACCTTTCCACAGCTTTGGCAACATCCTCAAGTCTTCGTTCTAACTGTTGGATCCTTAATGCAAGAAGATCCTCTGTACTTCTACCATCTTCCCATGGCAAAACATTCCAAGTAGGCACAACCTCCTCAATCGGCATCACAGGTTTCTGTCCTAGTATCAATTCTGCTGGCATGTAACCTGTAACGGTACTATGAGTTGTACGGTCTGCCCATAAAGCAAACGGTAGCAGTCTAGGCCATTCACGGATCTTACCCTTGCAAGCTTTTACCAAAGCTTTGATGATTGGCGGATGACCTCTTTCGCTCTTGCCATTCCCTTCAGGATTGTAAGCAGTGGTTAACGCCAACTTGATTCCCAATCGCTTGAAGAACTCAACTGCTTCTTGTGCATCCAGCTCACCTCTATCTGCAGTGATCTTTCCCACACACCCATATCTACAAATAACATCTTCAAGTAGAAAGCGGCAAACACTAGCAGTGGTCTTCGTCCTCAGGGCACGACCTTCAACTTGGTTAGATAGATCTTCTCTAGCCAAGACTAGATACCTCATTTGTCCAAGCCCAAACGGCATAGTTACCAGATCCACTACCCATTTGTAATGAATGGCTAAAGGATAAGTAGGATGCAATCCATCCCGATGACGTACGTTGGAATACATCTGGCAAGGTATACAAGATGAAACAAACTGTACTACATCCTTATACATACCCTTCCACCAATACTTCTCCTTCATCTTGGCAAATGTAGCCCAAACTCCTCTATGACCAGCCCATAAACTCTCATGGAACTCCTTGATCAGCTTCTGCTGCAATTCCAAGTCACATACCACCCGCTGCGGTATACCTCCTTGTAGCTTAGGGCGCTTCCATAGATGTCCTCCATGTAAAAAGTACCCATAAGCTATTCTACGGATCCTCTTGAAATCTGCATCAGACCAGCCCTCTTGCCTTTCCAGTGAACTCAAATAGCGTCCAAGATCCAACCACTCGCCATCATACACAGTTTCCTCAAAAAACTCCAATGGAGCTGCAAAACAGCTTCTATCTTCTGTAGCAAGAACACTAGAATAGAACTCTGTTCCCACATCCTCCTGGTCATCTATCATTTCCTTCTCACCGTAATACCTAGCCCTTGATAACATATCTGCCACATGATTGTCTTTTCCTGCAATATGTCTAAACTCTGGGTTCAAGGACTTGATATATGCTATCCACCTCAACATAGCAATGTCTGGAGTTGTACAGCTAGTGATCATTCCCAAGAGAGGTAAACAATCTGTCTCCACAACCACAGGTGCTCCTATCAAGTATTCCTTATCACTCTTCATCGCAGTAACTACTCCCCATAGCTCTCTCTTGACCTGAGGATAGTCTCTCTGCCGTGAACTTAATACCTTAGCACCAAAACGCACCACATATCTATTTCCATCCTCATCGTCTTGTCCTACAGCCCAGCCAATGCCAATAGGACTAGTATCAACAGTAAGGATAACAGATCTGCCCAACTCATATGTTACCTTCCGTAGAGTTGGCGGTGAAGCCAAAAGATCCTTCAACTTCCTCATAGACTCGCTTTGCTCCTCTTGCCATTGAAATCTTTGCCCCTTCCTCAGCAGCTTGTACAACGGATCTGCTACATGAGCAAAGTGTGGAATCCATATATGATAAAACACACATGCTCCTAGAAACCTTCTCACCTCAGTAACCGACCCACATGTCTCCTTCATCCTTCGAATGGCATCAACCTTGTTCGGACAAGGTTTCCGACCATAAGATCCACATAGGTGCCCCACAATCAACACCTCTTGTTCTCCAAATACAGACTTTGCTCCTGATAAAGTCAAATGAACCTCCTCCAGTCGACTCAGTATCTTATCACAATCAGCTATGTGATCTGTTACAAACTTACGGCACCCCCTCTGATCTTTTACCTCATTCTTCTCCTCCTCAGCACACCCTTTGATCGGCACATCATCAAGGAATGGCATAGTTTTTTCAGGAATGAAATCCCTCAAAACTTTATTCATGCCATTCATCATATGTGCTACAGAATTGGTAGCACCTTGCGGCAAGGTGCACATCCTTAGTAACCCCAAAGGTGTCCTCATTGTAGTCAAGTCTCTACTCTCAGAGGATAACTGAAACTGATCATAACCTGAATATAAGTCTCCCATGGAATAGATAGCACGACCAGCAAAAGCCTCTGCAAACTCGTCTACAATAGGTCCTATACCCATATTCCTGATAGTCACCTTGTTAACTGGCTGCATATCTTGAATGAATCTCAAAGCTCCACTCTTCTTCGGAACAGTAAACCATCTGCTAGAATAGGGAGCTATAGACGGTTCCAAGATACCCATCCTAATCCTCTCATTGAGCAAGTCTATCAGCTTTGGCAGATGAGCTCTAGGCACAGGGATAGGACGTAGATTCCAAGGCACATGCGGTATAGTAAAGATTACCATAGGTGCAACTACACTTGGATCTACACATCCTACTTCATGTGACTCAAATGCAAACGCCTTACCATGCCTAGATAGCATCTCCCTGAAGCTCTTCTTCTCTTGCTCAGTAAGAAATCCATCACCTCCAATCCTCAGCTCCTTCAGTGTTGTTTCTGTGAACTGGTGCCCAATTCTTCTCGGTCCTCTGAGCGTCGGTTCTCGTGCAGCTTGCTCCATCTTCTGATTGTAATCGAGTGGTAAAGGCAAAGCCACTGGTTTGACTTTCTTTACCACTGACTTGTACTTGGTCTCCACATACACCTCTTGCCGATCTATAAACTTATCAATTACATCATAAAGCTCCTTGGAGCTCACTCTCACCACTCTATCTACATCGTCTATAGAACTTTCTACTATAGATTTCAACTCTCCTATAGTATCTACCAAATACTGCTCTTCAAACATTCCAGATATGTATTCATCTCCTGCTAACTCTCCACTATCTCTCAAAGACTGCTGTACATACTTCACATGTTGCCTCTCAAACCTCTTCAGATTCTCAACCTTCCTATAACACACTGATCCACATGATGTCAGTCCTAAGAAGCCAGTGGATAAAGCTTCCTGCTCTATTGGATCAGGCGAGAATCCTAGCTCTACTGTACCGTTGAAGTCTCGCTCTTCAATGGTACTCTGCCAAAACCCCTAGACTCTCTAAACTCCTGAGTAATCTTAGGTAGTGGACGGTCTCTCAAGCTATCACGATTCCTCTCATGTTCTGCAGCAACGGTAAAAAACTGAACAGCTCTTCTGCCATCTCTACTACGTATCCTAGCATAGGCTGAACCATCATCCATAACTCGTGTCTCCATTCTAACAGCAGTAATGTAAGGCTGTCCTAGAATGATAGGATAGGTTGACATGTCTTGCACAAAGAAATT
This sequence comes from Asterella californica, assembly GCA_036924285.1. Classification (NCBI taxonomy): domain Eukaryota; kingdom Viridiplantae; phylum Streptophyta; class Marchantiopsida; order Marchantiales; family Aytoniaceae; genus Asterella; species Asterella californica. Next base: position 46,172,738 of record JAYKYS010000003.1, on the reverse strand, counting down.
CTGAACATCACTAATGTCACCCACAGTTACCTTGATGTTGGGACAAGCACCATAGAGTTCTCCCCTCTGGTTGTTGGCAGCACGGATAAGCCATCCATGGTCGGTGTCTATGGGCCACCTCCCACGCTTGTACAGCTCCTTAGACATCAGATTAATCTCTGAGCCGTGATCAATCAATGCCACCACAGGTTCCTCTAGATCTCCCAGCTTCACTAAGGTCTCTGTGGTTGCTCTCGCCCAATGGTTGTGAGAATAATGACTCTTCTGCGATGCTTCCACCTCATCTTCAAACCTCACGTGCTGATCTGATCTTCCCTCTGATACTTGAGAGCAGTAACCAGAAATCTCATCTTCCTCATCTTCCGACAGTTTGGTCCTTAGAGCGTTAAGCGTAGCTGCTGCACCCAAAATCTGACGTTTCCTCTTGATGATATCTATTATAACCTCATGGAACTCACGCTTTGCTATCCCAAGAATCTCACCCAAGGTAAACTCAACCTTCCCATTCAAGATACGATTCTCTAACACCTGCTTCAGGTCTGTAGCAATCTCAATGTCAGACTGAAGTTTGTATGCAGGCATCTTACCCTTCTCCTTGCTCCTCTCCTTCTCCTTTGGTGTTGTAGGTGGTAGATCCTCCATAGTCTCCTCCCGAGTAGGTGTTGTCTCCTGCCTTGCCTCTGGTCTAGCCCTTTCACTCCTTGTAGCAGGTCGTTTGGCTGTAGAAGCCTCACCTGCATCCTCCCTCCTGCGTTTTTCTTCTAGTACAGCTTCATGCTGACTTCTTGCAACATAAGCATGCACTGACATAGTATCCACAGGATCATTCCATCCTGTAGCTTCTCGAATTGAGTTGCCAACCCTTCGTAGCACATCCTTGTCTAGCTCTTTTCTAGCTACGGACCGCACTACATCAGACCACAACCCAGTAGTCCCTTTTTCTCTCTCCATCTCCACTTTCACTCCACAGGTAGCAGCATTCACAAGAGAAACAGCATGTGATGCCGATATCTCATTCACAAGCCTCTTCATACCACCCTTGCCAAAGTTGGTTCCCAACATCATCCCAGTCTCTCTCAGATGGATCTTACCATCTTTGAAGAAGATCAGATCCTTCCTCAATGCATCTGAAAACTCTCCACAATCTCTTCTTACATGGTATAGGCTATCACACCATATACAACGATGAACAAAGCCTTCTCTCATCTGAGGTCTCTGCATAGCAGGCTGTACATTCTGCTCCTTCTCTTTTAACCTAGTGAGCTTAAGCTTAAGCTCCTTCATACCCTTAATCAGTTCATCAAGCGGTGAGTCTTCCTCTCTAGCAATTACCAAAGCAGGCTTAGTAGGCAACTGCTTGACAGGAATTATCAGAGGTGCTGCTTGACTTACCACCACCTTGTCTCTTCTTCTCTGTCTCTTGGTCAGCAAAGAAACAGCCTCTTCGACCTCCTTCCAATCAGTCTTCAATCCTCTCTCCTCACTCTTGTCTTCCAGCAACAGCTCAAGCTTCTCTTGAATAGTCACGTCCGCTGCTTGTAGGAAAAGCTCGGTCTTCTCAACCTCTAGTGTAAGCTTCTCTGTCCTAGAAAGCTGAGCATACTGACGATCAAACTCCCTTAACAACTCATTTACAGACAAACCTTTGTTAGGCTTAACCACCCACTCCAAGAACGTTCTCTTGGTCACCCTCTCTGAATCTTCAGTGTAGTACTCTTCCTTCAAAGCTCGCATAAAGCTCTCCCAACTCTGTCCTTGCTGCTGCTTGAGCTCCTTCACACGTCCACGAATCTCAGGGACAACAGCAAGCTCAAAGTTCTCCACCATCTCCTTCTCAGGCACCTTGTTCACCTCCATCTCCCTAGCATAGTATCGCACATACTTGGAAATATCTGTACCCTTGAACTGGTCCATCTGGTGCACCACAGATTGCAACGCCTTGGTTGCTAATACCTCCTTCCTCTCTGTGCTCTGCTGCTGCTGCATAAACATGGAAAAAGCTTGGAACATCTTCATCGTAGCAGCATCCAACTGAACAGGTTGCTGAGTAGCAGCAGCACCTCCACTTGATGATCCTTGGTTGGCCATGATATCTGATCCTGTAACACTCTCAGAAAACTCCCACCCTACGTGTTTCACGTCGAGTTCATCAAAAAGAGAGTATGTCGGAGTGTGATCCGCTTACCTAGGAAAGCGCCGGGCTTCTGGCTGTGGTTGTTTACTCAAGAGGTTGGCTTTCATGTCACAACAGGAGCTATAAACACTCACACAGGAGTGTAGGATCCTCTGATATGCTCAAAAAGCAAAATTTAGGTCTCACTGGTAGTAATAGGCTTAAGCGGTGAACTTTGACACTCAAAGAGAGGAAAACTATGAAGGTTTAGACCTCTAAACTTCCCCTACATGCAAATGAGGTACTACTGAACTCACAGACGAAGTTTCAACCTGAGATCAAATTCTGACACGGAGATATGAACAGAAAAGTTCTGAATAAGAGAATTATGGCAATTTCTGGTACCTAGATAGCTATTCAGACATAGAACAGAGAATTGGCTCGATGAATTTCAAATCTTCTCACAGTATTTGAAGTCTACAGGATGCTTAACATCCCTGTGAAGTTGGGACTCCTGAATGTTTGTAGAACTCCAGATCTCCTTCTCTAAAGTCGCTGCTCTAGATTAAGAGCTTTTCAGACCCCCTCTGCTTCAGCGGCCGCCCTGAATTACTCAGTTACTCAAATGATTCGAAACTTTTTGGACAGTCGTAGCCCTCCTGACAGTGAACGCAACCACGAAGTTTTGAAGTGATTTCCTCAATTCTGCTGCAATTGGCACCGAAAACCCCAAAATCAACAAAAGTGATGCAGTTTTGGCACAATCCGAACTTCAATTGGGCATAACTCCTTGTTTATTGATCCAAATCGAGCAAAAATTTCACTGACAGTGCTTGGCACAACGAGCTCTCTCTTCCTGTGCTCTCCGATTTCGAAGATACCTCACCAATTGCTCGAACTCTCCTCTAGAGCTCTGTTTCTAAACTTAGAGTTTTACAAAAGACAAAAATGGACCAATGGGAGTTCATAGCTCCACTTGACTGTCCTTTTGTGCCTTAAACTACCTGGTAACTTATCTACACTCATAGGCTACCACGTCAAGCCCTAGAGTGCCAGCGTAAAACTTAAACTACCTAAAATGACACATAGCCTTGAAAAATAACTTAAATTAGCTAGAAAGCGTGCATGGGCGACAAGTAAGTACAACCCATGAGCTCAAACCACTATCAGCATGGAAACCCTAAGTTATGTACATTGAACGTCATAGACAAGTAAGAAGTCACTTGCACAAGCGCACAAATGCTTGAACAAGATAACTAACATACTATCAGCCTACTAGGACTCAAAATAGTATTAACACCGTATGCAAAGGTGTCAAACATATATATAAAGGACTAGAAGTAGTATGAGCTAACTTTCTAGAACTACCAAACCTAAGCGTCGGAGTAGAAGTCAAGCATGTAGCCGCCAAATGGCGCGACAACGCTTCTCCTCCATAAGAGCCTCATGTTGACTCTTGGCCAAGTAGGCGTGTACAGACATTGTATCTACTGGATCACTCCATCCAGTAGCACCTCTGATTGTCGTGGCCACCTTGAGTAATTCACCCCTTGTTGCTTTTCCTTTCTCCATTGTGGTCATAGCATGACTCCATATTTCGCTCGCCTTTACTTCCTTTTCAGAAATACTATCTCTATCTTTCACTATCTCAACCCCATAGGTAGCGCGGCTTGTACTGATACCTCAGCATGTTGCGAAAGATAATCCTCTAAAACTTATCTCATCCCTCCTCTTCCAAAGTTAGTTTTGAGGTCTCACCTGTCTCTTTCAAGGCAACCTTCCCCTCTTTCCAATAAATCACTCCTTGCCGTAGGACGTCAGCAAAGTCTCCGCATTCCTTCCGGTGATGTTCAGTGCTATCGCACCAGATACATCTCTGCACATATCTTTGCTTTGGAGCGGTTTTGCTCTCAAGTACTCCCCCTTTCTCCTCCAGCCTTGCTAGCTTAATCTGCAAGTTCCTTTTACCAATTCTTCTATTGCATCTTTTTGAGGTGCAACCATAGGGACAGGAACAACAGGAAACGAAATAGGAGGTACTTGTACATTAGGTATTGTTGGCTGCCTACGGGGTAGTATGATTGGCGGTGGTCTCACTTCTTGCCTTACCACCACCTTCCCTCTCTGATATTCTCGCTTTGCAAGTACACCCACTGCTTCAAAAACCTTCCTCCAATCGGCCGTGAGTCCAGTATTTTCCATCCTATCTTCCAGAAGTAGTTCCAACTCCCTCTGTAGCTCATTGTTAGCTGCTTGCAAAAACAGCTCCACCTTGTCGTTCTCCAATGTGAGTTTCTCCATCCGAGACAATTGAAGGAATTGTCTCTCGAACTCTCTGAATAGCTCTGTAGCAACAAGCCCTTTATTGGGTCTGTTTACGCATTCCATGAATGACTTCTTAGTCACTCAATCTGCATCTTCTAGAGAATATTCTTCTTTTAATTGGAAAGTAAACTCTTCCCATGTAGCACCATGAGAGTGGATAATCTCCTTCACATGCTCTCGTATCTCTGGTACGACAGCAAGCTCAAATGTGTTGACCATCTCTCTCTGTGGCACTTTGCTCAACTCCATCTCTCGAGACTAGTACTTAAGGTACTTGGAGATGTTCTTTCCATCAAACTGATCCAACAAACCCACAACAGATTGCAAAGCTCTAGTAGCCATTGCCTCCTTTCGTTCAGCGGCTTGTTGTTGTTGCATGATCAACGCGAATGCCTCAAGCAATCGCATGTCAGACCTTTTAAGTGGGTTCATCTTCAGGGTCTCTCCAGACATAGAAGCCTCATCTATGAATTGAGATAGGCTCTCAACGTCCATGGTTGCAAAACTATATCTCTCAACCTCAGACGTTTCACGTCGAGTTCAATAACTATCGTAAGGCGTGAAATGTGATCTGAAAATACACGGGGTATCTGATTGTGGAGAGATACAATAAGATCTACGACCTAACCGATGAAAACTTACGCTCTCACTATCTAATCTATCAATCTTTTGTCTTGGTTACTATCGATCTAATCCTGATCCAAGTACAACACATGTGCATCGCATAAACGACTCGGAGCTCGATCTCATTCTAGGTAAAAGCAGGACTCATACATGGTACATGTCTACTTTAGATCTGTCACACCACAAGTATCTCATTATTTGTGTGTATGCTTATATACATTTCATTAGGTATGACTATCTTAAAGGTTACTCTAGTTTGAAGATCTAAATTTAGAGTGATCAAAAGTAGTCATAACTAGCTGAGATAGTTATAACTAAGTTGAGGAAACTATTAGAGGTTCCACTATGGCACTATAGGACAAGTGCGGAGCTCTAAATATGCTTCCAAAAGTATGTAACTTTGTTGACCATCGCTGATTGGATGCATGATGAAAAGTCATGCACAAAGATCTAAAGATGCTCCTCAAAAGACGTATTAGTGTGTTGTCGTCTTTCGACTGGATACCGTGGAAAGTTAACACTTTACAAAAGCTAAAGTAGGAGAATCTCTTACTTTAGTAAAGTAGAACAAGTAATGTGTGTGCTATTCTTAAGTCTTAGTAGCCTTTAGAAGTTTTACTATTTTGGATTGCGCACTTACCATGAGATAACGTAACTCAGTGAAAGTTACCACGGTAAGAAGTTGTAGAGTATATAAGGAGGAGTTGAGAAGGTGGAAGACACTCTCATTTTCCTGTCTATAAGTAAAGTGAGCATTGGAGACCTTGGGAGTCCTTGAGTACTATGTGATGCAATGTGAAGGGCGGGGTTAGAACTTGTTTGCAAGAACGCTATTAGAGGGACCGATGTGATCATACGGGTCAGAGTGTTGAGTGAAGTGAGCATGGGTGTGATAGAATCTTTGTAATTAAGGTGCACTAGTAATCCTAGTCATCTGAGGTACCTCTGGGTGAGAGACAGGCCGGCTTACATTTTGGTTCCGTTGCCGGGACCTCGATACAAAGATTCATATTTAGTTGTTAGTACAGTTCATGTCTGTTTTTGAGCATGAGTTCAGAACCTTTGTACATACACCATGTTATAGAGGGCAAGATAAGCTTTCCAATAAGCTTGATATCTCCGAGAGATCAATTGTAAGGAGAGAGTTATGTCTTTCGGAAGTTAAGGAGGTTTTTCGGTATCAAATAGTGAGCTCTCGGGAAGGAGTTTACAGTCATTTTCATATTTTCAGTTTTTAGAGTTAGACCTTGAAATCTTCCATGCTGATAGCTTGCAAGATAAGCTATCTAGGCACCCAAATCATGCGTGAATTGATCGAGTAGAACTGGAGTTATGGCATTCGAAGCGAAGGGGGGTCAAATCTGTTATATCGCTTGCTGAAGTAAAAGAGTGAAAGAATTTCAGAATTCTTGAGAGGGTTATGTTCGATCTTTGAGGCTCAGGGTTGACAAGTTAAGCTTCTACTTAGTAATGTGAGAGATTGCTAAGCGAGAAGATAGTCGAGTGATCAAAAGTGTCAAACAAACTATAGAGCGAGAGAGATGTATGACGGATCATCGTCATGGAAGGACAGCAAGAGTGGAAATTGAGGTTGAGCAAGATCCCTCAAGGTTATGCGGTGATAGTTACCGCTGATCTGACGAAAGGAGAATTTCGACTAGAATTTGAGGAAGAAGCAGAGAGTAGTCGAAAGAACCAGGAGAAGAACTCGAGGTGCTTTTTGTGTGGAGAAGAAGGACATAAAGTGAGCAAGTGTCCTACGAAGAATAGACTTTTGCGTGAGCGAAGAGGGTTGGTCGACTTAAGCTTACACATAGGTCCTTCTTCCCCTAGACAAGGCGTCATTGATCCTACAACCTTTTGTCCTAGATGTGGAGTGGACGGGATTCCAATTGAGCACGAGTGTAGCGCAGTGGTTGCTTTGCTAGAAACTGTAGCCGAAGGTCTCGAGAGAAGGTTGAGTGTAGAAATGGAACGAGTGAAGACCTCTAGCGAGGATGGAGATAGTTTGTCACACGAGAGATAAGATGACCATGAGGGTCAAACTTATTCTAACCTTTGGAGAGGAGAGAGCTCAACGGGGAAATTGTGGATTGCGGTGAAGTGCGATCTTCACATCCGCAAGCAGTTCCTTGAGTAAGAAGAAGAAAAGAAGAGAAGAATGGGGAAACTTCCGGTGTTTTACGGAAAGGATGGAGAAGACGTGGAAGGATTTGTGAGGGACTTCAAAAGAGCATGCATTGGCAATGGAGATCGAAAGAAGAGCGAGTGGGTAGGGTTGATACCTGAATTTCTTGAAAATTCTGCATTGACATGGTATGAGGATAGGAAGAAGAGAAGCGTAGTGGGGACTCCAGTTGATACTTGGGAAGTATTGACGGAGGCCTTAATGGAAACTTTTCTTCCCGATGAAAGTTACGAGAAGTTAATGGTAGAGGTAACTTACCTCAAACAAGGAGAGAAAGAGAAAGTAAGGACTTACGCCGAGAGGATGGAGAAATTAGAACAAAAGTTTCGGGTGGTTTTACGAAAGAGTGGAGATGTAGTAGAACCAACGATGGTGGGCATTGGAGCAATGCTCACGAAGAATTTTATCGGAGGATTGAGGCCGGAGATTCGAACACAAGTGCGGTATGAGAGACCAACTTCGAAGGCTGATGCAGTGAAGATCGCAACCAGGATGGAAGAGAGTCTGGATGGAGACGACTTGCAACCAATGACTGTTGGGGCAGCATGTGGAGATGTGCAAGGGTCAAGCATGCCAACTCTGACGCCTGCGAGTGTTCCGACTGTTCGATTTCAGAATCTGACTCCGATAGCTCCCACTAGTGCGGTTACAGTCACTGTACCATCTAGATCTGTTACTCTTGACTTTCGTGATGAGTTGAAAAGTTTGACAGAGTCTCTGGCAGATTTGAAGATCAATATGGTGAATTTGTTGCAACACCGCAGTCCAAATGTTGGAGGAGGCTCACGAGGTTATGGGAACTATCAGTCTAGAGGTGGACCACCGCAAGGATCACCAAGTAACTACACGAGCCAAGGATGTTTTACGTGTGGAGGATCACACTTCCAACGTAATTGTCCAAGTCGTAATGGTGGAACAGTGGATGGAGCTTCAACTTCACAAAGCAAGGACAAGGGTGTGGCATGCATTGACATCTTGGAGCCACGAGATGTACGAGAAGGTTTTCAATCTGTAGAGTTGTTGGCTCAAGAGAGGAAGAGGATGAGGACGCATTTCGACGAGGGAGAACCTGTCGTGATGGAAGATTCTCCAAGTCAAAATACTCGGAGTAGCAAATCTTCTTCAAAAACCAAAGAGCGGCGGAAGAAATTGGGAAATACTGATTTCACAATTTCAATGGAGCAATCAAAATACAATGTGGTGGAGGACGTGGGTAAGCAACGAGCAAACATTACTGTGGGACAGTTGATTGCTCTGAATCCTTCGGTGAGGAAAGAACTTCGTAGCGGTCTAAGCTCTCGACGAGGTCGGAAGAAGAAGGTAAATCCTTCTACTGTCGGCGTGAGTGCTTTAGATGCTAGTGAAGGAGAGGTGTGCAACAAGGCATCAAAAGTAGAGGCTCGTATCAATGGGAGAGATGTCTCAGATGTTCTTGTCGATGGAGGATCGGCAGTAAACGCCATCTCAGAACGACTCATGAGGAAGTTGGATCTAGTACCAACGCGTCCTTCTAGTATCACAGTTGGCATGGCTAACAGACAGCGAGTTAGGCCATTGGGAGTGCTGGAGAGAGTTTGCGTGTCAGTAATGGGAGTGCAAGTAAACATGACATTTCAAATGTCATGTTTCATGAGTCAAGTTACGAAATGTTACTCGGAAGACCTTGGCTTCGAGCAGTACATGCAACGGATAACTGGCACAAAGGTTATTTACGCATCGGACCGAATCACCACCGGATCAAAGTTTCATTGCTCGGAGATCAAGTTGGGACGTCGGAATCGGATCGACCCACATCGGACTACTGGGAGTCAGAAGTTGTCGATACTACTTCTGATGTAGGTACCAATTCTTCAGATTCAGAATCTGAAAATACATCGTCAGAAGAGGAGAGAGAAGAACGAAACGTGGGTGTGAACGTAGTGGATCTTTTCCCTTCTCCGGAAGTGCAAAGAGATAGAGACAAAGAACCATTGACTCCCGAGGAGGTGGAGAGAAGAATTGCCACCTTACGTTATGGATCGAAGGTTACTAAAGAGGAGAAGAGTTGTTTCGAAGAGATCTTTCGCAAATACATTCATGTATTTGCATTTAGTTACAAGGATCTGAGGGAGGTCACACTGGAGCAACACCGTATCGAATTAGAGAAGGAAGTCAAACCGGTGCGACAGAAGCAACGAAGAGTGAGTCCTCCAATTGCGGATCTGGTGAAAGAAGAGATCGAGAAGCTGCACACTACTGGGTTCATTTACGAGGTGGAGCATTCTGAATGGGTATCACCCATTGTGATCGTAAAGAAGAAAAATGGCAAATTGAGGGTGTGTGTTGATTACAAGAAGCTCAATGCGGTCACAAAGAAGGATTATTATCCTCTACCTTTCATCGACGAGATCTTGGAAGAAGTGGCGGGAAACGAATGGTACAGCTTTGGAGATGGTTATAGCGGATATAACCAGATCAAAATTGCACCAGAACATCAACACCTGACCACTTTCACTACTCCGTGGGGTACGTTTGCATTTCGAGTCATGCCATTTGGTTTGTGTAATGCTCCTGCAACGTTTCAAAGGTTTATGAACAAAGTGTTCGAACCTTTCTTAGGAAAGTTTGTGAGAGATTTTATAGATGACTTTTGTGTTTACGGGAGTAAGGAGAAGCATTTTGAGCACCTTGTGAAGGTCTTAGAATGTTTAGATGTAGCAAATGCATCTCTCAATCCGGAGAAATGTATTTTTGGGTGTGAGGAAGGGTTACTCTTGGGTCATATCATATCCAAGGACGGCATTGCCGTTGATCCAGAGAAGGTGCAGAAGATCTTAGAGCTCCCTTTTCCTAGTACTCTCACTAAGCTACGACAGTTTTTAGGTATGGTGGGGTATTATCGAAGGTTTATACTCTCGTTCTCACATAAAGCGTATGCTTTGACTGTATATCTGAAGAAGGGAGTAGATTACGTGTTGATTTTAGGAGATGAAGAAGCTCTAGCCGCCTTTGAGGAACTGAAGAAAGCTCTTACTTCAGCTCCGATCTTGGTTAAGCCCGATTGGAATAAACAGTTTATTCTATATACGGATGCTTCAAATATAGCAGTAGGATGTACTTTAAGTCAGTATGATGTTGAAGGTAGAGATCATCCTATCGCATATGCTAGTCGGCAAATGGTCAAGGCAGAGAGAAATTATTCTGTGACAGAGAGAGAAGGATTAGCAGTGATCTATGTTTTGAGAAAATTTCGACATTATCTCATAGGAGGCAAGTTCACTATCATTACAGATCATAAGGCATTGAAGTACATCTTCAATAAACCTATGGTCGAAGGACGATTAGCTAGGTGGAAGCTCTTATTGTCAGAGTACGACTATGAGATCTGCGATCGACCAGGGAAGAAACACGCGAATGTAGATTTGCTATCTAGAGCTTACGATGGCAATGGAGAGGAGCCGGTGGATGACACCTTTCCTGACGAAGATTTGATGGTCTTGATGAGCAACTCTATTATCCCAATAGAATATCAAGAAATATGGGATTTTGTTACGGAAGGTGTCTATCCAGATGGGATGCAGACCAGAGAGAAGAAGGCGTTGGTGAAACGAAGTCAACCTTACTCGGTGGTTGAAGGTGTGTTATTCCATGAAGGAGTTGATGGGGTCCTGAGAAGAGCTGCGAGCAAGGAGGAGTCTCTACGACTCATGGAAGAATTCCATGACGGTCCAGTATGTGGAGGACATTTCGCAGGTAAGTTGACGGCTCATAAGATACTCGACGCAGGATATCACTGGAGGGGGATGTTTAGAGATTGCTTGACGTATTGTAAAACCTGTGATGTTTGTCAAGCTTTCGCTATCAAATCTAGTGTTTCCACTCCTCTTAGATCTATTCCAGTTCTCGGACCTTTCGAGAAATGAGGAATAGATTTTGTTGGGCCTTTGAATCGCACCCCTCGCAACAATAAGTATATTGTTGTAGCCACAGATTATCTTACGAAGTGGGTAGAAGCTAGACCTCTTGTAACTATTGGAGAAGTTGAGGTGGGTAGATTTCTGTACGAACGGATCATTACTAGGTTTGGATGTCCTCTGGAGTTAGTTTCTGATAGGTGTCGAGAATTTGTGAGTGGTATGACTACTGCTATGTGCACCCACTTCTCCATTTCTCAGAGGGTTACTACTTCATATAAACCTAGTTCAAACGGTTTGGTAGAGAGGACAAACTTTACCTTGTGTCAAATGTTAGCAAAGGATGCTGACATGGAAGGGGCCAAACACAACTGGGACAAGCGTCTTCATGCGGTTCTATGGGAATATCGTACAACAGTGAAGACGTCTACGGGATATTCACCTTTCAAGATGGTGTATGGGTTGGAATCAAGATTACCAATCCAGTTCGACCTAACCACCTTTCAGACCTTGCAAGCTGGACTGAAGAGAAAGGGTGGTCCAATAGCTGAGAAAGAGAGGGGAGAAACCTTGTTGGAGCTGGAGGAGAATAGAGACGACGCAGCTCAACGAATTGAGATGACTCAGCTACAACAGAAGAAGAGCTATGACAAGCGCTTGGCGAAGAACAAAACGAAGTTATAGCCATTTCAAGAGGGTGAGTGGGTGATGTTATGGGATGCTATTAGACACAAGCGAGTTCAAAAGAAATTCTTACGTCGATATTTTGGACCTTTCATCATCTCCAAAGTGTGGAGTAATGGCACCTACAATCTTCAAGAAAGGAGTGGTACGTTCTTCGACCGAGTGAACCACGACAAGCTAAAGAAGTTCCATCAACGTGATACTTCACTCCGAGGACGGAGTGAAAAAATTCAGTCTGGGGGTAAATGTCACACCACAAGTATCCCATTATTTGTGTGTATGCTTATATACATTTCATTAGGTATGACTATCTTAAAGGTTACTCTAGTTTGAAGATCTAAATTTAGAGTGATCAAAAGTAGTCATAACTAGCTGAGATAGTTATAACTAAGTTGAGGAAACTATTAGAGGTTCCACTATGGCACTATAGGACAAGTGCGGAGCTCTAAATATGCTTTCCAAAAGTATGTAACTTTGTTGACCATCGCTGATTGGATGCATGATGAAAAGTCATGCACAAAGATCTAAAGATGCTCCTCAAAAGACGTATTAGTGTGTTGTCGTCTTTCGACTGGATACCGTGGAAAGTTAACACTTTACAAAAGCTAAAGTAGGAGAATCTCTTACTTTAGTAAAGTAGAACAAGTAATGTGTGTGCTATTCTTAAGTCTTAGTAGCCTTTAGAAGTTTTACTATTTTGGATTGCGCACTTACCATGAGGTAACGTAACTTAGTGAAAGTTACCACGGTAAGAAGTTGTAGAGTATATAAGGAGGAGTTGAGAAGGTGGAAGACACTCTCATTTTCCTGTCTATAAGTAAAGTGAGCATTGGAGACCTTGGGAGTCCTTGAGTACTATGTGATGCAATGTGGAGGGCGGGGTTAGAACTTGTTTGCAGGAACGCTATTAGAGGGACCGATGTGACCATCCGGGTCAGAGTGTTGAGTGAAGTGAGCATGGGTGTGATAGAATCTTTGTAATTAAGGTGCACTAGTAATCCTAGTCATCTGAGGTACCCTTGGGTGAGAGACAGGCCGGCTTACAGATCCCAAACACCTTTCATACAATCTTTCATCAATATCTGCTTCACTACTTCTTCTCGACAAACTACCTAAATGCTAGACTCCGGCCTTCTATTGTTTGTTGATACGAGCTTCGCTCCAGAAGATATCCATAGCAAAGGACAGTCTACTACACAAGCTTCCCAACGATACAAGACATATCGACAGCAAACAACCAGAAACTCGGGGCGTGACACCGAAGATAACGGTACCTCAGCTTCACCAAGGCGTGACACCTCCACTGAACTGTAAACCCTCCGCGGTCCTATCGATCAACTACCCCCGATCTCTCAATCTCCACGATCGTCATCCACGAATCTGCAACATGTCGGGCCTGTCTCTCACTCAGGGGTCACCTCTGATGGCTTTGATGGAAGCACACCATGAACTTGAAGGGAAAATGCTAAGTTCACTCATTCATACCAACTTATCAACTAAAAATCTCCATAAACTCATCCACTAAAATCCTCCATTCTAACGACGTCTCTCAAGTTCTCACATGCTAAACATATCCCACACTCTCTATATTACTCAAGTTGTCATTACGACGATGTGAAAACAAGGATGAGGAGCTCTTCTCTACTCCTCTATTTATACATTCTAGGTTTTTACTTTGGTACCCTCGGTAACTCAGCCGTAACTACTTTTACCGGGTTTTACTAAGATATTACTTAAGGTAAAAGCATTGATCACATGGGCTTTTTACCTTTTCACATGGGCTTATTCCTTCAAAGTCAACAACTTCTAGAAGGATTCTGGAATATTCTCAAGGAATCTCGAATTTCCACCCCCCCTCTACACTAGGACCCACTAAAAAGGAAACATGTGGAATCTCTTCTTGTTTTTAATGCCCACAAAGTCCACAACTTTAATCCAACCACTAATATCAAGTCAAAAAGGAGATAAGAGATACTTTCCACCTCCTTTCTACCTTTTAGACAAGATGACAAGATAGTAGTGCTCACTCTTTAGCAAATATCTGAATTCTGCCAAAAGTACAGCTAAATTTAACCATAACTAACTTTTAGCTAGTCATGACTAACTTGATACCTCCTAAAAGTACTTTGGCAGCAAATAAACATTCTCAACCCTTAGTTATAACTAAACACCTTACTAATTGACAAACTTCCTATGTGTAACATAGGTCGTTACATTTTACCCCCGGACTAAATTTTCGCTCCGTCCTCGGAGTGAAGAGAGAACTTTCGTTGATGAAACAACTTCAACTTGTCATGATTTACCCGATCGAATCTCCTTCCTCCCAGCTCCTGAAGGTCATATGTGAAGTTGCTCCACACCTTATCTACAACAAAAGGACCAAAATATCTCGGAAGAAACTTCTTCCTAGCCCTCTTGAATCTGATAGCATCATACAACATAACCCAATCTCCGACTTGAAAAGGTTTTACCTCCCTCTTGCCCAACCTTTTGTCGTAACTCTTCTTTTGATACGCTTGAGCTCGTTCCATCCGGATCATTGCTACCGCTCGGGTCTCTTCCAACTCCATGAGTTGCTCCCTTCTTGATCTGACCACGTCTTCTCCTCTCGACCTCTTCAACTTTCGTTGAATAGTTTGAAAAGTATCCAATTCGAATTGGATGGGCAACTTGGACTCCACTCCATAAACCAGTCGAAATGGAGAGTACCCAGTAGAAGTCTTTGTTGTCGTTCGGTACTCCCATAAGATGGCATGTAGCCTCTTATCCCAAGTATGTTTCGCAGTCTCAACACCAGCATCTTTGGCGAGCATCATACAAAGTGTAAGATTGGTCTTCTCCGCAAGACCATTAGCATTTGGCTTGTATGAGGTCGTTACTCGTGCCTTGATAGAAAAGTGTTGTAGCATAGCAGTAGTCATGCTCCCTACAAACTCTCCTCCTCTATCCGAGACCAACTCTAACGGACATCCAAATCTGGTGATGATCCTCTCCCATAAGAATCTACCGACTTCTGTTTCATTGGTCTCTCTCAAAGGTCTAGCCTCTACCCACTTGGTACAATAGTCAGTGGCGACTACAATGTATCTATTTCCTCGAGGTGTCTTATTGAGAGGACCTACAAAGTCAATACCCCACTTCTCAAATGGTCCTAATATTGGAATTGATCTTAACGGAGGTGTTCTAGTAGACTTCAGAGCAAATGCTTGACATACATCGCAAGTTTTGCAATAATCTAAACACTCCTTGAAAATCCCTCTCCATTGATAACCCGCATCCAAAATCTTGAAAGCTGTTATCTTACCAGCAAAGTGACCTCCGCAAACAGTGCCATCGTGAAACTCGTGCATCAGCTTGAACGCCTCCTTCTGACCAACTGCTCTCCTTAGTAAGCCATCTGCTCCTTGATGAAATAGAATTCCCTCCACCATGGTGTAAGGTTTGCATCTCTTGATCAACGCGTTACGTTCTCGGGTATGCATACCTTCTGGAAAAGAGCCATCTGTAAGGAAACTCCAGATTTCCTTGTACTCGTCCGGTATCTCCTCAATGCTTGTGATGGTCATCAGATGCTCGTCTGGAAATGAATCATCAAACGGTTCTTCTCCCTCATCATCATAAGCCCTCGACAAAAGATCAGCATTCGCATGCTTTTTCCCTGGTCTATCTTCGATCACGTAATCGTATTCTGTTAGAAGGATCTTCCAACGAGCAATACGACCTTCGGCATTAGGCTTATTAAAGATATACTTTAAAGCCTTGTGATCTGTGACTATGGAAAATTTCCCTCCTAGCAAGTAGTGTCGAAATTTCTTCAATCCAAAGATCACCGCTAATCCTTCTCGTTCAGTCACGGAGTAATTCTTCTCCGCTGGAACCATCTGCCTACTAGCATAAGCTATAGGATGATCATGCCCATCTCCATCTAACTGACTTAATGTACATCCGATTGCTACATTGGAGGCATCCGTATACAGAATAAATGCTTTACTCCACTCAGGTTTAGCAAGTATAGGAGCTGTCACTAATGCCTTTTTCAGCTCCTCAAATGCTTCCTTTGCCTTCTGATCATGCACTATCAAGTCAAAATCAACTCCCTTCTTCATGTACATAGTCAAAGCTATTGCTTTGTTTGAGAAGGAAAAGACAAACCTACGATAATATCCAACCATGCCAAGAAACTGCCTCAACTTTGTCAAGTTGATCGGAAATGGAAGATCCACAATCTTCTTCACCTTCTCAGGATCTACCGCAATCCCATTCTTGGAAATGATGTGCCCTAACAGCAGACCTTCTTCGCAGCCAAAGATGCACTTCTCTGGATTTAGAGAAGCGTTGGCTTGCTCCAACCGCTGCAAAACTTTGATCACATGATCAAAGTGGTCCTCCTTTCGTCCGTACACACAGAAATCGTCAATGAAATCCCGAACAAACTTCCCTATGAATGGTTCAAACACCTTGTTCATGAACCTTTGAAACGTGGCCGGAGCATTACACAATCCGAATGGCATCACCCGAAATGCAAATGTTCCCCAAGGAGTAGTGAAAGTAGTCAACTGTTGGTACTCCTGTGCTATCTTGATCTGGTTATACCCACTATAACCATCACCAAAGCTGTACCATTCATGACCAGCAACTTCCTCCAAAATCTCATCTATAAATGGTAGAGGATAATCATCCTTCTTGGTAACTGCATTCAACTTCTTATAGTCTATGCACACTCGCAGCTTACCATTCTTCTTCTTGACAATCACAATGGGTGAAACCCATTCTGAGTTCTCCACCTCATAGATGAAACTCGCCTCCTTCAACTTGTCTATCTCCTCCTTAACCATCATTGCCGTTGTAGGATTGACTCTTCTCTGCTTCTGTCGAACTGGTCTTGCGTTCTCCTCCAATTCGATCCGATGAGTCTCTAGAGTCACCTCCTTCAAATCCTTGTAGCTGAAAGCAAACACATGGATATATTTTCGAAATATATCTAGGAATCTACTTTTCTCCTCTTGAGTGACATTGATACCAAACTTCAGGGTAGAGAGTCTTCTCACAATCTCTGCCTCACTCAACTCTTTTTTGTCTGGATCTTTCTCCACTGCTGGTCGAGGCAACAAGTCAATAGCACTAAGCTGATGTAATGATTCATCTCGACCAAATCCTTCGTCCTCAGACGAGGATTCTTGATCGTAAGAATCTCCCGTATCTACTTCTGAGACACTCTGATCGTCCTCCGTATCAGATTCCCAGTAGTCACTAGTGGGTCTATCAGAGTCAGAAGTCACAACTCCAACACCCGAGAGAGGTACTATCACTCTATGATCTCTAGGCCCAATCCGTAAGTATCCCTTGTGCCACCTATCAGTGGTGCGCACAGCTCTCAACCAAGGCCTACCTAGGAGCAAATCATAACTAGAGTCCTTTAACACTTGAAAGGACATCAATGTTTGAACTCCCATCACAGACACGACTACCTTCTCTAACACACCAAGAGGTCTTACCCGTTGCTTGTTAGCCATCCCCACGACAATGCTAGCCGGGCGAGTTGGTTCCATCCCCAACTTCTTCATCAACCTCTCCGATATGGCGTTGACAGCTGACCCTCCATCCACCAATACGTCAGAGACGTAGTGACCATTCAACCGGACTTCAATCTTTGAAGCCCTAGTGCATACCTCTGAAGCATGCACATCCACCACACCAACTCCCACAGACTTCGATGTCTTGCTCTTGGGTTTCTTCTTCTTGCTTCTCTTAGAACTCAGTCCTCCTCTGAGTTCCCTTCGTAAGCTGGGATTAAGTGCGATCAGTTGTCCAACAGTGATGTTGGCTTTCTGAGCACCCACATCTTCAACCACATCATATCCCGCTTGGGAAGATGAAATGGTGAAATCTGCCATCCCCAACTTCCTTCTTGGCTCCCTTGGTGTACTCGAGACATTACTCGAACGAGTACTTCTACTTGCTGACTCCTCCATGAAAACCGGTTCATCAGAAAATCGAGTTCTTTTCCTTTCTTGGGCTAAAAGCTCCACCGGTGCATGAGAAGAGTTTGAACTTTCTCCTTTCTCGTAGATGGGATCTCGCACTACATCGATAGTAGCCACTCCCTTGTCTCGTCCTTGTGATGGATTTCCTCCACCCACATTCATTCTGACAGCTTCGGCACCTCTTGCTTCGTTGTTAGGACAATTTCGTTGGAAATGAGAACCTCCACACGTCCAACAAGTGATTCCTCCAAAGTTACCTTGGTTACCTCCAAAGTTACCTTGATTTCCTCGGTTGGGATTATTGTCGTAACCTCTTTGACCTCCTCCTCCACCTTTGTTCCTCCATTCTCGTAACTGCACCACGTTTATCTTGAGATCCGCAAGAGTATCGGTGATGCTCTTCAGCTCGGCATGAAAATCAGAGGTGGCAGTAGACATCGTTGTTGGGACAAACGGTCTTGGCACCACCGTTGGAGTAGGAGCTGACGTTGAAGCAATCACCAATTGTGATGGTGCAGGTGCGATCGTTGTGACTACACCAGGAGTCGGAGTTGACACCAGAGCAACATGATGAGGTTGGATGATATCTCCTTCATCCAAACTCTCTTCCATGTTTGTCGCAATCTTGATGACCTCCGCTTTGGTTGCTGGCTTCTCGTACCTCACTTGGGTTCGAATTGAAGGCCTCAACCCTCCCACCAAGTTCTTGGTCAACACTGCTCCAATCCCCGCCATCGTTAGCTCCACATTGTCTCCACTCTTCCGTAGGACCGTCCGAAACCGTTGCTCCAACTTATCCACCCTTTCGGCATATTGCCGAACTTTCTCGTCGTCACGTTGCTTCAAATGAGTAAGCTCCACCATGAGCTTCTCATAACTCTCTTCTGGAAGAAATTCTTCGATGAGTGCATTACTCAACGTCTCCCATGTGTCCTCAACTGCACCAGGTGTCTGGCTCTTCACTCGGTCTTCATACCACGTAAGAGCAAAATCTTCTAAAAACTCTGGCAGTAACAACACCCATTCTTCCTTCCTTCTCACGTTGTTTCCGATGCAACCCCTTTTGAAGTCTCGAACAAACGGTTCTACATCTTCATTGTCCTTCCCATGAAACACGGGTAGCTTTCCCATCTTGTAACTACTCTTTCTACTCTTCTAATCGTCGTGCAATAACTACTCGCTAAAAGAGTACGAACATCACCAATTCCATTCGCGAATAATCTACCATAGGTAAAATGAAAGGAAATGGTTGTAACAACACCTCTTGTGCCATCTCTTCTCCCAAGGTAATCATGAGTCTGAGTCGCATCACCGCCTTCTCCACCATTCGAATGACGATCTCCATCACAACTCAACCGAGTCCTCTTTTGAAGTCGACAACTTCTCCGTCTCAGCTCTTTGAGTCTCGTCCAACTTCTCGACTACTGACGTAAGTAGGGCGGCCACATCGACGCACTTGTGTCCTCTTGATAGATCATCCACTCCACAACTTGGACAAGGATCTTCGCCTAGAAGATGAATTGGCGCTGGTGACGATGGACCCACTCGAAGACTTAAATCAGTAAACTCCCGCTTCCCTTTAGCTCTCTCGGTTCTGATTCTAGTTGGACAATTCACTACTTTATGTCCCAACCCTCTACAGAAATAACACCACAAGTCGGTTTCTACTCTTCTTCTCGGAGATTCTACTTGAGGTTTTGCACTAGGGTTCTCAAACTCAACGATAACCTCTTTCGAGCTCTCTCCGACGCTTACTATGACATCTAAACCTTGAGGAAGGTTTCTAAGTCTAACTTTCCAATCTTTCGAACTTCCACTCATGTTGCACCTTCTCAACCATTAATTGGACAAAATATCATAGAGGAAAATAATTCTACATCACTTTCTTAACTCTTCCGAGCTTTATATTAGAAATCGTGTATTATACATGCTATACATGAAATAAAATCCACTCTAAAATTAACTATCGAAGATATGATCCTCATCACCCTCGTTTGTACTCATCACAACAGACATCTTGAACTCACTCTTGTAAGGATCCAACTCTATTTCACCAGGAGCATTCGTGGCCTCCATAGTGAATGATGCTTTAAACTCGACTTTCTTCAAATCTGTGCCAATTGTCGCGGAAGCTTCTTCGTATAGAGTAAAGAGGGCACCCCAAGTGCTATAGATGCGTGTTCGTAACTCATCTATACTTAACTTGGGCTTCTCCGTCTCTGTTCGAACTCCTAAACGTCTCTTCTTCCACCTCGTCATTCGAACTGGATTCCCCATGACGTATCTTCAAGACCTCCTTGTATGCCGAAACGTATCTCTCTTAGTTGGTAAGAGATCTCTCCAAGATTTTTGTGGTCTCCAGTAGCTCAACCTCCAAGCTACTAAATCATGAAGTTTCAACAGAAACTTCCCTAATCAGAAGAGATGGTGATGACTGTACAAATTTTCAGAGAACTGAAATTTGTATATTTTCACTTCCCTCATGGTTGTCAACCCCCTCCACTTTGAAAAATCCTTTCTCCCTCTTCAGACCTCATCTTCTCATGATTTCTTTTGTCCTGGATAGCTTATCAGCCACTCTAAAACACTGGAAAGTTTCTCAAGAAAATAAAATTCACAGAAAATCTGACACTGACTGTAAACTTTTTCCAGAGAACAGAATTCCTCAACTCTCACGAATAGACCCCCTCAATTTTGAAAAATCATTGCTCCCTCTCTAGACCACCTTTTCCTATGATTTCTTTTGTCTTAGATAGGTTATCAGCCAATCTAAAACACTGGAAAGTTTCACAGGAAAATAAAATTCACAGAAAAGTTGACAGCGACTGTACAAATTTTCCAGAGAGCAGAATTTCTAAACTCACAAATTTCTCTCCTCTAATAACTTTTCTCTCCTCCTTTCTCTACAACTCTTGTTGCACCTTCTTTCAACTCTCCTCAAACCCTTTCTAACTGAACAAGATGTAAAGAATGACTTCGAACGCGTCATATATCACTACGGGATACACGAAAGGTTCTAACGTTGCTAACATCGCGTTAGCTCTCTCTCCTCCCAACGTTCTCTCCATGTGCTCTCTCATAATCTCCTTTTGTCGAATATAGAACTGAACTCTAAACATCGTTCAACGATCCCTTCAAGTGAGGTCCCGGCAACGGAACCAAAAATGTAAACCCTCCGCGGTCCTATCGATCAACTACCCCCGATCTCTCAATCTCCACGATCGTCATCCACGAATCTGCAACATGTCGGGCCTGTCTCTCACTCAGGGGTCACCTCTGATGGCTTTGATGGAAGCACACCATGAACTTGAAGGGAAAATGCTAAGTTCACTCATTCATACCAACTTATCAACTAAAAATCTCCATAAACTCATCCACTAAAATCCTCCATTCTAACGACGTCTCTCAAGTTCTCACATGCTAAACATATCCCACACTCTCTATATTACTCAAGTTGTCATTACGACGATGTGAAAACAAGGATGAGGAGCTCTTCTCTACTCCTCTATTTATACATTCTAGGTTTTTACTTTGGTACCCTCGGTAACTCAGCCGTAACTACTTTTACCGGGTTTTACTAAGATATTACTTAAGGTAAAAGCATTGATCACATGGGCTTTTTACCTTTTCACATGGGCTTATTCCTTCAAAGTCAACAACTTCTAGAAGGATTCTGGAATATTCTCAAGGAATCTCGAATTTCCACCCCCCCTCTACACTAGGACCCACTAAAAAGGAAACATGTGGAATCTCTTCTTGTTTTTAATGCCCACAAAGTCCACAACTTTAATCCAACCACTAATATCAAGTCAAAAAGGAGATAAGAGATACTTTCCACCTCCTTTCTACCTTTTAGACAAGATGACAAGATAGTAGTGCTCACTCTTTAGCAAATATCTGAATTCTGCCAAAAGTACAGCTAAGTTTAACCATAACTAACTTTTAGCTAGTCATGACTAACTTGATACCTCCTAAAAGTACTTTGGCAGCAAATAAACATTCTCAACCCTTAGTTATAACTAAACACCTTACTAATTGACAAACTTCCTATGTGTAACATAGGTCGTTACAGAACGTGATCGCCGTACCAATCTCACAATACAACCTCCTTCTCATCCATGCGACACCTCCAAGAAGCTCACCTCCAATCCTCAGGTCGCTTGCTCAAGGTCATTCAAGAGATTTAGACGAAATCTCTCTTCGTCTTTCTCCCGTCTCGCTGTAAACTGAAGTTTGACAGCCTCGTGCTCTCACCTCGATCATCCAATCAGGCTCAAACTTCACAAGAAATCCCCTCCGACCCTTCTCTACTACTGTATGAAATTTCAGTGTCAGATCTGAACCCAACTGCCCGTGATGGATCAAGCCACCCGCCTGTGCTAAGCTACGAGCTTTACAGATCTCGATGACTAAAATCTTAGATCTACACACATTCTCTTACCCAATTGAGCTGAAATTTCACATGAAACTAGCTGATAGGGCACACTCTCATCCTGGAAAGTTTTACTCAGAGATCCAATCCCATGTGCACGGAGCAACTCAAGCTTTGAATCCAAAGAAAACGGATTTACTCATATCTCTCAACTGTAACAGCCAACTTCAATCGACCATTTCAAGAGCAAATCCAAGCCAAATGTAGGATTGTTTTACATCAATGTGACCAGCACTGAGTGAACTACTCGATCCCCTTGACAGGTCCTAAAGATCACCTCTCAAATTCCCGGATCACTCCAAAACGTGGCTCGGAGTACTAATTTGACCCCCTGACTTTCAACGTCCATCACTCTCTCCTCAGAACTCCAAATCGCCCGATCTTTGTCTCCAGAGTGTAGCCCGTCTCGACAGCTTTCCAACAAGACCTCTCACTCCTCAACTGACCCACGGGAAGACCTCCAAAACCCTAAAGCCGTCTGCAGATCTTGAATGGAGTTGATTGGTCGAAAATAGACCAATAAGAAAACAGATCTGGAAACCACTTTTTTCCTCTATTTGGTACCCTAGAACCACTATAACCGTAATACTCTCTCATGCCTTCAAGGCATCGGCCCTAACCTTAGAGTAATTACACTCGTCAAACTATAGAGATCATACTTAACACTTAAGATTCAATATAAAGTCAAGATGACGACTTGGAACCGATCTACGATGAAAGGTACTACAAAAGGGAATGGAGAAGCCATCACTTGATTACAATACTCCTCGTCAAAGTTCCTTGCAATCCACACACGATGATTGATCTTCCGCCGACAGTGACATCGAACGTCCACCTAGACGTTGAAAGAGATGTTGGCTGGATAATTCAGGTCCATTCGCCCCTCGTCAAAGTAAGATATACACTGTCAAGTCCCAATTCTCCCCATACGTGACAATTGGTAAGACCATCGGAGTAGGCGAGTCCATCATCCTCCTCATGAACTCTTCTCCAAAGTAAGCGACGAACCACTGTCAAAAGTGATCACGGTGAATGCAGTGAAGCTTGATATGAAACGGGTTTGGAAATGAAAGATTTAGAACTCGATGTAGTCCTCCATCCATAAATACAACTCTTGCAGTTCCCCACTTATCACGTAAGACACTAAGACGTACTCATGAAAACCCCCAAGAAGAATGTCTCACAAACCCCGACCCACTATCTTATACCTAAGTTTGACAACAAGAGCCATTCACGCGAATGTTCATGGATCACTGAGTCAGCACATCTTGTTATCGTGCAATCTCACATCTAGATCTCGGTGAACGCGACACCTAATACGCTCTCATGCGAACTACACGAAAGGTTCAAAGAACACAAAAAAAACACAACACACATTTTGTACTGAATTTACATGTGAGATGTCTCACAACACGACAACGCATGTATAGACAAATGGTTGGGAGTCTTATCTACCTAACGATCACCAGACCAGACTTGAGCTATGCCGTCTGTCTGATTAGTCAATTCATGCAGTCATCACGGAGACCATATTTTGAGACTGTCAAGCGGATCCTCCACTGTGTGAAGTTCTCGATGCAGTATGGACTTCACTATCGATACGGTGGACCATTGTTGTTACATGGCTACACAGATGCTGATTGGGTAGGAAGTGCCGACAGGAGGTCCACCTCAAGTTACGCTTTTGGACTTGGAAGTACTGCTATAAGCTGGGCTTCTAATAAGCAACTCATAGTTGCTTTGTCATCCATAGAAGCAGAGTACCGAGGAGCAACGAACGCAACATGCGAATCAATTTGGCTTCGATGTCTACTATCTGATATTGGTGTGGAGTGTACAGATCTTGATGTTGTATATACAAACAACATTCGCAGCATGAAGTTAGCTAGTAATCTTGTTTTCCATGCTAGGACGAAGCACATTGAGGTGCACTATCATTTCATTAGAGAGAAGGTCCTTGCAGGAGAGATCGAGCTCAGTTATGTGAGCACATGAGATCAGGTTGTCGATATCTTTACTAAGCCATTGCCTAGAGATAAGTTTGATGCTTTCAGACATTGTCTAGGAGTACAGGATGTGAGACGAGCTTGAAGGGGAGTGTTGATATAGTCCCAAACCAGAGCGGTCTGTAATCTGCTTCAAAACCTCCTAAAACAAGCCTTGAACCTCAACCCAAACCCAAAACTATTGAAGCGTAGCTCAAGCAAGAGAAATATCTCTTTGTTAACAAAAAGAGCTGCACCAGTATCACAAGATTCAAACCCAAGTCCAAACAACGTCCACGTACAAGCCTTTAGCTAAAGCTAGCTATCACAAGATGTACATAGCCAACTACACTGTTAACAAGTATTAGTGTGGTAACTCTTGAATAGTGTGAGTTACAAATTAGTGTGATCTACACTATCTGTAAGTGCGATGTAGTATCGCAGGATTTCTCCTTTTGCCCATTTAGTATACAAGATATCGTTCCCATAGAGGATTTGCACAAGTATCGCTGCTCTAAGTTCTAAGATATGTTCAAACACACAAACACACGAGTTTTACCTAGAAATCCCGTCTTCTCACAAAACCACACGGCTTCTAGACCCTTCAAGGGGTATCTTGGACCCAAACAAACAACTACCACTTAAAATATCACACAGATACCTACTGAGAAGCTCGAGAAGACACTTCCTGCTTCTAAGTCACGGCTTACCGTCTTTCCACGATAGTCTTCCCAAAGTGATTCTCAACTTCTGGGACTCAACTCGACTTCTGACACCTCCAGAGGACTACTCCTTCTTCGCAGACGTCAAATTATCACTGTCTATCACACATTGCTCTTCCAATGTCCAACGGGGTTAGATCAATCACAGGGTGTATCCCTATGTAGTCTTTCCAAGCTTCTGCTCACAGAAACGGTCTTCCTGCAGCACTACAACGACATTCACCTTCACGGAAGCTCAATAGAAGTCTCATAAGCTCACTAGAAGAAGATAGGAAGATGGAAAGATGAGGGAAGATGAGGAAGAAGAGAAAATCCAAACAAGAGAAAACAAGATGAAAGTGAGAAATTAAGATTCTGACAGACTTCTAGTCCGGATCCTGACTAACAAGCCATCCCTGCTTGTAGTAATTTGGGGAAGAAGATCACAAATTTGCTTACAATTACACAGTATACTACTCGAGGATGTCGTCTTCTGCTGTGGAAAGCTCCGATGTTGCTTCTGATGTGCTTTCTTCTTCTGTGGTTGCTCCGACTACTTCATCTTCTGAGATCGCTTATCCATAGGACCGTCCGTACATGGATCTTAAGTCCTCCATTGGATGAGACAAGCTTCGACTCTGCACAACTTCTAACAATCACCGCCACTCATGCACAACTGGGTGAGGAAACCCACTGCCTTGAAGACACAGATAAAGCTTCTGCACTCAAGTCCAAAATCCATTCTCCGAGAAGAAGATACATTGATGTTGGGAAGCCCACTCCCTCTACTTCCTACTCCTACTCCTCGACACACCAGCTTAGAAACAAGACTGCACGATGATGTCATTTTCTGCTCTAGACTGTCCATTATCTCTATCTACATCTTCGATCCACTATTGGAAGCGAGAATGCAGACCTCTCCTATGTACTCCAAAATCTATTCGTATGTCTCTACCAACAGGTGTAATGTGTATACTATGCTAATCCATCTACACAGTAAAATTATGTCTTGTGCACCGTAAAATATGTGTGTGTGTGTGTGTCCTCTCAAATCCTACTCTGTATCCTACCTTATATTGCTGCCTTGAGGCACAAGAGAGAGTTCTCCTCCAATCCTCACTTGCAATCAGGAAGATGGGACGTTGTCAGAAGACCACCACCTCACATGCAGTCGGTTCCCTGCCTTGGTTTAGAAACTTACTTTCGACTCCTAATGCTGCATACTCTGTCACATGGACAGTCATCTAATTTTACAAGAGAAACTGTCACTTCCCAAGATAGTAAAATTCACTGCCTACCAAAATTAGCAAGTCAACTATCTTCCTAACTTGCTACCTATTCTAATTCGTGGGGTGTGATCTCCTCTTGATCTACTCCTATCTGAACTCCTAACTCGGCCTCTAATAGGATGGGAAGCCTTGCAAGTACCTCGGGTGTCACTGAGGTGGCTTCCTCCTTGATGTCCGTGGCTCGCTCTTCGGGGAAGGCTTCGGAAGACGGTGGCGTCTTCTGAGAAGCTGGATCCACTTACGCTTCCTCGCTCTTCTGTGCTACTGGTTCGACACTAGGAGCTAGGGTGACTTCACAGTGGTTTGAGAAAGTCACCTCCTTCACTCAAAATACCTGGGAAGATAGCTCTTCTTCATGTCTTCCAGAAGACACCTTGTCTTCTAGGACTTCTTCCACGGTCTTCTCGGCTTCCAGCGCTGTCACTACCAAGTGGACAGCGAGGTCGAACTCCTCCTTCTCCAAATTTGTCCCAATCGATAGTCCTGGAGCATGAGAAGATGTAGCTGCTGGTCGTGGGATCGAAGGAAGATCGCAAAGTGTCTTCAGATCCAGGTAGCGGAACATGTTGTTCTTGCACTCCACTAACATTGCCGTGGAATCGTCATCCCACTCCCTAGCGAGGGTGAGAAGCTTTCTATCTGTGGGAAAGTTGAACTTCTTGCGAAGTGCTTCCACCGACTGCACCATGAGTCCATTCGGTCGAGCTTTTGCTTCTTCCCGCTGCATCTTTTCTGCTGCAGCTTGAGCTTCTACGGCTTCCGGTAGTGCCTTCCATGTCGTCTTCTCTTCTGCGAGAGAGGTGATCTTATCTTTGACCCGCAGAACCTCCTGGTCACACTGCTGTAGACGTGCTTGCAACTCCTGGTTGCTCTTTCTCAGTAGACAGAAGTGGCTGCTTCCGTCTTATACCTCCCTGCAAGCTTCTCCGTGGTGCGGAGGCTGACTTCCAATGCGTCCATCTTCTTCTGGACCTCTTCATGCTGCATCAAGATGCGCAGATCGAACCCAGGTCGTAGTGGCTTCTCCACCTCGTAGTGGCAAACTCCATCGTGCGCTTCTCCACCAACTCCATGGCTGGCTGGATCTCCGACTGGAAGAAGGCGCTGAATTCCTCCAACCTTCTTCTCATAGAAGACAAGTTCATCTCCATAATCCGATCGGAGGTGTCTTCCTCGTCTTCCAGAGGCAAGGATGCCTCTTCCACCACTGTGGTCTTCTGCTAGAAGACACTACTCTTCTCATCTTCTGAGGTGGAAGATCTCTTCTCACTGCAGGAGTAGTTCTCTTCGCTGCGCTTCCTCGAGTCGCAGTCAGAATGTCAACTCATACTTCAGCTTTTGGAGTCTTCGGAAGACTCTCTGTAGTTGCAAAAGCGGTCTTCTGTGCAGTTCTGGTGCTCGGCGTCTCCTCCTGAGACTCCGATCCAGAATAAATGATCCGGAAAGAGGTGATCTTCCTAGGCACACTCCTAGGCCCCATCTTCCTCGGCGGTGACGCATCTTCCGTACCGCTGGAGTCATCTTCTCGCACCAGAAGAGTCTTCTAATGAGTGCCCGGTCTCGTCTGAGACACTAAAGTGGGAGGGAAAGTTACGACCGCTGCTCGATCGTCTTTTCCTGAGGTTTCTTCCTTCACCTCGCACTGTCTAGTTGATCCATACCTCGCCAACTGGTCTTCTGTCAAGTCCTCCTTGGACACATACAGATAACAAAAGAACGGGATGAGGTGTCCAAGTACACCAACTCTGTCTGGATGTATGTGAAGCCTTGGATTTTCACTTTGCTAAGATTTTTTTGATTTTTGATAAGTAAAACAATAGAATGGTTAGTATAGATGATAGATAAGATAGATTCAGTATAGAATAGGATTTCTATGCCGAAGAATGATCTAGTATAGTAGATTTCTAGATACAGAAGCTATGACAGATATATCTTTGAGGAGATAACTTGGTTGTACTCTACGGACGAAGAGCTTTCCAGGGATACCTCATTTGCTAAGAATGGATATCGGACGACGAAGTTATGGCCTTGGAAAGAAAGACTAAAAGGAGACAGGAGTTGGCGCAACTTCGCGCACTTGAATCGAGAAGGACTTCGCACGTGAGGAGAAAAAGAGAAAAAGCTATAAGTAAGATCAAAAAGCATTTTCACTTTACTATTTCCAATCGCAAGTTTACTGTAGTGCTCCGCTGTTATCGATCGGAAGAGAGTGGACGAAGACAGACTTCGGCGAAGGGCCTCTGTTAGGTTTTATCGGTGCGGATGGTTGAAAGAGAAGGATACTCTTATGGCGAAGTTAGAAGAGACTTCGGCCGATGTCAAGAAGTACATATCACAACGGGAGGCGTTACTCATACAACAGTCGCACGAACAAACGCGATACTTGGATGAGATTCAAGAGGTAGAGACGAAGTTGAATCTTATGACTTCACGCTTTCACGATTTGAAGTCAGAGAGAGATGCCATGTTAGAACAGCTTGCGACGAAGGACGAACAGTTGGTTGCAAAGGACGAGGAGCTGGCAAAGTCAGAGAAAGCGAAGGAGATAGCTGAAGCGAAGGCCGAAGAACTTCGGACGAAGGTGGATGAGATCACGACAACATACTTCGCCACCGAACTTGACGCGACAGAGTTAGAGCTACTCCAGCGACTTCGGGCAGAGTTAACGATAGCGTCAGATCCTTCGGCGAAGAGCAGAATAGTTAGACTAGCGAGAGGATCATTCGAGATTTGAAGGAGCTTAGAGAGACAGTTAAGTTTACACTATGCAGTTTAGGACAGAAATTACAGTTAGGTAGAGTAGATACTGCGGTTCCGCCAACTGGGGAGTCGTGATCATGCGGTCTAGATGTGACCATCTTTTGTAGGAAACGAGATCCGCCATCTTAGGGCGAAGGAGTATATAAGCGATGCGACTCTCAGTCATTTTACCTTTTCCATGTTTTCAGTTTTTGTTTCTTAATTTTCGATTGCGCAAGATTGCGGAGAGAGAGTTTGAATAAAGTGGGCGAAGGCGATTTACCTACGAAGGACGTAGTTTGCTGTCGCATGTGTAATTCTGATTGACGAAGGCCTTTATCATTTACATTGGACGAAGTAACTTCAGTGGAGAATTTGACCGAAGGTGACTTCGACCGAAGTTGAAACTGTATACTTCGAAGGTGTTTGAACGAAGATCTGAGAACATATTAGTTACTGTGAAGTGGAAGAGCATAAGTTAAATTGTAAGAAGAGTTCGGATGATGGTGGCTTCCTCTTAAGTCTGCCTTCTTCAAATAAGTGGGATTCTTAAGAGTGAGGATTTAGTTGGAAGAACATTTCTTAGGAAGAGTAGGGGCTTATTCTTTGAACCTTGATGTGAAATCTGAATTCTTCTGTCTTTTTTTCAGAAGAAGACTAGTAACATTTCAGCAGTATTTTGCTACCTCATTTACTCATACATCTATCTTCTCGAATCTTTTATATGTTTGTTGGAAAGGTCCCTGATCAAAGAACTATTTCATTGTTGTTTGTATTCGATTTATCAGGTTTGTACTTGGGTTTGGTTTCTTATCAGACTTGAACTCTCATCCGGATATTATTCCATTCCGTGAGAATAACAGAAAACTATCTGAATTATCATTGTGACGTTGTAGTACTGTGTTTTGTGTAATTGTTAACTGTATCTTCGTGGGAAGGATCCTTTATTTACTATTTCTGATACTTTGTGTTTCTCTGGGTTGTTACAATGTAAGCATGGAAGAAGACGCCCCAGTTGATATTTTCTCCGGCACATACTGCTTCCAGGAACTCCACGTCTTGATCTCCAAGGTATCTCGTCTTCTGCGCTTCTCCTTGGGAAAAGCGCAAAGAACAACTTCTCCAGAAGACGCTTCCGCGACTCTCGGTAAGCTTCTACCTTCCATCTGTTCCTCCCCTGCCTGTCTGCTAAGAAGAGACATGTGGTACTCCCAAGTACTTATCACTTCCCAGAGATTATTGGTATGATACTCTTCTCCTGCTCATACCCTCGGTTCTCAGATTCTGGCCTGTGAAAAGTCCTGTGCCACCACTCCACTGTCCAGGAAGATGGTCTTCCACGAGCGACCCCTGCCTTCACAAGTACAAGGTTGCGCGGGAGCAGTGCTGTCCATACCTCCTCCAAAAGACTCTGGTCTGTGAGGTTCTAGTCCCACAGGAAGAAGTCGAGACCCAACTCCTTGATGAAGGGTTTGGCCTCTGCCAACTCTGCTGCCGGCAACACCAACCCTCGAGGATGCATCGACATGCTTCGAGCCTCTGTTACACTAAGTCACACGTACTTGTTGTGAGCCAAAGGTCCAGTCCTTCCCAAGTCCGCGCAGTCTAGCTTCTACTCTTAGAAGACGAATCTAGTCTTCCAGAAGATAGCTATTCCGTCTTCCGGGATTCTAACAGTGCTTCTTAAATACCTCTCGTCTTCCGAGCTATATCTAAACAATTCTAACTAAGCAAGGCATCGCATGGATTACCAAGAAGACAACCCACCTTGCATTTCATCTTACTTCTTAATCAGAAGATACAAGATATGTGAGAAGAAGAGTGTACGAAAAGTTCAGAAGATGATCGCGAGCTCCTGCTATGACAGTGATCTCCAAGAAGAGACTCCTGGGACAGCTTCTGATTAACTGACGTGCTCTGAAGACTTCCCGCAGCCAGGCTTTCCATCACTGGTCTCACATGTCTTCGACTTCCGACACGTAATCTAATCTCACAACAGAAACGAAACATTCATACTCTGTTCTTCCGACTCCTTATCTCTCATACACGCTCAGAAGAAGCTTACTGCATGATCAGAAGACATGAGCCTCGATCATTCTCTCCAGATTCTGTCAGCAAGACTTCTCACAACTCTTTTCTAAGTTCGGGAAGAAGAAGGAATATGTTGCTATGGGTCGGACAGAAGAGACTCGTAAAGGACCCTCACGTCTTCTCGCGCATTCTGCCAGCCTTTCCAATCTTCTAGTCTCTCTAGGAAGATGTGGATTTGAGAAGCTTGGAAGATCGGGAGGCACAAGCTTGGTTCCCAACTTCTGGCTTCTTGAAAACAACAATCAACTCACCAAGTCACTCAGGATCCGTACCAAGCCTCTCTCAACACAAAACCAATCCAATCTAATCTCGATACGAATTGAACACAGTCGTCTTTCGAAGACGTTCAGACATTTAGAAGCGTCTTCCGAAGATGTTCAAGTCTTCAGAAGCGTCTTCTGTCCATGGGTTTGAGAATAAAGGTGTGATAGGGTAGAGAAATTGATAGTCAGGTGATCTAATTTAAGAATGAGAGATGGGGAAGCTCGATTCCAATTTGGGAAGAAGTGGGAAGATGACTGTCAAAAATTGGACAGCATTTCCGTGTCCAATTCTCGTAGAGAAAAGTTTAAGGTAGGAAATGATCGATGGGCTTCCTGCAAACGAGCGCGTGGAACATCAAATCAGAGACGGGAAGCAGTGGGAAGAGAAAAGAACACGGGAAGAACCTCAGTACAGCTTCTCGCTGCTTCTGGCTGCTTCTGGTGCGCTTTTAGTCTTCTACGCGCTTCTGCTCATCAATCCCAGCTCCAATGTGATCCCACGATCTTGCTACTATCGTCAATCTTGAGCTGCATCTCTCGGCTGCTACAATCGATCTTGTTCCATCTTCGAACCTTTCTAATCGACTCTCAATGTCTGCTTCCTGAAATCCTCGAGGATTCCTTCAACTCGATTGTGCTTCTTGTTTAACATAATCGACCTTGCTCTTTCTCTGGCCTCAATTCGATCTTATATTCATAATTCCACGTTCCTTGCTTCCACCACTCAGTTCGATACTCCGATTGCAATCGACCTTCAAAGCGCGATGGGTCTTTGGTGCGAGAAGCAGTCAGTTCATTTCGTGCTAATGTGCTTTCTCTTGTATCTTCCCTACGCGATTAGGGGTTCGACCTCCTTGACCTACCTACTACCATGGTGGCTACCTGGTAGGTACACCTATCCCTCTCCTAGGTGGTGCGTGGTTGGTAACCAGTAGTGGTTGTTGTCTTCTGGAAGACACCCATCTTCCGTCTTCTGTCTTCCGTCTTTGAAGACATAACCAAGAAGACGTGTGCCCGGAAGATGTCCCTCTTCCGTCTTCCAAAGAAGTAGACTTCTCCATTCAAAGAGACCTTAAGATCATCTTTCCTCTAAGCAAGGTATAATCTTTAAGTAACAAGGTTATCTCAATTACATAGACATGTTATTAACTTCAAAAATTTCAAAAAATCGTAAATCTTGTAATTTGTGGGCACCACAAAATAATATTTGAAATCATCTACACTATTTCTTGGAAACCTTCAAGAGATAATTAAACTATATAAACATCATTTTGATGGTGAACCTGTGCTAGAATTTACTGTCAATCAAGATGTTACAATAGACGAAGAAATTGTTCCCGCTATGTAGAGAGTTCATTTTGGATTCAAATCAATAAAGAGTTATTAGTTTCAATTTTTTATACAAATTATATTATAAAAAAATTATGTTAAGAATTGGAAATTATTTATCTTATAAATTATTGAATCATAAATTATCTTCATCCACACTATATCTTCATATTGTTATTAGTGTGGGCTACACTAATTAATTTTCACTACTTATAGTGTGGGTTCATAACTAATGTGACCCACATTGTAAACTTAATTTAAAAAATTAAGTTAAAAAAATTTAACTTCAGAATTAGTGTGAACTACACTAATACGTGTCAACAGTGTAGATCTCTAATGAACTCCAAAGGAAGAAAACCATAGCAAAGGAACCAAAAAAGATCTATGAGAACTTCCTTCTTTCGCCAAACGATCTTCAAATGTCATAAGACCTTCCTTCCTGACTCTGTTGGCCTCAAGAACTCCCAAATCTGACTCTCGACAGTCGAGATACTGCCGATTTTTAGTCATAGATGACTGAACTTTCAAAAACTCCTCCTTACGACTTAAAATTGTAGAAAGATCGATACTTCAAGGACACTCCAAGAAGAGAGAGCGAGTAGACAAGGAAGTAAAATAGGAATGAGATGAGAGAGACTTTGCCTCTCTCTGTATATATAGTGGAGGTGGTACAAGGGAAACCCTAATGGTGGATTAGCCCTCTAACTAATTCTAACAACCCTAACCACTCCGGCTAATGATAGTCGTCGATCTACTAGAGCTTGCTCAGCTTTGAGATCTTAGGGTGAAAGAACCGACAAGTATATACATTGGGAGTTGGTATATATTGTAACGTTCATTTTCGTGCTTGTTTCTCTTTTTCTTGTCTCTGTTCAGCATAGTACATCTCCACGGTCAGGAGATGTACTGTGGAGATGTACATTTTCCTAGACATCCTTCATGCAAAATCCGACACGACAACGGTGATGAGCTCGACATGAAGGTCTGGGTGGAGATTTCTTTTGTGTTTGAACCTTGAAGAAGAGATTGACAATCATGAGCGGGTGGATTGTCAAAGGTGTTTGTCAAAACATGTCATGGTTCGGATGGATTGCCAAAGGTGCAGTTGGATCTGACGATTGCATCGATGTTTCAAGCTTTCATGATGTTCTTGCGGGAGCAACAATCCGATGAGCGGAAGGAAGCTT
The DNA here is from genome assembly GCA_036924285.1 of Asterella californica. NCBI lineage: Eukaryota > Viridiplantae > Streptophyta > Marchantiopsida > Marchantiales > Aytoniaceae > Asterella > Asterella californica. The sequence continues at coordinate 46,138,911 of JAYKYS010000003.1, read as the reverse complement.
TGGCAACCAAGGCGCTTCAAACGGTGATCAGCAAGATTGACCAATTCAATGAGAGAGATGTCTCAAGATATCTGAGGCATTATGTAAAGCGGGTATCAGAAGATGAGTTGATTGAGACGTTTGAGTTGGTAGCAGCTCCAGAGGTCAAAGATCATGTTAAAATGCTAATGAAGCATTTTAACAAGGATTGGGAGACGTTTGCTCGTGCTTTGATGGATGAGTACTTCTTGGAAGACTCTGATCGGATCACCAAGAAGTCATTCTTGGAGCGGGTTTAGCAATCGAGGAAGGGTTTACAAGCTACTGAGTTACTCAAGGAGTTTGAGAAGCAGTTCTCACGGCTGACTAGGATGTAGAAGTTGACGTTGTAGTCCAACAGCGTTATTTCTTCGGACTACAGATGAGAAGCTGCAAAAAAAGGTGGAGGATCGAAAGGAAGATGATGGGTTGACTAGTAGTTGGAAGAAAGTTGAGGAAGAGGTTGGTCTGCTTATCAAGAGAGAGCGAAGACGAGAGAAGGTTCTTGTTAGGAGATCGGCACCAACACCGACTGCTGTAGCATCTGTTCCTATAGTCCGACCAGTGATTCCTGTTGCTAGATAGATCGTATCAATTGTTCCAGTTGCCAAGCACCTGTAGTATCTCCGAAGAAAGATGATCCAAACCTTGAGGAGATTATGCGTAGAATGCGAGATCTGCAGATCTGTAAACCCTCTGCGGTCTTATCGATCAACTATCCACTATCTTTCAACCTCCACGATAGTCATCGATGAATCTACAACATGTCGGATCTGTCTCTCACTTAGGGGTCACGTTTGATGGCTTTGATGGAAGCACACCATGAACTTAAAGGGGACAATGCTAAGTTCAATCATCCACGTACTCCTAAACTCATCAACTAAAATTCTTCATTCTAACGACATCTCAAAAGTTCTCACATGCTAAAATATCACACTCTCTCTATATTGCTCAAGTTGTCATTACGACGATGTGAAAACAAAGATGAGGAGCTCTTCTCTACTTCTCTATTTATACTTTTTAAGTTTTACTTTGGGCACCCTCTTGTAACTCAACCGTTACTATTTTTATCGAGTTTTACTAAGATATTACTTAAGATTAAAGCATTAATCACATGGACTTCTTACTTTTTCACATGGACTTATTCCTTCAAAGTCAACAACTTCTAGAAAGAATTAAATATTCTCAAAATCTTGAATTTCCACCCCCTCTACACTAAGACTCACTAAAAAGGAGACATGTGGAATCTCTTCTTGTTTTCAATGCCCACAAAGTCCACAACTTTAATCCCACCACTAATATCAAGTCAAAAAGGAGATAAGAGATACTTTTCATCTCTTTTCTATCTTTTAGACAAGATGACAAGATAGTAGTGCTCACTCTTTAGGAAATATCTGAATTATGCCCAAAAGTACAGCTAAGTTTAATCATAACTAACTTTAGCTAGTCATGACTAACTTGATACCTCCTTAAAATACTTGGGCAGCAAATAAACATTCTCAACACTTAGTTATAACTAAATATCTTACTAATAGATAAACTTCTTATGTGTAACGTAGGTCGTTATAGATCGAGCTCACAAGATTGGAAGAGAAGAGGTCTACAAGCGAAGCAAAATCGTTTGAGAAGCAAGGATGGATCCAACGATGTATCTGGTGCGATGGTAGCGATCATCCACGTAGAGATTACAAGGAGTTCATTGATATCTTACAACAAGAGGTGATCTTCTGGAAAGATGAGAAGGTAGCGTTGAGAGATATCGATGCACTTCTTCAGATCAACTTTGGTAGAGGAGGGATGAAGAGGTTGATTGAGGATCACTTATCAACGCAAGCAGTTGCAATCGTGGAGGTTGGAACCTATGGCACAAGGATTGAAGATCAGGCTGAGAGAAGTTTTATCAAGCATGTTGAACCAAGTGGATTGTGATCATCTGGCATCTCCATGAAATAGAAAAGAAAGATGACACGTGAGAAATTGTTGAAGACAGTTGCTATGATCCGGAAAGATACTGGATGAGAGGATTCGATAGAAGCTCTATTGGTGCATGCTTACATCACCAAAAACCAACAAGAAGTGTTGTTGGAAGAGAAGAGAAGATGAGATTCTGGATGCAGGAGAAGGAATTTCTTCCAAGATACAGACTCGAGGAGAGAAGGTTCGTCAATGGCTTGGAGATGCAAGAGCTCAAGATCTACCGATGGATGATGTTCCTTCTCCATCGAAAGAAAGAGCAAAAGAGTTTCAAAAGGAGAAGGGTAAGCCGGCTGCATACAAACTAGAGTTAGACATCGAGGCTTCAATAGACTTGAAGGAAGTCGTGAAAGATCACATTCAAGGATAGCCGATTAGATCTTTGCTTGATATGGATTGCAGATAGACGATTAACGATGATGCGATGTAGCACTTGACCTCCTGATCATTGCACCCATGAAGGTGTGTATCACGTAGTTGGAATATGGAGCTATCTGGAGTTAGATGGACCTAATCGTCTATTATGGAGGTGATTGTGGTACATTTGTGTATTGGTATGAGATCATCCATGTGTTATGTGTATGTGTGGTGTATCTCTTACAGCGATGTATGTTGTGTAGCGATGTGTATGTGCACGACAACTGTCACGTCAGTTTGGCACCTCAGCTAAGTTGGCGAGTGCGGAGTGGTGAATCTCGGTAGGGCCGTTAGTGCCGTTAGGGTGAGTTCTTGGGATGACCCACTAGGGATATACTTCGCAGGTAGGGCTTGGAGCCTTAGTTCTTCGAGTTGAGTCTTCAAGCTCCTAGCTATGGTGGATAGTCTTTATGAGTGCAATCTGGAGTCTCTACGAGCACATAGTGGATTTGGCTCGACTTTAGTGAGTGTTTAGTGTCCGTTGGCATGGTGGAGTGAGTACATAACGTATATCATTGTGGTACACTTGTGTATGTGTATGAGATCGTCCATGTGTTATGTGTATGTGTGATGTATCTCTGACAGCGATGTATGTTGTGTAGCGATGTGTATGCGCACGACATGCAAGACAAGAGGATTGTATTCTCATGGCTGAAGCTCAAGATGATACAGAAACTATTTCATTCGAGGAGACTTTCAGTAAAGATCAATGGAGACGTGCACTGAGAAAGTATATGATGCATTACTTAAAAATCAAACTTGGAGTCTAGTACCTCTTCCATCTGACAATAAAACACTTGGTTGTAAGTTAGTTTATAAGATCAGGAGACATGCGGATGGATCTATTGAGAGATACAAGGCTCGTCTTGTTGCAAAAGACAAACTGTGGCAGAGGATTTTCAAGAGACATTCACACCTATGGTAAAACTCAATTCCATTAGAGTTTTTTCTGTCCTTGCAAAACTGCATGGTTGGAAATGCTTACAATGGATGTCAAGAATACATTTCTTAACGAGATTCTTCAAGAAGACATCTATTTGCAGCAACCACCTGGATTTGTTTGTACATGAGGTGAACAATTAGTGTGCAAGGTACATAAGACATTATATGATCTCAAACAAGCTCCAAAAGCTTGATACACAAGAAGCGACACCTTCTTGAAGCAGCAAGGCTTTTCATCTACTAGAGGTGATCCAAACTTCTATGTTCTGATTATTTCTCAAGACATTGTGTTATTATTATTGTACGTAGATAACCTGATAATATCTAGAAGTAATCAAGGAGGAGTACAGAAGATTCAGCAAGCTTTACTGCAAGAGTTTAATATGAAAGATCTAGGACTTTTCGACTTTTACCTCGGAGTTCAGTTTGAAAGACAACTACATGTTGTACTTTACTCAAGCAAGATATATAAAAAGTATACTTCGAGATTTTCAGATGGAGAGATGCAAGCCTGTGCCTACTTTCATGGTTATCTCTAAGGAGTGGTAACGCTCTTCTGTTGATAACGAGCGTGCAGATGCAACAGAATTCAAGAAACTGATTGAGAAGTTGATTTACTTCGATGTCACTTTTAGACCAGATATCTCGTATGCAATCAGCAAACTCAATCAAAATATGAAGTGTCTCACAATAATGCATATGAGGACATCAAAGAGAGTTTTGTGCTACTTCAAGAGAACTATCAATTATAGGTTCAGATATAGCTCAGATAAGTCTCTTGGAGTTGTCAGATTTACAAATGCTGATTGGGCAAGCGATTCTTCAGAACGCAAATCAATGTCCGGATTTGCATTTATACTTGGAAGAGTGTCATCACTTGGTAATGTAAAAAGCAACCAACTATTGCTTTATCCTCATCTAAAGCAAAATATCATGACTTGCGTAACGCAGCACAAGAGATGATTTGCCTAAGATGGATGTTGGAGAGTGTAAGTGTGAATCAAGACACTCCGACAGTAATATGAACTGATAGCATGAGTGCAACAACATTGACCAAAAATCCAATCACCATGCTAGAACAAAACACATTGAACTGCAAGTCCACTTAATTAAAGAAAATATAATTTCAAGAGAGATTGTTACTCAATGGGCAACAATTGATGACTAAATTGCTGATATAGACATCACGTCTTTGTCTTCAGACAAATTTCAAAAGTTGATACTTGAACTTGATGTGTATTCAATACCATTGACATTAAGAGAGGGTGTTAAAAATAATATCTAGGTTCAGACTTCAACCGCTCTTAGTACTAATAGGTTAAGTCACCTCTAGTATAATAGATCTCAATCTCTTCTCTATATGACTGATCACTTACCGCTTACTAACTTTTTGTCTATAATTTAGAGTATATAACAACCCTCTTGGGAGATCTAACTAGTCTGGCTATGGATATCTCATATCAAGAGAGAGTAGTCACTACATTTGGTTCTCAAATAACCTCCAGCATCGGAAACATCCATCCCGTCAACTTTCATTCTCTATGTGAGTACACAGGAAAAATGATAAGCTATATGCGCTACGAAAATTCGAACGATTGCAACACGTTTTCAACACAGCTTGCTCTCACTGCGAAAGATACACCAAAGGAAAAAGAATATAGGTCTATTCTCCCAGACGTGTCATCCCCAGACAGGGGGCGCACGTAAACTGCATCTGTAGTGCCTCACAAGGAGTGCAGATGCAACGAGAAAAACCTCACGATATACAAAATGCAGAGTCGTCGTCTTGCGGTCAAGACTGTAAATAACAATCAGAGGATCTGCCTCCCAAAAGTAGATATATATATATGTGTATATGCCTCGTCGAAATCGCAGACTATACACAATCAAACTGGAATCCTACTTGTACTGGCAACGACAACAATAGATCATAAGAGGATTGGCTCCCACAACTACTTCCCTAACTAGAAGCTAACAGAAACACGTTGCCATGTTTCTTTTGAGTTCTTTTCAAGTTCAGAGTTCCGAAATAAAAATCTTCTGATCTCCGAGTGTGAGTGTAGGTAATTTTCTCACGTTTTTACCATCTGAAAGGGCTTCCGAAGAACCGAGATTACACTTAGTTACTTTGTCCTCCCTTGCATACACAGCGTCCTCAATTGCACGAGCAGATAGCCAGCATTGAATGGTGGTTTGGCACAACTCCTCAAACTGCAGATAGACGCCAGGCAAGATCAATTCAAGACTCTGAACGACTGAGGACCATTATACATAGAGCTTCCGGATCAGGCGAGGTGCTGTATCGTATCTGTGTAGTTACATAGGACAATTCCGGTATAGAGCATATGATCGAAAAGGAGTTTTCGTTTTCGGGTTGATAGCAAAATTGAGGTAGCTGATAGTTCTAGACTAGAGAAGTGTTGTTTGCAGGTTTGACCTTAGGAACTACGGTTCGACCCGAGATATCCCAACCCATGTAAATATCGAGCAGGCAATTTGTATAGTTTGTACACATTTTTTTGTAGTTTCTTGGATCATCCGTCAATAGTAGGTGTGACATAACATGTATATTGATGTATCAGACAATTACGCTGTAGGTAAAGCATACTGTCTTGCTGGGAGTGGCCTGCGAGATGTCGGCAATTATGCATCTAAATCCTTCTCGCTTGTCCCAAGAGGTACATCTCTGATGGACAAAGAGATGTTATGAGGCACTTAACTGGAGAATCATAACACTCAACTGGAGAACTGTCTGCACATCATATGATCAGCTTTGGATGTGAACAGCGTTGCTACAGGTGTATATGTGCAGACTTCCCAAGAATAGGATTCTCCTTCCGTCCTCATAACCTCATACGTTTTGAGGTTTATCAACCTTTCCGGTAACCGCATCATCCTGCTCGATTATATATGCGAAAACATCCAACTTAAAGTCTATATTTCCTAGTACATTTCTTTCTTGGACAATCTATAAAATGATTTTCGATGCTACTATGACTTGCCTGCTAGAGTATGAACTATATTCTTGGGTCAAATCCACGTAAAAGTAACACTCCCCTGGCTTTACATGAGTCAGCACTCCACTTACGGGTTATGTCTGGATCTGTTGGCAATGGTGGGACTGGTTAATAATTAAACGTTATGGATAAATTTATTTTTATTATTTTTTAATATAATTTCCACAACATGTTCACGTGTTCTCAATAACAGAAAATGCAATTCGATGTACAAGGCCGTGGAGAAGGATATTCACTTCCATCGAAATAACTTTGTATATACCCAGGACTGTCAAAATTACGAAGCGTTTCCCCAGTTACGAAGCGTTTCCGATTGTCACCACCACATGATTTTCATCTGCACCACTTTACTATCGACTTATTCCACACTTCATTTCTTTCAGATACTGCTTTCCACTTCCAGAAAGCTAAGAATACAACAACATTAAGCAACAGAACAACAGCTCGAAAGCAAACATTTCTTTTCAAAACGTTACTGGATTTATAGGCACTTAGACGCTATCAGTTTGCTGCTCTCTGGAACTCCCGGCGAAAGACTCTATTCGTAACTAAACATGATCAGGTCAGATCTGCCAACCGAAACTACAAGCTCCATGTATTGCCTCGTCGCGAACTACATAAACGAAACTAGAATCCCACCTGAGGATCTGCCTCAGTCTGTACATTTACAACTAACGCACATTTACAACTAACGCGATCAGAGGATCTACTTCCCGTAAGGACTGAGTAAACAGTATATGCCTAGTCGCAAACTAGGCCGTGAAAACTGGAATCCTATGTGATTACTTGCGAGTCTGATCAACAATCTGCCAAGATTTAAGCGCCGTGGCAGTTCCGGTCTCTTTGTGCACAACAAAAGACATTCAGACACGTACTACTTGCGCATGCCAAACAAGCTGTGCATACAGCACCATATGCGGCACCTGCACTAGCGTAGCTTGCAAAGAAAATTGCCCCCGGTACGTAGCGATTTCATGCAACGATCACCTCGACCGACCCCTGGCGATCACGCCGGAGCTTTCTGCTCAGCCTCCTCCTTCTTCTTCTCCTCCTGCCCAAGCAGTGCATCAAATCCAGCCAGCAACACGCCAGTAGCAGTAATCACCGCTCCCGATATAGCTGTCAAGCCCGCACCAACAAAAGTGCCCGTAGCACCGATGCTCTGCATGACAGCGCAGGCGCTGCCTGCTCCAACCATTCCTCCGTAGGATGACATGAAGCCGGCCGCCCAGCTCCCCGCGGCAATCCCTGCATTCGTGAACCCTAGACCGACGACTACTGCCGGGACTGCCACAGTCGTTGCTATCACAGCAACCCCGGTGGCCACTGCAACTCTTGCAGCAATGCGTTGCATTGTCGGACTGCTGAACCCCTACCTGATTGTCGAGATCAACTCAAAATGCAAAGTCCTCACCTACAAGAAAGACGTAGCTGATCACGAGTGGAGACCCAGAGAGTTCAAGCTGTGGTTCTTTCGATTGGTGCCGTTGCTGTCGTGAATGAACTAGCCGCACGCAGAAAGGAATCAAAGGCCTTGTATCAAGTTGTATATATCTCTGGTACTTCGAAGTGCACTGCACGCCAATGTATAAATAGGAAGCGCTCTGGATTGATCTGCGTGTGTGTGTGTGTGTGTGTTGCGCAGGCCAATCTCCACGGTTGCTTCAAGCATTGCTCGCTCGGTCCTGCTGCAACAGTTTCTCCGTACGATGAGAAAGAACCAGGAGCACATAAGCTCGAGGACGTCGAATGGCAGAGTCGCTTGGGTCACAGTAGAGCTCCAAGGACCCTCAGGCCGCAGAAGGACCCTAAGACTGCGGCCTGCTCGACTCGACTTCCACGTCTTCTGCCTGAATTTTTTCTCTCTTTTTTCGCACGTCCTGTAATTAAACTCCTCCTCCCCTCTTAGCAGTAAATGCTGAGAGCATTTACTTCTGGAGGACGGTAAGACCCCAGCATTTGTTTTAGGAAATGGGAGGTATTTGCTCGATAATCACGTTACCGGAGTATTTCACTAGTCGAAGCAAATCGCACGTCTACATAACTCCAAGGAACGAACACGAATTCCTGCGTAACTTGATTCGCTCATACGGCCCGTATACTTTCGGTTCAATGGTCTTTGAAGAAGTTCAGCTATCACAGTTCGAGCTTCCATTCCGTTCTCCGGGTTATTCACTCAAAGCAGAGCAGAAGTCGAGTGAGTCTGCTTCCTACTAGCTTGGGCAACTTCTCAGTATCATGTGTATCGGTTCGTGTCTGTAAGCTCTAATAGACTCAGAGCTGCTCTGCACTCACAGTTTCAGAACTGCGGAGAGGCTGTTCACGCGTGCGAGTTAAGGTTGGTAATAAGCATAGGGTCCAGACTGCACGCATTTTCGAATTCATGAATAAGGTTGGAGTGAAATCGTACAGCGGCCCGCATTTTGAGAGAAGTTTTCAGAACAGGTCCTTTTTGCAGAACTCTTTGCAGTTTCGGACGTCACACGGGCAAAGATTACCACGTGGATATTTGTCCCATCCAACTCAGTCAGTGGAAGCGCGGGAGAGCGGAAGATTTTGGGTGTACAGAATTTCGTGTCGTGAGAACCTGTAGGCAAGAGAGGTGAGGGTCGAGAATAGTGAGGAAGAGAGAAGGCGGGAGGTGAGAGAGGCTTCGCGAGATGACAGGGTGCATGATCCCGAGTTGTATAATCGATTTCTTGTTTTTCGAGGCGAGGTGATAGAGTGCATGATCCCGAGTTTGTATAAATGTTTTCTTGCTTTTCTTCGCGAGGTGATACAGTACATGACCCCGATTTGTATAGTCGCTTTCTTGCTGTTGTTGTGGTGTGGGCGGCTGTTTCTGTGGTTCAAAGGAAGACAGGGTGCAATGGCACTTCGACGATCCGTCATAGAAATCTTTGCAAATGCAGACACTCCTATTGATAGCGAGATTGTGGCTGAGTTGAATCATGACTCGGTGAGCCCAGACAGCCTAGTCCGAGCCCAGGAGACAGGCCGAGAGTACCAGAATCTGCGAGAGATGATGGGATCTTGCCTGGATAATGTTGTGCCGATGGACGAGCAGACATTTGAGACTGTAATGCGAGATCGCCCACCCATCTCTAGATGATCCTCTTCTGTTCCTGGAACAAAGACTCTTGATGGCAGTAACCCACGAGAGGTGATGGGTTCTTCGTTGAAGAATGTTGTGCCGATAGACGAAGGCACATTGAAGTGTTAATGCGTGATCGGTCATCCATCCTCAGGCGCAGATCGATGTCTCTCCCACAAACTGAGGCTCCAGAAGGTGAATCTCAACCTTCTTCTCCTGCCGCAGGTAACTCTCATAGAGGTAGGTTTACATGGCAGGATTGACAGACCATAGTGTTGATCAAAGCGAAGAAATTAGAGTGGGAAGAAGTTTCTGCTAATAACAGTCGGGAGAATATGCAGAACGCTGAGTTGAAACTACGCAGGATACAGCAGTTCTTGCGTGCAAAAGACATAGATGTCAGCACGAGTCAGATAAAAACAAAGTGGGAGAATCATATTTTCAACTTCAAGAAAGTTCGAGACAATGACAAGCTGTCTGGGAGCGCCCCTTATGCTACAATGGATCATTTCGAAAGAAAGGAGAAGAAACTTCCTATTGATTTTCCTCTCCATCACATACCTCTGATCGAGTCCTGGTTTCGTCAGCGACCATCGATGACTCCACCTTGCATGGCAGAGTCAATGGCACCTAGCTCTAACACTGAACCTCCTCTTGTACCCGGCCCTCCTCCTGTTGCTCAACAAGAGTCGGAAGTTCGAAATGTTCCATCACTCGAAACCGAGACGGCTAGTCGACATAACTCTAGAAAAAGGAAGAGGTCGCAGAATCGAGCCGGTTCAGCACTGAATGATACTCTTAGCTCCTTCTCTATCGAAATTGTGTTTGTTGAGAAACAAAAATTAGAATTTGCTTGAGGAGCAGAGAAGCCTAGGATAGAGAGTCTGAACGTTCGTTCAGATAAAATAGTCTCAGTGTTATATAAGATGGCTTCTGCTCTGCTGGACATTGGGTCTGCTTTGAACAGCCAGAGACGGTAGTTTTTTCAGTCTGACCTGTCCACAGTTTTGCAGTACAGTTGTGTTTTACGCTCAGCTTCGACCCGTCCAGAGTTTTGCCCTTCAGTTTTATGAGCTAAGCTTCGTGCGGAAAGACGTTTGCTGTTCACTTGTAGGAGCTCAGCTTGAAGGATGTCGGATGTAACAAGTTTCGCCTGAATTCGAGACCTCGATGTTAAGTTTATGTCTTTTATAATACAAATCTACTTAATTTCTACACTGGGTAAAGCTCTTCCTTGGATTCACTTCGAGTTGTGGGGTGGTTTATCTATGCAGATATCGATCACATCATGAAAGCTGTTATCAGTGCTGTTCTTGTGGCTGTAAAGATGGTTGTCTTATTCTTGTGTACAATGGATGAAGATGGAGAAGACGAGCAAGTGATGCTTGCCTCCGATGCTGTACAAGACTCATTAATGCGAATTGTGTCGATGGCTAATCAACTAGTGGCTGCACATCAGGTGGAAATCGACAGCTGCAAGTGGTGGGTAAAGCCAAGATCCCTGATATGGTTCGACTATTACTTGTGGTGTAGCTATGATGACAATCGTTAGATAAAAACTCTACGCATGCCTAAGCACATGTTCCTAACCATAGTGGATATGCTGAGTCCACATATTAAAAAACAAGACACTCGTTACAGAAAAGTCGTCCCGGTGGAGGTCAGGGTCGGTGTAGCCCTTCTCAGGCTTTCGACTGGAATGAATCATTTCCATGTAGGTGAGCGTTCTGGCATATGTGAGTCAACTTCTGCCGAAGTTTTCCAAGAAGTTATCATGGCTATCAATGCTGTCATGACAACCAAGTATATTCGATGGCCCACTGCCTCAAAAATGGAGAGGATATCCGCTGGGTTCGTAAGAAAAGCTGGACTTCCTAATTGTCATGGAGCCATGGATGGTTCACATATAAAGATAAGAGCTCCTCCTTCGTCTTTGTATCCTGTCAAATATTACAATAGGAAACAGTATCACTCTATCGTCCTGCAATGTGTGTGTGATAGTGATGATCGGTTCCTTGACGTAAGCTGTGAGAGGACAGGGTCTTGTCATGACTCTAGAGTTCTTCGCAACTCTGCCTTGTATACTAACATTCGAGATGGCAAAGTACTAAACGAGCCGGTTCTTACCTTGCCTAACGGGTTTCAGCTCCGACCTTACATGCTGGGCGATTCGGGCTATACACTGGAGCGGTGGCTAATGACTCCTTACAGCTTGGGGCCTAGAAGTACATCTCGACAAAGGTTATTCACTGAAAGGCAAATAAGGGGCCGAATTTGCATTGAGCAGGCCTTCGTTCTCAAAGGAAGATGGCAGATATTGCAAGCAAGCATAACTAGCAGCGTTCTCTGGGCAGCAGAAGTGGTGAAAGCTTGTTGTGCTCTTCATAACTTCTTGGTTGAGCAGAGGGTGCAGATGGATAGCCCTATTTCGGAAACTCCCAGTCAGCAAGATTCGGAATATGTCAGTGAAGGGGTGAATATGAGCAGGGCTCGAGATTCAAGCAATGTAGTTCGAGAAGCCTTAGGGGACTTTCTAGCTATCGGTTGACATGTACAGTACATCGAGGTGAAGTGTGTATCCTGAATTTCCTACTGCGTAGCCTTCCGCTAGTTTCGAAATTTCAGAGCGTTACATACAATAAAATCATACGTTTCTGCTGCTTGTTTCTTCACTTATCGGCCTGAATGGTAACATAGTCACCATCTGCTTGTTGTTTCGAATGGCAATGCGGTATGAATGATAACATCGTCAAGTTCGCTGCGATTTGAATGCTAACATCGTAATCTTTCTGTATGGCTGCGTGTTGGGCCTTCGTAACTTTGCAATTTATAGCATGGGCACTAAGGCTGCGTGGAAGCCTTACAAGCTGTCATGAGAGCGAGTCTCCCTCCCAGCCTTTCGTTTCCTCCGTGTAATTTTGCTGCGAGCTAAACGTCCATGCTTGGATTCTTTGGAACGTCTTACTTGGTGCGAGTCCCCCCTCCCAGCCTCTCTGCTTCACCTTACGCTGCGATGTAAGCCTGTACTTGTGCTGTGCAAAACATCTCGCCTGGACTTCGCTGCTGCTGTTATCGTCAGATCGCTGCTATTATCGTCGCTTATTGTGGGCTCATGGGTCCGTTCGCTGAATTCCCTGATTTTTTTATCGGCTTTTCATCGTCGTAGTCTCCTGGTTGTAGTCGCAGGGTCGCGAGGCGTCTGATGGCAGTGGGAGCTTGGAATCGATGGCTCGCAGTTTCAGCTACACTTCATCGTCTCGCTTTCTGCTTTGCTCAATTTTACTATCGGCTCGTTTTCCGCTTTGCTTTCAGCTCAATTTTACTATCGGCTCAATTTGCTTTGCTTTTTGTCCAAATTGCTGCTATTCTCGAATTTGCAAGAACCGAGAAGGGCTTCAGCCTATTGCTCGGTTTAGACACAGATTTCAAAATTTCTCTGATGCTTGTAAGCTGTACTTGCTTGCAGTGCTGCCCTTCGTCGTCAGCGAGGTGATGGACTCAGCTGAGGAGACGTCAGCTGAGGCTGCAGTGGAGCTGGAAATTATGCTTGCTGCACCTTCGTGTGTTATTTTCGAATTCATTACCAATGGTGCGGATTCAGAGTATGAGCGTTGGACTTTTCAGCGAGGCCGAATCCAAGACGTCAGACGGTACTGTGTAGCGAAGATTCGGGAGGAATTCTCCACCTGGTACCAAACTTGCCTCGACTGGCACTCTGAAGCAGACCGAGTTAATGAGGAAGTCCCTTATGACAACGTTGAGGACTTGTTTATGATGATTGTAGCTAGCTTTGGTAATCCTGGTCATCGTTTGAAGCGAGAAGCTGTAAAGCAGCAGTTATTGTATCTGTTTGGAGTCCCATCGCTGCAGCTTGTGGATGAAGAGCTAATCACGGCTCTACACTGTGAATTCTCGTGTCCACCCTCTTGCAATACCTGTGCATAGCATCGAAGTGTAGTGTATATAGTTTTGAAACATCGCAGCCACGAGGAGTGTAAAGAGTTTCGCTGTAATATCGCAGCCACGAGGAGTGTATAAACGAGGAGTGTAAAGAGTTTTGCTGTAACAAAAGCAGCCACGAGGAGTGTATAAGCTTTTGATGTAACTTCGCAGCCACGACGAATGTATATGACGTGGCTGTAAACTCCTGATGATTTGAACTGAAATAAAGCATCAGTTTTTCTTCGACCTGTGAATTCGAGTTTCAGAATAAAATTTCACCTCACTTTTTCTATCAGAGACATCGGTGAACTTTGTTTTTACCTTGCAAAGTTTCCTTAAGGAGTATGTGAATTCGAGTCTCAGAATAAAATTTCACTTCACCTTTCCTATCAATCACATCGGTAAACAATTTTTTTATCTTGCGAAGTTTCCTTAAGGAGTATGGTAAGCTACGAAGGTAAGGAGCTCGCTATCGGAAAGCAGTAAGGAGCACGCTATCGGAAATCGTTAACGAGTCACCTTAAACATATTTTTCTGCGAACACGTCCCCTTATACACGTCGTTTCTACACGTGGCACACTTTTCACACTTTGGCACGTTCGTTTGTACCAACACTTGAATTTATTGCATTAAAATGCAGACTACAGTGCGGAGACAAACGTCGAAACTGCACCCTCGAAGATGAAAATGCGGAGGATCGGCGAAACCAAACTGTGCCGTAAATATCAGAAACTGCGGGAGGAAATGGGTCTGAAACTGTAGGTGCAGAGCAGCTCTCAGCAGTTCCTCACGCTGTAGAATTATCGCCGTACTTGGTGTCTAGCAGTTAAACAAGGCTCGTTGCAGGTGCCGCAATTGCCACGCGTGATGCTGTTTTATCAGCACCTGTTACAGTCCCGGCAGTCGTTGCCGTCGTAGGAATTTACGAGCATAGGTAGACGCAGGGAGCTGGGCGGCCAGTTCATGACACCGTAAGGCGAATCGTTGCAACTGCAACAGGCAGTGCTTGATAGAAACCTGAAGCTCGCTGCGCAAACCCGCTGGTATATAAAGCTAGTGAAGACTATGATTTAAATCATTACTCCGAAGAGTCTCAATTCGTTCTCGCATAAAAGATTTACAGTATCATGAAATTTAAAGCATTCTCCACTTAAACCTCCGAGTATGAGTATAAAAGCGTAAAGGGAATTTTCCTTTTTCCATCGTTGTTCTTTGAGTTTGAAGAAAAGATTATGTTTGGTTTCATGAAACTTCAAAATCTTCTCTTTAACCTTCTCTCTTAGTACTGTGTAGTTTTCTATGAGATGAATGTGAGCTTTTAAAACTAGTGAATAATTTTAACTCCTTATTTCATAAATTCTAAACTGAGATAAAAAAGAAAATCATTATAACGGTAACTCGCAAAGTGAGATGTAATTACTACAACGGTTAAATTTCTCAATTCTTTGAAAGAAATTCAAAAAGTGAGATGTAATCAGTATAATGATTAAAGTTTTCAGTTCTTCGAAAATAAACCGGCAAAGTGAGATGTAATCACTATAATGGTTAAATTTCTCATTTCTTCAAAAACAAATACGCAAAGTGAGGTGTAATCACTATAACGGTTAAATTTCTCATTTATTTGAAGACAAACCGACAAAGTGAAATGTAATCACTATATCGATTAAATTCCTCAGTGCTTCGGAAGCAAACCACCAAAG
The DNA here is from genome assembly GCA_036924285.1 of Asterella californica. Classification (NCBI taxonomy): domain Eukaryota; kingdom Viridiplantae; phylum Streptophyta; class Marchantiopsida; order Marchantiales; family Aytoniaceae; genus Asterella; species Asterella californica. The sequence continues at coordinate 46,123,807 of JAYKYS010000003.1, read as the reverse complement.
TGAAGTGTAATCAGTTTAACGGTTAAACTTCTCAATTTTTCGGAAACAACCCGCAAAGTGAAATGTAATCATTTTAAACAGTTAAATTTCTCAGTTATTTGAAAACAAACACTCAAAGCGAGGTATTCTAGGTTACTGAGAACATTTCACATTTCATCGCCGATCGAGATCCTGCACAGGAAAACTATCGCATAATGTCTGCTCTTCTACTGCACCGGTCCCGGCACTTGTCACTAGCTATAGCTAGGCCACGATGGATACAACACGCTGAGCGGCCAATTTAACATCACTAGTCGAAGGAATGATGGCAGTAGGCGACGCTTGCTTAAACCGTTATGCCGAAAATTGGCTTACTTAGATGCGCGCCCCTAAGTCGATGTGGATTGCCGTACTAGCAAATCACTTCGCTCATGTGCATGAGCGAAATGTTAGTATAACTCGATACAAGTAATCAAAGAGTTCGTGAAGGACCTAATTACAAATCAGTTATCGTCGGTTCTCACAGGGTGGAGTTTGTTTCCAGATGTTATGATTTTAGGAGATATTTAATTTGTTGGATTGATCATACGAGTTACCGTGACTATTGGTCAAAGCGAAATGGTCAGAATCGACCAATCAAGCGTGAATTGGTTTGCCGGTACAGTATGTACACTTGGGTTCAACGGTCGTTGAGGAAAAGCCGAGGACTGAGAACTCCGATGGCGGAGCCAAGAGTAAGGACGAGAGGGGGAGATGATGCGGGGTGAGGGGAAAAGGGTTAGGGGTAATAGAGATACTTAGGACCGGAGGGGGCAGAAAGCTGAGAGGAACAGGCAATTAGGGGGTCCTGTCAGCTAGGGTTGAGGAATTAACATAGGGGCACGCGGCGGCGGCTATCTCGAGAGAGATGACGTCTCAGGAAACGAGCGAGGGGACCACTAGGCAAGAAGACAAGTTGAGCTTCCAGGATGGAGGTGTCGTAAGGTTCGAGGCAATGAAGGAGGGGACAATGCAAAAAGACGCAGAGCTGGAAAAAAAAAGGATTAGGAGAGAATCCTTAAACATGGTTGATTCGAGACGGGTAGGGAATCCCTGCAAAAGCAAGATAACAGTGGAAGACGTTCACCACCTGAGGAAGAAACGAATTTTGGAAGGAGAGGGGAAGGCGGTCTCCGAAGATTCCCAAGAGGAGATCATAACTCCGGGTCTGGTCGGGGTTTCCTCAGGAGGTGAGGTCGAGCCGCAAGGTGGGCCTGGAAATGAAGCCCAAAAGAAGACGGTGATTAAAGGGCCCAGTGAAGACTCGCAAAAGAACGCAGGGGGGTGCACTGAGGGCTTCGTGGCCTTGGGAGATCCGAGAGCTAGCAATACTGCACCAGGAACTGGACAGGTGGTATGGCCCCCCTTAGCCTCCTCGGGGGAAGCGACGACGACAGCATACGTGACACCTCCGGCCGTAGGGCCACCAGGGGATCCTGAACAAGCAAAATCGATGTCAGGGGGGGGGAGATACAGTAGGAAATAGCTGGGCAAAACCACTCAAGATCTTGGAGAAAACGGGACAAAACCCCTACCTGGTAGGGGTGAACCCGTTGGCAGGAGCTGGGATGTCAGATCAAGAACTCCAAGATGCGATCCAGTGCATTAAAAAAAACCAACTGCAGGGAGAATACAAGCTGGGGGTGGTCGTTGAGCTAGACCGAAATCTTGTGGCGAGTCGGCTGGCGATGTTGAAGTCTTCGGCGGTGGTGTTGTCAACTGTGGACTGTAGCCCCTCAAGGGACGCCTTTGAAGCATGGGCAGCCAAAAGGTTAGTCCATGGGATGGGGGTTCAAATTACCCAGCTACGGATGCTATGTAGGAAGAACTTCCTAGTGGTCCTCGCCACGGTTGAACAGCGGAATCAGCTCCTGAGAGAGGCCCCATTGTTTTAAATGGAAGAATTGTGGTGGCTGCTGCGTGGACGCCGGGCTTCAAGACTCAACCAGAGAACGCCAAATCGGTGGCGGTGTGGGTAGACCTCCCCCTTGTGGATCCGACCCTGGAAATTGGAGCCGATGCAATGCTGGCTGCGATAGGGCCAGTACTGTACAAGGCAACACTAAAGACTACTAACGCCTATCCACATATCAGGGGATGTGTCCTCGTCGACCCCGAGAAGGAGCTGAATGATCACCTACAGATTAAGGTGGGGGTAGGGGACTTCATAGTGCAACCCATCACTTACCAAGCACTCCCTGATACATGCTTCGCCTGCAAAAGGAAGGGCCACTTTGCGAGGAACTGCCCAGAGAAAGTGAAGAAAAGCGGAGAAGAGACCAAGGGGGACAACAGCAGGAAGAATACCGAAGGTCCAGGCACAGAAACACGCCCAGCAACCGAGACGGAGGGAAGAGGTACGAAAGAGGAAGAGTACTCTCAGGTTGCAAGGAGAAAATGGAAGAGGCAAACTAATAAGTGGGTAGAGGTGAAGAAGAAAACAAACCGGTTCAGCGTGTTAGAGATGGAGGAAGAAGGGGGTGAAGTAACCAACAGGTGCGAAACGAGCGAGGAAGGGGAAGGGAAGGATGAAGGGAAGAAGGGAACTGGGGAAGGGAGCCAGGTGTCATCAACTAAGGAACCCCAAGATAAAGGGCTCAGAACGGTGCAGACCTCTCTCCAGGGATGCGATGCGGGCACACGAGCAGAAGCTCCGAACACATCAAGCGAAAACAGAGAACATATTCCAGATCTAAACGAGGAGGCAGGGACCAGTAAAGGAGCAGAGGTGAACAGGGACGAGGAAGAACGATTCCAGATGGGAAGGAGAAATTCGACAGGTGCAGTAGAAGGGAAGGAAATATCACAGGGTAAGACTACTGTGGAAATGCCGGAGATCTATCAAGAAGACGGCCCGGACAAGGAATCTACTGTAAGAAGGAACAAATCCATGGAATCGGAAAGTTCAGTAGGAGACGAGGAAATGCGAGCAGAAGAGTCGGTAGGAGGTGAGGAGAATTGTGAGGGAGAAAAGGGGGATAAGGAGAATGTTAGAGATGAGAAAGGAAGCGAAATGGTAACGGAGGAACAACAGAGGAGGGCAGAGGAGGTAGAGAAGGAAGTGAGGACCTTACCGGCACACGCGGAAGAAGGAGGAAGAGGGGAACTGACAGAGGAGGACAGGGACCCGCCATGGGAACCAGGAAAAGGACAGGGAGGTACAAGATACAACGTGGAAAGTAAGACTGGTGGAGGACTGTGGATGGGAAGTCAGGAACCGTGGGGAGGCACAGCTACGGAGGCAATAACTCCCACCTCGCCCCTAAAGGGCATGGAAAGGGAGGTTCTACATGAACTAGACCCAAACCAACTGAGTGGAAGAAGGGGGGCGAGAAAAGGTGCGGCTGCCAAGCCAACTGTCAAAGCTACCGGAACGCTGACGAAGACTCTGGGGAAGGGAACGGGTAAGGCCGCCTCTAGCAAAAAAAAGCTATCCAAAAAAGGGAACTCAGCCTTGGCCAGAAGCCTGTTGGACGCATTAACTCCAGAAAAGTGTACGTCATAAAGGGGTACGACGAGCATGAACTAAAACAATAGTATTGATATGCAGAACAACATCAAAATAACTACCTGGAATGTTCGAGGGCTTGGAGACCCGCATCGCGTTACCATCCTGAAAAGATGGCTGGAGAGAGAGAGACTGCAGACTGACATCATCGCCTTACAGGAGTTGAAGACAGAAGAACAGAGATTGGAGATCAACTTGAAGCAAATCCTACCGACTGGAGTTAGGATAGTCGATTATACTGAAGGGGGAAGAGGAGGTGCGGCCCTTCTCGTTAGAGAAAATATCAAAGTAGTGGGGCATGGGGTGAGAGGCGATGGTACTGCCGCCTGGTGCACTATTGACTCGGAGGCTGGACACATCAACGTGGCCTCGATTTACGCACCAAATCGAAGAGAGGAAAGACGCCAGATGTGGGAGTGGCTGGGGACTTTGACGAGGGAGGGGAACTGGGTCCTTGCAGGTGACTGGAATATGGTGGAGCTGCCCGACGATAGCTTCGGCCCTTCGCCCCTCCTGCACGGTAATGAGCTGAGGTTGTGGAGAAGCACGCTTTTACAATCGGATCTGGTTGACGCACTATTCTGCGCTCAGAGCAGAGAAGGCCCGGCCTTCACCAGACAGGTAAGATCGGGGGGACGTTACGACCAGGCGAGGCTGGACCGATGCTATCTAAATAATAGAGCCGAGTGGTGTCACGGGGTCACGAAAATCATTCATGACGGGAGGCAGACACTGTCGGATCATATCCCTGTGACGATCTTCATAAAGCTAAAGGAAGAGGAGACAGGAGAAAGAGTAAAGAGGTCAACGTACTTTAAGATGGATGCAAGTATGTTAAAAGTTCCGAGAATCCAAGCAAGGGTGCAAACGGTATGGAGAACGCTTCGGAGAGAAACTGGAGACCCGAGGGTAAAATGGGTAGTAGGCTGGACGAGGGTAAGGAGAATTCTGATGGAGGAACGAAGGTTAGCAGGGCAGAAGGCATTACCAAGGGAGTGTCTGGAAGCAGACCTACTAAGGCTGAGAACGCTGGCGGCAAGGGAGGATAGGGAGAATATCAGAATAGAAATGCAAGAGGCGGAAAGGAAGCTCAGGAAAAGAGAGCATCAGGATGCGATCCTCTGGAGGAAGAGGAGCCGGATCAGATGGTTGAAGGAGGGGGAGGCGCCTTCGAGGTACTTCTTCGCCCAGTTAAGAGCCAAACACGGAAGGGAAGCAATGAAAGGGGTCACTCTTGAAGATGGGCAACTAGCGGTAGAGCATGACAAGATACTGCAAAGAGTTCACCGATACTATGTGGACCTCTACCAAGAAGACGAGAAAGTTACCAGGAATCGAGAGAGCAGAGAAGAAGTAATGGCGCTCACTGCGAAATGGGTGTCAGCAGAAGAAAACGCGAGATTGGAGGAACTGCCTACACCTGAAGAGCTGGAAGAGCTGGTGATGGCATTCCCGAAAGAGAAATCCCCTGGAGTAGATGGTGTAACGTACGAAATCCTGCAAGACTGCTGGTCGTTCATAAAGGAAGAGTGCTACGAGATGGTTAAAATATTCTGGGAGACAGGGCAGATCGATGAAAAAACCCAGCAGGGAGTGATCAAACTTATTCTGAAAGGTGGCACGAGGACTGAGTTGGGGAACTGGCGCCCCATCTCCCTACTAACGGCCACTTATAAAATTCTCAGTAAACTTCTGGCTGGGAGACTGAAACCAATCGTTGGGAACGTGGTGGACGAACAGCAGACTGGTTTTATCAAGGGGAGAGATATATATGACAATATACTCAGCTTCAAACTAGGTCAAGAGCTAGCAGAAGCTAAGGGATGGCCTTACCTCTTCCTTAAACTGGACTTTATGAAGGCGTACGATCGTGTGTCACAGGAATACTTGTGGGACACGATGAGGAATATGAGATTTAGCCCTCACTTCATGAAACTGATCCAAGGCCTGACTGTAGGGGGACAATCGAAGGTTCATGTAAATGGCGGCTTCACGGAAGGCATTGCTTTGGGACGGGGGGTCAGGCAGGGATGTCCGATTGCCCCATATCTTTTCGCAATTGCGACTCAGCCGCTGATGAATATGTTGAAACTGGCGATGGAGAAGGGAGATATAGATGGGATCCGGGCGGGGGAAGGACGACCTCTCCTTCACCAACTTTTTGCTGATGATACTGGCCTGCTGATAGAGGGAACGGAGGAGTGCTTTCTAGCTACTCAGGAGGTAATAGGCAAATATGAAGCCATCTCCGGTGCGGCGCTAAACCTAGGGAAGTCGGTGGTCATACCTATGGGGATGACTGAGACTCCGAATTGGCTCTTGCACTCGGGGTGTATCGTTGCAAAAAAAGGCCAGATGCTGAAATACCTTGGGGCTTGGATAGGAAGAGGGCTCACAGGAACCCAGATGGTCGAAGCGATGGTCGGACGGCTGCAAGGGCAACTACAACACTGGTCCAACAAAATGCTCTCCTGGCCCAGCCGGGCCGTCCTGCTCACTCACGTTCTACGGTCGATACCGGCCTATCAACTCACAGGGATAGACTGCACTAACTCGGGCTTTAAAAAACTGGAGGAGGTGTGTCGGGTATTTCTGTGGGGGAGAAGCCCAGAGGGAAGGAATAAGGTACCACTTGTGGCCTGGGAAGCCCTGGCGAAGGATAAACTTCTAGGTGGCCTCGGCTTCCTTCCCTTCAAGGTGGTAGCACAAGCATTAAAATTGAAATACGTGGGGAAGCTACTAGAAGGCGGACAACAAGAATGGGTGTGCATCGCGAAGAAGGGGATCGAGGAGTATATGAGACTTGGAAGAAATAGGAGGAAAATGAGGATGTGGACCTCAGAAGAGTGCTTACTGCTGGATCCGAAACTCCGAGTTCGTCATCTACCTACCCTCGATGGTCTGATAAAATGCTGGCATACTGTCCAGGGGGGTCTGGACTTTGATGGCAATCCCGCACAAATTCCCGGGTCGTTACCCTCGCCTCTGGTGGTAGATCTCTGGCAAAAGATGGAGAGGATTGAGGAGCAGGAAAGGAAAGAGGTCATGAGGGGCCTTAAGGAAGAAGGTATAGGCACGCTGCTGACACTAAAACTAAGGGATCTGAGAGAGTCGATGAGTGGAGCCTCCCTCAGGCCGTCTCAGGAGGTACATGAACCACCGGGGGGAGGTGCTCTGAGGAAGCTAACAAAATGGGCAGGAGAGACTAAGATTTTTGAAGGGGGGCTGCAAGACAGCCCTTGCTGGACATGGAGGAAGGGCGAACGGGAAGTCAAGGGATGGAAGCTAGACTTAAAAATGTGGAAAAAACTGGTGGAGGAGACCCCTTCCAACCAAGCGTATTTGAATCAGCGATGGGGGGTACGAGACCCCGAACGGAAGTGGGAGGAGAGGTGGAAAAAGGTCTGGAGACTAGGCGGCACGATGAGAGTCAACGTTTGGTTATGGAGGCTATTAAACCGATGCTTCTTTACTAATCAGAGAGCGCAGAAAATGAATATGAGTGATGGGGACTGTCCGAGGGGGTGCAGAGCTAGAGAGACCATCGAGCATTTATTCTGGGAGTGCCCTGTTGCTAGGAGTAGATGGAGGAGGTTTAAACTAGGTGACTCCGTGCTAGAGACTGACTATGACGAGGAGGAGGGGCTTCTCGAGACGATCGATAAGGCCTTGAACTTGAGACAACGTGACCCGGCTCTCCTCCTCCTACTGGTGGAACACACCAACGTTACCTGGAGGGAAAGAGCCGACTGGATCTTCAGGAAAAAAAAAACTGACCGGCCAGCTGCTAGGATCCTCGCTGAAGTGGCCAAAACCATGTGGGCAGACCTCAAGGAGATCGCGAGTGAAGACAATCGGAAAGCCTGGGCTAGAGGGATGAAGACGCTAGGGTGCATACAGAAGATGCTAAGACCGGATGACCGAATCCAGCCCGAAATTACTCCTATCAACCTGATTGCTAATGATGCAAACGACAACGAACAACAAACAACGGCATAAGAGGAGTAATACGCTGAAAGAGGGAGGGTGGCACAGCACCTGCGAGCAGAGTCAAGACTGCGATGGTAACAGAGAGGTGGCGTCAACGAGAGATCTCAAACCTCTTCATCGGGGGCAGTGCCCCTCCTATTCGTGCCATAGATGGAGGGCTGGCAGGCGGCGTGAGGCGTGAGGCGACTACCTCGAAGTGGGGCCGGAGAGACTCTCCCTCCTCGCTCTGGGTTCGTGCGGCTCTGCTCCTGATCCAGACCTGTGTCAGGAAGAAGGTCGTACACGAGGTTAGGGTGTCGGGGACTCCTAAGCAGGTGCAAAGAGATGGTGATAATGAGTATGATGATCCTGCTGACGACGACCAGAACTCGAGATCGAAAGGTAATAATGACGGGATGACCCATGTGCTGTGGTGGCAGAAGCAGAAGATTAGCAAGAAGGACGCCCTCGAAGAAATCAAGCAGGACACGAGCATGTGCAGGGGCGACGGCGATGGCGGGGCTCGCAGCTCGAGAGCGAAGACGCGGACGTGGGAGGGGACGAATGAGAGAGTGGAGTGTCGATCGGGTGGGGTCGGCAGCACTGGGAAGTCGGGGACGGGCCGGGCCCGGGGTATTTCGGTCGGGTTCCCTTGTGCCCGTCGTGGCAGGGGTGACTTGATGTAATGGGTTGGCGCCCTTCGCCGTTTCTATAAAGGTTCTGCCCACCGTGGCTTTTCTTAAAAAAACAAAAAACAAAAAAAAAAACAAAAAAAAAAAAACGGTCGTTGAGGAAGTTCGAGCTGTCACAGTCGAAGCTTGCTCTCCGGGTTACTCTACTTGCAATTGCAGCTGAACATGTCATGATCATTGAGCGGAAGTCAAAATAAGCAATCCCTGTGAGTCCAGTCAACTCAATGGAGGGTATAGATGAGGCTAGAGATAATCAATCCTTTTCTTTTCCCTATATATACAAGAAGGACTGATGACTTTATGTTGCTTCTCTTGGTTAATATTCAGTCTTTTCTTTTTTTGAAAGTCATTTTACGTATGGTAACTCTTTTCTTGGAAGTTATCTTGATTTTAACATAGTATTGGAGCTTGACGAAGAATGAGAGAAAGCTCTTGGTAGCAAGAATGCAAAGGAGTGTAAGCAAGTGAAAAGAAGCATTGTATCTTTTTATGTCCTTTGACATCTTGGAAGAATCATGATCTTCTAAGTAGTTTTGGAAAGAAAACTTGATATTTTTTAGCATTTTCAACGGAAGACTCCATCAGTTCTCTGCTCAACCGCTTTGAATTAAATAACCTTGCAGTTTCCGATTCATTTGGAGCTAAGTTCTTTTAGATCAACAGATCAACATAGCCTTGATCGCATATTTGATGGTGTTCCATTCACTTTTTTGTCTAAACCCTTGGAAACTTTTCTTGTAATAAGGGATAAAGTTTTCTAGAGAACTTTTGAAATGACTTTCTAGAGAATTTGTCAAAGACTCATTTGGAACAAGCTGAGTTTTATATGTATTGTTTAAGAAACTTTGGTTATGTATTTGGAAAGTATAACGATGTATTTTGGTAATTTTGATATTTTTTCGATGTAGATCTATTGAGAGATAGAGTTCTTTGTGGACCTACTTTTGCTGTGAGAATGTTCGTGCCAAGTTTCACTCAATTTTGAGACATTCTGCTCTCGTTTTATATTAACATTTTATATTAACATCTTTCGCTATGGTTGTTCAAGTCAAAATCTCGTTTGTCATCATCGAGGAGTTTTTGGACAAGCATAACTATTCAATATGAAAGTATCGAATGTCAACATTCCTCAAAAGTCAAGGATCATTTGAGCTTGTAATAGATATTAGTATCATATCATTCTACCTATGTCCTCATGGAACAATTTTTGCATTTTCTGATAATGTAAGTGTCCAAGTCGAAAATGTCATAATTGGCTCGTAACTTTACAACATCTAGAACTGGAGAGGTAGGGCTTGTAATTCATACAAGTGGTCAATCTTCAACCTTGTGAGTACCACAAATCTTTGGTCGAGAATAGAACACCCTTGTGCATCAAATGAAAGTTGAAATTCATTTGCAACAAGTTTACCACACTTAATAAATTGTGCACCGCACTAGGTACAAACCAAACACCTCCAATGAAGCTTGATACGATGTTCCCTTCCCCTTCGACTTGATATCTCTTATCACCATTCAGTCGTATTTATTATTCATTCAGAGGATGAAAATCTTCCAACCACTCCTTCTTCGATGTGATGTGGTCCGCTGCTCTAAAATCAATCCACGATTGTTGATCATGAACATCCGTATACATGGTAGTGAAGAAAAGCTTCTCGTCATGATCAGACGTCTGTATGAAGTTACCTCCGTTGATTTTTGAACGTTGATCAAATGTTTTCTTTTGATACTCGTATGCAAAGTGACCATATTTCTTACAATGGTTGCAATTCCTTGATTTTTGTTTGTTAGAATTGTTGAACTTATCTTCTGAGTCTCGAGTATAACTTCCTCGCTTGTTCTCCCAATGCTCCTTGTGTCTAGATTGTGAATCTTGAGGTCTACCACGTTTCTGATCTCTCCTCCCAGAGAAGAAAGCGGCATCAGTGGTAGTTGCTTGAGTGGACTTGGTCTTGATGGTCACAGCTTCTTGCAAAGCTACTGTCTGCAATTCGTCAAATGTGACAGACTCCTTACGTACATCCAGAGTTTTTACAAAATGCTCATATGGTTCTAGTAAACTCTGGAGCACTATCAAACCAAGTAGTCCCCTGTCTATAACCTCACTTAGATTCTTCAGTTGTTGTACCAGACCTTTCACTGTATTCAAGTGCTCTTCTATATTCATACAGCCATTTGTACAGTGTCCAACATCCTGCAAAGCATTCTCTTTCCCATGAGTTGCTCCTTCATGCTTTTTCTGAATGTATCCCAAGTCTCTTTTGAAGTTTAACCTCCAAGATATCTAAGACTTCAGAGTCTTTGATAGTCATCTTGATGTTAGCAAGTGCTTGATGATATCATTTATTCCCAGATTTGACAGCTGTTGATGATCCAAGAGGTCTCTCTTCATCACCTAACACAATTTCCCACAAGTAGTTATTAGTCAAATTTGATCATTAAGGCCTTGAAAACACATTCAAAGTTGTGTTGATCAAGATTTTACCAAAGAGTAACTTCCTTATACAAGCTCCGTTTCAATAGAAAGTTGAACCGTTGGAAGACAAAGCCATTCTAAAACCAAAAGAGCTCTCAAAATTGCCAAATTTGATCTCCTTCACCTCCAAGACTGTAGTCAAAGATGTTTTGATCAGAAAATTTCGCTTATTCTCTCTTTTCTATGTTGGTGTGCTCACTCTATGTTTTTTTCACTCTTTGGTTCTTCAATCTCTTTGCTAATGCTCTGACCTGAGTCTTGATACTATGTTTGAGAACCAAATGTAGTGACGACTCATTCATCATCTCCCAAGAGGGGTTGTTATATACTCTAATCTATAGACAAGAAGTAAGTAAGAGATTAAGTCATCAATCATAGAGAGAAGAGACTGAGGTTTATTATACTAGAGATCACCGAACTTAGTAGTACTAAGAGTGACTGAAGTCTGATCCTAGACATTATCTTTAACAGAGGCGCACGATATAAGCAAATAAAAGCATTAAGTTCTATTTTCTAAACATACGTAGAGTGCGTGTTACTGGAGAGTGTAAACTTGGCTCTGATACCAAGTTAAAGAACCAAACCAAGTGAATACTCTCCACTGTAGAAGATATATCAATAAAGAGATCAGTCGACTCATCATCTCCCAAGACGGGGATTGTTATATACTCTAACCTATGGACAAGAGGTTAGTCACTAGTTAGTCACTAGTCATAGAGATGTGCCTATAGAAGTGACTATAGTGACTATAGATGTGACTATTAGATGTGACTATAGATGTGACTATAGAGATGACTATAGACTTGACTATAGACTAGACATCATCTTTAACACATTCTACCCTAACAGTATTCATAATACGCAATGAGAGCCTATCCTCGTCTTGGATTTTAATTTCTCTGCTTTGTCGAGAATAGATGTCATATGCAGTACAACAGTGGTTCTGCCTAGCTACAACTCGAGATGTGACATCAATCCTTTCAGTGAATCCTGTAGGAAACTGAAGAGTCCATCGAACCCTTCGATATCTCAAGCTTTAGAGGTACCTGACAATACCTTGAAAGTCTGCGGTATCGAGGAGATAGCTCTTGGAAGTAAATATCCAAACGATAACGAGCGAAGACCATATTTTATTCTCGGAGAATAGTTTTTAGATTCTGAAGTCTAGTAGCTCGATCTTCCATAATTATAATCATGGGGTGTTATTCTCTTTAACCTTTATCTTACTTCCCAGTTTACGGCTCTGTCGCGTGCACCGGCGGTCTATACTTCTGTCTCGTACAGTCAGTATCCGTTTTCTCTATTGCAAACTATCATTTGAACCTTGACTGGACCTCATCAAACTCTATAGTTTCATGGGCACCTAGTAATTATAACAAAGGCTTCGACTAGGATACTCAACTCATAAAATTAATAAAAGGAAATCCCGTTAAATTCTTCATGATCATGATCAGAAGTACTTATCTTCCTCAAAGGTATGATATCTTCTGCTGGCTTAGAAATTCTCACATCTAGGTTTAAACCCCAGTTAGGGTGTAAAAGACAACAAAATGTAAATTCATTCAACTCATCGTGTAATATTACTTTCTGTGTACTTGACGTTGAGGAGAATATCTTCTATTAAGACTTTGAATTGGTTACTCTACCTGTAAATCCTAAAACTATAATATCTCTCGATTAATGACAAGTTCAACCGGTTTGCTTTGATGTGAATTAGCAAGGGTATATAAAGCTAGTGAAGAACTTTGATTTAGATCATTACCAACAAAGTGAAGTGTAATCACTATTACGGTTAAATTTCTCACTTATTTGAAAACAAACCTACAAAGTGATGTGTAATCACTGTAACGGTTAATTTTCTCGTTCTTCGAAAGCAAACCCGCAAAGTGAGGTATTGTAGGTTACCCGGAACATTTCACATTTCATCGCCACTCGAGAGCTGGCACAGGAAAACTACCGCACAGGTCTGCTGTTTTACTACACCGGTCCAGCACTTGTCACTAGCTATAGCTAGGCCACGATGGATACAACACGCTGAGCGGCCAATTTAACATCACTAGTCGAAGGAATGATGGCAGGCGGCGTTTGCTTAAACCCGTATGCCGAAAATTGGCTTACTTAAATGCGTGCCCCCAAGTCGATGTGGATTGCCTTACTAGCAAATCACATGAGCGAAATGTTAGTATAACTCGATACAAGTAATCAAAGAGTTCGTGAACGACCTAATTATAAATCAGTTATCGTCAGTTCTCGCAGGGTGGAGTTTGTTTCCAGATCTTATGATTTTAGGAGATATTTAATTTGTTGGATCGATCATACGTATACCGGTTAACGTGACGATTGGTCAAAGCAGATCACGCGCGCATCCGGAAATGGTTACAATCGACTCATCCAGCATGACTTGATTTGCTGGTACAGTATGTACACTTGGGTTCAACGGTCGTTGAGGAAGTTCGAGCTGTCACAGCCGAAGCTTGCTTCTCCGGGTTACTTTATTTGCAACTGAAGCTGCAGCATGTCATCGAGCGGAAGTCAAAATAAGCAATCCCCGTGAGTCCAGTCTAGATCTTTCCTCTTTGGGCACGTATTTCTGTGTCTGAGGTTGGCCGCTGTACATGTAATCTGCAGAAAGACCTTCGCGTTGTATACGCAGATTTAATTTATCACGAATGACAGGAATGTCAGCAAGTATAGTTGCCGATGCTACGTACAATCACCAAGGGGCTGTGATGCAAGGATCGGATCGAGCTGGGTGGCTGGTTCATCTCCTCGTACGTCCAATCTTTAAGCAAGCAGTGCATGCTTACTGGCTGTAGGAACCTACCTCTAAAACCTGAAGGTCGATCGGCTTGCGCAACACGCTTCTCAGTCCAGAGGGCTTGACTATTTATACTACAGTTGAGTACTCCCCGAAGTATTACATGCGTGCACAGACCCCTGTGAAATCTTACCTCAGTTGAGTACTAGTCCACTAGCGACAGCAGTGGCAGAGCTCGAAGCAATTACTTAGGTGTGAGGGTCCAGTTTGAGTGCAGGGTTGATCTCGACAATTAGGTCAAGAAGCTAGTCAGGAGTTCCTCAAACCAACATCACACACCTGCCGATTTATCGATAATGGGCATGCTACAAGTCATTTCGAATATGGCGATCGTCTGCACGGTTGCCATTGTGGTAATCCCGGTAATCGCCACTGTCAGCTTGGCTGCTGGCATGCTGGAAACACTCTTAGAGGTTCCTTCTACTGGCGCGACGCTGGCTGCAGCTGATTATGATCGTTATGCACACGAGGCCGAGCAGGAGGCTGATGCAGCTGATTATGATTATTACGATGATGCAGCTGATTATGATCATTATGCACACTGAGGCCGAGCAGGAGGCTGATGCGGGTTGAAACTACGCAGAGTCTGGTGCAGGTGCAAGTTCCGCACTAGTTTGGCTTGCAAGCTGACTCTCAAGCTTAGTCTGGGCCGGTCTTCGATCAGACTCGGGAGTAATCAGATGCAATTCCAATTTTGATAGGATGCTTTTGCAGAGAACTAGCAGTTACAGTTTAACACTGATGGTAGGTGCTCTAGATCTGATGGTGTTCACTCGTGAACACAGTCGTCATTGAGAAGGCAGGTAGCTAGCCAGGATTCCAGTTTTGAAGGTATAGCATGGAAGTAGACATGAAGAGTTTACCGAGTACTAGCTTAGCTTATGGGATCGAGATCCTCTCTGATGGTTGTTTAGCTGAGTTGTAAACACAGTCGCCAATAGCACTGCAACCACAGATAGGATTCTAGTTTTGATCGATGCTAGCTCGTATGTTTGCGCGATATAGAGCCATATATATACCATTACCGAGTACTTCCGGGAGGTAGAATCTATAATAAAGTCTCATTGGGAAAGAACGAAGAGCAGCTAACTAAAATCGCTTTAAACTAAATTTCCAGTATGTTTCGAAAACGAACTTCTTATATAACGAGGTGCTGTGTTTCCGAAACTGAAATTTCGGCAAAACAGAGTTCAGAGTTCAGTTTCCCCTAATTATTCCTGCAGCGTTGTACTGCAAACTGATGGCTCCATTGAGCAGAAGGTAGTCTGTTTCAGTGAGCATGAACGGTGATCAGTCTCATCTCAACTTCCGGACTGCAGATTATTGGATTTTCGCCAAGGCTCGAGCGACTGTAGATTCTAGCTAATTAAGATGGAGTTTCCGCATCCAAGTGGGCAGAAACTCCTCGCAAGTGAAGTGGGTGGTTTGCGAGGTTTTCTATTCCTAGCTATCTGTTGCAATTGAAGAGCCTTTATCAGCAAAAAATGTGGATCAAGTCGCGGATCTGGAGATTCTGTGCAGGCGACAGACAGAATGATGGGAAATATGATAGTTATGCCCCAAGAATTAAACTACATATGATCATGCACTCGAATAAATCCTGGTCGAGCTCAAGCAGTTAATATCTATGTAGGTAAGCATAGATCGTCCAAGAAAATTCATCGGTATATATGGACGAAAGATTGTAATTCTCATGAGGTACTTACGTGAGAACGATCGATAAGGCACAAAAACTGTTTGGTCACACATTTACGTTGAACAACTCTGTAACAAAAGTAGGCGCCGATCATGATAGCTTCAGACATCATCGTGAACCTTATTAATGTGAAACACTAGCTACTTCGTCGTTATCGAGAATAGATGTTATATTACACGGTGGTTCTGCAGATAACTCGAGACCATCTCGTGTGCACGGTTTAAAAGATACGGAGCGATACCACGACGGTCTAGAATGAGAATATAAATCTCGCAGAGGAATTCGAATGGGAAGTTTGAGTTCCATAGTTTATTCTAACGCAATGCAAGCACAGTTTTATCTTTTACTGAAATCTAAGAGTTCATCAGTATTGAGTTGCTACACATCGAAATCATATCTTTTCCGAACTTGTTAAAGTTACCAAAATCTTAAACATTCGAAACTATAGCTAGTATATAACTGCAAGCCACTGGTCGTGATCAGCTCATGTAGTGCATATAGCCTTATGGATCACTCGTAGACAATTACTACTATTATAGGTCAGCCAGTGGCTTATGATCACTCGTAAGCCACTGGCCAGGTCAGCACCTGTGAATTATGCATGATAGCATCTCTCAAACTTAATCTAGTAAACCGAAATGGTTTCAAACTTATCGAAATGGTTTACGGTAATTGATAACGTCACGTTGTATGGTCCGTCATCCTCTAATCAGAATTGAGAAATCCATCATATATCCTCTCGTTCCCGAGCTCAATGATAGATTCTAATATCTAGTGGATTCCGGGAGCACTTTCAAATTAAAGCGAAGAAGGAGGAGTAAGTAATTTCTCTATTTTCTATACACACCCTTGAGTTTTGAAATGATCTCTTTGCCTGTTATGAATCTGCGATATTGAGCTGTATTATTCGGTTTGATACAGTTTCGATGGAGAATGCTTGAACATATACATTTTTCTTTTTCTGCGATCTTGTACTGGCGTATATCTTCTTACGTGATTTGTTAATGCCTGTCATATTAATCATGATTGCGTTTGCGTATTTAGTTTACAGTATGAACATGGAGCCCATTCTGTCTGGGGTTCATGTGGATCGAAATCCTTCCATTTATACTTCTGGAGATGGGAGGAGGTGGTGCTGCATCCTTGTGGACTGCCAAAACTGCGTAAGCCAATAGAGATCAGTTGACGCGAACGTTTTATCTTCATCCTGTCGTCCTCGCAGTGCGTGCCTGCCAATGCTCATGGGGTCCAAAAAGTTCGGTAGGTACCTGCAGCTGGAAGTTAGTCCTCTGAGTCGATAGAATATCTTGGTGCAATTGCTCCAACCTCGTCGTTTCCCTGAGCTTCTGACTTCACGATCATAGAGAATCTACTGCACATCCTGAAAAGTCTATCCACCTTGAGATTCAGTGCAAATTTACTGTAGGTCGAGTTCAGATGGACATCGAGAAATCCATAATATATTTAATGTACAAGATCCAAGAAATGAACTCAACATCCTTATGCAATTCTGTTACTTTAACAGCTGTCAAAAGCTGACAACGTTCGCATTTTACATGCTCCGATGCATCACATCCTGCCTCTTACTTCATTCTGGATTACTTACTACCTTAGTGACATACACTTCAGTGTCTGCCCCAGAAATTGTACAGGAGTGGATGAGTCCATCACTGATTTGACAATCCTATAGCTAGCTAGTCATGGGAAAACCCGGCTTTTGCCTGACATGGGTAACTTGGGGCCATGATTAGGGGATGGCCTCGTCAAAGAAACTGTCCCGATCAGATGAGAGGCTGACTGGCCTTGATGATAATCACGAAGGGACTTGCTGAACTTCAGAGATTTCTCGTGAAGGCATTTTCACCAGCATAGGGTTTTCTTATATGTATGACTGCATGCGCACTTGTTAGTTTGCAAGTAGATTCCGGCAGTCTCTTCACCCCCACGAGAAAAGAACTGTTGTTTCGAGCTCCAGGTGGACTTGTCCTCTCTCACAGCTCTTCATGGCCATAACTAATTACCTCTGCTCCGTCCCGTTTCAGAAGATTAGGGTAGAGAAGCTCAATAATTACCATAGATTATGTTGTAAAACGCCTGGAAACGGACAGGAGACGGACGACTGGCCGCGTCTCGCATGCTGACTAGAAGGTGCGCTCCATCCTCTACTGGCTTTCTCAAGCCATGATCACGTTCTTCCAAGTCCAACACGATTGTAACTTACTCTTTCTTTCTCTTGATCCCGGCTCTTCGCCGACCCCAAAGGAGAAGTTTGTGTATTTCTGAACTTGAGGTCTGTTTCATTCTGAGCTGGTCCACCAATCGTCCACCAAAGGACAAGACGTAGCTCCAACAAACACGCGTCTCACAACGTCACGATTGTTTTTGTACTGCAGAAATCGTCTGTGCTTCTTTCCAGTGGACTGAATGATGTGGACAACGAGTGAAGTGTCCAGAATGAGCCGCATATTAAATTCCATATCTGAAGACTCTGAACATCAAACTCCTTTAGTCTCTTTAAAGCAAGAGACGAACTTCTCTCGTCAGCATCATAACACATAATAATCTTCTCTATCAGTCGAATCATTCAGTCACCTGGTATGTACGTCTCTTAATTCCTGTTCCTTTTTAAGATGCGTATCCACTTGGTGCACGTTGCACTCAATTTTCTAATCCAAATTTGAGTGCAACGAGAAGTTTCAAGTGAGCTCGTGGTCATGATAAGGTCAAAGGCAAGTTTTTGGTGACGCGCGGGTCTAGATCTTCAGCAAATTCTTTTGAACACTAAGAACGGAAACGCATAGCACTCCACCATCCGCGCAGCAAACTAAAAGCCAAAGGTGTAGCCATGATGGTCTTCTCAGAATTGACGTGCAGTAAATACTGAAGCTGAGAATGCTTCTTCAACATGTACAGGCCTAGGTCAAGTAACGAGACCTCATAAGAACGTAAAAACGTGAAGCTTTGTCCTCTAAATATAAAGACCGTGAAATGTAGTGAGAAGCGCGCCTATCGAGCTCACAAGTTTGAACCCAAGTGCATATCTGGAGCTCACTGTTTATAACGGTTCTGTGCGCGTCATTCAATCTTAGCCACCACCAAAACGCTGCCCAGGTCGACGAAGTTTCAGGGAGCGTAGTAGTTGAAGCGAACTGTAACGGCTGTGTAACGTTAGATCAAGAGAGATCCTACTTCTCAAGCTGATATTTCGTGGAGTACTGTATACCTCATAGATGACTGGAATGAGCGTTTCGAATGAGCGTTTTCAAAACTAATGATATGATGACTTCGAAGAATGGAATTCAATAATATTCGAAATAAAATGATAAATGAAATGAAATTTACTCATTTCGTTTCATTTCATTTATATCATCTGTTTCCGCGTTCTCACATGCTGCCATGGAGCTCGTTGCTCCTTCAGTCTCTTCCTTGCAAATTCCTTTGAAATTCGCAAATCATTATTAAATCATTTATCCACCATAATATCACGATAATTCGATTTGTTCCACAAATAATACGTTCGTGGTGGTGCTAAAGTTGCAGCCGAACTGAGCTAAGCTCGTTCACCTTGTTGGCTCTCAAACTACGTCTCCTCGAATCAAGCAACCAGGTAAGGTCAGGTCATCCGCGCGCCTACAGTTTCGGCGACGAGTTTCAAGTTTCAACCGAAGCGTTGTTCGGTTGAGGACGAAGGACAGACATGGCCACAGATGGACGAGGTACGACGAGCTCTCACGAGTTTTCCTCCATGGCCTCTAGCTCGGGGAAGTGTCTGCTCAATGTCTTCTGCAGTTACTCGCTTTACTGGGCGGAGATGCGCCAGGACGAACCCCGTTCTAGGAGGTACTGCAGAACAAGTTCGGTAGCTAGTCCAGGTCGAAACATGCATTTCCGGGAAAAGGCAGCAATTCTGTTGTGAACCCCGACACGTCACTGAGTCCATCAATGCCTTCCATCGAACTTCTTGGGAAATGCGGCGATGAACTTTCTCAAATAGCTCGTCAACCAGCGATACGCTTCTCACAAAACAAGAACCCTCCGCTTCAGATGACGACCACAAGCGGCAGTAACAGTAGGTACGAAATTTCTGTTGCCGCTGGTGTGTGAACTTTGCTAGACTACACGTTGGCGAGAGATTGCATTCGGAAACAGTACGTTTTACTCGGTAGGCATCCGAAACTTTTGGGCAGTTTGGGGTCCGTTCATCTCCGAAATATCGTTTACATTTCGGCAACTTCCGAATATTCAGTTTTCTCATCGGTAACGGAGTATGACGGAATCAGAATCGTGGGACTCCAACGCCTTAGCTTATTGCTCACTTCAGGGACTTCCAAGTTCCTATGGCAGAGATTACGTTTTGCCTCGGTGAACACCACATCCGTTATTGGTAATCCTGTTCCCATGAATTTTCGATTTCAGTGACGCCTACGCGGAAGGATGCCGATCCTGGTGGGCCTGGGAGGGAACTCTTTCCAGTTTGGAACTTACAAGAGGGAGATCCTGGTTTGTCGGTGCCTACTAGTGAACGTGTTACCCGCAGAGAAAGGAGCGATAAAATAAACATCCCGGTACCGACCGCAGGTTGCTGAAACAAACAAAGAGATCTCGCCCGGTAATAGGCGGACCTACAGAGATTTCGGTAAGAACTTAGACACAAATCGGAAATGACAAACGTTCGTTTGATAGACTTTAAATGCCGTAAGCAGCCGAGAATAGCCTCCGCAATCGGCAACAGTTAAACTGTTAAACCATCGGCAACAGTTGAAAGGCAGCAGCTCACGCGATCCAAGGCCGCTTAGGATCGATCTATTGTTTTGTTTTAGTAATGCTTCCATGTATCACGAACTGGTGCCAGCAGCGCCGGCAGAAGTCGTGGCTTCCGTACAGACCCGCACTCGGCCCCTTTCTCTACGGTGTACTCAGCAGCACATGCCCACAGCACCGCCCCACAATCGCCCCCCCCCCCCCCCCCCCCCCCCTTCCACTTCACGGCCATCAATCTCTACTGTAGTCACCTGATTTAATTCACATTCTCCATTGCTGTAAGAGGGTGACCCTGAGGTGTTTGACATGTTTCAGTTGTCTTTAGACTCATGAAACTCCCCTTCCTCAGTAGACGAAAACAAGCGATGCAATGAACAGCCAACGGATGGAAAGACCTCATCAAGCAGAACAAGGGAAAGAGGAAACCAAGCGATGCAATGAACAGCCAACGGATGGAAAGACCTCATCGAGCAGAACAAGGGAAAGAGGGAACCGAAGGGCCAAGCAACCAACGCCCCGAAGGGAGGAAGAACATCATGTAGTCAGTGCTATCAATAATTTTGAAATCGTCAATAGCTATTAAAATATCATATACAGGTAAATCAAAACTTTAACCTTTAACATATGCACATGGAGTAGCATGGTCTACTGCAATTACTCTCATGTGAACCGCACCTGCTAAAACTCTCGGTAGAGCAATGAAAACTTGTTGTCTAACGAACATAGTGCAAAAAGAAAGAAAAAGTGGTACTCCTTGGCGTCTCTCACGAAAGACTCTCTCACAATCTCAAATAAAAACGTCGAACTCTGAGACTGCCGATCCATAAATCTCTAAGGTTAGGAGATGAAGCGATGTCTCTCCTGCATACTCTTATACTTGGTCACTTTCGCTACTGCCGCCACGCTTGCAGCCTATCCTGGAGATGGGTGATCACATGTGCCGTCATCCAGTCTCGTGTCGAATCCGTGACAATCACATCTGCCACTGCTTGATACTCTCTTATCATGTACAAGTAAGCTCTCACTGACTTTCCGTCTGAAAGACATATCAATGTTCTCTTCATGTCATGTAACCATTCTCCCGTGCTATAGTAAACATAATGTCTCAGATGCATTATGAGTAGCTTCCGCTCTCCATCATGAGAACAGCGAGCAAGATGTCGAGCGAGACACCGCACTCGCATGTGAACAATGCCAAAGCAATATGATGGACCAAGTCTAGGTGAAATCTCATTGTTGTAGAGAAGATAGTCGATGCGAGTTAGAACGCACTAATGTAAAGTCGAGTTATGAGCCAAGAGCATGCGGCTTTGCTTGAACAAGAGCATGCGGCTTTGCTCGAACAAGAGCAGAGTCGAGATCTAGTATCTCGTGAGATGGAGGATCAACTAAGAGTGCATGAAGAACCTACATGAAGTGGTGTCTCGTCAAAGAGAACTATAATCCACGAGATCCATCGGTAGCTAAGGTTCAAATCTAGGATGTGTCTCACGTATCTCAAAAGTCAAATTATCTCTTGTCTCACAGAGACACATATGACAGTCACTTTCAACCCTATCAAGATCAATTGAGAGACGAGGTGATCAAAGACATCACAAATTAGGTCCACCGGATCTGTGATACGTGTGTCATCAACTAGAGATGGAAAAATATAACCTGGAGCAACCAAGGTGGTGGCAAAGAGAGGTCTATAGTGA
This sequence comes from Asterella californica, assembly GCA_036924285.1. Taxonomy (NCBI): domain Eukaryota; kingdom Viridiplantae; phylum Streptophyta; class Marchantiopsida; order Marchantiales; family Aytoniaceae; genus Asterella; species Asterella californica. Next base: position 46,102,172 of record JAYKYS010000003.1, on the reverse strand, counting down.
GCTAAGTAAAGAGGGATCCATCCAAATGATCTCTCTGATGAGTACCTACAACAGAGTCGATGACTATAATCCCCTCTATAGAAAGACTATTTTGGTAATAAAAATAGAGGAAGAATCATAGAACGATCACATGAAGAAAACGAGACTCGCTAGAGATCCACCGTCATCCATGAGCTCTCTAAAGATAGAAGCACGAGAAATACTATTAAAAGTATTTTTAACGTCCACTTATAAGACAACCGAATTGGAGTGGATGTCCAAGAGAGCTTTAATGTCAAAAGACATAGACTCACAACCTCCAGGCGTCGCAACTCTAAACTGATGTGATCAGAGATGATCTGATACGACTAATAAGTCATAAGAGAATCACCGATGGCTATTGATCGAATCTCTTCGTCATCCTTCATCATGGTCAAAAGTCTAGCTGCCCTCAATACTTGAGCTATAGATAAAAAATATGTCCTTGAACTATTGCTACATCACTGAACTTGAAAAAGCTCCGTGAAATCACTAGAGGATTCGTCTGTTTGAAAACAATCCCGTATGTGCTCGTAGACCATCCCAGACATACCTCCAGAAGATAGACGTAGAGTTGTACACAACGCTTAGGCAAACATAGATCTGTGGAGACATAATGACTCTTCAGGCTGATAGTCTTGAATCTCAAGTGGTGGGAGATCATCCGATGAGAGGTGAAAAAGACACAAGGAAGTGATCGTCTCCTCAGTAAGACATGTCGTTGACAAATGATGCAATGCTCTAGAAGCTCTACTATATTCTCCAACTTGACCTAACATCCTACATCGTCGAATGCGAACGAAAGATGAGGTATCACGTGTAGAGACATACTCACTCCTATCTCGCTCATCATGTACTAATTACTCCTATAAGGCCGTCCAGTCACTAGTACAGAATAACCACGATGTCTCGTCCTTGGTGTTCCGTGTCAACATGTTGAGTGATAGACGGAATGTCTGTCTCATCTCGTCATGGAGAGCACAGGGTAACCGATAGAACAAGCACATATAAAGAAAACTCGTCCCGGATAATCCTCTAATAGTGTTAGTGTGGACTCTCAACCACTCCCACGATTCAAGAGGAACTCCAAGAAGAAGGATCGCAAGTGTAGACCTCCGCTCTCGACTAACATGGGCATCTCATGTGTGTTAAAATGATACCTCTTGTGCATTTTTTCCACATGAGACTTTATCCCTCGCGAGATAAATAACTGACCGCACATCAAACATGATGTTCTCGGATCGATCTCGATCTCATGAAAAAAATAGTATCTATAGCTAGAAAAAGAACGATATCCAACCAAATAATACTCGCAATAAAAATATCTCAAAAATATACTCTCTAATATAGAACTCTAATCTTTTAAGAATAAGAAATACACTAAATGTAGCAAAAAAGCTCTCCAAAAGCTCTCCAAATCCTTGAGCAGAATACTATGTAACCTTGTACTCTGGTATCGTACGGTTTGGAGATTGTTGTCCTTCTTTGGTTTGTTTCGTTTCCAAAAGGAGTGACAGCACTGTCATATGACTTTATTCATAATGATTCTGGGCGTCTCGTAAGCAGGACTCTCTATAAACGGTGCGGAGATAACCATCTCGCTCACTGTACGTTAGCTCCATACTTCGACTAAACGTTTAATAATCAAATATTGACCTTTCAGTGTCTTTCAGAAATCCTGTTTAGACTGAACGAAACCTACTTCTAACATGCGCCACGGTCTACCGCGTGGATTCCGTTTTCTCGTTTGTTTCAACTACTACAGAACGTTCACCAATACGAGAAGCTTACTAGGAAGATATGCCTTGACTCACGGCGACTTCAGCGATCTTGGCTTCTCCTGGGTAAGAAAATCATGTTTGATTCCTTCCAAACTTACGTAGTACGCTGATACTTTGCCCTAACTCTACACATGTTTTATGATGCGGTGTGGACTGCATGCTTAGTGCACCATTAGAGTCCGTGGAGTCAACATGTTTGATGCGATTCAGTCTGTCTGCTGCTACAGAATATATTGTACTCACTGAGTGAAAGAAATGTCCATGTCGGCCTTCATGCTTTCCGTCCCGTCTTTTCCCAGAGCAGATGTGATCGATCAATTGTCGGATATAAACTTGACGTCAAACAAACACATGGCACGTGATTAGTTGGACGGTATGGAGAATGCCTGAATATTTCTTCTGCACAGGCCTTGTGGCCTTTTGGGATGCTTGTGTGTAGTGGAGCGAAGGTATTGAGTAGTTCCAGTCTGTTCGATCATCAGAAAATAGAGTGCTCCAGTATTTCAGGGTCTGGTTTTTGGGCTAAATGAGAATTAGCACACACAATGATCTCCAAGGACACATTTACTCCGCAGTCTAAGTCTAAAGAAGTCGAACTTCCTTGTAAGTAACGCTCGGACAGATCCGGCATTGTTGTAAGATCAACCGGTGAAATTTAAGACCTCCGGTTGAGGTTGAGGTGTCGGATCTTATACTGATGTAATGTAATAGATAACGACAAAGTAATCGTTAGTTTTGCAGTATGGACATTGTCCTTTTTCTTTACACAATACGACAGAGCAACTCAAGAGTCAAACAGCGATCAAACTTCAAAGATGACTGAGAATCAGTTGAAGGTCTGAATTTATCGGTAGGATCCACCATACACGTATAACATGCTCCGTCACTGACCGGCACAATGAATCAGTAAAAGAGCTAACATGCTCCGTCACTGACCGGCACAATGAATCAGTTAAAGAGCTAATAGGGAGTGTCAAAGTTGGAATCTTATGATGATATTTTTTTGTCGCGGTCTACAGTTACAGTCAAGGTTAAATGTTTTACGACTGCCTCTTGAGGCAGCCGCAGGACTGGCCACGGCGGTCTCTTTTTCAGTCGTAATTTTCTTTTGATCGTAAGTTTGAATAAGAGAATTTTCTCTTAAACTAATCGATCCATCGCTACTGGACAAAAAGTCTTTGGATGTTTTTTTCTCAATCGAGGTGCGATTTTTTATTTTCACAGTCGAGATGTGATCTCTTATTCTCGAATTTTCATTTTTCATTTTTTTCGAAACTTTCTATATCCCTGTGTATTTTCGAAATACTTCGTTTATCCGAACACAGAGAGGTGTTGCAAGAAGTGAAGTTTATTTTAGAAATGGATGCGCTTGGGAGTTCAGAGAGTGATTCAATACATTCATTGACGTCAATGGAAGATACAGATTCAACGGATGATTCCAGTTCTGGTAATGAGATATTCGTTTTATATTTAGCATTACAGAATACAAGATATTTAGATCATTCTATTATTTTTTGAAAAGCAAAGATTTTGTACAAAATTTCTTCTACTAACAGAAGTTTCATTTTGGCAGCTTATTCGGATGGATAAACATTCTTTTCAAACGTTACTTTCTCTGGTATAAGACCATCATGTATTCATGAATAAAGCTAGAGTTTCTCAAGCTCTAGTGGGATTACAGCTTGCAGTGACACTTGATCGGTTAAGTCATAACGATATGGAGCTTGTTTAGACAAATCTTTTTTTTATGAAAAATTGGTCATGGGGGTATGATGAACTACACCAAACGAGTGATGACCGCTTTCCAATCAAGGTTTTAAAATCAAGTAAAATGATTGAGTTGAGCTGAGAGAGTTATATTGCAGATCATTTTGCTACAAAAAGATTTTCAAGATGCGTTGGATTGATGGATGATACTTTATTTTCTTTAAGTCAAAGACCTCGTTACGACAAAGAGACTTATTTTGATAGAAAATGTCATTATAGTATCAATGCTCATGTGATATGTGATCATTGAAGAAAAATTCTATATATCTTTTCATGTATAACAGGAAGTTGTCAAGATCTAAGATGTTTACGAAAATCTGACATTTGGAAACATCTACATACAGAGAATATGTATTTTGAGTCTCATCAGTATTTATTGGGTGCTTCAGGATATTCTCCTCTGCGATGTTTAGTACTTTCTTTTCGAATGACTTCCAGAGATAAAGAAAAGCAAGAATTTAATACTTGTGTTGCACATGCCAGAGTAGAAAATGAGCATTGCATTGATATTTTGAAATCGAGATGACATTCTTTGAAACAACTGAGGACACAGTTCAAAACGAAAGAAGAGAACAAGTTTCTAGTGAGATGGGTAAACGGTTGTGTACTGTTGCATAACTCTTTGTTGAATCAAAAAGAAGAATGGATTGAAGCGGATGGACATGTATTTATAGACAGAGATATAGATAGAGATCTTATAGAAGATGACATCAACGTAGTGAGACAGTTCAAAGAAATAGAGTAATGAATACTTGTTTAGAGATGAATAGACAAGTTGGTGGGGTTCTGTTCAGATAATCCACCGGATGTTTATGGATGTTGGTGGAGTTATGATATGATAACAAAACTTGTACTCAAAACTTCATTCTCAATATATATAAATGTCACATTGTGTATGTCTCAATCTACAATATGGAAATAAAATCTGGTATGTATCAGTCTACGAAATGACCAAAATATCTATCTCAATCGGACTTGTCTCAATCAGACTTGATAAGATGTATGAAATGCATGGAAACTCCATGTGGAACTGATCTCCAAACGAGATTGACCTCTTCCATGATAATCTTTTTTCAGTAATCTCTTAGGCTGGAAAAAGATCCCTAGCAAAAACCTGAGAAAACCTACTCTACACATAAGAAATTGTCTCCTCGTGACTATATCCTCAATGAAGAAGCCAAGGTAACAAAATGCTTCTAAATAACTCTCTCTATCACTATCTGTAGTGAAAGGAGAAAAAGAAAGAAGATGGATAGCATTAAAAAGATGATTGATAGAATTCTTCATAGGACTATCATCCACCATCAAAACATCTCTTGTGCTTAAGTTGTGTTGATGAAGAATCACGAAATCTTTCAAGTATAGATGATTCCTGAATGCTACTTCTCAAACAGTCTTATACTTGAAACACATGTCTTGAGCAAACACTCTACATACCTGATAAAAATTGATAAATATAAATTAGAAGGGCTCAATTCTTCAAGCAAAACAAAATGTTCAAAGTAAACAACAAATCCAATATAGAACTGAAACATCAAGAGCATGATAACGACACGAGCATAGCGAGGATAGAATTTAAACATCAAGATCAATTAATGATAATGATAAGAGCAGAAGGAGGTATGTCCTCCTTAGGAAGGAACTCTCATATTTAATAAAGTACAAGATGTCCATATGATGACATGGAACTTATTTAGACAAATCTCTAGAAAAGCCTTTACTCCAAGTTGAGCCACGTATCATATAGAGGGCTTCTTGGTAGTCTCTGCTACATACTCTCTCTCATGAACTGACATTAACTCATGCTCGTTCGTTCTCATTTGTATCGAAACATCATTTAAATCAAAGATAGAGTCTTACGCTTGATGACAATAGGATGAACTAGACGAGGCAAAAACTGTGAAGATCTATTGTACACGAGGTAGTTCTTCTCTCCTTACTTCAATCTCATATTCCATGGCCTTCAATTCTCCTTCTTTTTCATAAGCTCCTCTTCCTTCTCCTTAATGATACGATCGACGAGGTTAACCCCACCGTGAAGAACTCCCACTTCAACCAAAGAGAAATATCGAGATGCATCACGATGCATGACATAAGCTCCACATCGCAGTGTTGGTACTCTTTGGAGAGTCGCATCGCAACTTGCATCGCTAGCACTACCACTCAACTTCCACCTGCATCATAGAATGGACAGTCCACCGAATAACGGTGATCCCGTAGAGTCCCTTACCGTGGTATTCTGCCCTTCGGTCTCGTGATACCCCGAGGAGGAGCACTCCTTCATATATACTTCTGGAGAATGGCGGCTCCGTCCTCCTCTTTGGTCCATGAAAATTATACCACAACCTGGTTTTTTTCTAAAAAATGGTTAAGTAAATAAACCACAGAGGAACATTCCGAGGAAAATCCAGACGCGTCAGACACTGAGAACACGCATACTCAGGAAAAAGAGACTGCGATAGACTCCCAAAACACTATGAATCATTGCATACTCTGGAACATCGAGTTAAAACATCACCTTATTCTTTTTGTCTATTTATCCTATCCAAGAGAATAACCTCTTCACCTGCACAAGTTTAAGTTTAATCAATATCTAACCAAGCATAGCTTAATCAGTCAATATTTAAAATTCACTAACCATTCAAAATTGACTTACAAGATGATAGAGAATAAACATCTTACAAGATGGTGGAGGATCTCTCAACGACTAAATGACTTGATATCGTTGAGAAGACTTGGGATCTTGAATAGAAGAGTCCATGTGATCTGAACGAATGATACGCGACTCAGGAAGTATACCAACATGACTCATGAGATGAGTCAGATCATACCTAACCAAACCTCCAGATGTCTCACTAATCTCTCTTTACTCATATGTTTTTTCATAGAAGAAATCTCGACATCCAAAGAGTCCAAAATGAACTCAACCCAATCATAATCTTCAACCATCTCTTCTACTTTAGTCTTCACGTATAAAGCTAATTGCCTGTGTACTCCTTTACACCATTGTAGCATAAAAGATTTTGTTCCGCAAGAAGATTTACACTTAATTACAATGTTCTAAGTTCTATTCAAACTCACAAACAACCTAGTTTTGTCCAGAACTTCCTTTTAACTCATAAAACCACGCGGCTTCCAAACCCTTCAAAAGGTGCTCTGGATCATAACACACAACTATTACAACACAAATATAAACTAAGAAGACAAGAAAGACGATTACTACTCCTTGGTCCAGACTTCTAGTCTTCTTACGTCAGCTTCCATAAGGAAATTTCGTCTTCTGATAATGCAACTCGGCTTCTAACACTCTTAGAACACTACTATTGCTCAGTAGGTGCAAATTATTATTCCATACCACAAATTACTCTTACACATACTCAATTGATTAGATCAATCACATGATGTATGTCCCCTGTAGCCTTCCCAGGCTTGTGCCTGCTGAAACGATCTTCTGTCAGCACTACAATGACACTCACATCCACTAATACTCACAAAAAGCTTTTGTAACCAAATAGAAGATAGAATAAAGATGTGGAGATGAGAGAAAAAAAAGAAGAAGAGAAAATTAATAAAAGAGAAAATGAAAGAAAAGAGAGAAATCAATCTTCCGACAGATTTCTAATCCGGATTCTGACTAACAAGCCATCCTTCTTGTAGTAAATTGGAGGATCAAATATCTACTTACAGTCTCATTGTCTTCTTGTTGAGGATGTCGTCTTCTGATGTAGTAAGAAGTAATCTTTTCTCTCGAGACAATCCTGGAGTTAATTAACCACTGTCCTTTTGACCAAATGAGCTTTTACAAACGTTCAGACCTGTGTCGACACTCTCATCGCCTAACTCCTTGATTTCTTACTTGGTACTCAGCCAACTTCTATAGATACGGCATCTAGCTTCTTTTGCTCTGACTCAGGGGATCAATCTCTCATGGACAGTCTGTATGTGCATCCGAAGTGCTCCATTGGATGAGACAAGCTTGGACACTACACAACATCTAACAATCACCGCCACTCAACAAGAAAACCTCTCATGCAGAATTGGGTATGAATTAGATGAAACCCAACCCTCAGAAGACATCTACGTTTTTGAGCTCTTTTGTAAGACCTGTTCGCTGCTTGGAGCTGTGGTGATCTCATGGAGGTCAGAGGCAGTCATTACCTCCACTCTGAATACTTGAGAAGACATCTCCTCTTCTTATCTTCCAAAAGACATCTTGACTCTTGGAGCTGCTTCGCGATCTTCTCCAATTCCAATACTGTTAAGGAAGAGACAGATAGTACTCTCGAGTACATGTCATTCTCTGAAATGATCAGAGAGATTTTGTCCTTCTCTAGCTCGTAACCCATGTTCTCATATTCGGATCGATGGAACGCTCTTCTCCACCACTCCATCGTTCATAGTGCTGGTCTTCCTCTAGCCACTCCTGCCTTGACAAGTACATGGTTTCGGGGAGGTAGGGTTACCTGGACCTCTTCCAACAAACCTTGATCGGCAAGATTCCAATCCCACGTGAAGAAGTCGAGGCCCAACTACTTGATGAAGGGTTTGGTCACGCTCAGCTCCGCTTGTGGTAACACAAGACCTCGAGAGTACATAGTTATTTTGAAGCTCCTGTTACACTAAACAACACAGCCTCGCTGTGAACCTAAGACTCGATCTTTACCAAGCCCTCACAGTCCAGTTTTCACTCTCAGAAGACGAGTTCAGTCTTCCAGAAGACAACTATTTTGTCTTCCAAAATTCTAAGAGAACTTCTTAATGACATCACATCTTCTGATCTATATCTATGCAATTCTAACTCAGCAAGGCATCACATGGATTCTTAAGAAGAAGCCATCTTGCAATTCATCCTACTTCCTAGCAGAAGATGACGAGGTACTCGAGAAGAGAGTCCTACAAAATGATCAGAAGAAGGTTGCGGACTCCTACGGTGACAGTGACCTCCAAGAAGACTCCCTGGACAGCTTCTGAGTAACTGACGTCTTCAGAAGACTTCCCCTATCTAGACTTCTTAACACTGATCTCACTTGTCTTCTGGCTTCCTGCACGCAATCTATCCTCACGACAGACATTGAATGTTCGCACTCTATCTTTCGACTCCTCATCTCGCATACACTCTCAGAAGAAGCTTGCTGCGTAAGAGAAGACATGACCCTTGACACTGCTCTCCAGATTTTGCAAGCAAGACTCCTCACATTTCTCATCTAAGGTTGGGAAGAAGAAGGAACAGGTTGCTATGAGTCAGACAGAAGTGACTCGTAGAGGACCTCACATCTTTTTGTGCATTCTGCTAGCCTTTCCAGTCTTCTAGCTCTCTAGGAAGATGTGGATTTGGGAAAGACATGAAGCTTGGGAGACGCTGGCCTGATTCCCAAGTTTTTGCTTCTCGCACTGAAATCTCTCGGTGCACGTCTCTAATGTCTTCCTCGAGATGTTTGAATTTGAGTAAGGAAGAAAGAAAAAGGATATGGCGCTTCCGCGCCTCTTCTCTTGATATGGTAGCTTCCTTGTCTACTCCTCAGCTGCCCGTGTTTTTAGGTAAATGCCCTATCAGCCCTAATCCTACTTACTACTTAGGTGGTTGTCCTTCAAGTACACCAAACACCTATCAGTTCACCTAGTTGGTGCTAGGTTGGTGTCTCCTGCAGTTTCAGTCATGGTCCTCCCTGGAAGACTTCGGAGTATGTCTTCTAGATTCCGTCTTCCAGAAGACGTCTTCCAACTTCGAAAGAAGTTGGCTTCTTTCTCAAAAATCCGTCTTAAGTTCATCTTCCTACTAAGCACAAGAAGGGTGTAAACTTAAGTAACAAGGTTAATTCAGTTATATAGACACGACGTTAACTTGAAATTTTTGAAAAAATCTCAAAACTTGCAACTGTGGACACCACAAGTCTTGTTTTGTGAGTCGAGCGAGATACTCAAGCAAAACAAGGCTGTTTTATGAATCTTGCGAGATACTCGAGCGAAACAATGCTATTTCACTGAATATAGTCTCATGAGTTCTTTTTTTTTTCAAAATGAAGCAGCAATCAAGTACCCAGCTAGTTGGTGCATTATCTGTTCCATCATCAAACTAACGAAATAGTTTTTTCGCGAGTCACTAGAGCGAAACACTTGTGTTTTGTACGAGAGGAATTGATGTTTCACAACTGTTGAGAGACTCACAAAATGGAACACCTTCCTTGTTTCACGACTGTCATGAGACTCACGAAATAGGTGTTTCTCGAACGGATGGAGTGAGACATGTTTCACATAACAGAGATGAAAGAAGCTGTTTCACTCTATCACAAATGATTATTACAGCAAACAGGGCGAAAAGCCTTTTCATCTTGTTAAATTACAGCAAAACAATATGTTTCGCTCATAAGAAAAGCGAAACAAACTATTTTGTCTTATTTTAGAATCGGTATCGCAACCTAAAGATTCAAACTAGACATTCACATTCAAAGCATTTGTAAGCATTCACATTCAAAGCATTGATGGCTTTGGTTATGAACGTACAAGCCTCTCCGTCTCGTCCTCTCGTCTCACTTGAACCTCTGTCTTGACCTCGGTCTCATCTTTTCTCATCGTCTCGTCCTTGAATTGCATCTCTACTAGTACTATCACCATCTCTACTACTACTCCCACCACCTATGTCTCTTATCTTCATCACTGCGATTTGAGAATCGCTCCAAAAAATCAAAACAACAATTCAATTTCAACAAGTACTCGTCGACTTACTCACTAACAGTGTATGTTCTCGATTTCTAACAAGAACTCCTCTCCTCACTCACTCTTAAACTCTCCTCACTCACACTTCTCCTCTTCTCACTCACTCTCCTCACTCACTCTTCTCCTCTTCTCTTTGAACCATTCACTCTTCTCCTCAAACCCTCTCCTAAATCCTTCTCCTCTCTTCTCAAACTAGTTGCACCATACTCTTCTCCTCTCTTCTTCGAACCAGTCACGTTTGCATTCTAACTCGAACACTCTCTCTCTCTCTCTCTCTTTTCTTGAAAAGAACTCTCCTATGTTGTTTTAAAATGAGTAATTTAAAATCATTACGGTATGCAGTCGCACTAACGCACTGTACATACAATCGCAGTGATTCTAAAGCTTTGAAACAACATACATAATGAGTTATCGAGATTTGAATTAACATTCACATTGAAACTCGAATGAAACCATATATAACGAGATCAATTCGAAAAACTCATATTTGAAACAACATATATATAAGGTTTGAAACCGGTTGCTTCTATCATAGCAAAATATTTTACACTGAATCAATGAAATCAAAAATACTTTGGATTTTTTCTATGTTTCTTCTTGCTCGCATCATTTCAATGTAAAGAGTCATTTTCCGTTTCTTCACTTCCTCCTTCTCTGAAGATTCTCTAGCTTTTCTCTTCTCATCTAAAGATGCTCTTCTATAATCTAAAAAGATTTTTCTGTATTCAGAATTATCTTTCAAACTCTCCTCGTAAGCAGAGAGAGCGGAAGTTCTCTGGTTAGAACTATGAGCTTTACTACTCCTCGATGATTCTGAAACAGGTCGAGTTTCTAGACCTCTCTCTGATATGCTACTCTCCCCATTACCTTGTTCCTCTAGCTCGTTTCCAATACTATCTTCCTCTCCTTCAGCCATCTCTTCATGGATAGGTGCAGCATAGTACAACTCTTCTTCTAATGGAACTGGAGACTGTTAATATGCCTCAGAAGATCAACATGTAAACTCAGAATCCTTAGAAGATCGATGGATAAACTCAGTCTCAGTCTCATCGATGTGTTCATCATCATCTAATCAGGTAACATGATCCTCCGATTGATCAAAGTCATCTAAATCCATAGAAGATATTGCAAGAAGATCTATATTAACACCACTTCCGATACAACATTCATACGATCAAAATAAAGACAACGAGAATTCAACTTCCCAAACGTAATACCATGAGTCATTTTTTCCTCAGTCACATCTCCGCTGGTGCTATCTTTTAGTTCTCTTGCTTTTTTGTACATATCAATGTATCGCACCACTCGTTTCTTAAGCTCTTCTCCGGTGACCAAAGGAAAATCATCTAATCCAGATATATGTGATGTCATGAGGGCAGTAGATTTCATCAAACATCTTCCAGCTTTAATCTTCGTCTTCCTCCCAACTCCATATAAAGATGCAAAAATTATCAGGATCTTCCAAATAATTGACGATCTTGTCATAGTCAGAAATTCAACTCCTTCTCTTCGATGGCTCGACTTATTTCGAGATCATATTTGCTTGCAAGTTTCTGTCCGGATGAAGAAATGTAACACTGATAACTCTTTTTGTTCTATTCAAATTGTGAATCAACTCGATCACTCTCAACAACTCTTTCTCTTTCAGAACTACAAATGGTGGATGTGGACGTCATGTCTATGACCTAGAACAATCACAAGCTTCACTCTTTCCAATTTCAAAATCGTTCCACTACAATGAATTTTTAAACTTGAATGAGACGCAGAAAATTGTGGGTGGATTCATATCAAGGCAAAATACACTATCTTTAGTAACATACACCATTCAAAAACTAGCAGTTAACTTTGCAACCACCTTCTAAAAGCCGCGGCCATCGGATCCGGTATCCATACAGAGTTGGCCGTAGAACTTTTCCTTACCCGACGTAATGCCGTAAAGAAATATTTCTCTCCAACTTTGACATGCAATAATATGAAACAGAATAGATGAAAGACCTCTTCGCTTATGGCTGTCAGTTTAGGGAAGTGATTAATATCAGGCTAAAATAAGTTCTTCAGTCAAGAATATTTAGTTACTACATGAGATTAGTTCTAAACACTAGAAATATCTTCCACCAGGGGAAGCAGGCTGTAGGTTCAAAAGCCTGAACGAGTAAGTTTTTTCTGCAGTGCAGGCAAAGAGAGAAGAAAAACCTTTGAAAAGATGAACACAGAGAGGAGAGAAAGTGAGTGAAGTAGCTTACTCAGCAACGAACGAATGATTAGACTGTTCTTCTCCATCGTTTCGAGCGGTCTTGACGAGTTCTTCACGGCATGTAGGTGATCATCACTTCCAAGACCAAGTACAGTAATAATAATAACACATAATATAATCTCCAGCAGCATGTGAACTCGCTCGAGCTCGCTCCAAGTACAGTACCGAGAGCACGTAAACTCTCAACTACTCCATGAGTTAACCACAGTCGTTCGCTCAGGACTGTCTGTCAGTTGTACTGCAACTCAGTCCCGACTTCTCAGTTACCACAGTTGTTCTTGTCAGTCGTACCGCAACTGTCTCATCTCTCTGTGGACTGTTACGTTTTCTTTTCAGTGAAAGGGATTCTGTCCACTCACCATTCTACCTACCTACCAATATCCTAATCATCACCTTACTTGGTCAGCCCGGGCGCCGTGGAGTCGAGTCCTCCTGGCGGGGGGACTCATGCTGTGCAAGGGCAGCAGCATACGGCTGCAGAAAGCCCCACAGCGAAAAGAGGCTTAAAAAAACCCAAAAAATAAAAAAATCCCTTACTTGGTCAACGGACGACTTGTCAATCACCTCAATCACCAGTCATCATCAGTCACCAATCTGCTTTCAATCGAGCACACAGCAAGAGCATTTTCTGAACGGGCTAGGCCACTCTGACCATTCCGCATAGCAAGAATTACAGCATTCAGATGAAAAGAAAAGACGCAAGTACTAATGTCAGGCTTTATCAGAGACTAAGAACCTCTCTAGTCATCCGATTCAATTGTTTTCAACAATCTTCAGTAGATCATTTATGAGCATACAGAAGAAACATGTAAAACATTTTACAAGAGTTACGGTAGTTCCGGAAAAGCTAAGTTGGATTAGCTGATTGCCACTAATGACGGAATCTATAGCTATTCTCTGCAGACTAAAACTCATGATGGGAACACCCAGCCTGCTGAAATCTTGTCAAGAATATATCAGATTTGATACTGCACAGTTGATGAAAAACCCTCTTCGGAGGTTCCCATGGAATGATAAATTGATCCATTGCTCTCTATGTATGGTACCATATATATATATCGGTATAAAAGGAAGAAAATAAAGAGAAAAAAGTAATTTCCCTTTGTATTTTAGGTTACTGGGAAGAGTATCCTTTTCTCAAGAAACTATACAACTTTTAACTCAATCATTATTAACTAGATTGATTCGAAATATATTCTCAAAATATAAAGCTTGTTAATAGGTTTCTTAGAAGATATCTTTACTCTTTTGATTCCATGACTGAATGAGAACTCTATGACGGAAAGCATTTGAATTCTCCGGCATTGTGAACTCGAGAGAGACTCTCGGTGACCCGGAGCCCTTATACAGGTACTTGTGATTTAACACAATGAAATGATATAAAAGACTTACTCATATATTTTATTTATTCTTGCTTAAAATTACACTTGCTAAGTCACATTAGATGTAGCCTTATTATTATAGTTATATTTGTTACCATTCTGCTCTCTCCACCCTTTTCTTCCTTGTAGCCCCAAGTTAAGCCTTAAAATTTCAATAGTCCTCTTAGTCCATAGTTATGACTTCTTGCTTCTTCTATTTACACTTTATGATTATTCTCCTTGTTACTATTTTTTTCCACCTTTTCTTTCTTGCAGCCCCAAGTTTAGCATGAAACTGAAGAAGCTCTTGGACCCATAATGGATATGCGTAGGAGATACTCATTGTGAATAAATAATAATGTATGATTGATATTTTTAATTAGCTATGAAAATAAAAATACATCTCTCGCTTGTCGAAGTGATGATCTTTCACCAGAATTTGAATAGAACCTTAGTTATTTATAATGGTTTATGTTTCGAGTTACAACTACGTAATAGATTTTTCTAGATCGTCCACTGGAACACCTTTATTTCTTTCCTAAAACACGAGAAAAATATCTGTCGGATTGCATAAAGTCACGAGCAGAAAACATAAGATAATGAACAAATGATAAAACTTTGTCCACAGAGTGTTATGCTGCGAAAAGCTTTACCTGATGGCATGCTTTTAGAACGCAAGCCACTCACTTGGGCAACGAGTTTACATGCATACACTTAGGCTCGTAAGGCCACTGCGGTTAGAGACTTCCGCTACATTAAAATCACTAGCAGGGTATAAAATGACCCCTCTGATTTCTCTCGCATTGTAAAAAAGCACAGCAGCTGAGATAGTTAAACCCATATTCCGGTTATAAAGTGCTCATAAAAGCTCTCGGTAACCGTGACTACTTATTTCACTAAACATCGTTAGCAAAATGGTTTAGTTGTTAATTCAATCAGGTTATCCAATCTAAATCACACGAGATAACATTTTCAGTTCTAAATCATTTTTTATGGGTCGAATATCGCTAGATTTTGTCGTTTTTCTGGAAAAGAATAATTTTTTTTTAATTGAACAGTGTACTAGACAACACGAGTGACCGAAAGTTGAAGATCTCTCGAGTAGCTGCAGAGTCCATTGACTGAATTTTCAATTGAAAAATGATGAATATATATATATATATATATGAGAATATTCTTTCAAAAATGACTTTTATACCCAACCCTAAGAGTTTAACAACAACTCTCAGGTTACCAATTCAAACCCTTGTACTTTTACTTGTACTAGCTGTGCAGGTTTTCTAAAAAGGCAGAATAATTAATATAGCTTTTCAAAAGAGATAAAGCTGGCATGAAGAACATTACTCACCCTGTTCACATTATATCTTGGCAAAAAGGAGGTGGTTGTGCATTGAACCACTGATCAAAAGAAAGAATCATACTGGAGAGTTGAACCACCAGTTGAAAGTTGAACCACTCCTTTTCAGACTGTGGGAGGCACCTACTGGCAGGTAGGCAGGCAACAGTAGAGTACTCCCGGTCACATCAGTGCAGAAATGTGACTTACGTGCTAAGGGAATTACCGGTGAGGCTGGTCACTACTGACCAGTTGTCAGAGCGGGGGAGAAGTGCAAGCCACGAGGTAAAAAGGTCAGTAGATATCTCCTTCAACTTCAGCTGTCCTCGTCTCCCGTGAACCCACCAGACAGATCCCGTTCGCCGGATATCTGCTGGGTTCACGTCAGCCCCTGCAGTATACCGTAGTGATTACAATCCCTACGGTAGCCTTGTCAGATTCCGGTGGTCGTTTACGGAAATCAGACCCTTGATTACTGACACGTGGCGACCTTACCATTGCTCTCCCTGGTGCTGTAAATTTTGATGGAAACATGCTCTCCATTTGTATGTCATGCACACTTTCCGTTCGTTTTCCTGCTATTCTTACTCTTTTCTTTTCGAACGTTAAAGCTCCATGAGGTAGAGGTACTGTACACATATTTCTTTCCTTTCCCTTCCCCTAGAATACGCCCAGAAATTTGCTTGATCATACCCCACTACGTTCCGTGAGCTTGATCATACCCTTCTTAACGTTTGGTTGCTTGATCATACCCCTGACGGATTATTGACAGTCGAACCAGTCATCTTATCTTTTGGTTCATCATTTTAGTACTTTCAACCTCGACTAAATATCACTGCAATCCAAAATATTTGACATTAAGGATGTGTTAGAGTATCCATATTCTCGTTCCTCTAATATGTGCAGTCTCACATCTGAATGACATCACAAAGTGACTGGTTTGACAGGCGGGTGTGATCAAGCCAAAAAACGTTAAAAGAGGTATGATCAAGCTCACGGAACCTATTGGGGGTATGATCAAGCAAATTTCTGAGAATACGCCTGGTAACCAGGAGTTAAGTAATTCATTTTGCGGCGGTGGGTTGTCCGACGAACAACCGAAAAAGTTAAGCTTTATACGGAAGATACTTTTGCTGAAAGAATTTTCTTGGGAGAATAGAATCTGTTAAGTAAAGATAATTTAAATGATGTACGTGGTTCAGTCGAGCAGTAGGAAGTATTATTACAGATTTTCCATGAGCTTTTTCCACTAATTTCCACGTGCGCATTACGAGCTTAAGATTTTTTCGGGCATTGTTTCATTACTTAATCCATGCTATTTAACTGAGCAGGACGTGCAAATAATGAACATGAATTTTTCCCCGAGGGAAGAAAAGACAAGAGGTGGAGTCTTATCAAACTTCATACTTATTAATCAATGTTAGATTTAAGAAGCTGTTTATGAAGTATTAGTTTAATTCTATAGATGTTAAAAGAGAAATATAAAATAACTTCAAATTAAATATATTTAAAAATAAATATATTACATTATATACATAGTGAATGCAGGCACTTCCCGAGAAAAGTCTATAAACCATGTAGGTTGAAGCACGGTCCAAGGACCATGAGACTTGCTTTTTATCTTATTTAAAGATAGCTTGATTTAAAATTTAATTTATTCTTGAAGCCAGAAAAGTTAAGTGATAAATTATACAGCTTTGCATTATTCCTCTCTTTCGAACTTAGAAAAGGTGATAATAATGCAAAGAAGTCTGAAGGTGAATATGCATGCTAAGTTAGAGGTGACATCCAAGTATCTGGATATCTAACGTCAGTTTGTGAGAGATTTTTTCGTGACATTCCAAAGGTGTATTTTCTAAGAAAGTTTATGTATGTTCATCAAAATATAAAAATATTTTTAAAAAGTGATGTGGATGATGGTAGAAACAATTACACTCGAACTACCCTTAGAGCTTTACACTATGAGGATTCACTTCAAAACCAACTAGTGAATATCGATAGAGAAACGCTAGAAAAAAGTTTCTTGGAACAAAACAGTATTTTCTCTCTAACCTTGGAGAGGAAAATATTTTTTTTCTTGGTTTTTATACCCGGCTCGCACCAAACGTTTGAAAGTGAATAAAAACGTCTAGAAACAACGGCTAAGAGGTACTCTGCAATCCCTGTATCACAGCTGCAGAAAGGAAGTTCACGAATGTGTAGTAGGGGTGATAATAAGCAGGAGGTCCAGTGAATGTGTAGTTTCAGTTTGGCAGATATGCATGCAATCTTAATTTCTGAGAACCATCTGTTCTCTTTTTGTTATCAGAAAATTATGTAAATATTAAATATTAAATAATTTAAATAATTTAAATAATTTAATATTTCATAGATATTGTTTGTTAATTTGAAACACAAAGAGAACAAAAAAAACCAATACGTAACTTTAATCAGAGGTTTAATTTAATACCTAACCTTCCGACCGAAAGGGTTAGATATTGAATTAAACATACATTTCCTCTCTTCCGAACTCGGAAGAGGGTGAATATGCATGCAGAACATGCATAAGGTTTGACTATCGACATACAGTTTTCACAGTTTAGAAGACTCCGATGGATTTTAGCCGGGTCATTTTCAATTCTATATTTCTGTTTCTATGAATTCTATTTTACTGTTTTAGTACATACACGAGAGGACATTTGCTTTTCTCCACATTACAAAATTATGAACACAATACGGTGAAAACTCTAGAAATTATCCTATATTACAAATATTAAACCAAACTAGAAATGCATAAACTAAAAAAAAATCACAAAAACTACACTAAAAACAATTTTGGAACTGTAGGTGCGAATAAGATCTTAAAAGTTTCGTCCAAAAGTTTACCCTTATTCTCAAGTGCTACACGGGAATCGAGGCAGAGATCGATGACTCGAGAATTTCCTTTTACCACTCGAATGGAATCCGAGTTTCTAGAATTTCTCTACCACAATTTCTATTCGCCTGACTATATATGGATTATAAATTGTTAAGTCAACAGTGGACTTAGGAACTCTTCACACTGCAAGTTGCTGTTAGTTTTGTTTCAGGTGGATGCTTCAAACGTAGAAGGACCATCATCAAAGACCTCTGGATTTAAGTACTACAAGCAATAAAGTTTCAGTCTCACGCTCTCATGACATCATGTCTCGTACTTTGTAACGTGGATAGCTGTGGGCCCTAACTTGGTTCACGCGCCTACCGTAGTCATGGTAGCAGCAAGGTGGTTTACCTCAGCTAGCTCCGGTTAATAAATCCTCCTCGGTACAGCCGGACTTCTTTAAATTGAAAAGAAAATTCCCAAAAAAGTTAAAATAAAGTGGATACCTTACATTGCAAGGCTTCTTGAAATACTCGGAGAGATATCCCCAAGGATACACCTTGGAGAAATTAGCTTGAACCTCCAGTTCTAGTATAAAAGGAAGAAAACTAATATCATTTTTCCTCTTAAAGTCATGGAAAAGATTTTCATTTTCTCAAGAATCAACTCAGCTTTTAACTATATACAACTCAGTCATTTGTAATTATACTGAAGTGAAACAAATTATAAAAGGTAAAGTTTGTGAACAGCTATCATCTGAATCTTCATTCTTTTGGTTCCATGACAGAGAACTATGTGATGGAGAAGCCGTTTTATGTTAATGGTTATTTTTCTATTCTCCTTGATGGTAAAATCGAGAAATAAGAGTTTCTGGGTGGCTCATCGCGCTTAAAACACCTAGTGTCAGGAACTACACCCATCAGCATAATTAGTGTGCGTTCCCAAATAGTGTTATAACATGAATAGAGTGAATAACTTTAGATCAAAGGGAGGCTGTTTTGAACCGCTTGTTCAAATAATATTATTTTTTACACATGTTAATACAGATATGATTTAGACTTTTTATATTATGTTCGTTGATGAGATGTTATTTATTGTAAATAAATAAACTTTAATAAACTTTAAGTTTTAAATAGTACTAATTATAGTAAATATAGTAAATATATTTTGAAATTTACTCGAACAATTAGTGTTAGTAAGACTAATTGCGCTAATCGGTGTAGGTTGTTTCTGAACTTGTGTTACATAATACAGAAAGCAAATAAAAGTAACAAGTGTAAGGAAGCTCTTAGTATAGGGGGAGGACTTGTTGTTCGGGTCTATCCTGTTTTAAGGTTATAAGGTCAAAAGGTTATAGCTAAGAATACAATCAGGAAGAGATATTCACCCCATGTACACTAATTAATGTTCTAATTTTTTTTACGGGAAGGGTTAGAATATTAATTAGTGTTCTCAGGAAATGACACAAATTGACAAGTAGTGCTCCGGACTTATACTCCAAGGAACGCATCAGTCCGCTCTTCACTTATGGATTCTCTCCGGATGAGTTGACCACTCGTTGAGTCGTTAACTTATAATATTTATGAATTAATTTAATTTTATATAATATCTTATTAGAATAACTTTTTATAACATTTCCACGTTTTCTATTAAGAGAAAATGGAATTCACTGTACAAGACCGTGGGGAAGGATATTAACTGAGAGGCCCGAACAACAGGGTCTTCGGTGGGACAAAAGCTTACTTTTAATGTATTAAATTAACTTAAATATTAATAAAAAACACAGTATGAGTAGCATTCAAGAAGGTTTTCTAAATATTAATAAAAAACACAGTATGAGTAGCATTCAGGAAGGTTTTCTCCTAACACAATGACATACGTTGAAATTTTGTTTCGAGTAGTCAGGAAAATATATGGATCGTAATCTCAGAGTTCTACTGTTTTGCTTTTGCTAGAACCACAGTAAGCATCAAGAGATGTCATTTTTTCTTTTATTATATGTTTTAGACAACGAGTTCTATTGTTAAACAGAAAGCTGTGGTTTACACGATTTCATGAAAACAATTGCAGTAGATGATATCACTTCTTTTGTATCAATTATTTATAATATTATTATTTATAATGTTATGATAATTTGAGAAATTACACTGTAACGATTTTCACTTTTTTTTTCTTGGATGTTTCATACTTGACCCTTTAGATCTCTCTTTCTTCATCATGTCGCTCTTGTTCTAAATTGTAGTATTTGCTTACGCGCAACAGAGTTCATCGAACCTCGTACAGTACGGTAAAAAGCGTATATACAGTAACACGTTTTAATTTTCCCTTTTATTCCTTTCAAGTCTATACAACTATTGGAATTGGAAGTTAATAGACCATGCCAACTTCTTTTTATTTAGGGTTTAGGTTTGGTCCTTCTACTTTTGTTCGGGTGATGTCCTTGTCGATTTCAACCTGCTCGGTAACTTTTGGTATTCAGAGAAAATTGTACTGAATAAAGTTTTAGATTTTTGATGAAGTTTTATACATATCTGACATTTAGTCGACATTTATAAAATTCATGTACCCATGCATATTCACCTCCTCTATTTTCTGATGAAGGAGGGTTTAAGTCCAAGGGCTTAAAATTAAAATTTTCAGTCACATGGTTTAATTTATTATCTAATGTTTTTACCAAGGAAAATTAAGTAATAAATTTATCTGGTGATGGAATATATTTTTCTCATTAGCAGATGGTGGCACTTACAGTCTTGAAGCGCGTGAGTTTATGCTTCCATATGGGTTATGTCGAGATCTCCTGTGTTTCCAGGTCTGGTTAACATTGAATATTGACAGATTATTTTAAATCTTTTTTTAAGTTTACACTCAACAGTTATCTCTTCTCTGATAACACCTAGCGAGCAAAAGTTCTCCAAGAGTACATGTTGTATGCATATTTAGACCAGTTGCGAGTTTGGCCACGTTAACTCTATTCATATTAATTAACTTGCCCGTGAATAGAAATAATAATATATCATTATTTGTCACTTCATCAGACTATCAAGATTCATGCATATTTTCATGGAATCAACTAATATAAGTGGAATTAACTTGAGTGTTTAGTTTCTATCTTTGATCACCCGTGCATATTCATTCGATAGAGAAGGTAAATATGCATTGGTTTAATTTAGTATTTAGTCTTTCCAACAAGAAAGGTTAGGTAATAAATTAAAGTCATTATTTATTAATGTATAAACAGTTTTAGGTTACTGGACTTGTACCTTTGGTAACGAGGTTGTGTACTCATGCCTTATGGTTTATATCTTAGTTTTTTAGTGTTTCCAAGTATAGATTAATAAGTAATAATTAATAATAGATTATTTTATTTTTATCTATTTGATATATATATGTTATTTAACATCTATATATTTTTTATATCATTAAAGGAACAAAACTTCCCCAGAAGTTAATCGAGCATGCATGTCATATTGTCCCAGACCTCTAGTCTAGTTGGTTCCATCTCTCTAGTCTATCCTATAGTGAATGGAGATACCGGACAACCCGCTCGGAAAGAAATTTTGGCGTTACCGACAAATGTGGATCCCCTTCGGCTTCTCTTACGTTCCCTACCGTATATTGCCTGACAAAACCGGGAAGCTGAGGAGCAAGACTGGACACAAATTTCCCGGAGTACGGGGTCCGCAGTTAGGTTCTCCGGAGCGGTGCGTAACGAAGGTCCCCACAGAATCCTCTCGACATGAAGTCTACTTTTTCTCCGGAGGAAAACCGGAGAATTATCCGCAATGACCGAGAGCTGTAACTATGAACGGACTATATATCCCGACGATCTGTTTGCCAGTCGATTTGGGAATCTACACCGAAAGGGTCGGTGGAATAACGAATTAATCAGTGATAAACTTACAGTAAGAAAACTCTTAA
The DNA here is from genome assembly GCA_036924285.1 of Asterella californica. NCBI lineage: Eukaryota > Viridiplantae > Streptophyta > Marchantiopsida > Marchantiales > Aytoniaceae > Asterella > Asterella californica. The sequence continues at coordinate 46,080,184 of JAYKYS010000003.1, read as the reverse complement.
CAGTAACAAAGAAAGGATAAGATAAGACAGACCGAAGGGTAACGAGATTACAAGAGAATTATGGTTATTGTGTTTTGATAGTAACTGAAAGCAAAAACAAGATATAATAATGATTTGTGTTAAAGAATATCTAACATAGTAACAGAAGAACTAAATAAGACATTCCGAAACAGCAAAAGACTAAGAGCAAACTCAGTTAAAATGAATAAAAATTTTAAGCCCTATTGACTTTGCTCTTCCTGCTGCTATGGTTTTCCGGGCCGCTCGTTTCACTATCGCACTGCATAGACTAAGGATTACATCATGCACTTGTTACTGTCAATAGCGAGATGGGCGTGACCTTGTATTCTTGGAACACCTTGGCTAGTTGTTTGAGCTTCTACGTGCAATTTTGTTTTGGTTGCTCGACTTTCAAACATTCGCTGATCACCACCAAGTGTGGACCACCTCTACACTTGGCGGTGACTTTCTCTTGGTTCCATCGCTGTGCATCTTTGCATCACATGCTCTTCATCCTTGTCTGAGACTCGATCTTATTTTCATTCTTATGCTTCGTGCGCTTTATGCTAGTTACTTTCTTCGCTCCTCTGTGCTTTCTTTCTCTTGCTTAGTTACTTTCTGAGTGTTCTTCTCTACTAATTACTTGATTATTTTCGATCCCAGATTCTTTTATTACAGGGTCATGACGGCGTCTTCATTGATCCCACCTGCGGTCTCTTCCATGACTTCGATTGTCGTGACAGAAGAGGTGCTTCTCGATAAACTTCAAGTCTTTCGGTCAGTGATTCTTCCAGACCCGCTCGTCCAAGTTCGGATATCGCTGAAGATCGGACTACGACACTTTCGACTGTATGATGTGCACGCAATTATTACTTTTTGTTATTCATATTCATCTCGAGGCATTCCGGAGCTGGGTTCGTGCTAATTGGATCCAATTGGAGAAACTGCAAGTCATCGCTACTTGATAACTTAGGAATACCACTTCCGGTCTTCAATTCCAGGAAAGAAAAAATGCGATAAGACCGCACTAAGACACTGGAATCCGTGCTTCCTTTTCTACGTAACTGCATTGCCGCTCATATACTCTGGGTTCCGGAGACAGAGATACTCCAGATATCAACCTCTGTTGCAACATACATGGGTAGAGATCCTCAACACACCTTCTTGGTGCAAGGACCTACTACCACTCTTGTTTCCTCAAATTCCTCTGCTCAAGATTCCCTTGGCAACCAAACACTTGGTTTTTTCAACAAGACGAGGACTGGTCTTGTAGAATCAGACGGCTGTTCCACCAGCGGCAATCTGATGCAAACTAGATACAAGCATACTTGAGCTCACTATTCGTTTTTCGGACCTGCCATCGGTCACTATGTATGATACGAATGCAACTCATTCTACATGTCTCTGATCTCAAGTGGACCTTACATCCCAAGAGCCCAAGTCTATATTGTCTCCTCATTATACTCTCGCGCTCTCGACTCATATATCCCGTGACCCTCAGACATTACTTCTACATCAGCAGCCGGGAGGATCTCAACATATAGATATTTCTTTAAATACACGAGGATCTCTCCATTCTGATGGTGAGCATGTTGTCTCATCGGTGGATAAACCTTTATGTATTAATATGCCTTCGGTTATGGACCAAAACACTCCACTATCAGCTAAGGATGGAGGTCTTGTGGCCTCCTCCGCTGCATGATGTCTTCACATCGGTCTCATTTCTCATCATCTTGGAATTATCACTTCTTGGAATGTAAGTCGATTGTGGACCTCTCAATTCGACATTTTCTACAATTTCATCAACTTCAAGTTTGGCCTTGCAGGAAACACATCTACAAACGGCCCAGCTATAGTTTATCTTGCAGACTATTAGCAATGACTATCATGTTCTGGCTGCTGATGTACAAGGTCGAAGCGGTGAGATGACACTTTTTCTTCAGAAAGATTGCTAGTTGTTGAAAATTTCTACTTCATGTCGTTGCATTTCTTGTATTTACTCTTTCCATGCTACAATGTTTTGTGTTGCTTCCGTTTATACGTCTAACCACTCTCAAGATTGTCTAAATTTCTAGACTTGGCTTCGGACTCATCGTTCTATTTGGCCTTAGCTATTTTTTGATGACTAGAATTCAGTGAGGTTCTCAACCAGCAACATGTTGGTTCTTCCAACAATCATAGACATGCGTCTGGTTTTTGCAACAATTGCAAGAAGTAAGACCACAATGTCAACCAATGTTACAAGCGACAAAACAACTAAAAGCAATACGCAACAATCAGCAAGACTAGGCAGCAACTGAGCAAGTCTATTCGGAGCGGTTGTTGATTACAACACATTAAAGTTATGCAGCTTTTGAGCCACAGATTGATTGGGTGATCAACTCCGGCACCACCAGTCACATGACATCTCATTGGAAGTGATTCATTTCACTTGAGCTTGTGGAGACTCCTCAGTTTATGATGTTTATGTGCCAAATTTGCTTATGCTAGATATCAATATCAGACATTATTGGATCACTCTATCCTTATATGACAACATGTAACTTAAGTGTAGAAGCATCTAGTTTGAACAACCTATCACTCTTACTATCTCGAGCTATGACTGTGCTATTAGAATCTTTCATAACATATCCATCTTTATTGAAGTGCATCTGCAGACCTTGCTCTATCAACTGTCTTACACCTAGCATATTTCTAGTCAATGTGGGTACATGCAAGACAGTCCATATACTAGTAACGTTGAAGCAAGATGTCTAACCGAATATTATCCTTGTGCTGGATCCGGTGGTTGGTGTCATCGCTTGGTGTGAGGTGGATGAGCCAGAAATAGAGAGGATGATGCATGATGCCATCAATTACACTTGTCATAATATCTCACTCACATGGCATGATCCGACTACATCATTCTTTCTCCAGCATGATATCACCGATTCTTTTCGATCGCGACTCCTCTTATTGAGAACTGGGGTTTCTGGGTACCTGATTTCTCCAAGAGGTTTACCCTTTGCAAGACCTCATATATACTCTCGCAGCCAGGGCCGCCGCGGGCACAGAGATGGAGGTGAAAAACCCCGAATTAGCCGGTGGATGCGCGGAAAAGCAGAACCCGGTCAACACGGGACCTAATACCTTTTGCATAGAAGATGTGCAGGCTAAAGCGAGCGTGAGCTCGTCCTTTCACTTGGAGTCTACGGACTCCATAGCAAAAGTTCTAGCCTCCAAAAGGAGTGATAAAGGCAAATACCAACGCACGACCAAAAACACTGCAGCTCAACTCGAACTATTATCAAGTACATGCCCTGTAAAATGTTTCACTGTAAAAAATGTACTTCCGACGAGATTCGAACCCATCAGGCTGGCCTCTCCAGCGGAAGTTCACCCCCTTCCAAAGAAGGGAGGAGGCACATGCCAAGAAAATACAAAAAATCCCAAAAGTTGTAAAGAAAAATAAACCAACCTTTTACAAAGCAGGACCGACAGAAATCAAATGCAGTAATAGTAAACAATAAACAACTGAAAATTGATGACTAATCCTTATAACCAGTTATTATCTCACCAGTCACACTCCAAGTAGCCACAATGGCTTCCACAATAGCATATGGAAGCTGGTTTCTGTGCACATATTTCATAGTCAGAGCTCTATAAACATTGAACCGTTTGTTGCGAGGTTTGACAACAACATAAACATACATTGCACAGCCAAGTAGAGGGACCTCATCATCGAAAGTGCAGCGTAAATCAGTCTGTCTTGCAGTAACTGAACAAGCTGCAGCGAACTCCAAAAAGAGCACCCGAAGCTCATTTACTGTGACTAGCAGTGGCGGTTTTTTCCTTGACCTGGTAATTGTGGACTTTGTTCCGTCCTCCGACCATAGCACCTGTTTATCCATCATAAACCCTCCACCACAAGCAGGAAGTGTCGTTTGAGAGGGTCCGGCTTCTAGACCGTATGCTGCAAATAACTCAGATAAAATATCGGACACTAAATCAGCTTGGGTTGGCTCAGTAATAGCACCAGACATTCAGTCTTGAGAGTCTACAACTGTCAGGCTTCCACTAAGCACTGCTTACCGAACTTTCTACAAATAAGTCATAGCGACAAGTGCTAACAAGAGTCAAACACTGAGCACAGCAGCCAAAACTGAGACAAACTGCTTTCAAGAGCCAAACATTGAGCACAAAAAATCGCTGTTGTAACTAGGACAACAACTCGATCAAGAACTGAGCCAACTGAAGCGAAGTCGACCAACTCAATGACGATCTGCAGAGGTAGCGCAAATTTGGTGTGAGAAAAATAACTGGAACTTGAAAACTCTGGTCTGAACTTCACAACACAGAAGTGCACAGAAACGTCACGTCCATAGTGAATCTGCATGAGTGTCAAACAGAAAAGTGAGATCCAACACATCGATCAAAGAGAAAAACGGGACCGATCACATCAACCAAGGTGCCATAGCCACGGACGTCAAGACTACCTTCTGGAGTACACACACACGCCTTGTGAGAAATCTCAACTTCACCCAGCAGCCGCGCGAAAGAAGACATGCACAGCCGCGCAGTGCAGTAGCACTGCTACCCTCTCCTCAACCTAATCACGCTGTCGCGTCGAGAAGATGCTCCGGTGAACTTTCAACTTCGCTACAGTGTTTTCAAGAAAATGACGTGGCAATGTGGGGCTTTCATACCCCCACTTGTGGTTTAAAAGAGTTACATGTCTGCAGTTGAACTCGACAACATTCATACGCAGTGTTGTAATTTCTTCATACCAAGTGTGTACTTGGTTTTCTCGCCCAAGCTTCCTTCCTATAATCTTAGCAGCAATCCCCTTCTCAATCCTCACCTCTCAGTCAGTGAATCGCGAAGTCTACATCGTCCTCAACTCTAATTTGAACTCTATATTTAATAGTATTAGCAGAAAAATAAGTTGAAAGTTAGCACATTTAGACCATAAAGACATGATTAAATAGTGTCGAGAAGAGGATTAAGATAGTAAATGCATCCAGATTCTCAACTTGGATAATCTGGGATTATCGTGAAAATCTGTGGGTTACCGACGAGGACAATACTATTTAGCAGAAGTGAGATTTTTGATACAAAAATCTCTTACCACTGGACAATGCAGGCGAGACGTGACAACATAAATAACTCTAGTGTGAAATTTTTCGTTTCTGTTTAGGGCTCAGCCAACCAACTTCTAAAATCCAAACATCTAATTGTGCAATGACGAGTTTATCCTCAATCCTACGTTCGTCACGTCATCAGAAAACCCAGACTAAAAGTTGCGAGTGCAGTTACTACCTAATTCAGTAGTCGAGAGGGATCATGCAACTACAGTAGTAGAACATCAAATGAATAATACGCATCCCAAATGCGTAGACACAACTGACCATGGAGGAAAAAGCAACGGAACTATTCTTTTATTACGTCATTGGATGAAAGTTTTGTAGACTAAGTAGATCGTGCTCTGTTCTTGAAAGTGTTCTCGCTATAGATGTCTAAATTAATACTTTACGGTCATCTCGTCATATATAAAATTCTTTTTTTCTCCGGTGATACCAAGAAGCTCCGAGAAGTCTTTTTCTCTTTATGATACCAAGAAAAGTACTTCTTACTCGGTAAGAATGTATTTCTTTCTCTTCAGGACTTACTTAACTAAACTCTATTTTTATAGACAAATCTGTTAGATATTTTGATAATTGTTTGAAGACTGATCTTATCAAGTCAAAAGAACACTATTTTTACAAACACATAAGCTAGCACACTGAGAATTATGCTGGTTAACAAGTTCTATGTCTAGAGTTCGAGCGGGGGATATAACAGTTTCTCAAGAAAATACAAGAGATGATGCAAGATTCGACGACCACAGAAAGTCTTATTTCGCGTGCCAGACTGCACGTATTCTCATCATCGTATTACAAAATATCGTAAATAAAAACTACCTAAAATTGCAATTTTTATAAAACTATATGGAAAAATAAATACACCATTGAGGAGAGAGAGCCCTCTCGCGCAGAACAGGTGAATAAATAAGCAACAATACTATACAATATGAATTCCTTAAATTCTTCCTCTCGCTCTGAATACTAACGACCCCGCTAAACTTGTCAGTTTTATGCCTAGGATCAGTTTCCGACATATAATTTAATTAACTTCGCTGGCAATCCTGAAATCTGCTGGTTGATTTTAGCAAAAGCAGCCGGATCTGTCCGACACTTGGAAGCATGTCCCCGACTTTGATTAGGAGTGGAATTAAAGTTAGTACGTCTAGTGCGAAGGAGAATCCGGACCGTAGATCGTTTCGACAAAGTGAAAGATGGGTACCAGGCGTCGATTCAGCACATTTCGCGCTTACTGTATACAACCGATAGTGGAGGGTAGTTTCGGGCATAGTTAAGGCGTGGCTAAGCATGCAATCACATAAATACAAGATTCTCCAAGAAACTCGGGCCAAGTGAGGCCGGACGGTGGACTGACGACCTTATCATGTCAGCCAGACTGGTATCCAGGTTCCCGTCGTTTAAAATACCGGGAGTCCGGAACCGCTGTGCTTCTCACGGAAGAAGTCATGCGCTGCCGTTCTAACTGTAACTTCTGCCCCATGCGCCTGTAGCCCGGGCGCCGTGGGGTCGAGTCCTCCTAGCGGGGGGACTCATGCTGTGCAATGGCAGCAGCATACGGCTGCAGAAAGCCCCACAGCGAAAAGAGGCCTAAAAAATCCAAAAAAAAAAAAAAACTGTAACTTCTACAGTGGTAGTGGAATTCAAAGCGCGTTCTTGTTTCATCACAGTTAGCTTCCAGCTTGTAATCCTTCAAAGTTTCTCATATGGTTAACTCTCACAAAACCGTGTCGAGTTTCGGGCAAGCAGGTTAGTTTTCCCTAGAAGAGAGAAACCATTGAGATAAAAGAGAACTATAGATGCCTCTTTCTGGTTGTCATATTCCTTCGCCGTGTCCAGACGCCAGAGACTACCGTACAACCGAAAGGAATGGTCAGATTGAGGGCTGTGACGAGTGCGGGGCTGTTGTTCGAACCGTATGTACTCGAAAGGTGGATCATACCGTGAGGACTGTGGTAGAGTCACCAGCAATTGAGCCGTCATCTCCGGCACGGCGGAGAAGAACGTACAACCGCGGAACTTCAGCAGAAGAGCTGGAAACGTGGTTGAGATTGTCGGTGTCACCAGTTACATTAGCGAAACCTAAACCTGCGTTCGAACCATGAAGCGTGTCCGTCCTGTCTGGCAGGCTCGCGGTTTGTAGGCCTGGCCACTGGCCTGGCCGGCTCTGTGACGAACAAAGAGGAAGGAATTGGAGGGAGTACCTGAGATAGCGACGAGAACGAGGACGAGGACGAGCCCGCGTCGGCAAGAGCTGCTGCCGCTGGGGAGGGAGAGCTTGTCGATGAAGGATTCTCTTGACCTAGGAATTCTCATCTTGAGCTCAGCTGTCCGGAATTTATTGTTTCGTTCTTCTTCCGTTTCCAGTCAGTGAATTCAAACCGCTGATGTGAACTTAATGCTGCTGACTGGATTATGTGAAGAGGAGGAAATGGTGGAAGCAGTTGGCTTTGTTGGCTGCAGCTGTTCTATTGGCGCGGGAGATTGATAGGAGGAGGAGCCAGCGGCTATATTTTATAGGATCAAGCTTCTTGTTATCTTTAGGACTCAGTTTTTCCTTTCTCTCTTCCCTTCATCGTTCGGGTGCTCGTGGCTTGCTTGTTCGCTCGCTCGCTCGACCCGGCCTTCCCTTTTTGTCGATTTCCTGCGGAGGTTGAAGGCAGAGTTGCTTGGTTGGCGACGAATTTGTGGGAGTCTTTGATGAAGGTTGGAGCTTTCGGAGTGATATAAGAAATGGATGGATCTTTGGAGAGAGTAATGGCGCGGTGAAGTGCTGTTTTACTCGTTGGATTGCCTGGAGCATTGCAAGATTCTGGCGCTTCCTTGGTAAGCGATGTGACATGGATGGTGGGAGATGAGATTGGATTCATGACTGGGAAAGGTTGGTTGGAGTAGGTTCATGTCTTTGTAGTGTATTCAGCAGGAATTTTGGAAGTACTGGATCCAGGCAAGGAACTCTTCAAGTGAATCGACCTGATTAGAAAACTCGCACGTTTACAAGGTGGACAGTGTTGTCTGGATGGATCGTAGGGACGGAGGACTTCGGCAGTTACTGACTTTCTCTGGAGAGCTCACTGGCGATTCAAGCTGTTTGCTCGTGTTAAATCATAGCCTCGTACACGAACTTCGATAAAGAATTCATTGTGGAACTCCATTCAGTCGTAACTCCATTCACTCCATTCACTCCAGCATTTCTCAACCAGTCTGCTGACGGTCTCCCGGAGATCAAGAGATCGGTTGCTTGCCGAATTGAGGTCAGCATAATATTCATAGGTTCATTACAGCGAGTATGCAGAGTATACATTCTTGTATTTCCAGCTCCGAAACTTTACGTTGGACCCAGTCACACCCGCCGACACTGACAGGTGTGCGGATTGTGTACAGATTATTACCATACGGTTAATAATAAGACGCCCTAGGACTCTGAAAGTGAATCAAGATTCAGTGATTCATGAATTGCATCCAAGGGGAGGCAAATAGAAAGTTTGCCAGCGAGAGATCGGGGTTTCTTCAGCAGGGTGCTGGTGGATTAGATGGGCACCATGGCTAATTACGTTGTAGAAAGAGCTCGCTGAATGTACGCGTTGCTGATTCCAAATTATAATGTAATGCTCACAGGATTCTTCATTTTGGACTGTATTAAAGAGAATCGAAATTGATCTCGGAGCTGAACTGCGCCGCGAATCCGGAGACTGAAACCAACTAAGCCCAAGTTTCTTCTTTGGGTAAGAATTCCCAAGTCAGGTATAGGGCTTACTGCAGCCATGGGTGAGCATACCAGAATCTTGCTCAAACTAGATCAGCTGGTTCAGGCCAGTGAGAAGAATGAGTGGGAAACCAAGTCGGTATCCCTCTTGAACTCACATAGCTTACCGGCCAAAATCGAGAAAGTCTCTGCTCCAACCGACGTCTGGTCGAAGCAGCAGATTATCGAAGTTCACATCACCGCCCCAGATGTTGCGGGCATGGTGAATACCAGGTTGAGAGGGACATCGTTTTGGCTCCATCTGATTGCCTCCTTAATCGTTGGTCTCAACAAGGACACCTACAGAAGCGATTCTAGCTTTCATCGGCAGCCGTACTTAAGGTTCGTGTCGATTTCTACTTCTCTTGTTCTTTTTTCGTTTTTTTATAGACATCGTCTGTACGCACCTTTAGTTGAAAGAAACAGTTGCCGATGCTCTTCATAATCTGTCTTCTCAATTGATGCTCTTTATCTGTTTTATTGCAGTAAATTGCTGACCCTCAACATAGTCCTCTGCTTGTATGCTCTTCGAGTTTGGAAATTGGGGGTTCGTATGGAGAAAAAGAAGAGAGCACACATCAGCATCGTGCCCTTGGGTTTTCTTTACGTCTTTGATCAGGTAAGGTACCCTGTTACCCTGTTTGATCGGATGAGGTACCCTGTTTGTTACAAGGAAGTTTTAAGCCTTATTTGGAGTTACTATGGACTTCCCGTTCAAAATTGGCTTCTTGCCTTGTAGGTGCAGTTGCTTGAAGGGTTCACATTTTCGCCTTGATTTCGGATTTCTGTTCTTGCCTAGTTTTCCATGAAAACGAAGTCACTTCTCCATGTCCTCTTCGTTCGTCAGCTCTTGTCTTGAGACGTTGGGTTAAGTCCTGTAACGAGCGCAACGCTCATTTTGCGTTGCACAGTAGACTGTAACACACCAAGTATCCCACATGTTATAAACATGGAACTGGTTCGCACTTGAGAGAATTGTCCATGTCAAATAGTGGCATTTACTTTTGTTTGGACTTTTTACTCTGGAAGGACAGTCCGTAAGTACCATTCTGGTCACCAACTGCATCTTGCACGGTTGTCAGGTCTCGTAGAGAAGAATTTTATGGTGTACTGATAGTGACTGCCCAGTTGGGCAGTCACTATCAGTACAGTTTAGAAGATGTAAGTCATTGTGCGATCTTGTCTTAAAGGTGTTACTTTTAACGTGTTTAAAATTTGACAGTACTGGGCAGTCACTATCAGTACAGTTTAGAATATGTAAGTCATTGTGAGTGCCACACATATTAGACAATCACGGTCGGATCTTCCAAGTCTAGACACATAGGAAAACTTCTCCTCTTAAATGGAAGAAGAGTGATTTACAAGTTTGCTGATATGTTTTTTCTCTGGGGACAGGTCTTTTCGTACTTGATGATTATCGTTTGCTTTTGCGTTTGGGCGGGTGCGACAAGTCGGAACTGCCTCAATTCTTTCAGCCAGGGGTACTGCCAAAGAGCGCAGGCAGGAGTAGCTACGAGCTTCATCAGTTGGTTGTTTCTGATCGCCCCCAGCGTGGTCACCTTCCTCCGTCTCGCTGGGAAATTGCGAGAGGCTCTAATTGTGGCCAAGGCCACTGCTAGATGGCAGAGAAAATTGTGGCAATAACCGGAAACTTGTTATTCCATCCAATCTCAGCCTGGATCTCGGCAGTAACTACGAAAATGTCCATTTTTTTCTGTGCGAAATTCAACAATGATCAGCCTGCTATTGCGGAGCGAAGCTGTCGAGAGCAGCGAATTTATAACTTCGGGCAATTTAAATGTCGGGTTCAAAGGCAGGTCGGGACCCCGCTCAGCACGAAGACACTGAAGAAGGTTCACATACTGTAATCATAAGGACCTGGGGAGTAGGAAATATACGAGTCTGCGTATTGCACCGTATGTGCAAAGCGTGCAATTGTATTGCTGCAAGTTAGACAGTTGAGTGGCAAGGGAAGAAGTTGGTTGGGCCAGTGAACGCAGTACCGACCGGGTAATGCAGTGAGAGCTTACTGATGAGCACCGAGTGGGTTTACATCCTAATCTCAAAGCAATACCGTCAACGACAGGACAGCAACGGAGTACTTTGGAAGTCTCGATGTCACTCTTACTTGTATTGTACGGATTATTTAGTTCTGGCAGAGAGTTGCAGCATTGAAGCTGCAAAGGTGTTTAGTTCCATATGATGTACATCATTTACACCATCACCAAAGCTGTTTCTTGTGATGCGCGTTTACTTCTACTATCTCACGAGACGAATCCATTGATGATTAGGGCAAATCCACATGAAACTTCATAGGATTGGAAGAATCATGATATAACTGTTATCTTTGGAAATGTCATTCTTTTGGGAACAAACCAAATTGCAGTTAGCTGCCACGGATACACCACTAACGGAACAAGATTCTCAGATCGTCTTGTCTTGTGCAGATTCCAGATTCGACTACCGTCTTCGGGGGCCTTTCCCGGACAGCATTTTCTGCACACTTTGACCCAGCGACCTTCTGGTCAAACTTCCTGGCTCCGCTCGTGACGGTGATGTTGCGTGCTGACGTTCCACCTGGTATTGCCTTACCAGGTGGATTACAAACGCTAGGGTCTAATCGTCTTTTCAGATTAATTGCCAGTAGTTCTGTGGTTCACTCACATGGCTAGAAAAGAGACGTTTTCCGGGAAGAGACGGCGACCCCCGTAGTATCGTCTGTTGTCTGCTGGCATACGACATCCATTGACGGCATGCGGTTTCTATAGAACGAAATATGCATGCAACATTACCTTCTGGCCAGAAAGAAGGAAGAGGACAAGCAGGAAATTAGGGTAAAAATTTACTTTCATTATTCGTGTTACATGATAAAAATAAGAGAACTTTGAAAAATAAAGATAATGTCGTATAACATGATAAAAATAATTAGAGAACCTTGAAAAATAAAAGTTTTAACTGATTAAAGAGAGGATTATAAATTTTAATAGATGAGGGTGATATTTGTTCGAGACAAAAAGTTATTGCAATTGGATGCATAATCATCAAAATAGGAGAATAGAACTGTAAGCATTGTTCCACTTGCGAGATAAAAGATGTGGAGTATCTCATGAAAATGTGTTCTCATTTTTATCGTGTTGTTCATCCTTTGGTTTATAGATTTTTATAGATCTTTATTTGATTTATAGATTGTTTAATAGATTGCTTAAAAAAATAAAAATAAAAATAAAAAGTGTGTTATGAAGCAACAATGCAAATTATCATTAATCCATGCCAAAAATAAATCTTTAAAAAGATAAAATATATGGTAATTGGATGTATAACCATCAACATAGGAGAATAGAACTGTAAGCATTGTTCCACTTGCGAGATAAAAAAAGTGGAGCATTTTAGGGTTTATAGATTGCGTAAAAAGATAGAAAGTCTATGCAAAAAATAAAACTTTAATATTTTTATGCTAACTGCCATTGAACATCAACTAGGTGATATCTAGAACGAAACTGCTGAGAAAACATTTTAGGCTGCATTCCAGATGTCATACATACAAGAATACAATAGTAGGGGAGATGTTGAATTTACCGGGAAACGGGTGTTTGTCAATTTGTACACACTATTTCATTTGAAAACATTATGTAAACTGAAATATATATATATAATAACTGGTAGATTGAGAAATCCATACCTTTTGTTAATATTCAGAACATGAGAAACATTGTGCATTCTCAGACCCATCTAAAAACCAAAATTGCAAATCCACAGGAAAGTGAGAGGTCATGGTTACTGGATCAAGAGACTAAATTTATTTTCTAAAAGAAAGTTGTATCATTTGTCTTGAAATATGGATCATCTTTCTTCTGCATATGAATGACCTTTCCTCTGCATATTAATGATGTGAGGAGAGAGGTTTCTTCTTTTTGTCAAGTAAGAAGCGGATCAGGCAAGCGGCGTCATTATTTAGGTCTCTTTTCACGGTGTGACTTTCTGCAGCCGAACGTTGCTGTCCTTGCACAAACTGAGCCCTCTCAGCAGAAGACTCAACCCCACTCTTACGCCGCCTCGGCTACGGGCGGATGGGGTTTGGCATTATCAGCTAAAAATTTTACTTGTCAAGCAAGGCCATCTGAATCCTATCTCGAGAGGGTGGGATTTTTGGATAGTACTAAGTGCTATACACGTCTATACACGCTATACACGCGTTAGATAAACGTCAAATAGACCAAACACTTACTAGGATTGGCAAACTCGAGCACCTGACTGCCTCTTAACTTCATGCAAAGAAAAATTGATTCGAACCGCGAGAATTAATGGTTGTGATACCTGCAGAAACAGAAATCAAACTGATGGTCTTTCTTTCAGCTAAGTTCATTTAAATACATCTTGATTAAAATGGTTCTACTTGAGCAGCCATGTGAGTACACCTTTGATGCACCTGTGGGCAGACACACAAGGAAGAGCCTGGCAGGACGTATAACAGAGAGGAGGATGCTGTGTAGTCCAGAAAATGTGAATACTGTAACACGATGTCTCCTTGAGAAGGTGAGGTTAGGATCCCAGTGAGATGATCTTTTTCTCTCTTTACTGCAGTTTTAGGGTGCTTGTTCCTTTTATGGAACTCCACTCTCTCAGACTGCTGTCTTAAGATTCTTCTAGTCTTAGAGAACTCCACTTGTTCCGGCTGCTGTCTTTAAAGATTTTTCTTTTGTGAGAAAGAGACTCTGGAGTTTATAAGCGGTAAGGTTCTCGAGAACTTGATGGTTAGTCTCCCTGGCTGCTATACTAAAGTTCTTTCCTTTTGTGAGAAAGAGATTCTGGAGTTTAAGAGCTAGATTTTGCAAGAACCCCAAGCTAACCATCGAGAAACGTGCACGGGCACGAATGCAGCTAGCATTCAAGGTTCGGCACTCCATTTGCAGTTCTGTTCTTTAAAAGGTTTTGTAAATAATGAGCTCACTTTATAACGGTGGTATAAGTGTCGTGCTCGGCCTGCAAGTAATGATAATTTAAAGAATTCATCCTGGGAATGTGAACTATTGGTGTATACTGAGGGGCATGCTAGCCAGCGAGTCAGCAACACCGTCCCGTCACCAGACACGGTTTTATCACCTCAATCACTGAACCGTACTGCTTCTACAAAAAGGTTAGGCAGTTCTTTGACCTGGAAGAAGTCTGTGTGTATGGTGTAGAACTGGATGCTGGAGAGGGATTGGCTGGAAGCCGACGTTTCCTTACATAACAGCTCCTCGGACATAAGTCAGAAACGCCACTCAACGCTCTACCCTGTTGTGTGAGTCTCTGCAACGTCGCATTCAGATTAGATTAGATTAACCAGGGTCAGTTCTGGTCTCTTGACAGGAGAGACGTAAGAGACTGTAGGAACGTAAGTTCCCCTTCACCGAACCTTTTCCTCATTTGTTTATGTCACTTTATGTCACTTTCAGGTCCCATAAGTCCTGCATCTTGTGCAAGTTGCAGGAATAATGGAGCTCGTTGTGCAGCAACCACATCAGAAGGATATGTACTTCTGCGGGTAGTGTCCCGTGTAGCATTCAGTTTACTTAGCAGGCCAAGGAAGGTGTGAAATCATCACCCTACGAATCTCCGGTTGGACAAGAGGGCGTATTGTCAAAGAAGTTGCAGGATTTTATTTCGTGCACATGATGTTCGAGGCAGTATAGTACAGGTCAACAAATATCATGAATCTGATTTGGCGACGCTGGACGTTCTGCTTGTATCCTCCCGTAAGCTTCTGGAGTTGGGATGAGCTTTGGCCCAGGCTTGATAATCCTTGAACATATTGTCTACAAATAATGGCAGCAATCTGTCTACCAAACTCTGCATGATCCTGCAAACGAATAACCCACAGGTACAGGAATATAATCGTGAGATCCATTATGCTGCAAGGATAGCTAAAAATTATCTAAACTACCAGACCACAGTCAGGTGCCAGTTCCCAGCACCACCTCACTCCTTGATTACCCTCGTCGACTGGTATATTCACCGTAACTTGAAGCAAGAAGTCATCATCTTCTACGACTTAACCCTAGAAAACACATTCTACTCGAAACCAACAATAAGAACTATGAAAAACATGTTAGACTTGAGTCGCAGAGGCCAGCTCAAAATCAGGTCAAAAGTCTTCTCTTTATTCCACAGCCTTTGCATACAAGTATAAGGGTCGATCCTCAGGAGTTCTCTCGCGTGATGAATAAAGTTAGACAAAGAAAAGGAGAAGAAATGAGAAGAACTTACAAGTTTCCCGGCGTCTCAACCGCGGAAACGGGAAGTAAAGTGAATGGCAAAGTGTAGACCTGTTCACACGAAGTAACAGTCGTCTGTGAGAAAGAGCCGGACAAAAGTTGGACATACACCAGAACTCTCACTGAGCAGACTGTTATCCAGAAAACGTGGTCTGCAAGTCGTTTAGTAAGGACATTACCTCTAAAGTTACATTCAGTTCCAGGTTCACGTCCAGGAATTCCTGATTTTGCTGGCTGCTCCAGATGAGATGGTTCTTCAAGCTAGCTGGATCATGTTCATTTGAGCACGAGCATTCAAAGAAGCACGAACAGTCCTGGAACTTAAATATGGAAGTGCACGAAGAAGAAGGATAGAAACTCGAGTGTGAGGAAAATGAGGGTCTTTCAGTTATATACCTGAAAATCGCTCATTTTGACTGCGCACAAGATCAGATCCTTCAAACTGCAGATGCTCAGGTGTCGTCAGTTCATCTTGTAAACTTGGGAAGGAGAAAAAAAAATGCCCCAATACCACAACAGTCCATCATCCTCCATGACGACACATCGTCACCAAAACAAAAGTAAAGTACAATTCAGAGTCTTGTATGTACCATTTTGTTGGTCCGAATAGACCATAGGTTGCATTTCAACTATATCGAGCGTAAGGCAAAGACGGTATGGATATTATAGGAGGGGAGGGAAGAGAAGGGGAGAAAACGATACTGACCCAACTGACCTTGCAGGAAAGCAGCTCCACTTGACAGTTATTTTCACTGGCAGCAACTAAAAGATCGACCACTGGAGCAACTTCAAAGTTCAGAAACTCGATTTTTGGTAGATAGCACCTGTTGCACGAAGATAAAATGTCGAAATATAGATTGTCAAGAGTTCAATATGCCTCCTACGTCATTGTAAGTAAGAGCACAGTACGGTCATCGGTATGAGGTCTTCTGATGGGAACATGACAAAAGATGCAGTGTCCCTACGAACACTACATGAAGGAAACGTACAAGGAGCTTGAAATCAAGTTTCAGCACTCAGAAATGTTCCTACCTTCTACAAGTCCACTTGTGCTAGAATCACGTCGAAAACCAACCTGAATTTGTTGTCACCCAAATCTTCGTACTTCTCCAGGGCTTTGGTGTTGAGCATTGACTGCCTCCCTTCGGGCTGACTGAGAAATACACGTAAATGTTGAGGGGTTCCTTGACTATCAGTAAAGGTTGGGAGAGGTACAGTTTTATTCTGCGTCACATAAAGTTTGGCTATTTTTTTCTTCTTATCGGTTGTCCTTCCCCGTATCATCAAGGTCGGCCTTGATATCCTGATCAAATGAACCACCGCCAGTCAACCACATCTTCTTTATCAGTGAGGAACAAAATATAAACATCAGACCAACACTCTAAAACCTACACTACAATCTCCTCGATTTCATACTAGTGCATCAATAGTTACCAGCGTGTTCCACTTGTCGAAAATGATATGAGGAACGGAATGCATCATGAGCCGAACACGTCATATATGATTCGTCCAGGAGAACGGCAACTCAGCTAAGGAGCAAGAACCACGCTCAAAGACAGAGGTTAACACCCAGCTGAACCCGTCACATATGTCGATTTGATAGATGAATATACATATATGACGGGCTAAGAGAGCATATTATCTGACTTTAACTGGTGATCTGAGAACGAAATGAGATATCTGAGAAGACTGAGAGAGTCGCCTTGGGAAACAGAGTTTCCCAAGGCGACTCTCTCTACGTATTCACAGGGTTAAAACATATTCATCGTGAATTCCACCTATAAGTAACTCTCAAGAGTATCGATGTGTACACGGGAAAAACTAGCAAAGATGCTCAGGCTAGACAGCCACAGATACTGAAGCGGTTGGCATCAGCCATCGTAGAGAGAACACCATCGGCAAAGTGCCAACTACTTATATGGACCAAGAAACAAAGTTTTCTGTGCTATATTTTAAGCTTAATCTTCTGAGGAAAGATATGCTTAATATAGTGAGAACACATCCCATCGGTCGAAGTATCAGAAAAGTAAAGACGTTAGAGAGTACAGATGATGCTTCCCATCGAACACGAACTAAGGGAATGATTTAGTGAGGAAGTGCCACGATAATGACACTGTAGGCAGGGAAAGGTCTTGCATTTGAGGACACCTAACACAAAATGCCGCCACTTCTCGTACTCCTACTGAGTGTACGCAGTAGAGCGGAAGAAACAGGTTTGTACCTTTGTGTACGACATATATAAGCCGGACAATATGTCACTCCGAACTTTCTTCGAGGTGCTGGATGCTTCATCTGTTGTTGATTTCGTCCTCCTTTGCTGCAAACGTTCTCTCGACTAGAGAGACGACCCTGCATACATCCATTATCAACTCTAAAGGTATGCAGTAACATTCCGTTCAAGCAGTAAAGAACAATCGTCGATTCCTCCACTCCGACAACTTACCACCAAACGGAACTGTCACTTGCAGCGAGTTTCTGTTGAATGTCAGATTCTAGGTTATCGTAGGGCCTTTCAAGGTCAGTCATGCTGTCAAGAGCGGATCTTCATTTCTAAACTGTACACCGAAACCACCGTGCTCGAAGTACAATCCCCAAAAGTAAAAAATTCACATACACAAATTTTAATGAATTTAATGTGGTCCGTGTTCCACCCTGCTTGCCTACGGACACTTCTTGCTTTTCGCGTTGAGCTTCAAATACAGCTCACTGGTTCGGAGTATGTGCAGTCCAGCATTCCATGTACGTTCTTACTTGAAGACGATTTCTCCCATCATCCACGAAGAACAATCAATTGCAGTGCCGAGTGAGTATTCAGCCCACGCTGGCCGAAAGGAAAAGCAATAAAATCTTCACTAGAGAAACTTTTCAAACCCGTTCTCAAATAGCAGGAAACAGAGTCTAACCATTCCAAGGCTTGACGAGGCTCCGAGGGAGAGCCCGCATTCAAACAGCAAGAACCGTGCGGCCATTCTTTCCTAACTCTGCACACATAAATCTTCCGACACAGCGACACAGGAATCAATTCGTAACTTTGTGCACTCTCTGTTTCTCCCCTGTATACTATCTGCAGCTCCGAGCCTCCCTGTCTCTCCTTCAAGGTCAATCCACCTCCGTCAACCCGCGTGATCGTTCATGGGCTTGTAAACGTCTCTCGCCAAATACCAGAATCGATATCCGCGAGAGGGAGCCGATGACGCCAGAGCTTCACATGAGTGAAATTGCTTTCGTAAGTTCTTCAAATTGCACTTTCCGTCTCGAGGTGGCTCATCTGCGAAAGCGAAAGTGGGCCACTCATAGATCAAATTTCAAAATTCCATCATCATGAGCTTCGACCAACACAGGCACTCAAAACACTGCGGGTGATGCGCACGCATGAATGAGAGAAACATTCCAGCGCACGGGAGAGCCTGGAGTCACTGGAATAATCTCCTGGGACGTTCCTTTCGTCCGCCTCATGGTTTACAGCAGCGGTGCTACTACAGTACTGTAACCGCGCCAGTCCTTGTCCTCACAAGCCCGCGAAGCGCGCTCCACTTTCAGGTAATTCGTTTTTTTACGCCCCGTTTTGTTAGCCAGTGCCATGACGGGTAGACGAACATGAGGTAGGCAAGAGGAAGAGTCGTACGATCTCATCCCACGAGCGATGTAGAAGTGGATGTAGAAGAGACAGCGACGAGAGGACTGTAGATGATTCGGGACGGAAGTTGTCGTCGTTAATCCGCCTCCACAAAAGGATCCTGCCACCTGAACCCTGTAGGGGACCTCATCTCTCTCCCGCAGACTTGTCCAAGTCCCAACAGTATAGAGGCCAGGTGTCGGCTTGTGGAGGACAAACACACTTGTTTCTCCACCATGGCCATGGCGGCCGTACGGGAACAATGATTTGAGGAAAGAACCAGACCGTAGACGAATCAAAACAGAGGAGAGATCTGGCCAGGCGCACGTAAAATATGAATGTTTATTACTCAATTGTGTGAACCTTCACAAAACGGATTACCGCACGGTAATGATCACCGAATCCAACTCTATACAGTATGGCCTCCGACGGAGACAAACCGACCGGAAGGAATTGTACACTTTGGTCGCTACCGTCAAAATTGGAGTCCTCATGCGAGTCCTTCGCGCGAAGACTCGCAAGCAGAACACTAGGAGGCGTAATTGAGGCTAGAAGAAGAAGGGAGATGTAGAATGATACTAGAATCTCGCTTCTGCTATCATTTATTTGAATTCCAAAAGGACAACATATCGTTTAGCCTGCTGACTACGAAAGCAAAGATGGGGTCTTTCCATCTGGCTATTCATTGCGCCGCGTGTTTCCTCCGGAAGCAAAGGACGGCTTGTCCTTAGACATGAGAAGCTGCAGCAGCAGGTGTCAGTCCGGTCGGTTCATCTCCAGCCCCTATCCGTTTTGAATTCGACAAGCTGCGATTCGGGACGGTCTCCTCAGCTGCGTCGTTCTCACCGGACAGGTCCTCCAAAGACTTGCCTTTAGTTTCAGGAATGAGGAATGTGCAGAGGAAACCGAGACAATTGGTGATTGCCAACACCAGAAGGGAGTTCTTGATGCCAATTCCCTTGGGATATCCCGCGTCGGGCGTTGAAGGGCTCTGGCTCGCGTATAAGAAACCGAAGGCACCAACGATGGCTCCGGCTTTTCCAGCAGCGGAAGAGATTCCATGGCATGTGGACCTCAAACGGGCGGGGAAGAGCTCAGCGGGTACGATGAATGTTGTCGTGTTCGGACCGAAGTTCGCGAAGAAGAAAGTGAATGCGTATAGAATAATAAAAGCCAAGTGATTTCCACCGCAGAACTTTTGACCGCACGGCTCACCCCTCAGATTGTAGTAATCGAAAGTTAATATAAACATGAACAGCGTCATGAAGAAGAATCCCATGAGCTGAATGGCCTTCCGACCCATCTTGTCGATCAATGCTACCGAGAACCAGTAGCCGGGCACTGTGGACACCAGAGCGATCAAGGCTTGAGCTCTGCTGATTTTGAATGTTTCCTCTAGCGCGCTCATCGATCTGGCAGCTGGTAACCATCCCACGGCTGTGAAGATGTCCTTTTGAAAGAGATTCTGGCTGTAAAATGCAATATCGAGGAAGAACCAGCAAGTCGTGGTCCCCAGAAGCTCCTTACCATGGCGGCGGAGAAACTCTTTCGAGAATAACCCATACGGTTTCTTCTCCGATACGGGCTCAACATCTAGAGTCGTGGTGTCGAATTGCTGATGCAAAACCTTCTCCATATCCCGCCTGGCTTTCTCCTGATTCTGCTGGACCAAAGCAGTGAACCTTGCAGTCTCAGGCATTTTGCTTCGAGAGTAGAACGTTAAAGCCGCAGGAAGTGCTCCGAACATCAACACGATCCTCCATACGAAATCAGCCTGTGGTGGCGTGGAACGGATTTGATCCACATCAAAAGAAGGGCGGTTAAACGCCTTGTCGAATACGGCCGAAACTATAATACTCACAGCAGCAGCCACCAGGATTCCGAACCCTTGCATTGCGAACACGGCTGCAACAAATGCTCCTCTATTCTTCTTGTTGGCGTACTCAGACATGATGGTTGCCGATAATGGGTAGTCTCCCCCGATTCCGAAGCCCAGCCAAAATCTGAAGAAGCACACACTCGCCATCACACTGGTGGGAGTGCTGCCGAGGGATAAACCCGAAGCGATGGAAGCGAGGACCATCACCATCAAGGTTATACCGTAGACCTTCTTCCTCCCGAACTTATCACCCGCCCAGCCGAAGAAAAGCTGTCCAACCAGCGTACCACACAGTGCCACTCCCACAACTGCTGCATTCACATTCGCAGGCAAAACGCCCGGCTTTCCTACCCTCGGATTGTAATAATACAGACGTCCCATGAGTCTAGTCACGGTTGAAATTGAGAACAGATCGTATGCATCGGTGAAAAATCCCATTCCAGAAATAATGACCGCCTTGTAGTGATATCCCTGTGTCTTGGCAGTATCAAGGGAGGTGAGCACTTTGGTCTTCCCCATTTTTCTCCTTCTCTTTAGAACGACGGGGCAAAAAAATTAGAATCCTCTTCTTAACAGTTTCAGCCTCCACGCAATACCCTCTCCCTCCCTCTCTTCCGGCAGGGCCCTCCAAGACAAGGACCCCGAATCCACCTACAGCCCGAATCCCCTACAGCAGCATGCACTAAACCATATTCGCTCGTTTCCGGAACCACCAGTTCTTTCAGATCTTCAACCAATTGATGGAGCAACTACAGCAAGCTATCCAAACTCTCCCTTTTCTAACCGCTGTTCCTTCAAACTTGAAAGCACTCACTTCGAAGCAAATTAGTGTCCGCTCGACACCCGCCGTAAACCCTCAGGAAGAACGTGTGAACACAGAAAACTACGCTGCTGCTGGAACCGGCCTCGCAGCTTCATGCATTCCTCTCCTCTCCTCTCCTCCAAACTCCAACGTGTCTACACAGGCTGCAGACTCAGCGGAGTCCTTTTTAAACGAACGAGAATGGAAACCGAAAGCTCCAAAACTTCCACGCTCGATCGATCCTTGGGACTTTCTCCGAGTATTCTGCGCGCTTCTGACAGATGAAGCAGCACAGACTTCTTCTTCCTCCCCCGCACAGAATGTAAGCAGATGAGATGCGTCTGACGTAAAGACGTCCACCCGTGATCTACGATCGGATCCCGATCCTGGCCGACGGGCCAACTGAACAACAGTGGAAAGAAACAGGACACACGTCGTCCAGCCTACTTTCAAATCACAGCCGATTCTGGCCGGCTAAGTACAGGCCGGGGAGATGCTCGTTCGGCAGCGCGTGACGCAAGTCTAGACGAGACAAACTTGGTACAGCCTGCTGTCCACAGCCCCGACGCTAAGGCGCCGTACGACGACTGGAGAAGAAAAGACTCGCCGAAACTTCTCCTGAAACTTGTAGCAACAAAGTGAATGAACACTTATGCTGATGGGACGTAAGTATGCATCGAGTTGGAAGAGAACAGAGCCGAGCGTCAAGGAAAAGTGCGGCAGGCAAATGGTCGTACGGGGTGGGAGTCACACAGACTTGGGGTTATATAAGCCGGACGGACGACTGGAGGCCGCCGAACTTCGAATAGCGTGAAAAGGTCGCGGTGAAGTGTCCGGCACATACTGGATAACTACGAAGTTCGCAACGTTTGTGTCGAGGTAGCACCGTCCCCGGCAACGTGTCGATCGCGAGCATCAGCACATTCCGTTCGGATGCCGTTTGATGCCGCTCTTCTGGACAGAAACCTATCTACCGCATGTCGCTGGCACTTGTTGCCTGCAGCCTTGTTTTGCGGCAGTCTCCTTGACACTCCAGTCCACCCGGATATTCATCCGGATCCTTCCTTCCGTTTCCTTTCGCCTTCCCTAAACAAGATTAAAATTTTCGGCCTTCATCCCATTCACTCAAATGCTGGACCACATCAACGGCATCCACTCTTGCCTACCCTTCAGATGGCCATCGAACGGCTCTTTATCTTCGCTCTTCTGAGCCACTTTGCGTAAGACTAACGTAATTTAATCCAGGACGGCTAACGGGCTCTTTATTTCCCTTATAGAGAATGTTGCCGCAGATCCGGTAATAAACCCACTTTTCAGACCTACTAGTTACTAAATTAAATTAAAATTTATAAATTGCGAATAATATATTCGAATTTTACGAGAGGCTTCCTCTTTTCTTTTACCCTTCTTGCCATTTCGCCATCAGAGATGTCGGGATCATGACGCGTGTAAATAAACCTGAGACTCATGAAGGGAGTGAACTCTTTCTATACTACTGTCATAACTGACCTAACGTTTCCGCTGAGTATATACTCACAACATTTAACTAAGCTAATTAAGCTAATTAACTAGTTAAGCTAACTAAGCTTGCTGCCCTCTTCCAGCTAAGCCAATGTGAAAAGTTGATATATACTCACTAACCTATACAAAAGACATATAGTTGCTTGTGGACGACCCTAGCAGCTCGACAGAGCACTATATTAAGTGAAAATAAAACTTGGTACTAAAAACCCCCAATACTCTCCCAGCAGATTTTGTCATGTTTTTAAGTATTTAAGCGATATGTTAACATATAATACTCTCACTGGTGATATTCTGCAATATAAACTTTTTTTCCTTTTATGTATCTATAATTAGATACATAAAAGGAAGAACTTGTATTGATATTTGGACTTCATTTCTTTCTCCTATCTCGAGGTCGAGGATATCAACGTCTTGGAAAAAATACAGTATTACGAATATATAGAGGAAATTATTCAGATCTTCCTTAGACCAGAGTCAGTTTTGACAAATATTAGCTATCTTGCAACGAAATTGAAAACGCTTTGGCTGAGTGCATAATGAGCTTGCTATCTATTAACTTTCTGGAACTCTTGCTCTCATTTTATTACTGGATATTTATCTGTTATTTAGAAATTCTATACTAAGTGTTCATAAAACATTTTACTTATTTGTAAGTTTTACTGATAATGGAACCTGGAGTTACGAGAAGGTCTTGACATAACCCATAAAGAAAGCATGGAACCATGTGCTGCAAAAATTACAAGTGCGATAGTGCGGTAAAAATAACATAAATTTATTATCTGACCCTTTGAATTCTTGGCTGAAAGATTATGTAGAAAATTGAGCTAGCTGCCCTCTCCATCTTTAGATAGAAAAGGTGAATAATAAGAAGATAGTCAATTTGTTATGGTTGAGGAGGAAATCTTTAGTTGATTCTTCTGCAAATGTGGTTTCGATATGTGCTTCTTCGAAGCCAAAAAATCATCTTGTAGTTGCTCGTTAAATTTCAGAATCATCTAACTTCACTTCCTTCCATGATAGTTCTTCTTATCTGAGAATCATCTGCACAATCTGGACTTATCGACTTTACAAAGCTAGGTTACAGTACCTAACGAAATATCACGGTGACCTTAAACAACCTGAAAGAATGATTATTCAATCGACATATATGTTATACTTCGTGGAGTATGTAGGAACTTTACAGGAAAATAGTTGGAAAGACTATGGGAGAAGACCGTAGGAGAATATAAGAAGGTTATCTTCTTCTAATCAACCAAAAGTTGGAACTAGTATATCACCATAAAGTACTTGAAAGCAAAAGAAATCTGGAGTTTTGCCCTCCCCATTGCAACACTGTCCAAGTCTGCGTTACGTTGTGCTTTTGTGAAGCACAGCTAGAAACCTACGGATCTATCTGAAAAGAAGCAGTGAATCTCTCCAGTATCATTGACATCGTTGACTTCTGTGGTAATTCTATACTGTACTGTGCATGCCTATTACGGTGGGTCCCATAATTTCATATATATCCCCTTTTAACTTCTTTTTGTACCATCAAATCACTCCCGCAATGGTTCGTTTGCAGTTCAATCGTCTTGATGTTTATCTCGTGTTGATAAATCTCTTTACTGTGTTGCGAAAGTGGTCCATCGAAATGGCGTAGTACTTAAGGCAGTTGCAAGGTTTTGGGGAGCTTTTCCTCCACTTCCAACTTTGCATCAGAAAGGAAACAAGTTGGTACTAGGGGTTCATAAAGCTAATTTAAAACAAAGGAAAAGAAAAATGGGTCTTACCTTATCCAGCACAGAGTAGGATCCCGTAGAAACTTATGTGGTTATACTGAAAACGAATAGGTACCTCTAGATGTATCTTGGAGAAATCCGAAGAATTCTTGCAATTCTTGTTTAGTATTGTTTTGAATTTTTAGCGTGATATCCTTAAAAGAAGAAAACAATAAATTTGTAAAATACTATATTTTAACCTTTTCTAGGTAAAATTGTGTTAACAAGGTTGAAAACTTTTAGTTTTAATGCTCAAAAGTTGAAGGAAACGAAAACACTATAAGAATAGGATCACTACGCAAACCGTTTCGATAAAACACCCTTTTGATATGAGGATAAAATATTGACCCAATCCGTACATACTTTTTGAAGTCTTAAAACATAAGTTGATATCTGGAAACTATTCTCTTGATCTATAGTATAGTAGCTCAGTTAAAATTTTTGTCATATTTTATATTTAGGTGAAATAAACTGATAATAATCATTCATCTTATTCATCATGAGGGACTTTAATCCATTACACCTAATATGTTTCTCTTGCATCTATTTGTCAATTTTTATTCTTCTATTAACTTAATATTCTGTTGTATTAAGTTCTATATATATTATGAACAGTTGCACAATTTACACTACAATTTGTTGCACAAAAATATTATAAGATGGCATGGCAATTGTGAGACAAGTGAGGATAAAGAAGAGAAGGTGAGGATAGTGAGAGACAATTAAAGTAATGAAAACGGATGTGAACTAAAAGTAGAAATTGTGAATATATTCCTTTTCTTCTTTGTTTCAAAATGGATGATTAGCTATGCAAATTCAAAGTAGAAAAGAACAGCAAAACATAAATAATGTCTAGTATGGTATATAACTACTGTGCCTTGTTGAAGCAAGATAAATTGAAAGAATAACCTTATGTGAATTCACATTCGCCACAAAACATATCAAAAATTAGTAGAATACGCTATAGCTAACAGATCCTTCGGGACATGTGTGATACTTATATTGTGAGTCTATTTGTTCTAGCATCGGATCAAATAGTGGCTCTTGGTAGGATAAAAGTCCTTCAAGTATGGCCATGCAGTTGACAAGATTCAGTCTTTGACTGTGTTTTATACTGTGGGGATTCTGGAATCCCAAAACGTATATCCGTTACTTAAAGTGCATTCCAAATCTCACAAGATTGTCTCTGTTGTCGGAGAACTAGTACTGTACTCAAAAGCAGATGCCGTGTGGAGGCTGTAGGAAAATAATGCAAGTCAATTGACTCAAGTCTGTTCGATTGACTCAAGTCTAACGTTCAGACACCAAGCGAATATCAGTTAAATACCAGATGCCCCTATAAATATACCAGGAGGACCAAGGTAACCAAGAGGATTTCATTTGCTAACAAAGAAATATCCTAAATATTTTTCCTGATAGAATTTGTTGGTGATAACAAAATTTGTTAAATAAAAATTTAGACCAGCGATCTCTCAGAGCTTTCGAGTATGTGATCCACTTTACACTTAATTACTGAATATATATTGGAAGTTGTTTATTTATTCATTTTGCTTATATATCTCTTTTGCTGTGGGACTATCTGCAGCAGTGCGCTGCTGCTCTTGCATAGACTGAGACCCCGGGGGGGGGATTCGACCTCACGCAGATCCCGGCTACGAACTATTGCTTGTTAGCATCCATCGAAAACACTGAAATACGAAAAGGTGGGGTCTTGGAACAAAACAGCATCTTCTCTCTAACCTGATAAAATGAGAGCAATAGATATATTCTTTTACCTGCTTTTATACCCGCAACTAGGGTTGACAGCTCGGGAATCAACAGAGAGCGGAAGCGTAATATCCTCTTGTTGTACTTTCAAGATTGTCCAGGGACTACTTGCTGACTCCTCATATTACAGGGTCAAAATACCTAAATGCTTTTTGGCTAACTGAGAGATGAAATATTGTACCGAACCTTGTTGGCGTCTGGGAGATGAATGGATCTATCAAACCAGGGTCAAATATCTGAGAGAAAATCCGCAGCATCCAACTCCCTTTCGCGAAGAGATCCCAATTTCAATAAAGTAATATATCCCTTTACCACCCTAATATGAAAGCTTTCACAACTATAGTGTAAAGTAACTCTTACCATGTTCAGAATAGTTAATAATATTCTGAACACGCAGTTTAAAGTGTATGTGTAGTGTTACCGTAGTCCATATTATTTCTAAGTAAAAGGAGATAGATTTAAAAATCTGAGTGTTAGTAAATCTGTAAAGTTGTAAGGTTTTTCATCAAAGTAAGGTTCACAAAAATTATTTTCATAATAGCAGTACAACATACAAAGGAGACCTGGTCCACAAGATGTATCTCGTCATTTGTTAAAGAAAGGTTGATGAATGTTTTAAATCGTTCACTTCTGTTTCTTCTGGACTTCGGATTACAAGGATTAAGAGTATATTATAATCAATCTTACCTATAAAATAAATTTCATGGTCTCATTACTCTCACGTTAACCAAGCTGTAAAATACATTTATTTTCAACAAACTGAGGTCGCATATACTTTATAGTGAATGATGTTACTTAGGTAAGATTTAGAGAATGAGTTAGACAATAAAAATGCTGAATGTGGTTACTTAGGTAAGATTTAGAAGAATGAGTTCGACAATAACAATGAGTTGTGAGTAACAATATCTTAGAATGTCACCCGTAAAAAAGGGAAAAAAACAATATATCAGATTGTAACCATAAATTCTTGTTCAAACTGAATACATATAAGGGTGTAGATAGATCAACATTTGCATGCTCATGCCTTCTAGATCTAAATCGACAGAACTTCTGGTGCAGTTTGAGAACTGGTCTGTCAGATTGTTGTAACTCAAACTTCTCAAGGAAGCATGAGCTTCTATCAGAACTTAGAATCGGAGATACCTGGAGAATTATGAGAATATACATGAGTATAAAGAAAAACACAACACATAATTTACAGTTTTATTTGATTTAAAATTCGTCTCTCTTTGTTCGATTTACTTTTGGCTTGTCGGCATTTGTGGTCTACATTTGATGTTTCAGGAGGTCCTCTTCGCATGTTCGGAACAAAGAAGATGGAGAAAATATATAAGTATTGTTAACTTACGCTGTCTCTCTGAACAAATAAGCAGAATCTACCGAACACAAATCAAAATAGAAATAAGATTAATGTTTAATATTGGATCAAATCTTTTCATACGAAGGATACGGTAACTTGGTTCCATATTCAACCCTCTTTCATTATAATTTAAGTATGGCACGAGTGCACACAATAGTGAATGGTTGAATATGTGTTCCCCTCGATCCAATGTTGATGTGAGACATGTGACCTTCTAACTTCAACAAGGTCTTAGACTTATACTTTTGGAACCGGTGTGGGGTACTTTCCTTATGGTTTATTTTTCAATCTCCTTTCACCTCTCAATTTAGATAACATATAATAATTTAATAAAAAATCACATATTTTCTCATTGCTTTAGTCTAAACTTTTATACGACCCTTATATTCATTTTATTAACACTCTACAGACGTTCCTTAAAGTTAATAGAGCACGCATGTCTTTAACCTCTCTTCTCGATCATAAAACCCAGCTCTTGTCTGTGCCAATTGCAACCCAAGATTTAGCTTCTACGCTTATCTTTTTCCTTCCCTCTAGCTATAACTCCAAGTTGCATGCATGTTTAAACCCTCGGGTCATAGCTGAGTATTAGTTTCCAGAGTTGTTATTTCGCACTCACAATCGTACGTTGTGTTCTGATATTACACAAAATGTTTTATATTTTATCATTAATACGAACTTCTTTTGTGTCAAGTTCACCTTGTGAGTTTAGTGAAAACGTTCTAACGAGTAACACAAAGAAACAACAAGGCGTACCATCAAGAGACACTCACTGAGTATACAGAAAAGATTTAGACCACCGATATTTGGTTTCTTTCGGATCATAAGGTGCATATTATATTGACCTTTGAACCGGATATTCCTTCATCAAGAGGCGAACATTGATCTTGAGAGCATCTCAACTGGCACCTTCGGTCTTACTCTGATTTCGTGAAGTAGAGTACTTGCAATGGAGACATCTACCAAATATCAACTCTAAAAAGTTGATCATGAGAACTATCTAAATCTCTATTTTAGGGTGTCTTGTAAGGTTGAAACGTCGAATATCACAGCTCATTGCCATCCCATAATCAAACAGCAACACGGTGAATAAATAACAAACGGATCAGAAGACTCTATCAAGCCTAACGAAAGGAAAAAGAGACCTAAAAGGACAAGGATCAGAAGACTCTATCAAGCCTAACGAAAGGAAAAAGAGACCTAAAAGGACAAGCACGCAACAACCGAGAAAGGTGAAGAGAAAATATGTAATAATATTTCTTCATGTTTTCATCAGCAAATAATATATACCATTGGAGACGAAACCGATGAATACTCTAGATAGATGTTAGGACTTGATCCACACCTAAAATATTAAATTAGGGACATTAGACCCGATATAGAATGTGTCACTACATACCGTAGTGACACAAAGATCCGTGTAGCGATTGTGCGACTTTCAAATATTTTTTGGCAAGTTTTGGTTACTATGAATTAACCGGACAAGAGTTTTCAGATGTCATAGTTGTCTCTACATTATTATTATCAACATATTTTACGCTATAAATTGGTATAAATTATAAGCTGTAATGATGTTGAATAAATGTTTACGAGAAGATATTTTTTCCAGTACCGCGCGTCTTCGTATGAATTTTTTCACTATTTCTTGGACAAGAAAACCGTTTCAAAATTCTCTTGCAACAAGTTATTTAAATCTATTGCAAGAATTACTATATAACAGAGTCATTTACCTTTGTTGTAAAAGATTCTTGTAATTTGATAAAAAGTTTTATAGGTTTGCTTTACATTCATTGGGGGTATGCAGTTTATTTCTATTAATAAAATCTCTTCAACAAAAAAAATAACTATATAAGTTCTACCGTTTCTGACAAAGCCTGACATTTTTGGACTAACCTCTTCCCAACTGAATCCCGTAATGTTCGTTATTGTGGCAAGGAATGTTTGTGTTGCCCTAATACTGTTCTCCTTTACTTACAACCAAGAACGACATGACGTCAAAGTATCACGTCAGTCATGTCTGTTCCTAACGCTTTTGAAACTATTGCCATGCAATAGAATGTACAGTGTAGTTTTTATTCTAGCCATATATACTGATTCCAGAAGAATATTCTGGTTTCTATTGGATTCCATGTCCACCAAGTACCCCGTAAGCTCCCGTGTGTGCCAAGTAGATAGCCCGTCACTTTCACACTTTGAATCAAACAACGAAGGACACGCCAGCAATCAGATCTGTGGACGTCAGACGTCAAGGCTCAAGACGCGCATTGATCACACGGCCAGTACAAGTCACAAGAACAGACAGGAGCGGCTGTTCGGTAACTTCTGTTGAGGTCGAAGTCGCTTCGTGAAACCTTATTCTATTCCAGGCGAGCGTTAGAGCGGGGACGCGTATAAGACTTTAGAGACCGTTCGATAGCTCATTTTGTCGGTATTAGTTGACATTTTTCGACATTAGGGCATTTCATCCGTCTTAAAATATTTAAGTTACTGAACTTTTATTTGCACACACAAAACCTTTTTGTTAGTATTAGAGATCTTGTAAGTACATACTAGCCACCAATCACTTCTCAGTATGCATCACAACGGCCAAGAGCTTTTGGTGCGTGAGGTCTCCGCTGAAACTGTAGGAGATCCTTATGATCATATCGCCTTGTTGGAGTGCAAAAGAACATGGCCATGCATCTCTAAACCTTGAACAGATCTCGAAATCATGCACTAAATCCTTAGGCTAGTTTATTGGGTTTATTTAGGGTTCTCTCAAGAGGCAATAGGACTACAATGGTAGATAAATCCATGCTAGTGTCAAGAAAGGAACAGAGATAACATTTTGGACAGTTCAGTTCTTCTACTAGCAACTGTGTCCTCCTGCTTATATAAATCAGCAGCAACTGGAACGCGGTAGGTGCCAATAATAGGGCCATAAAGATTCCTTAACCCCGGTAAAGTTTTTTACAGTTTTTTGCCATAAATTTTATGTAGTAACTGATGTTTTCACTCTATGGTTGTAAAACGGATTTCCTAAAAACAGTTTAAAGTTTCTCAATCGGATGTCTACAAATGTTCAACTTTGTGCTTTACACAGCTTGAACCCTATAAATTTTACTACGGGAAGAGGTTTGAATATACCTAATACTTATAACTGTTGTAGATTACTCGAATACTTGTTTTGCATCTAGGAATTTTTGTAGTTATCTTACACATGAGTTCTTATTTCAGAAGCTCAAACATTCAAAGACGTGGACACAAAATTGTGGTTATCCATCACATCTTGTGAGAGTTACGTGCAAGTGAGTGGAACGAGGTAGAATTCACACGGTTTCACCAACTGAAAAGGACTGATCGTTAGATCGAGTGGTTGGAAATGACAATGAAGTTTGGAGAAAATGATATCTGCTGCTGGTCATCATTATGCCACACTTTCAAGATCTCAGAAGAATAAAATGCTTACCGACTACTTCATGAGAGATAGGAAATCAGTGTAACTTTTGATTCATGGTGGTTGCCATGATCTGTCGAACAGTCAGACGGCTACTATTGAAATAGATGTACTCTCAGACCCTGATAAGGTATCTCACAAATAAAGATCAAGAATTAATATGCATCCAAAGTGAGGTTCTACCAGAAAGAAAAGGACAAGAGGTTTTGGATGGTCTGAAAATATAGTGATGTCATTGGAAGATTACTAATTCTTTCTCTCTTACGGTTGCTTGTGTAGAATGCGCTGGAGATAAATATCTGTTATTCATAAATATATCTGCTATTCATAATATTGAGATCTTGAAACTGTCATTACGTGACAATATTAACTTGATATGACGTGACCATGTAATTACAGTATTAATTGTCATTACATGGTCACATGATCAGCATTTTAGCTATAAGAGCATCTTCACCGCGGGTCTCTAAAGGCTCCTCTAATCAGTTAAAGAGTCCATTAAGAAAAACTTTCTCACCGTTGATCTTTATACTAGTCTTTAATTTACAAAATTCTTTAAAAGCGACCGTGCTCCCTTACTTAAAGATTGTAATAATGACCCCTTAACCCCATATCAAACAGTTTGAGGAACAGGTTTTTGTAGTTTTGAAAAGGTTTGAGTTTTTGATATTCTTTAGAAATCCATTTAAGGAGTATGGTGGAGAAATTTCTCTCTTAAAGATAAAGATCTCTCACTCTTAATTTGTGAATTATAGATAAGGAGGTTTTTATCTCTATATGGGTGAAGATGCTCGAAGAAGTTAAAATGATCATGTTTTAACTAATACAACATACAACTATTTTGGTAAGAAGTAGTGTCCAAAAACTCTCCCATGTGAGCTCGAATGCTGCTGCGAAGAAAAGGAATAGCCTACATGAAGAGAGTTTAAAACTCTCGAACCAGAAGACTATCCTAAAAGATGCAAAGCACTAGCAATAAAAATACAAAGCGAAGAGTTGAGAGAGTCAGTTTATCATTTCCTGGGAAAAAAAGTGCAAAACGAAGAGTTAATGAGGTCTCTTTATCATTCTAGCTTGTGCTAGACCTAATGAAGAGAACGTGACGTTCATCGAGAACTAAAATAATACTAATGAAAAAATAATGTGGTTTCAATATAATGAACAAACTAAGATCAGGTGAATATAATAATTAGGCGAAGCTATCATCTTGAATAATAGAATGGGAAGGGTTCAGTTGATGAATAACAGAATGAGAGTAAAATTTATGAACAACATAATGAGAATAAATGTTCTATTCTGTATTCAATTTATGAATAATAGAACGAGAGTAAAATTTCTTTTTTGTGTTGAGTACCATGTTCGGTCTAATAAACTCCATGATGAAAAAACATCATACTAAAAACTTTTCTAACAAACATAAATGTATATCATTCTCACATTGCGTCTACCCACATATGCATTAAATCATTCCCGTGTGTGAAAATTATGCATTAATCAGTCAAATACATTAAATCGTTCCCACACTACGCTAATCGGTCATTGACAAGTACATCCAGATAGAGGGTTAATAGAGAATTAATAGCGTTTCTCACACTTTCATCTTTAGGAAGTTCATGGATGCATATGAATCTCTGACGAGTATAGTTCTCTTTTACCAAAGCTATCATCTTGAACGCTATATAATTAATAGTCTCTAAACAATACTAATAATACACCTACTCTTGATTGATACAAAGTGGACTAAGAAGTTTGAGATTCTAAAATATGTTCCATTGATTAGTGGTTTATTTATCTCTTACCATCTCTGAAATGTTGTTTTTATGAGAAGAAAATAGTTCTCTCTTAACATTCTATTTAGTCTACAGTAGAGAAAGTCCATCTCTATACTTTTTCATGGAAAACTCTACAATGTTACAAACAGAAAAGTATATATCATCATCTTATCTTCATGGTTACAGTAGATGTTTGAAACCCCTAGTAAAAGGTCTTTACATGAAGTTGGGTCAGATCCATGCAACAGGTCTTCTACCGTTAGGCCAAAAGTCTGTTGTCTCTTTAGACTCTATTTGAAAATTGTCAAGGTGGTATGGTAGAACTATAGTCTTGTAAAGAAAAGTATTATCATCTGTACTCTATTGCATGTTTTAATTGTTTCAGGAACATTATTCTACTTGTCTTACTGTGACTAGTTTCATATTTCATGCAATAACTTGATATAATGGAGATTGATGATATATTTCAGGGACTAGGTCAAGAGCAATTCTTGTGAAATGACCTTTGAGGCAATTCACATCAGCAAATTAAACGAGTAGGTTTAGAAATAAAGACAGGTAAGAATGGAGAAAAAACTTTTAGCCAAGAAAACTCTTTGTAAAGTGAC
This sequence comes from Asterella californica, assembly GCA_036924285.1. Classification (NCBI taxonomy): domain Eukaryota; kingdom Viridiplantae; phylum Streptophyta; class Marchantiopsida; order Marchantiales; family Aytoniaceae; genus Asterella; species Asterella californica. The sequence continues at coordinate 46,046,547 of JAYKYS010000003.1, read as the reverse complement.
TTTGACCTAAGTCTAATACTACATCAGCCTAGATGGCCCTAGAGGGTTTCTTTCTCATGTAGAAAACCTCCTAAAGAGTATATTAAAGATGAGGAATCGAATACCTCCGACTGATGAACAATTCTTCTGCATCAATCCAAACCCTCAATATCGGTAAGGTTTTGCTTTACAAACTCCACGATTATTTAGAGAGAAAAATATTGATCTGAAATGGCAGAGCCTATGTGACACTTACATGGATGACACCAGAGACCATAGAAAAGGTTTCCGCCTCTTGAGATAGTATTTGGATGTCTCCCTTTACATTAATAATTTTATTTTCAAACAGTAGTGTGCTTTTCTAAGCTTTCTCCAGTTGTTTTCGTCAGTAACTTTCAACATTTAGAGAACGCTCCGCTACCGACACTTGAAAAAGCTTCGCGAAGATGCTTTCAAAGTCTCGTTGCTTCGGTGAATCTTTATGTCTTCATGGTCTAGCAAGTTTTCATCGAACACTTGAATTATATGGCCAGAACATCGAGCAGATTCTATCACAATTCTGTTAGAAAACACGATATTTTCAATTTCCCTTCAAAAGTTAAATTAAATTTCAACAATAAAATACTACTTGGAAACCACAAGTCCAAGTAACATTTCAAAGTCTATAAATTTTCCGTGAGATACTTAAAGAAGTGGAGAAAAGATAAAGGTTTGCGGGTAGACCGTACACTTCGAAAGAACTCAAGAATGCTAAAAGTGAAAATGTGCTGGTTTCATGTTTCTATTCTTTACTAGGGACAGAAAATGATAAATATAACTGTGGTAATCAAAAGAATCTTATTTTATCAGGATTACTATTATAAACATGGTAAGAAGGGAAATATTTTCTCTTGTTTTCTGTGGTGTACATGCATTGGTTGGTCTTTTGAGCTTAGATATGTAATTTAAAGAGTCGTAAACATTAGTCCAGTGTATGCTTGGATATCGATCTTCTCTCCTGTTATTTGTCTGACTATGTAAAACTTGACCTCGACTATTTTGATGTCGAAAATTTGCCTCATTGGTGTCTTGAAATTTTGTTAGTGGTCAGCAGTAAGTCCTTGAAGGTTTGGTTCGGTTTTGTAACCGGATAAGCATGCTCGATCAACTTTTGTACTTTTGTTCTTTTTAGATATCAGAAATGATGTAAGTGTTATATAAATATTTCAAATTAAAATTAAAATTTTATTTAAATATTAAGTGTTATTTCTTCTTAGAACGTAGGAAATCTAATTAAAAAACCCATAAGTGATGTCTGGAACTTTGCGCTTCAAATGATACAAGTGTGGAAAGGTGCTACACAGAATTAACTCATCCATAAATACATTAATTTAATATCTAACCGTTCTCGTCGGAAGGGTTAGGTAATAAATTAATGTTGCAACACTCTTCCATCTTCAGATGGAAGAGGTGAATAATAAACAACAATGATTGTAACCGGAATCGGGAGACTGAGAATCTTCCACTCAGCCTTCAACATTTTCTCTCGGAATGTTGATAACTTAGACCATGCCATTTTCTTCACAATCGGTTCTTGCTTGTGCATCTTCGAGTTTGATGACCGATTTGAATTCTCAACTTTGTCTCAAGACTATACTCTCTTACTCCATTAAGCATGCATATTCACCTCTTCCAAGTTGGGAGGAGGGAATATACAAAGAGTTTTAATTTATATCTTAATTCTTTCTATAAATTAAAAATATTGTTACTCGTGAGAATGATTGATTTTTATACCAAAAAAATAATTTTGTTCGCGTGAATGATATATGGGTTTTGTATGTCTGAAGTTAGCATGTGTAATGAAGTTTCCAAATGGAGCTAAATTTAGTACTTTAAATTTAGTGAAATAAAATTTTAGAACTTTGAAACAAGTAAATTTGTAAACCCTATCGTTCAGTATTTTGCAAACCTTGTCAACCTTGTGCGCTTTACACTAAACTTTTGACTCAGATATTTTGAAGGCTGCTTCCAACCAATTACCGATGATTATTTTGGTTCTTTGTTAAACGTTTATCTTTTTTTCCTTTTTCTTGGAAGTGCAGTTTGGATGCATACTTGTTCATTAAGCTTTTCTTTTTGATACAGTCTGATCTTGCTCTTGCATTTTGAGTTTCATCTGAAATTCATCAGTGCCTACGCACTTGTCCTTGAAACTTACACACTAAGATATGACATCAGGAAATGTTTCATTTCCCTAGATAAATTTACTCTAAAGTGAGGATTAAGATCACCAAGGAAAACACAATAGATTTTTTTTAATCTAAGAAAATTATGCATGTAATCCCTATATCGGTTAAATCTCCCTGTTTCATTTGTCTCAATCCTCGTATAAAATTCTATGTATATACATAGAATTTTAGTATATGGTATATGTACACGTGGTATATGTACACGTGCGCAATATTCATACGCATGGAAGGATCATCGTCATGGAAGGACAGCAAGAGTGGAAATTGAGGTTGAGCAAGATTCCTCAAGGCTATGTGGTGATAGTTTTCAGTACCGTCTTCCCGAAGTAAGTCTCGGCTTCTGGGGGTTCAACTCGGCTTCATGACCTCCAGAAGATTGTCCTGCTTCGCAGAAGTCGACTAGCACGGCTGTTACACCTTACTCTCGCACTCACATTCCAACGGATTAGATTAATCATAGGGTATCTGCCCCATGTAGCCTTCCCAGGGTTCTGTCTACGGAAATGATCTTCTTGCAACACTACAACGACATTCACCTTCACGGAAGCTCAATAGAAATCTCGGAAGCTCACTAGAAGAAGGTAAGAAGATTGGGAAGAAGAGGGAAGATGGGGAAGAAGGAAAAATCCAAACAAGAAAAAAACAAGATGAAAAGGAGAAATTAAGATTTCGACATACACTTGCCATAATATCTAACTCACATGGCATGATTCGACTGCATCATTCTTTCTCTAGCATGATGTCACCGATTCTTTTCGATCGCGACTCCTCTTATTGAGAACTGGGGTTTTTGGGTACCTGATTTCTCCTGGAGGTTTATCCTTGAATGTCCAATTTTGCTTTCTCTTCTAAGAGATAACGTTATCGGTGCTACTCTTTCTTCTAATATGCATTCCCAAACGGGAACCAACTCTTCATAGATGAGAACTACAGGAATGATATGTCTATAACCTTTTGTCAGACATTCAGTCTTGAGAGTCTACAACTGTCAGGCTTCCACTAAGCATTGCTTACCGAACCTTCTACAAATAAGTCACAGCGACAAGTGCTAACAAGAGTCAAACACTGAGCACAACAGCCAAAACTGAGACAAACGGCAAGAACCAAACATTGAGCACAAAAAATCACTGTTGTAACTGGGACAACAACTCGATCAAGAACTGAGCCAACTGAAGCGAAGTCGGCCAACTCAACGAGGATCGCAGAGGTAGCACAAATTTGGTGTGAGAAAAATAACTGGAACTTGAAAACTCTGGTCCGAACTTCACAGCGCAGAAGTGCAAAGAACGTCACGTCCATAGTGAATATGCATGAGTGTCAAAGAGGAAAGTGAGACCCAACACATCGATCAAAGAAAAAACGGGGACCCATCACATCGACCAAGGTGCAATAGCCACGGACGTCAAGACTATCTTCTGGAGTACACACACACGCCCTGTGAGAAATCTCAACTTCACCCAGCAGCCGCGCGGAGGAAGACATGCACAGCCACGCAGTGCAGCAGCATCGTCTTCTACTTGAGGATGTCGTCTTCTGTGGTGGGAAGAAGGCTTCTTTCTTCTTCTCTTCGCTGCTCCGACTACTCTGTCATCTAGGATCCCTTACCCATAAGATCATCCGTACGCGGATCCTAAGTGCTCCACTGGACGAGCCAAGCTGTACTTCCACCACTGCTGACAGTCATCGTCACTCAAGAAGGACACTTCTCATGCACAACTGGGAGTAAATTCAAGGAACCCACTACCCAGTAGCCACGAGCAAAGCTTCTGCACACAAATCAGTAATCCATTCCCCGAGAAGAAGGTACATAGGTGTTGGGAAACTCACTCCCTCTACTTCCTGCGTCTACTCCTCGACACAACAGTCTAGCCAACAGGACTGCGCGAGGATTCCGTTCCTTGTTCCTAAACTATCCACTACCTCTATCTACATCCTCGAACCACTGCTGGTAACAAGCATGCAGACCTCTCCTGTATAATCCTCGACTATTCGTATGTCTCTAACATCAAGTGTAGTGTGTGTCACTAACGAACTCATGTGTCTCCGTCTGCACTGAAAAATGTGTATGGGCATGCGGCAGCCCGAATTCCTACTCCTCGATCCTACTTATGCATCTACCACAAGGGAATAGAAGGAACCACCACCAGGGAGAGAAAAGCTGCCTCTCCACATGCAAACGGTTTCCCCTGCCTATTCTTGTGCTTCCTACTCCGCCACATGGCTGCCTACTAATTTTACACTGAAAACTGCCATCCTTAAGATAGCATGTTCGGTTCCTACTAAATCTGGAATTGTCAACTTCGGTTACTATCTACTTTGATTGCTCGGTGGCAATCTCTACCTGATCTGCCCCTATCGGAGCTCCTAACGCGGCTTCTGATAAGCTAGAAAGCCCTGCGATTACCTCGGGTGTCACTGAAGTGGCTTCCTCCTCATCTTTCTGTGCTGGCCCTACTGTCGCTGCTGCTGCTTCTTCCTCAGCTTCAGCTTCTACTTCGGAAGACGGAAGCGTCTTCTAGGAAGCTGGGTCGAGCGGTGCTTCCTCGCTCTTCTGAGGTATTGGTGCGGCACTAGGGACCATGGCGACCTCATAGGGGTTTGGGGAAGTCGCTTCCTCCATGCGGAATACCTGGGAAGACGGTTCTTCTTTCTGTCTTCCAGAAGACATCTTGTCTTCCGGGGCATCTTCCGGTGTCTTCTCGGCTTCCAACGTTGTTACTACTAAGTGGACAGCGAGGTCGAACTCCTCTTTCTCCAATCCGGATCCAGCCGATGGTGCTAGAGCTTGGGAAGACGCGGTTGCAGGTGGCGGAGTCAAGGGAAGACCATAGAGTGTCTTCACTCTCTCTATCTGTCGATCCAAATACCTGAACATGCTTTCCTTGCACTCGACCAACCTCGCTCTAACAGAAGATACCACTTCTGTTGTCCAACAACACCACACCTGGTGCCAAACTAGCACGGTCAATCGCCGGCCTAGCTGGTAACTCATCTAACTTGGCAGCCACTGCTTGCCAAGTACCACTGGTAGATGTCTTGATCTTCGACTCCATGAACACGTCTACCGTCTCTCGCTGAACCATCTCAGCACTAGAGGTAACAACATCCTCGCTCTCACTGAGCGTGGCCGCCAACTGGAACACTAGAGCCAAGTTGACTCCCAATGCTCTCATATCTATGGCTAAAAATAGTGAGGCTCGAAAAACTGCTGTAGCCGTCTCAACATCGGGTTAGACGTCGCATCCACAGACGTCGAGGGTTGTCTCGCATCACCCCCACTCTTGGATGTCGATGTCCTCTAACTCCACTGCACCATCGGTAGGTCGGTTAGGCATCATAGACGTGATCCTCAACGTCTCCGATAATGTGAATGATTGAGGAAGCCTGGCTTGTTTACCAATCTCCCCGCGTTGTGGATCAACTCCACTGACGCACCTCATGGCTCAAAGACACGTACTGCACCTCTAGTCAATGATGTAGATGTCTCAATCTGCGCCACACCAGTCATGAAGTAGAAGTCACCTCCTTCTCCTCCATAAGACGTGGAAGTCTCTGTTTCACCAGCTCTCCGCTGAGCCATAGCCATACTAGCTATCCTATGCTCCAACTGCTCAGTCCGAGTAGCCATACCTATTTCTGACGTCGTAGCAGACGATAGACCGATTGATCCTCTCCTAGGTGATGGACCTCTACCTCCAGCTTGACCACCAGGGCCTCCTTGAGCTCCTCCGTCTCGTCCACGATCAACCTTCCTTTGCCGTAGCTCAGGATGGAGATCAAAACAACGGTCACTACTGTGACCTGGCACCGCTTAAGATGTCCCAGACGTCTCATAACCACCTCTCCTCTGTGGACAGTTCTTCTGCTGATGAGGACTCCTCACACGTCCAGCAAGGACCCACTTGCTGCTGATTAAAGAAGGATGGCATGGGCTTATGACCACCAGATCCTGCAACACCTCATTGGAATCGTGACTGTTTCGCACGATCCTTATCACCAGCACCACCACCACCACGCTGTTGCGTAACCTGTGATCCTCGAGAAGATGTGGTTGCTCCATGTGGTGTCTCCTTGCTGAACCCAGTAACCACCACCCTCTCCTCCACCATGTTGAGCTCAATCCGCTCAGCCAAACCAAAGACAACCGCTAACATCGGAGCGGTGTCTCTAAGGAGAGTGACATCTCTGAGTCTCTTACGTAGCTCCTGGTCTAGTATCCCATACTAGAACTGGATTGCTTGTGCTTCTATCACCCCTTGGGTAACTCTGATCAACCGCCTCATGCGAGTAAACGCCTCGTGTTGGCTCTCTCCAGTCTTCCGCTGGAACTCCTGCAGACTCCTCAACTTTTTGGTCCGCACACCTTGATAGTTCTTCCTCAAACACTAGAAGAACTAAACCACAGGGTTAAACCCTGGTGGTATCTCGCTCACACTACCACCTGCTCCATTACTAGTGGACTCATCGTCGGTAGTAGGTACTCCGTCACCCGTGGATGTATCACTGCTACTGGCACCCGAACTTGCAGGTGCAACGTCTCCTGAAACTGCGCCAGTAGTGATAGAAACGTAGTTGGGAGACCAATGTTTTCTCCACAACTCAATCTCAACACCGTAGTCTCGCATGAACTTGTGGTAGTCGTCCATTGGCGGTCCCTCCAAGTGTTGGAACAAACCCTTCCACGTCATGAAGGGTGTAAATAGCTGTGGGTTTCGCATCTGTTGCAGATCGCACCAACTGTCGAACTCCTGGATGAAGTCATCCCGCTCAATGATACCCACTATACTCGAGTAACGTCGAGGTCCTTTCGTGACTCCATAAATCTCGTCCATGTCCCACAACAACGGTGTGGCGACACTCATCACCAGAAAACGCGCTGTCTGCTTCTGACTCGTCCTTGGAACAATGGATGACAATGGCGTAGGTAGTTGATACCTCACCCCACTCCATGTATACCCACTGTCCGAGAAGTCCCCACCAGAACCTCCCGAGAACTCCGTGATGATACAATCTCGATAACATACTCTCCAACCAGATGTCGAAATCTCCATCACCACCGTAATCACAACTTGTCTAACCTTGCTCCTACTGAGCTCACATATCTCTTACTAGGACGATCAAGATAAGGACAACCTGTACATGCCATCACCACAGACAACCTCTCAAGGTCTGTTGGTCGTCACTCCAACTGGACCGTGAGAAAAACAAAAGTAGTCTGACTGGTCTGCAACTCCAGCCTCACTACCGACAGCACACTAGAGTGAACTCACTTCAGAAATCAAACGCCAACACAAGCAAACGCGACGCACAAACAGGAAGCAGAATATGGAGAGATTTCAACCACAAGAAGTCCAAACGATAGCCCTCCACACTCAAACATTCACATAAAAAGAAACCCAGTCTCAGTCGAACTGACGTCTTCTCTTCGGTGATCACATGCACAATATATGGTCACCAATTGTCATAACTAGTACTTAAGGTCACTAACTAGATGTCCACACCTCTAGTAGCTCCAAAAATATCTACGTGGTAGCTCTACTAGCTCACCCAAGACAACTGCCACCAACTGTCTCCATACGCGTCTTTATGATATAGACAAACACTACCACAACAACAACTTCCTCCTAGTACTATGAGGTCGTCTTACCACTCCTCTAGGAACATGAGAGAAGGTCTCTTACTACCTTAAACAAGTCCATAAGTACTTGCACGCATCCCTAGAAGACACCAAGAGCTATTGGTCTAGTGGTAAAGCCAAATCTAAGAATGCAGAGTTAAGCGTGCAAGTCCAGAAATAGTGTTGGGATGTGTGACCTATTGATTTTACACTTCTCACACAACTGAAACTTGCATATCTCTCTCACGCACACCAGCAAGCTGACTTGCGACGGACGCGGACTCGAGCTCCGCTCCGCCTCCGCACTCTCGCACTCCGCTCCGCCTCCCACTCTCGCACTCCGTTCTCACGTCTCCGCATTCACGCACCTCTACTCCTTGAAGCCTCTAAACGCCTCCGTTCCGCTCCGCTTGGGTAGGAGAAGAAACTCAAGCCAAACACCACAAGGAGGACGCGTACGCAAAGCACACACCCAAAATAGCAACTTAGATGTCGAAAACACACTCCAAAAGGTCAAAATCTGCCAATTTGTCACTCGCAAGCGGATTTACGTCAGATTTTAGACCACCCGCGACCTTCTTCGGCTTGTAACTTCTTCGATCTTTCACCAAAATCGAACGATTTTTGATGCGTTGGAATCTTCTTCCAAGCGCGCACCTTCTCAACTCTTCAGCACCACAAATTGCTGACTCACGCCAACCTGATGTCCATCCACGCACTTCTGCCGACCTCAAATTGACCACAAAATCTATCACAAAAAATTCCAGCAGCGCTTCCGCACTACCTCACCACCAAATCGACCAAGAACAGGTTCAAACGACAGTAATCCATACAGCGATCGATCATCCAACCAAAAAGAACCACTTCGCGCACGCATGCATCTGCAAATCAAAGATATCAACAATCTACCCACTCATTGGAGATACCACCGGCTGAAATCCACGACCTGAAAGCTCTCAATGAGACCTCGCAATCTGAGTTCTTCAAGTGATAAATAGTATGTACTCACTCCACCATGCCAATGGGCACTAGACAATCACTAAAGTCGAACCAAATCCACTCTGTGCTCGCAGAGACTCCAAATTGCACTCACAAAGATTATCCATCATAGCTAGGAGCTTGAAGGCTCAACTTGAAGAACTAAGGTCTCCAAGCCCTACCAGCGAAATATACCCCCTAGTGGGTCATCCCAAGAACTCGCCTTAACGTAACTAATGACCCTACCGGGATTAGCCACTCTACACTCGGTCAACCTAACCGAGATACCAAACTGACGTGACATCTGCATATCCAATATGAATCATTTATCCTAGAGTTGTCATGCCACATAATAGCTTCAGAACTTGAAGAGTTCTCTGAGAGTGATCTAGACAACGTCTGGTTTGATCGGAACTCATTCTCTCACTACACTCTAATTCTACTCTAACGGTCAATTGCACATGATAGATTTTATCTTAGAGAGATCAATGCAATGTTGGAGAGAATTGATCGAGCTAGTGATGTTGGTCCAAATTTTCAGTCAATTTGGACCGGAGAAGACCGAGAGACAATCATTTAAACTTCTGGTTGTGAGTAAATGATGACACATTTGAGAATTTTGGAGCATATTCTTGTTTTTGTGTATGAATCTGATCTCAATCTCCAGTGAGTGGTTTCTGCTATGAGTCAAAGTTTCATGTTGATCTTGACCTCAAAAGTCAAGATATAGTCGGTTGAAGTCTTACGACGTTGAAACTTACACGTTTCACGATAGTTTTGCACTTAGCTTGTAGCTTGCGATCTATTTGTCAGAGAAAGTTCACACATTGCAGAAAGGGATCATCTGAGTGTAGTATATCATCCCATAAACTTTTAGAGAGAGTGCATTGCAAGAACTGCCTCTACTATGTCATACTTAGTGTTTAAATCCATATTATGTGTCTACTATACTTCTTATGACTAAACAACAAGTCCAACAAGCACGCACGACCACAGCAGGAAGATTGACAAGAAGTCCACCAAGCACGCATGGCCACGCTGTCGTAGCGAGAGCCTTTCCTTTGAGCAAGGGCGTACCTTCTGGCTGTGGCTAGCGATCGATGCACAGCCGACTAGTATCACGTAGATTTCTCTCTGACTTCCTCGATATCTAAGCACTTTCTTTCTCTCAATAAAGGATCAAGATAACCACACGAAAATGTTGGATGATCATGGACACGACAAACGAGATATGCGATGACATGATCTCTCGGTAGTATTCCTCTCCGAAGTTTCTCACTACTAGGGCTTCGTACATGACTTTGGGACGACAGATGTGTCTTATCTCGCACTCGGTGTTAAAGTTTACAGGAGGGAACTGATTTAGATCCATCCTTCACTAGATAAGGATAAAGACTGTAAGATCCCATTCTTGGCCGTAAGTGACAACAGGTAAGATCACAGAGAGAGGCGAGAGCATGACTTGCACGGTAAAGTTATGCCCGAAGGATCCTATCAGAAACTGTTGGAAATGAACTCGTTCCATGTACATCAGTTTAATCTGGAAAGGGTTTCGAAAAAGAAATCTGAGCGGTAAGTAGAGTACTTCGTCCAACTCTCACAACATTTGCACTCCAACTACAAGGGTATCTCGATCCACAGAACATCGATACAATCTCATAAGATTCCCACGATCTCTCCACGAACAATCTCTTGAATTTTCTTAAGGTCAAATGCCCCCACACAGGTCACTCCCCTTTGCTTAAAGGTTTCCAACACAAAACAAGGATAGGTGCAAGCTCCATAACCGAGCAACCCAAGCCACACGGACCGATGAGGTGGCACACATGCACATCGTATGTTTAATGCCGTCATACTCATCCACGTATAGGTCGTCTGGGTGAAAGGTTCTAATGCATGCACCGTAACATGTCCCAATACAAGAGACTAGGTTAGACAGGTAGTCGACTTTACAAGTCAAGGATCGCACTTTGCCACGTTGAGTGCGAACCTGACAACCACATGACGTAGTTACAACGTAGGTCGCTAAAGTCTTATCTACGCCTAGAATACTCCCCAAAGCAATACAAACGTCACACTGAATACTTTTCTGCCAGCTGCCGCTAACAAGACTCGGGACCTGGACTAGATACCGTTGCTGATACAACTCGACAGAAAAACAGCAAACTTTCACACATGATAGGTACAGATCTACAGGTCAGTCTCCTGTCAAACTTGCCACGTAAGTAGGATACTAAAATCTCTACTTACAAGTCAAATTTCAAGAAGATATGACAGCTAGATCTCCTCCCACAATTAACACAAATTCCCAGAAACTAACACGCACTTCCAATCTCAGATTCAAGACAGAAGCTTCTTCGCCTAAATGAACCGTCCACTTCCACTCAAACTTCCTGTGCTATCAATTCAGAAGGTAAACTCACTACTCAAGAAATTTGAGCAGATTTGACCGTTTGGATCATCCTCCATAAATCTGCAAACTTGTTGCTCCAAATTGAAAGCTTTCTGCACCTGTCGTCTTCAAATTGCCATTGCGCTCAATCCGCAGAACATCCAGTGGTGGAATTTGGGGTCAGAGCTTCAGCAACTGACAGACTACAAGCTCATGAAATCTGGTCTCAATCTGACGGCTCAATCACTCAAACTCCTTAATCTTACAATCGGAAGAGAAAGCTATGTACTCCCATCCCTCTATGAACTTCAAATGGTCATAACATATGCCATGGACCTCCAAATCGAGTGAAATTCGGGCTCAGGTTGCTTCTCCCGTCGAGAGCTCTCCGCCCATGCCCTCTGAACCCTAAAAATCCCTCGTCAAAGTGCCCCGATCCTCCCAGAGCGCACACTTAGGTAGATGACAAGTTATCTTCATTTTTTGGAGGACCAATGAGAAGTTAAAGGACTCAACCTTGTCCTTTTCTGCCCCATGGAGACCCCCAGCAGATAATAGAGCATTCTAAGCTCATAAGAGCAAAGTTTTAGATCCCATTACACCACAACTTCTACAACTGTGCAAAAAATGCACTTATACGCGTAATTTACATACTAATTGGTCCCACAACAGGACAACGCTATAGAATTAAGGACTAAGTAGATTTTACTGGTTTGTTACGAAATATTATGAGAATTATTTTTAATTGTAGGTAATAATGCACTACACCATTGTCGAGGAGAGTCCTTCTCAAGAAGGACGAGCCTTCTGACTGTGATAGATCGCGAGGTAGAAGTAGAGATTGAATATCAAGACAAGAGCCAAGCTGGTAGTCCACAACGGCTGAAGTCACTCACAGAGACTGTATTCTGACTATAAGTCACTTACTACTTAATAGATCAAGTCTCAGCCATCAAGAGATGGATCCAACTCCGGACACAACAGATAGAAGAAACCCAACTCACTTTATTTCTCTTCCAAAGACACTCAATAGTCCTCCACAGACATCAATTTTACAAGAGACTCAACTCAACAAGACCTCCTCACGCTGATCACCGCAAATCACTCCCAAATAGTCAATTTTCACTCAACTAATCTTCTCTCGCTCTTCAGATAGCAGATTACTCCCCAAACCCTACAACTGATGAAGATCTGAAACCCCAACGCCTTGTATCCCTTCTTGCAACAGCTTCAGCACTGAAATCCTTCAGAAAACTCGACCTTCTCAGTCCTTGTCTTCTCCTCCGCTCAAATAGATGATCCCTGCTCACCAGATTCACCTCCAAGCAGCCTAATAGATAAATTCAAGCTCCTCTAACTCTTAATCCTCTCTCTGCGTCAACCTCCCAACTGAAAACTTTCAGAAATTTGATCCCGTGATAATCAAAAGTACTCCGCAGATTATCAAATCGATCTCCCTCAATAAAACTACCTCCTGTCCGTTCAAAAGATAATTCTACCTCCCAACTGTATAATAGACAAAGCTTAAGCTTCTAAACACTTGTCTCCCCTTTTGCGTCGACCTCCCAACTCAATTCTTTCAGAAATCTGATCTCCTCAGCCCCCAAGCTTCTCTTGTGCGTCCGATGACTTCCCTCTCCGTTCTCTGTAAAAAGTGTCCCCTGAAAAGCGTCGTAGGTTGATTAACCTAAAAGATAAGTTTCCAGCTAAGCTGTCCCCTACTGTCCTTATATGCACAACTAGTTATCAGAAGGAGCCCCCTAGCTAAGCTGCCCCCTTGCTGTCCTTATGCATAGACAACCTTATTTGCTAAGCTGGCCCCTTTTTTAATAAAGGTTTCACAGCTTCTTTTGCTAAGCAGACTTCTTTAGAGATTTCACAACTTCCATTGCTAAGCCGACTCCTTGATTACTTGGCCTGATTTAACAAAAGTTTCCCGTGCTCTTGATGTCATCTTGATGGCACCCTGAATATATCACAAGTCATCCAATGTAAGCCGAAGCTCCGACACTTATGGGGCTGCCCCACAGGGCTTACAGCCCTCCATATGCGCACCAGGTATCTCTCATGATATATTCACGGTGGCATGCGGAGGCTTAGACCAGGAAGCTCACGATTAAGCGAGATACCGGTCTCCCGCCCCTAGATATGCAGGACGTGGTTGCATATCCAACATAGACTATCTCCCAAGAGGCCAACATGCCGGAATAGGAACCAGAGGCCATGAGGAATTGATCCTGAGACCACTTTCCTCCTAGGCAGGCGCCCTATCACTAGGACGGCCTCTGTTTCCGTTGTAAAAGCGAACACAGTTTGTACATATGCCTATTACTGAAGAAATTTTTCTGTAAAGTCTTTACTAGCTTTTCTTACACTAACTTCTTTATACAACTCTATTTTTAATGAATAAAGAGTGGTCTTGCTCCGCTTGTAGATCCCTTCTCTTCCAATCTTATGAGCTTGATCTGCAGATCTCGCATCCCACGCAAAATCTCCTCAAGGTTTGAATCATCCTTCTTCGGAGATACCATAGGTGCCTGAACAACTGGAACAGCTAGAGCAACTGGTACTACTTGTCTAGCAACAGGAACCACTGGTCGGACTACAGGAACATGTGTTACAGCTGTAGGTGTTGACGCCAGTCTCCTAACAAGAACCTTCTCTCGTCTCGCTCCCTCTTAGTAAGCAGACCAACAGCTTCCTCAACCTTCTTCCAGCTGCTGGTCAGTTCATCTTCCTCCTCCCGGTCTTCCAGAAGTACCTCTAGCTTCTCCTGCAACTTCTCATCTGCAGTCCGAAGAAATAGCTCTGTCTTGTTGGACTGCAACGTCAACTTCTCCATCCTGGTCAGACGTGAAAACTGCTTCTCAAACTCTCTGAGCAACTGAGTAGCTTGTAAACCCTTCCTTGGTTGCTCAACCCACTCCAAGAATGACTTCTTGGTGACTCGATCTGAGTCCTCCAAGAAGTACTCATCCATCAAGGCACGAGCAAAAGTCTCCCAATCCTTGTTAAAATGCTTCGTTACCATTTTAACATGATCTCTAATCTTTGGAGCTGCTGCTAGCTCAAACGTCTCAATCATCTCATCTTCTGAGATCCGGTTCAGCTCCATCTCCTTCACATAATGCCTCAGATATCTTGAGACATCCCTCCCATCAAACTGGTCAATCCTGCTGACCACCGCTTGTAACGCCTTTGTTGCCAAAGCTTCCTTCCGCTCATCAGACTGTTGCTGCCGTAAGAACATAGAAAGCTTGGAACATCGATGCAGTCGTCGGATCCAACTGCACCTTCGGCAACCCATCTGAACCACTAGCTCCATCTCCATCACCTTTTCCATCCCCACTCATGACTGCCAATCTCTTCTTCAAAGTTCACACACAGAAGAAATCTCCACCCTAGACCTTCACGTCGAGTTCATCACCGATGTCGTGTCGGATATTGCGTGAAGGATGTCCAGGAAAACACGAGGTTCCTGGCTGTGGAGATATTGTGTGCTGAAACAGAGACAAGGTAGAGAAAAACAACCACGAAAACGAACGCTACGATATATACACTCCAAATGTATGTACACTGCCAGTTCTTTCTCCTAAGAGCACAGAACTGAAAGCTAGACCAGAGCAGTCTGTAACCTGCTTCAAAAGCCCCTGAAAACAACCCTTGAATCACAACCCTGACCCAAAACCACCGAAGCGTAGCTCAAAGCAAGAGAAACTTCCCTTTGCTAACAAACAGAGCCACAGCAGTATCACGCGATCCAAACCTAAGTCCAAACCACATCCATGTATAAGCTCTTAGCTAAAGCTAGCTACCACAAGCTGTATACAGCCAACCAGAACTCTAACGAACTCAAAAGAGCAAAACTTGTAGCAAAGAAACCGAAAAAGGCCTATCTGTGGACTTCCTCCTTTCGCTGAACGGACTTCAGATGTCGATAGGGTCTCCTCTGGTGACTCTGTTAATTCAAGAACCCTTCAGATCCGACTCCCAACAGCCGAGATATCGCCGATTTTCGGTCGCAAGTGATCGAACTTTCAAAAACTCCTCCCTGCGACTTAAAACCGCACACACCGTACAAACGGATCGTCTAAACTGATATCCGTCTTCCCTGGTCGATAGATCTAGCTATCACGAACCCAACGACACTCCAAACAAGTTGTTTGGAGTTCCCCTTGCAAAACCACGCAAGAAATTTGGTCGCAGGTTGCAAAATACTGACGTAAATCAGCTCCATGCGGCTCAAACTTGCTCACCACACCCAAACCAACAATCCAATTCACGTATAGTCTTCTCCTATGCGTAGATGAAGACTCACTGATCACCTAGGCACCAAGAACGAAGAGCTTGGCTCACCGATCTCGAAGAACAATCCAATCTCATGTCGTAGACGATGAAAAACTTGACGCAAGCGCTTCCCTGCGAGCCAATTTCACTCAGAACTCCCAAACCGCCCGATGAAACTTTGGATCGTCTTCAATTTCCTGAAGAACTCGTTGTTCTGATCCCGATGGATCCAAAGACAACAAGTTTGGACTCCGGAACGGCCGAACGGTCCAACTCTCCTTCACAGATAATTGAAAACTCCAAACGTGCTTCTTGCGTCTCAATTTCTCTCAGAACACAACCCCCTATCCGTCTCTTCAAGAACCGTCTTAACTTGTGCGTAGCCTGCACAGATCTGAACCCGATGACACCTTGCGCGCGTGTATTGGACTTCCCAATTTTCCAAAACGTCCATCGACAGATCGCAGAAACAAGCAAGCCCTTTAAGCAGCCCCCTTGTGTCAGTCTCTGTACGTACAAAGTTCTCTCAATAATAATGAAGCAGGCCCCTTGCGTCTTTGATATACCGCCTGAAGCCTCAAATACCCAGTCAGCAAGTAAACTAAGGCCTAGCTTGATTTTACCTTCTTTCGAGTCGCATAACTTCTTCACTAGATGTCCAAACGAGGACATCTAGTGAAGATGCCCATGGAAAGCTGACAATGAGCTCTACCCATCTATGTGATGAAAGTGAAGATCTGAAGTTGCGCCAAAAGCCCGTAAGCTGGGGCCTAGCTTGTTTTCTCCATCTTTCGAGTCTTGTAACTTTTCCACTAGGCGTCCAAACGAAGTAGATGAAGTGCATATGGAAAGCTGACAAGGAGCTCTATCCACTGATGCGATAAAAGCGAAGATCCGAAGTTGTGCCAAAAATCCGTAAGCTGAGGTCTAGCTTGTCTTTCTCTTGGATGTCTTTGGAACGACAAGCATCGAAGTCTGAATTTCAGATAGGAGCCGGTCCACGACATGACACCGTGAAGGTGAATGTCGTTGTAGTGCTACAGGAAGATCGTTTTCGTAGACAGAAAGATGAGAAGGCTACAGGGGACATACACCCTGTAATTGATCTAACCCGTTGGGATTTGAAAGAGCAATGTGTGACAGACGTTGCTAGTTCGACTTCTACGAAGCAGGGCAGTCTTCTGGAGGTGTGAGAAGTCGAGTTGAACCCCCAAAAGCCGAGAATTATTTCGGGAAGACTGTGTTGAGAAGACTGAAAGAAGTGACATGGAAGTAGGACGCGTCTTCCCGAGCTTCCCTGTACATATCTGTGTGATATTTTAGGTGGTAGTTGTTTGTTTAGGTGTAGAGCACCTTCTGAAGGGTCTAGAAGCCGTGTGGTTTTGTGAAAAGACGGGATTTCTAAGTAAAACCCGTGTGTTTGTGTGTTTGAACAGATCTTAGAACTTAGAGCAGTGATACTTGTGCAAATCCTCTGTGAGAACGATATCTTGTATACTAAATGGGCAAAAGGAGCAATCCTGCGTCACTACACTCCAGATAACGCTCGACCACATGTAGTACTTGCAGATCCGATAGCGATTTGAGACCAGAGAAGATGACGTTCTCGACGATCCCTCAGCAGTCTTGACACCATAGTAAGCAAAGTTGTCAAAAGCACCCGCACCGTGCACAATCGATGAATCGAGGAACACGTATCAACATCAGAAAGATCATTTCAGACAACCATGAGTAGGACACGATCTTGCTACCCGCTGAAAGTCCAATCTTCCAACCTGCTTGTAAAATATCATAATCTCAGCAATCTCTCCATCAGAGAGCATACCCTCAGCTACGTCGTCGTGTTGCATGATAGTCCGTACAGTGAAATACGGTAACAAAAAAAGTTTTCTTCCACTGTGTACGTAGTTGTAAAGGAAGCTCTCAAGGAGCTTGTTAAGATGGGCAAGTGCTAAGCGAAGGCTAAGCTAGACAAACTGCTCTCTAGCTTATATTTCGAAGAACTAGTAAGAAGCCATGAAGGTACCAAGTGGAAGTTCTTCTTGGCTCGAGAAGGCACGAGTTTTCACTTATGCGGAACAAGGTTATACGTAGATGTTTGCGTCATTTCCAGTTTAAGAAAGTGACAAAAGAGAAAGCTCTGTCATTTTCTATTGTCGGAGTGTTATACATCTACTTAGGAAAGCGTTGAGCTTCTGGTTGCGGTTGTTTACTCAAGAGGTAAGTGTGGTGCCCACAAATTACAGGATTCACGAATTTTTAAAATTTTTAAGATTAATAACTTGTTTGTATAACTGAAGAAGCGTTGTTACTTAAGATTACTGCTTCTTTAGAGGGAAGATGATCTTATGAGCTTTTGAATAAGAAGTTGACTTCTTCGGAAGACGGCCGTCTTCCAAGAAGCGTCTTCTCAGTTGCGTCTTCGGAAGACGGGAAGACGGTGGAAGATGGGAAGATGGCGGAAGATGAGAAGACGACGGAAGACACCGACTGCGAAGACCTAACCACGAGTTTTTCAGGTAAAACAGTAGGTGTACCTACTAGGTCACACACAGGTGGTAGGTAGGTCAGGAAAGACACCTAGGCTCGAAACCTCTAATCTGCGGGGAAGATGCGCAGGAAGCGCATTCCAACTTCCGGCAGCATGGCGCGCTTGAGAAGATCGATTTACGAGAGTAGGCTTCGCGAGTGAGCATCGAGTGAGCATCGAGAGAGGAACCGAGTGAGAAGAGGACCAGTTGGCAGCTAGGCGAAGGGCGAGACTGAATTGCTGAAGCACGGAAGGCAGAGAGCGAAGGCATTTTTGTGAGCTCCCGAGAAGCTGACATTGGAGAATCGCTGAGTAGAATCGAAGGTGGAATTGGAGCGTGGCCAGAGATTGACAACGGAAGCAGTCGTGTGAAGTCGCATTGGAGCTAAGACAAGAGCCAGAAGCGCAGAGGAGGTCGAAGACATCTCGGGAAGAAGATAGAAGACTGTAGAGGTTCTTCCCACGTTCTTCTCCTTTCCCACTACTTCTCGCCTCTGTTGTGTGTTCCTCGCGCTTCCCTGGTTGTGTGCATGCAGCCTGATTGCTTACCCCCACCCCCATTCTTTCTATTGAGACATTGGGTGCGGAAGCGCTGCCCAATTTCTGTCAGCCATCTTCCTACTTCTTCCTAAGTTCAATTCGAGCTTCCCTACACCTCGTCCTCAAATTGACGATCTCAGCTATCAATTTCTCTACCCTACTACCCCTCTACACCCGAAACCTCGAACAGAAGACTCTTCGGAAGACGCTTCTTGAACTTGACTGTCTTCGGAAGACTATTTTCGGAAGTCGACTAGAACCAATTCGTATCAAGAGTGGATTTGTGTTGCTTTTGTGTTGAGAGAGGCTTGGTACGAATCCTAAGTGGTGTGGTGAGTTGTTTTGTTATTTCGAGAAGTTGGAAGTCGGGAACTAGGCCTGTGCCTCCCGGCTTCTAAGCTTCTCAACTCCACATCTTCCTAGAGAGACTAGAAGACTGAAAGGCTGGCAAAATGAGCGAGAAGACGTGAGGGTCTATCTCGGGTCTCTTCTGTCCGACCCATAACAGCCATTCCTTCTTCTTCCCAAACTTAGAAGAGAGTCGTGAGAAGACTTGCTGGTAGAATCTGGAGAGAAGGGTCGAGGGTCATGTCTTCCCACCGAGCAGCAAGCTTCTTCTGAGTGCGTATGAGAGGTGAGAAGTCAGAAGAACAAAGTGCAACTGTCTTGTCTGTTGTGAGGATAGATTACGCGTAGGAAGACGAAGACAGGTGAGACCAGTGAAGGGAAGTCTGACTTCGGGAGGTCTTCCGAGAAAGACATTGAATTGGAAGCTGTCCATGGTGTCTTCTCAGATGCCACTGTCACCGCAGGAGCCCGCAACCATCTTCCGAACCTGTTATGCACTTTATGTTTCGCGAATCTTGTATCTTCTGATAGGAAGTAGGATGTAATGCAAGGTGGGTTGTCTTCTTTGTAATCCATGCGAGGCCTTGCTTAGATAGGATTGTTTAGATATAGCTCGGAAGACGAGAGCTATCTAGGAAGTACTGTTAGAATCCCGGAAGACAGAGTAGCTGTCTTCTGGAAGACTAGTTTCGTCTTCTGAGAAGTAGAAGCTAGACTGTGGGCACTTGGGAAGAACTGAGCCTTCAGCTCATAGTAGGTGCTTGTGGCTTAGTGCAACAGATCTTCCAGTATGACGATGCATCCGTGAGGCTTGGTGTTACCAGCGGCAGAATTGGCAGAGGCCACTCCTTTCCTCAAGGAGTTGGGTCTCCACTTCTTCCTGTGGGATTGGAACCTCGCCGATCAGGGACTTCTGGAGGAGGTGTGGGTAGCGTTACCACCCCGCAACCGTGTACCTGCGAAGGCAGGAGTAGCTCGAGGAAGACCATCTTCCTGGACTGAAGATTGGTGGCGTAGCGCTTTCCACAGGTCAGACTCCGAGAACCGAGGGTATTGGTTTGAGAAGAAGGTTTTGCCAGGGTCGTGAGTACGTGGCATGTACCTAGGAGCACCACCTGTCTTTTCGTGGAAGATAGGTAGGGTAGGAATGGGTGGAAGGTCGAATCTTACCGGGAGCCGAAGAAGCGACTTCTGACGAAGTTGTTTCTGCATCTCTTCCTCAAGGGGAAGGCGCAGAAGATGAGGTACCTAGGAGATCAGGACGTAGACTTCCTGGAAGCAGTGTGGGATAAACGAGTACCCATCTACTGGGGCGCATACATCCACAACTATGTACAGACGGAGCTAGCGTACTTGGGTATCCCGGCGGAGGACACTTGACACCTTTTCTCTGCTACTTGTACGTAGCCATGGGGGGATCTTAGGAGAGATCAGTTGGCAGAGTATGGACCAACAGGGCAACAGGAGGAGAAGGAGGAGACTTCGGAAGACGATGACCGAGCCGCAGCCGCAACTCCCCCTCCCACTCTGATGTCACAGCTGAGTCCCCGACTCTCACCAAAAGACGCTTCTGGTGAGAGAAGACGAGTCTAGTGGATCGGAAGACGCCACGCCACCGAGGAAGATGGGTCCTAGAAGTGTACCTAGGACACCCATCTCCCTCATTCATTCAAGATCGGAGACAGACTCGAAGAAAGAACTGCTGAGTACCCGATCAGAGCAGAAGACCGCTTCTGCAACGCCTGGGAGTCTTCCGAAGACTCCAGAAGACGAAGGATGGATGGGCGCTCCTGCTGCGATGCGAGGAAGCGCAACGAAGAGAGCCGCTCCTGCCATGAGGAGTCTTCCACCCCGGAAGATGAGAAGAGTAGCTTCTTCTCGTGCACAGAAGATGAAGGTCATTGTGGTGGAAGAGGCATCCTTGCCTTTGGAAGACAAGGTCGATACCTCCGAGCGAGTGGTGGAGATGAACGTGTCTTCCGCGGGAAGAAGACTGGAAGAGTTCAGCGCCTTCTTCTACAAGGAGATCCAGCCAGCTATGGAGTTGCTGGAGAAGAGAGCGAAGGCACAGGAGAGGCCCTTGCAACATGGATTCGGTCTGCGCACCTTGCTGCGACAGGGAGAAGACCAGAAGAAGACGGAGTCGCTGGAAGCTGGTCTCCGCACCACGGAGAAGCTCGCAGCCAGATACAAGACGGAAGCAGCCGCTTCTGCCAAGGAGCTAGTGCAGCTTCGGAAGAGCAACCAGGAGTTGCAGGCGCGTGTACAGCAGCGCGATCAGGAAGTCCTCCGAGTGCGGGAGAAGATCACTGCCCTCGCAGAGGAGCAGACCACTTGGAAGACGCAGCGAGAAGTCGCAAAAGCGCGAGTTGCAGTTGAGAAGACGCAGCGGGAAGCAGCGGAGGCTCGTGCACAGGAGATGCTAGCACAGTCGGTGGAAGCTCTTCAGAAGAAGTTCAACTTCACCGCGGGTAGGAAGTTACTTACCTTAGCTAGAGGATGGGACAGCGAGTCCAAGACAAGGTTGATGGAATGCCGGGAGAGCATGTTCGGGTACTTAGATCGACAGATAGAAGGAGTGAAGACGCTTTATGGTCTTCCCTCGCTTCCGATACCTGCAACCGCATCTTCCCACGCACCAACACCATCGACTGGATCCGGAATGGAGAAGGAGGAGTTCGATCTCGCTGTGCACTTGATAGTGACAGCGTTGGAAGCCGAGAAGACATCGGAAGACGCCTCGGAAGACAGGAAGACGAGCCGTCTTCCCAAGTATTCCGCGTGGAGGAAGCGACCTCTCCGGACCCCTATGAGGTCGTCATGGTCCCGCACCAGTGGCTCAGAAGACGGAAGACGCACCACTCGACTCTGCTTCCCAGAAGAGGATTCCGTCTTTCGAAGCAGGAGCCGAAGCCAAGGAAGACGCAACCGCAGAAACAGCAGGGCCAGCGAAGAGCGAGGAGAGGGAAGCTACCTCAGTGACACCCGAGGTAAGTGCAGGGCTTCCCAGCCCATCAGAAGCCGAGATAGTAGCTCTAATAGGAGCATATCAGGTAGAGATTGCCACGGAGCAATCAGAGTAGACAGCAATTGAAGTGACACTTTCAGATTTAGTAGGACCAAAACATGCTATCTTAAGGGTGGCAGTTTCCAGTGTAAAAATAGTTAGGACACCATGTGGCAGCATAGGTAGCGTAGGAGCAACAAGGTGGATGGCTAATTAGGAAGAGGAACCGCCTGCATGTGGGGTGACAACCTCCTGTCAGCGCCTCTCTCTCCCTGGTGGTCGTCTCCCTTAGTTCTCATGGCAGCGACATAAGTAGGATCGAAGAGTAAGAGATAGAGTTCTGTAGCTACTGCGCACACACATCGATTCTATGGTGCAGGCAGACGAGACACATTAGAGCAGAGACACAGGATAGATAGTGCTTCGCACACTACACCCGTTGTTGGAAACATACGAATAGTCTTGGAATACACAGGAGGGGTCTGCATGCTCGTACCAGCAGTGGTTCGAAGATGTAGATAGAAGTAGTGGACAGTCTAGGAACAAAGAACGGCATCCTCGTGCAATCCTGTTAGCTAGACTGGTGTGTCGAGGAGTAGACGCATGAAGTAGAGGGAGTGAGCTTCCCAATGTCATTGTGACTTCTTCTCGGGGAATGGATTGTGGATTTGAGTGCAGCAGCTTTGTTCATGTCTTCTGGGTGGTGGATTGTATTGAATTTGCTCCCAATTGTGCATGGGAAGTGTTCTTCTTGAGTGGCGGTGACTGTCAGCAGTTGTGGAAGTGTAGCTTGACTCGTTCAGTAGAGCACTTGGGATCTACGTACGGACGATCTTATGGGTAAGAGATCCCAGAAGACAGAGTAGTCAGAGCAGCGAAGTGAAGAAGAAAGAAGCCTTCTTCTCACAGCAGAAGACGACATCCTCGAGTAGAAGACGGTGCGACTGTACACATGTTTGTTGTCTTCCTCCCCAAACTATTACAAGCAGGGATGGCTTGTTAGTCAGGATCCGGACTAGAAGCCTGTCGGAATCTTAATTTCTTCTTTTCATCTTGTTTTGTCTTGTTTGGACTTTCTCTTCTTCCCCATCTTCTCTCATCTTCCCCATCTTCTTATCTTCTTCTAGTGAGCTTCCGAATCTTCTATTGAGCTTCCGTGAAGGTGAATGTCGTTGTAGTGCTGTAGGAAGACTATTTCCGTAGGCAGAAGCCTGGGAAGGCTACAGGGGCCATACACCCTTTGATTGATCTAACCCGTTGTAATGTGAGTGTGAGAATAAGGTGTAACAGCCGTGCTAGTCGACTTTTGCGAAGCATGACAGTCTTCTGGAGGTGTGAGAAGACGAGCTGAATCCCCAGAAGACGAGAATCGCTTCGGGAAGACGGTACTGAGAAGACCGGAAGAAGTGACATGGAAGTAGGAAGATCGTCTTCTCGAGTTTCTCTGTGAATAGTTGTGTGCTATTTTAGTTAGTAGTTGTTTATTTAGATCTTGAGTATATTTTGGCGTATCTGGATGACGCGTGGTTTTGTGAGAAGACGGAATTTCTAGGCAAAACCCGTGTGTTTGTGTGTTTGAACAGATCTTAGAACTTAAAGCAGCGTTATTTGTGCAAATCTTCTGTGGGAACGATATTTTGTATACTAAATGGGCAAAAGGAGAAATCCTGCGTCACTACATATAGTGAGCATCCATTTTTGGCGCCGCTGCCGGGGATATCATCTTAGTAACTTTTGTTCTAAGCTTCCTGGATCTGTGTGCCATTAGTTAGGTTCATTTCGATCTAACTTCGATTGTAGTCGAATGTGTTGTGGGACTCTATCTTGCTAGAAGACAGGAACCGCAACCAGAAGCTGAAAGAGATACATCAATGAGAGTTTGGAAGAAGCCGCTTCCCTGCTTCCAAGAGGTTTCTTGGAAGACTCGATCTTGTAAGATTGCAATGAGTGCAACAAGAAGCAGGAGAAGAAGACGTTCTGAACCTGTGATCGGTTGTTCAGTCATTCGGTCTCCCGGATCTAGTGATAGAAGAAGAAGGACATTTGTTCTCAGTACTCTGGTGGATGCCTCCGACCAGAGGAAGAAGCAGAAGACGCACGGGTAAAGATCCTGAGTGGGTAAATTCATCCCAGCGAACCGCTTCTAGAGAGCAGTGGATATCCCTGAGACACCAAAGGAAAGAAGAAGAGCTCATGAAGATCCGATCAGTATAGTTGGAAGAGCCTTCCATCGCGAGCATAATCTTTGGAGAAGACAGAAGCCAACCGGGTGATCACGTGTATAAAGTAGATTTTGGTACTGGTTACTCGGAAGACGTCTTCCCAAGTGCGGAAGAAGCTTCTCAAGGCGAAGGAAGACTGGAGGAGATTGTTCCAGACGTCTCGGAAGATAGCAGTGACAGTAGTTCTGACTCAGAAGACGACCTTCGTGACTCAGACAGACCTGGACCTTCGAGAAAACCATCTCCACCACCTGGACCTGAGGGAGGAAGAAGTTGGCAGTCGCACCAGCCGGCAGTCGACATGACTTCCCACACTCGATAGAAGTATCATCCGTACGACGATGATGCTGATGCGGACGACTTCATCACGATGTTCGAGACCATCTCTAGATCCAACAAGGAAGACGCTGATGTTGACAGACTCCGTGTATTTCCCAGTTTGATTGTAAGGAAAGGAAGGAAGTGGATGAGTAAGATGTTGGATGATGGTGTAGTAATGGACGCTTGGGCTACTCTGAAGGCAGCTTTTCTGAAGAGGTTCAGAGGAGTGGGCTATGATTGTATGACCCTCATAGAACTTCAGAGACTCGAACGGAAGAAGAAAGAGACACTTCGAGATTACATCGAGAGGTTTGAAGACCTCCTGGATCACATCCCTCAGAACCAAGACAGACTCGGTTACTGTGCTCAGCAAGCCGTGGACTGGTACTTGGGAGGATTGTCTCAGGATATGGAATTGTACTGCATAAGAGGAGGAGGTGATGATTTAGCAGAGGTACAGAAGCATGCCGAGCAGTATGAAACTTCGAGCATCACTCGGAATATGACGAAAGACAGAGGAAAGACCTCGAAGAAGTCCAAGAAGTCGAAGAAGTCTTCTAGGAAGTCCAAGAGGAAGTCCAAGTCCACTGAAACTGATAACAGTGATTCGGAAGCATCCTCTACTTCTGAAGAGTCTACTGTCGAAAGTTCAAAATCCGAATCTGAACAAGAGAAGAAGACGCGGAAGAAGAAAAAGGAGAAGACGCGAGCGAGAGAGGAAGTTGTGCAGAAGATGC
This sequence comes from Asterella californica, assembly GCA_036924285.1. NCBI lineage: Eukaryota > Viridiplantae > Streptophyta > Marchantiopsida > Marchantiales > Aytoniaceae > Asterella > Asterella californica. The sequence goes on along the minus strand of JAYKYS010000003.1, from coordinate 46,021,361 downwards.
CTCAGACTCAGTCATACAGTCTGCACCTGATCCCCGCATCGATGAGGTTCTGAAGGAGTTTGCCGACCTGAAAGTTCATCTTCTGAACCAGAAGGACAAGCGGAAGCAACCTACAGCTTCCCGGCCAAACCTTTGGTGCAACCTTTGTAACTCTTTCGGACACACCAGAGATCAGTGTACGTAGGACCAAGCTGTCAACTGGGCAGGATGGGAAGAAGATGATGAGGGATATCTACACGATCCCAGTGGGGAAACTTGCTATAGGATCGAGACGATACAACCCTTCACTCTTACGCCTCCCGCCCAATATAATCGTTATGTACCTAGGGATAGAGCTAACAATGTACAGACCAGGACGCCCTGGCAACCTTCTTCATCACAACGACCTCTTAACCCTCTTCCTGGAGCGTGCAATAATTGTGGAGAGACAAGACACTGGTGGTCCACCTGTCCTCATCCGAGAAGACAGATTGGGCAAGTGCCCTTGTGTGGGAACTGTAAGGAAGCCGGTCATTTCACAGAAAATTGTCCTCAGACCTTACGACCACGACAAATGGTTAGATTTGCAGATACCACGCCTCCTGCAGAAGCTACATCAACTTCTAAACTCGAGTTAGCAGTGGTACAGCACATCACGGTAGAAGAAGAAGATCCTGGGGATTGTACGGATTGTCTCCATATCGAGGAAGACGAACCGGACCCCAGGAAGCGCGAAGGAAAGGAACCTCAGCTGCAGAAGACGACTGCAGCTCAGAAGACGAAGTTACTTGAGGCAGCTTCTTCTTTCACTTTGGCGGATGGCACTGTTTGGAGCCCTAGCCCGGATTCAGACAGTTGACCTCCCGAAGAAGTCTTGGATGAAGCGGTGTTCAAGGTAAGTACCAGAAGCAAAGGGAAGTTAGAATCTCGTCAGAAAGAGATCAAGAAGAAAAAGCAGCGAAAGGAGAGGTCATCTTCTCCTGAGCGGCCGTCTTCTCCTACTTACGACCGAGAAGATCCGAAGTACTTTGCTCCTGACATTAGACAAGAAGTGGAAGCGATCATGCAAGAAGAGCTGGAGAAGAGATGGAAGATAGTACAGCAACTTCCTACACCAACTATGGCAACACCTGTCTCACGGGAACAGCCCCCAGTCGGGGGAAGACACTCATCTGGTCTTCCACCCAAGGAAGCAGCCACTACATCTTCTCTGTTGGAAACACCAGTCACTCTTCTGAAAAGATCTCCTTACGACTTCTTGCGAGACTTGTGGAATCAGAAAGCGGATGTAACCTTCCAACAGTTGTTGGATGACAACGCTGGTTACAGGAAGTTGTTACAATCTGTGCTTCGAGGATCGAGGAAGAGGAGGACAACTAAACTTCCCAAGAGCACCCCGATCCTAAGGATAGAGCATGAGGACTTGGGAGCCCCAGAACTTGATATGGAGATCCATGGTTGTCTTCTGAAGAAGGTACCCATTGATTCCGGCTCCGGAGTTAACATCATGACTGAAGAAACGGCGCATGCCCTAGGCTTCACTGAGTTCTAGCCTACTCCGAGAATCCTCAGAATGGCGGACCAGACCAGAAGACGACCTTTGGGGCAATTGAAAGATGTCTTGACGGTAATTGGTGGAGTATCTTTTTACCTCACTTACATCATTTTGCGACCTGTAGCTAAGGTTGGATATCAAGTGTTGATAGGAAGACCATGGCTGTATGCTGCAAATGTAAATACCGACTGGAGAAGGCATCGTTTGAGATTTCCCAATCCTACACCCAAGCCAGGTGAGAAGACTAAGGTCTCGCTTCCTTGGATCAAGATTGGACACCAAGGTGAAACTCCGTCTACAACAGAGGGGTACACTTCAGAAGACTCAGATGCGTCTTCTGACAGTGATGAACGGTATAATGAGTTTGTGGTGAATAACTTGTGTACTACAGAAGTAGCAGAGAGAGCAGAAGATGTGATCCGTGGATACATCGAGTGCTGCGAAGTTGCAGAAGAAGAGCTTCCAGAAGACGAGAATACCGTCTTCCCTTCGGAAGATCCGACAGTTGGTCTTCCAGAAGACGAAAGTATCGTCTTCTCTTCGGAAGATCCGACAGTTGGTCTTCCAGAAGACGAATCAGAACCAGAAGAAGCTCCCAAACCGGAATACTTTGGTGCCAGTGAGTACAGTCACACTGAAGGAATGGTAAACCCGGATGATCTTCAAGAGATGGAGTTGCTCCTGGGAAGAAGCTTAAGCTTTCCCAAGGTGATCGAGGGCCAGCAGTTGGAAGACTTTCGAGAACTTCTGACGGAGTTCTAAGATGTCTTCGCCTGGACCATAGAAGACATGAAGGGCATACCTCGAGAGCTAGGAGAACATCGGATTGACTTGCTGGAGGGCGTTGTTCCTGCACGACAGAGGCAGTACCGGCTCAATCCCAAGTACTCGCTTCTGGTAAAGGACCAGATCGACCAATACTTGAAGGCATGAGTCATCCTCCCAGTACTTAGCAGTGAATGGGTAGCTCCAATCGTCATCGTGCCGAAGAAGCAGACAGGGAAGATTCGAGTGTGTCAAGACTTCCGGAAGCTGAACTTGGCCACAAAGAAGGATCATCATCCTTTACCATTCACCGACTCTGTGTTAGACCAGGTAGCAGGGCATGAGTTCTATAGCTTCCTGGATGGGTATTCTGGGTACAACCAAGTTTCAATCAGAGAGGAAGACAAGTCGAAAACCACTTTTACTACTGATTGGAGCACGTACGCGTACAATCAAATGCCGTTTGGTTTATGCAACGCACCCGCCACATTCCAGAATATCTTCGCACTTTCATGGAGATTTTCTTGGATGACTTTTGTGTGTTTGGATCGAGAGAAGACCACTTGATATTTCTAAGGAAGTGTTTTCTGAAGTGTAGAGAACATCGTTTGGCTCTTCACCCTAAGAAATGCTTCTTTGGTATGTCAGAGGAGATCTTGCTAGGACATAGGATTTCCGGAAGAGGTATAGAAGTCGACTGTGCTAAGGTGGAAGTCATCATGAAACTCCACCCACCTGCTAACCTGACTTAGTTGAGAAGTTTCCTTGGCAACGTAGGATACTACAGGAGGTTTATTGACAGGTACGCAGAGGTAGCAAGAAGACTCACTAAGTTGCTGAAGAAGGACGAACCATGTATTTGGTCACAGCAGGAAGCATTCGAAGAAATGAAGAGGCTTCTGTCGGAATCCCCTGTCCTAAGACCACCTGATTGGGAAAGAGTCTTCCATATCTATGTGGATGTTGATATAGGGGTGGTGTTGAGTCAGAAAGATGAGAAGAAGAAGGATTATCCCATCTACTACGCGGGAAGACAACTCAGTGATGCAGAGAAGAAGTACTCGACAACCGAAAGGGAGTGTCTTGGCATGATTTACTCTTGTAGGAAGTTTAGACACTATCTTCTAGCCAACCCGTTTGTCTTCTATGTGGATCATTTCTCTTTGAAACATCTTGTAAAGAAAACAGATTTGTCTGGTAGGATAGCTAGGTGGATTCTTCTACTCCAGGAATTTACTTACACAGTTGAGTACATGCCCGGAAGACAGCATGTTAATGCTGACTACCTATCCAGATTAGAGACGAAACACCGAGAAGATGAAGTGGAAGATGAGTTCCCTGACGAGAAGCTGTTTTCAGTTTTCGCAGAGACATTTTCATCTGAAGGGGGGGCGTACCGCCTGCTTCCCAGAAGACGAGACTAGATCTTCTGATCCAGTCTTTGCGACTTCCACAGAAGAGTCGATCTTCAAGGACTTGAGGAAGTTCTTGGAAGACCAACAGTACCCCGAGGGATTGGATGCGGAGCAGAAGGCTATCTTCCTACACAAGGCAGGTCCTTATGTCATCTTCCAGGGTATCCTGTTTCGGAAGGGACATGACGAGAAGCTAAGGAGGTGCCTTGAGCCTTCAGAGATTAAACCAGTGATCACAAGTCTTCACTACGAAGATGCTGGGGGTCACTACGGACTGAAAACCATAGTGAAGAAGATGTTAGACGTCGGATACTGGTGGTCGACCATGTACCGAGACACTTTTCAGGAGATCAGGAAGTGCGATGCATGCCAGAGGATGGGAAGACCGGCAGCTACGACAAGGTGGCCTCTTACTCCCATTCTTCCGCTTGCTCCGTTCGAAAAGTGGGGGATCGACTTTGTGGGGCCTATCGTCCCGTTGGCGAGAAGAACGCGCGCACATTATATCCTAATAGCTACCGACTATGCTACCAAGATGGTGGAAGGCGACGCCACAAAGAAGAACGATGCCGCAGTAGTAGCCAGGTTCCTTTGGCACAACATCATCACTAGGTACGGATGTCCACTGGAATTGATATAAGACAAGGGTACTCATTTCTTAAATGAGACTATCTCCCTCCTGATCCAATACTTCAGGATTAAGCATAAGAAGACGACGCCGTACAACCCAAAAGCGAATGGACTGACGGAGAAGTCGAACGGTCTTCTGTGTAACATCCTGAACAAGGTAACTGTTAACCATGCGTATGATTGGGACACGAAATTGCCATCTGTGTTATGAGCTTTCAGGATTTCACCTAAAGTCACAATCCAGAAGACGCCTTTCTACCTAACTTACGGCATGACACCTATTGTACCCATTGAGTTAGAGGTCCCAACATACCGGTTAGCCGTATCCGAACGCATGAGAGAAGAAGAAAGCTAGGAGCAGCGTCTTCTGAATTTCGTAGAGTTTGAAGAAGACAGGAATGCAGCTTTGGAGAAGACATACAAGGTGCAAGCACAACGTAAGATGAACTACGATAGCAAGCTGAGGAAGGTGACCGTTGTGGATGGAGACTTGTTCTTCTCTACGACAACCGACATCTTAAGTTCCCTGGAAAACTTCATCTTCGCTGGATGGGTCCTTACCGCGTCTTGGAGGTCTTCGACAATGGCTCCTTGCAGTTGGAAGAGTTGGACGGTACACTGATGACCACTCGTGTTAAAGGGTGGCGTGTCAAGAAGTACTGGACGTAAACAGAAGTGCAGAAAACACTGATGTTTGCGGGGACGCAAACATATGAGGGTGGGCGTAGGTGGTGTCCACAAATTACAGGATTCACAAATTTTTACAATTTTTAAAATTAATAACTTGTTTGTATAACTGAAGAAGCGTTGTTACTTAAGACTACTGCTTCCTTAGAGGGAAGATGATCTTATGAGCTTTTGAATAAGAAGTTGACTTCTTCGGAGGACGACCGTCTTCCGGGAAGCGTCTTCTCAGTTGCGTCTTCGGAAGACGGGAAGACGGCGGAAGATGGGAAGACGGCGGAAGATGAGAAGACGGTGGAAGACACCTGTCTTCCGGAAGACAGCGACCGCGAAGGCCTAACCACGAGTTTTTCAGGTAAAACAGTAGGTGTACCTACTAGGTCACACACAGATGGTAGGTAGGTCAGAAAAGACACATAGGGTCGAAACCCCTAATTTGCGGGGAAGATGCGCAGGAAGCGCATTAGCGCATTCTAACTTCCCGCAGCATAGCGCGCTTGAGAAGATCGATTTACGAGAGTAGGCTTCGCGAGTGAGCATCGAGAGAGGAATCGAGTGAGAAGAGGACCAGTTGGCAGCTAGGCGAAGGGCGAGACTGAATTGCTGAAGCACAGAAGGCAGAGAGCGAAGGCATTTTTGTGAGCTCCCGAGAAGCTGACATTGGAGAATCGCTGAGTAGAATCGAAGGTGGAATTGGAGCGTGGCCAGAGATTGACAGCGGAAGCAGTCGTGTGAAGTCGCATTGGAGCTAAGACAAGAGCCAGAAGCGCGCGGGAGGTCGAAGACATCTCGGGAAGAAGATAGAAGACTGTAGAGGTTCTTCCCACGTTCTTCTTCTTTCCCACTACTTCTCGCCTCTGTTGTGTGTTCCTTGCGCTTCCCTGGTTGTGTGCAGGCAGCCTGATCGCTTACCTCCACCCCCATTCTTTCTATTGAGACATTGGGTGCGGAAGCGCTGCCCAATTTCTGTCAGCCATCTTCTACTTCTTCCTAAGTTCAATTCGAGCTTCCCTACACCTCGTCCTCAAATTGACGATCTCAGCTATCAGTTTCCCTACCCTACTACCCCTCTACACCCGAAACCTTGAACAGAAGACTCTTCGGAAGATGAGAACATCTTCGGAAGACGCTTCTTAAACTTGACTGTCTTCGTAAGACTGTCTTCGGAAGTCGACTAGAACCAATTCGTATCAAGAGTGGATTTGTGTTGCTTTTGTGTTGAGAGAGGCTTGGTACGAATCCTGAGTGGTGTGGTGAGTTGTTTTGTTATTTCGAGAAGTTGGAAGTCGGGAACTAGACCTGTGCCTCCCGGTCTTCCAAGCTTCTCAACTCCACATCTTCCTAGAGAGTCTAGAAGACTGAAAGGCTGGCAAAATGAGCGAGAAGACGTGAGGGTCCATCTCGGATCTCGTCTGTCCGACCCATAGCAGCCATTCCTTCTTCTTCCCAAACTTAGAAGAGAGTCGTGAGAAGACTTGCTGGTAGAATTTGGAGAGAAGGGTCGAGGATCATGTCTTCCCACCGAGCAGCAAGCTTCTTCTGAGTGCGTATGAGATGTGAGAACGTCAGAAGAACAAAGTGCAACTGTCTTGAGTCTGTTGTGAGGATAGATTGCGCGTAGGAAGACGAAAACAGGTGAGACCAGTGAAGGGAAGTCTGACTTCGGGAGGTCTTCCGAGAAAGACATTGAATCGGAAGCTATCCAGGGTGTCTTCTCAGATGCCACTGTCACCGCAGGAGTCCGCAACCATCTTCCGAACCTGTTATGCACTTTATGTTTCGCGAATCTTGTATCTTCTGATAGACAGTAGGATGTAATGCAAGGTGGTTTGTCTTCTTTGTAATCCATGCGAGGCCTTGCTTATATAGGATTGTTTAGATATAGCTCGGAAGACGAGAGCTATCTAGGAAGTACTGTTAGAATCCCGGAAGACGGAGTAGCTGTCTTCTAGAAGACTAGTTTCGTCTTCTGAGAAGTAGAAGCTAGATTGTGGGCACTTGGGAAGAACTGAGCCTTCAGCTCATAGTAGGTGCTTGTGGCTTAGTGCAGCAGATCTTCCAGTATGACGATGCATCCGTGAGGCTTGGTGTTACAAGCGGCAGAATTGGCAGAGGCCACTCCTTTCCTCAAGGAGTTGGGTCTCCACTTCTTCCTGTGGGATTGGAACCTCGCCGATCAGAGACTTCTGGAGGAGGTGTGGGCAGCGTTACCACCCCGCAACCGTGTACCTGCGAAGGCAGGAGTAGCTCGAGGAAGACCATCTTCCTGGACTGAAGATTGGTGGCGCAGGGCTTTCCACAGGCCAGACTCCGAGAACCGAGGGTATTGGTTTGAGAAGAAGGTTTTGCCCAAGGTCGTGAGTACGTGGCATGTACCTGGGAGCACCACCTGTCTTTTCGTGGAAGACAGGCAGGGTAGGAATGGGTGGAAGATCGAATCTTATCGGGAGCCGAAGAAGCGACTTCTGGCGAAGCTGTTTCTGCATCTCTTCCCCAAGAGGAAGGCGTAGAAGATGAGGTACCTAGGAGATCAAGACGTAGACTTCCTGGAAGCAGTGTGGGATAAACGAGTACCCATCTACTGAGGCGCATACATCCACAACTATGTACAGACGGAGCTAGCGTACTTGGGTACCCCGGCGGGAGGACACTTGACACCTTTCCTCTGCTACTTGTACGTAGCCATGGGGGATCTTAGGAGAGATCAGTTGGCAGAGTATGGGCCAACAAGGCAACAGGAGGAGAAGGAGGAGACCTCGGAAGACGATGACCGAGCCGTAGCCGCAACTCCCCCTCCCACTCTGATGCCACAGCTGAGGCCCGGCTCTCACCAGAAGACGCTTCTGGTGAGGGAAGACGAGTCTAGTGGGTCGGAAGACGCCACGTCACCGAGGAAGATGGGTCCTAGAAGTGTACCTAGGACACCCATCTCCCTCATTCATTCAGGATCGGAGACAGACTCAGAGGAAGAACTGTTGAGTACCCGATCAGAGCAGAAGACCGCTTCTGCAACGCCTGGGAGTCTTCCGAAGACTCCAGAAGACGAAGGATGGATGGGCGCTCCTGCTGCGATGCGAGGAAGCGCAACGAAGAGAGCCGCTCCTGCCATGAGGAGTCTTCCACCCCGGAAGATGAGAAGAGTAGCTTCTTCTCATGCCCAGAAGATGAAGGCCATTGTGGTGGAAGAGGCATCCTTGCCTCTGGAAGACAAGATCGATACCTCCGAGCGAGTAGTGGAGATGAACGTGTCTTCCGCGGGAAGAAGACTGGAAGAGTTCAGCGCCTTCTTCTACAAGGAGATCCAGCCAGCTATGGAGTTGCTGGAGAAGAGAGCGAAGGCACAGGAGAGGCCCTTGCAACATGGATTCGGCCTGCGCACCTTGCTGCGACAGGGAGAAGACCAGAAGAAGACGGAGTCGCTGGAAGCTGGTCTCCGCACCACGAAGAAGCTCGCAGCCAGATACAAGACGGAAGCAGCCGCTTCTGCCAAGGAGCTGGTGCAGCTTCGGAAGAGCAACCAGGAGTTGCAGACGCGTGTACAGCAGCGCGATCAGGAAGTCCTCCGAGTGCGGGAGAAGATCACTGCCTTGGCAGAGGAGCAGACCACTTGGAAAACGCAGCGAGAAGCCGCAGAAGCGAGAGTTGCAGTTGAGAAGACGCAGCGGGAAGCAGCGGAGGCTCGTGCACAGGAGATGCTAGCACAGTCAGTGGAAGCTCTTCGGAAAAAGTTCAACTTCACCGCGGATAGGAAGTTACTTACCTTAGCTAGAGGATGGGACAGCGAGTCCAAGACAAGGTTGATGGAATGCCGGGAGAGCATGTTCAGGTACTTAGATCGACAGATAGAAGGAATGAAGACACTTTATGGTCTTCCCTCGCTTCCAATACTTGCAACTGCATCTTCCCATGCTCCAGCACCATCGACTGGATCCGGAATGGAGAAGGAGGAGTTCGATCTCGCTGTGCACTTGGTAGTGACAGCGTTGGAAGTCGAGAAGACTCCAGAAGACGTCCCGGAAGACAGGATGTCTTCTGGAAGACAAGAAGACGAGCTGTGTTCCCAAGTATTCCGCGTGGAGGAAGCGACTTCCCCGGACTCCTATGAGGTCGCCATGGTCCTTAGTCCCGCATCAGTGGCTCAGAAGACGGAAGACGCACCACTCGACTCTGCTTCCCAAAAGACGATTCCGTCTTCCGAAGCAGGAGCCGAAACCGAGGAAGACGCAGCCGCAGAAACAGCAGGGCCAGCGAAGAGCGAGGAGAGGGAAGCTATCTCAGTGACACCCGAGGTAAGTGCAGGGCTTCCCAGCCCATCAGAAGCCGAGATAGTAGCTCCGATAGGAGCAGATCAGGTAGAGATTGCCACGGAGCAATCAGAGTAGACAACAACCGAAGTGACACTTCCAGATTTAGTAGGACCAAAACATGCTATCTTAAGGGTGGCAATTTTCAGTGTAAAAATAATTAGGACACCATGTGGCAGCATAGGTAGCGTAGGAGCAACAAGGTGGATGGCTAATTAGGAAGAGGAACCGCCTGCATGTGGGGTGACAACCTCCTGTCAGCGCCTCTTTCTCCTTGGTGGTCGTCTCCCTTGGTTCTCATGGCAGCGACATAAGTAGGATCGAAGAGTAGGAGATAGAGTTCTGTAGCTACTGCACACACACATCGATTCTATGGTGCAGGCAGACGAGACACATTAGAGCAGAGACACAGGATAGATAGTGCTTCGCACACTACACCCGTTAATGGAAACATACGAATAGTCTTGGAATACACAGGAGGGGTCTGCATGCTCGTACCAGCAGTGATTCGAAGATGTAGATAGAAGTAGTGGACAGTCTAGGAACAGGGAACGGCATCCTCGTGCAATCCTGTTAGCTAGACTGGTGTGTCGAGGAGTAGACGCAGGAAGTAGAGGGAGTGAGCTTCCCAATGTCATTGTGACTTCTTCTCGGGGAATGGATTGTGGATTTGAGTGCAGCAGCTTTGTTCATGTCTTCTGGGTGGTGGATTGTATTGAATTTGCTCCCAATTGTGCATGGGAAGTGTTCTTCTTGAGTGGCGGTGACTGTCAGCAGTTGTGGAAGTGTAGCTTGACTCATTCAGTAGAGCACTTGGGATATACGTACGGACGGTCTTATGGGTAAGGGATCCCAGAAGACAGAGTAGTCAGAGCAGCGAAGTGAAGAAGAAAGAAGCCTTCTTCCCACAGTAGAAGACGGTGCGACTGTACACATGTTTGTTGTCTTCCTCCCCAAACTATTACAAGCAGGGATGGTTTGTTAGTCAGGATCCGGACTAGAAGCCTGTCGGAATCTTAATTTCTTCTTTTTATCTTGTTTTGTCTTGTTTGGACTTTCTCTTCTTCCCCATCTTCTCTCATCTTCCCCATCTTCTTATCTTCTTCTAGTGAGCTTCCGAATCTTCTATTGAGCTTCCGTGAAGGTGAACGTCGTTGTAGTGCTGCAGGAAGACTATTTCCGTAGGCAGAAGCCTGGGAAGGCTACAGGGGGCATACACCCTGTGATTGATCTAACCCGTTGTAATGTGAGTATGAGAATAAGGTGTAACAGCCGTGCTAGTCGACTTCTGCGAAGCATGACAGTCTTCTGGAGATGTGAGAAGACGAGCTGAATCCCAAGAAGACGAGAATCGCTTCGGGAAGACGGTACTGAGAAGACCGGAAGAAGTGACATGGAAGCAGGAAGATCGTCTTCCCGAGTTTCTCTGTGAATAGTTGTGTGCTATTTTAGTTAGTAGTTGTTTATTTAGATCCAGAGTATATTTTGGCGTATCTAGAAGACGCGTGGTTTTGTGAGAAGACGGGATTTCTAGGCAAAACCCGTGTGTTTGTGTGTTTGAACAGATCTTAGAACTTTAAGCAGCGTTACTTGTGCAAATCCTCTGTGGGAACGATATCTTGTATACTAAATGGGCAAAAGGAGAAATCCTGCGTCACTACAGTAAGCTTCAGGTTATAACTTGGCACTATAAGCACTTACACAAGTTTGTTGGATCTTCTAATATGGTCAGAAAGTGAAAATCAGATCTAACAAGTAGTAATAAGATCAAACGGTGAACTTTAACACTCAAGAATAAGAAACATATAATGGTTAGACTTCAAAACTTCTCCTACATGTAAAAGAGGTCTTACTGAATACACATACAAAATTTTAGCATGAGATGAGCATTGATATATGGACAAACATATTTTTATTACGGAAATTACAATAATTTCTGGTACCCAGATGGCTACTTTGATCTTGAACAAAAAATTGGATCGTTAACTTTTGTTTAGTCTTACAAGATTTGTAGTCGACAGTATGTTGAACAACTTGCGAAGTTTGACTTGTTGGTTGTACATGGATCTTCAGATCTCGAGCTCAAAAGTTGATGCTCTAGACTGAGAGCTTTTTAGACCCCCTCTGCTTCAGAGATCGCTTTGCTTTATTATGCGATCATCCTTGGATTCGGTCAGTCATCAAACAGGAGATTTCCAACCCTTTTTCAGTATTTCAATGCTTAGCAGAGGACTTGTTTTCTCTAGATAAATCGACGTGCGATGGAAGTTCAAAGAGACATTATAGAAAATTGAAGAGAGAGAAGAGATGGCGTGCGCAGGAGAGAGAGGAGAAGATTCTGATTATTGAGGACATTGATGATGAAATTGAGACGTGAATAAAGTTTCCCGAGTCTTGAAGAGCTTATTTGCACAGATTTGTGTGTCAGATTGACCTTGGTGGATGTAAGAGACCGTATTTGATTTTTGATCGCTGGTAACAGTCTATTTTCCTTTTGATGCTCTCGCAATCAATCACAGTCAAGAGGTCTATCCTCCCCAAGAAAGACTCTCTCCATGACAACGTTGTTCTGAAATGCTATATCAAGTACAGAAAAGCTTCACACCGATTAAAAACAAACTGGATAGTGAACTCTCGGACTTGGGGTTCCAATTGCAAAGATAAAAAAATAAACAAAATGTCATCTATACAGAAAATAAAAAAGCATTCAAAGCACCCAAAGCCAATGAGCTTATATATAAATAGATGTTAATATCGTCACATCTTTCTCCTTTGCGTTAGGCAAGAAATTCTATCAGTCTTCTTTTTCCTAAGAGTACTATTTCTCCAATCTTTTCTTTTCTCTCAGAAATAACTTTGGACTCTTTGAGATCTAGATTGGATTATCACTGTGCTTTTCTAGTCTACACCTAACTTTTTTTGTTCTTGTATTCTTGTACACTGAAAGCTTTTTTGCTTCTGCAAGAGTGATTGTATCAATAAAGATTCACAAGATTCTCTTGCATCATTATCATACCACTCTTCCTTCTGAATATCTTGGTGGCTCTCTTGATACGTGATTTTGTCAACTTCGATCTCTAGTTCTGACTCTTGATCTTTGACTTCAATTTCTAGGCTCTTGGTCTCTTATATGATTGTTTGCACCGGATCCACCATCCTTTGGATTATCTCCATGTCAATCACTTTATAGATCATATTTTCATAACTATATTCGTCTCTTGCATGATCTTGTTGATGACCTCGACAACTTCTTCCAATGGCTTCATCGTATCCGTCATCTCCTCGATGATCTTGACAATTTCTTGACAATTTCTTCCACTATGTCTATGATCTTAACAGTTTCTTCTACTAGCTTCTTCTCCTCTATCACCGTCATTTCCTCTACCGCATTCATCTCGTTTTTCATGATGCCCTTGCATATGATCTCTGCTGTTGTCTTCCTTTTGTCAGTCACCTCAAAAACCATTGTCATCTCTGCAAAGGCCTTCAATTTGATGACCTCTTTCTCCAACTGCATCTCGTTAAGAACATGAGATGGTGTCTTTTTGAATGAATACAGTTTGATTTCTCCGGTGGAGAATTCAGCTTTCTTAGTCTTCATAATAACATGAGAAACCATGAGCTTCAAAATTCATAAACTGCAATACAACTCCATGTAACCATGTTCTTCCACTATGTCTATGATCTTAACAGTTTCTTCTACTAGCTTCTTCTCCTCTATCACCGTCATTTCCTCTACCGCATTCATCTCGTTTTTCATGATGCCCTTGCATATGATCTCTGCTGTTGTCTTCCTTTTGTCAGTCACCTCAAAAACCATTGTCATCTCTGCAAAGGCCTTCAATTTGATGACCTCTTTCTCCAACTGCATCTCGTTAAGAACATGAGATGGTGTCTTTTTGAATGAATACAGTTTGATTTCTCCGGTGGAGAATTCAGCTTTCTTAGTCTTCATAACAACATGAGAAACCATGAGCTTCAAAATTCATAAACTGCAATACAACTCCATGTAACCATGTTTCAAGACACTCTCAAAATCACTTCAAAATTACACGAATTTAAACTCACACAATAATCTGATTCACTCGAGCTCGGTAAGCACACACTGTATCTCCTCAAACTCAATACATTAGATTTCCAGCTGGTTAGGATCATCTTGTAGCTTCAGTCGTTTGCAGTTGCATGACAGAGTTGCTAGAGAAGACTTTGTAGATCTCTTCCATGACATGGTACCGATCTCAATGAAGGTGTTCTTGTATACACTCGTCTAGGAAATTATTGTCTCCAATGATGCTCATTCTAAGAACGTTGAGTTCTGTTCTCAGATCGGACTGATACTTGAAGATTTATGCTTTGTGACATCATGAACTAATCTAAAAGGTGTCTCTGACGGAAGATGGTTAGCAGGTGGGGCCTTTCAAGTATCAAAGAAACCAGTTCATGAGTCGCCATGCTCGCTTTCCCAAAGTTCAAAAGAGTCTTGGCTTGAAAGTTAGGATCGGTCTTGGTTGTGATTGATTCAGATGATGAGTACTGGACCTATCAGATACGAATGAAACGAAATGAACCAAGGAATACCCTGGTTAGGAGAGATGAACTCGTGAATGTGGTATCTAAACTTGTCGGACGACAAAGACTCATGTATGTTTAAGTGGTCCACCACTACTATTTCTCAGCATGTTTATCCGCATCATTTGCAATTGAGGACCCCTAGCTAAACAACATCATGATCATACTTTGAGAAAAATGAACGAGTAGGACTTTTCTTTACGTTGTCTATCAATGCATGCATCTGTTATTTGAAAAGTTCCATACTTACTTCGCATAGTATCCCGTTAAAGTTCAACATCTCAAAAATTTGCCACAAACATTGTGACCATAGGACCACTTTCTGCAGAAAATTGCACTATGATGCACAACCGTTGACTTTCTCCAACAAGCTTGTTCCTCAGAAAAGTTTTTTAAAGAATAAAGTTACATTCATCCAGAACAGTCAAATACACATTTTCTTTGAGGATAAATTCTCATCCAAAATCAAAACTGAAAGAAGTGATTGATCAATCACTTCTTTCTCACTTTCGTCTTCGAACTCAAGGGACGAACTTGAAGAAGTGATCAGTGGATCACTTCTTCAAGAGGTTCAGTGAACACAAAAATTTTGACGTAGATTGCGCATGATGATAGATTTTTGCATATAGAAGATAAGATTTTGTTAACGCGCGTTCTTGATTGTGGTTAAGTTTTAAGGAACTGACTCTTCGGCCATGTTACTATAATTGAACTGTGGTAATGTTGTGGACTTGAGGTTGACCCGTAGTTATCGTTCTTCCAGAAGTACATCTTAACTTGAAGATGTTGGACATACCGTCGTACAATTGTTAGTACGACTGTTCTGGCTGAAAAATGTTTGGTGCGAGATAATCTTAATTCGTTATTGTAGAAGAATGTTAGTAGTAAAGCATAGACGTAAAAATGAAAATTTTTTATGTCAAAAATCAACAGTTTTGAGCTACTTTTCTTGATCAAATTTGAATATTTCATTAGTCCGAAGAACTGAACTTCAATCGAGTTGTAACACTACAATAAATATATTTACTTGGTTATGCTATTTATTAACAAAACATTATACCACTACTTTGAGAAAATATTGAAGATTTTATTGATTCTTAGTAAAAGTATTTTGTGAGGTTTTGTGTTACATCAATTCGCACAAAAAACAATAAAAGAACAGAATAAACACATGTTACACAAGAAAAAATATACTCTTCTCATTGAGGAGCAATGTCATCTTGTGGTTGTGAAAATACAACACACTTTGAAGAGAAAACCTTCTCTCCAGGAGGAGCTCTAAAGTCAAAGTTCTCCTCTAACGGACTAGAATTTGAAAGAAAAGCTAGTACAACTAGAGCTCTGTCGTCATTCAGTGGAGGAGCATACTCACCCATCCTAATGCCATCTCTGCTTCTCTAAGTTCTGTAGTAAAATCTAATGTAGGTTTCATCGTGTAAACAAGAGAGATTATGAAATCAGTTTGACATCGACTAATCTCTAGAGCTGCAACATCCTTCCCAACTATAAAGATGTCGTTGTGGTTGAGCCACTTCCCGCAAACAAATCAAGAATCTAGTCACCTTCTCGCGAGAAATGCTCCACGAACCAGCTAATCAACTTCATAGGTTTATGGTATAGATTTACCACTTGTCCGTCCACTTGTCAGTCAGCTGGAAGCAGTACTGGGGTTGTTTCCATGTTCTTTCTCCTTCCCCATCGCTTCCGTTCTCTGTTTCGATGTCTCCTACGCTTCTTCGATCATTTGCAGGAAGCCCATTGATCATTCTCTCTACCCTGAATTTCCCTGAGAAAATTGGACACGGAAGCGCTGTCCAAATTTTGTCAGTCGTCTTCTCCACTTCTTCCCGAATCAAAACTGAGCTTCCCTTCTTCTCATACCCAAATTCGACCGTCTGACTATCAATTTTCTTATCCTACTGCGCTTCTGTCATAGAATCCATGGATAGAAGACGTGTCTGAATGCCTGGACATTTCCAGAAGACTGATTGTTTGCAATTCTCATCAAGTAGTTGGATTGGATTGGAATTGGAGTTGTGAGAAGCTTGATGTGAATCCAGAGTGAATTTGAGAGTTGATTGTTGTTTCATGAAGCAAGAAAGTGAGAATCAGACCTATGCCTCTCAATCTTCCTGACTTCTCAAATCCACATCTTCCTAGAGAGCTAGAAGATCGGAAAGACTGGCAGAATGCACGAGAAGACGTGAGGGTCCTTTATGGATCTTTTCTGTCTGACCCCTGGCAACCTATTCTTTCTTCTTCCCGAACTTAAAAAAAGTTGTGAGAAGCATTGCTGGCAGAATCTGGAGAGAATGGTCAAGAGTCATGTCTTCCTGTTACGCATCAAGCTTCTTCTGAGAGTGTATGCGAGGTGAGGAGTCAGAAAATAGAGTGCGAATGTTCCATGTCTGTTGAGAGATTAGATTGCGTGTAGGAAGTCAAAGAACAAATGAGACCAGTGATGGGAAGCTTGGCTGCGGGAAGTCTTCTGAGTAGGAAGAGCCAAGAAGCGCATGTGGATTCAGCTTCCCAGTGACCTCTTTTGGCTCCCGAAGCCATGATGAACGCACACATGATGATTATTGAGGAGGATGTCACCTCAGCCGCACCTGAGGTACCAGCAAAGCCACCCACAGTGCCAGAAGCCAAATTAAGAGATCAGGCAGGTGAGGATCCCATGGAGACTACACCTGGCGACCAGGAGTAAGTAGTAGAAGTAGTTAGCAGTTAATCACCTTGGTTATTTTTGGTAAGAATCGGAGTCTGCTATTTTAAGAGAGACAACTCTCACTGTCCATGTGGCAGGATAAGCAACGGTAGGAGTAGGAAAGTAGTTTCTAAACTGAGAAGAGAACCGAAGCTTGGGAGGTGGTGGTCTTCTGACAGCGCCTCATCTTTCCTTGGTAGTGAGTTGCGATTGGAAGGGACCTTCCTCCTGCGACTCAAGATAATTATACAAAGTAGATGTCAAGGTAGGATTTCGTACACATTTCTACACATTTACACACATTTCTACACACAGGTGAGCACACACTCACATTGCAGAATTTTAGAGTAGGTCTGCACCTCCGCTTCTAGCAGGGGATCGAAGGATGTAGACAACAGTAGTAGACATCATAGAACAGGGAACGACATCATCGTGTAGTCCTGCTTCTAAGCTGGTGTGTCGGAGATAGTGATAGAAAGTAGATGGAGTGAGCTTCCAGAAGCCAAAGTTACTTCTTCTCGGGGATTGGATTTCAGATTTGATTGCAGAAGCTTTGTCTGTGTCTTCTGCGGAGTGGGTTTCATCGAATTCATACCCAATTGTGCATGAGAAGCCTTCTTCTTGAGTGGCGGTGATTGTTAGAAGCTGTGCAGAGTCCAAGCTTGTCTCATCTCGTGGAGCACTTTGGATCCACGTAAGGACTGACCCATGGGAGAGTAGTCCCCTGATTCAGAGTAGTCGAAGCAAAGAAAGAAGAAGAAGGAAACCTTCTTTCCACAGCAAAAGACGACATCCTCTACTGGAAGACAGTGTAACTGTAAGTAGATCTGTAGTCTTCTTCCCTAATTTACTACAAGTAGGGATGGCTTTTTAGTCAGGATCCAGACTAGAAGCTTGTCAGAATCTTAACTTCTAATGAATATCAGTGTATGTGAATGTCGTTGTAGTGCTGCCGGAAGAACATTTTCGTAGACAAAAGCCGGAGAAGGCTACAGGGGGCATACACCTTGTGATTAATCTAACCCCGTTGGAAATTGTACGAGCGATGTGTGATAGGGAGTAGTAATTTGACATCTACGAAACAAGGACAGTCTTCTGGAGGTGTCAAAAGCCGAGTTGAACCCCCAGAAGCCGAGAATTGCTTCTAGAAGACAGTCGTGGGAAGATTGGAAGCCGTGATCTGGAAGCAAAAAGAGTCTTCCTAGACTTCTCCGTGGGTATTTGTGTGATATTTTAGGTAGTATTTGTATGTTTGGGCCCAGAGCACCTTCTGAAGGATCTGAAAGCCGTGTGGTTTTGTGAGAAGACGAGATTTCTAGAGAAATCCCTCGTGTTTGTAAGTATGGACAGATCTTAGAACTTAGAGCAGCAATACTAGTGTAAATCTTCTTGGAGAACGAAATCTTTTATGCTACAATGGGCTAAAGGAGAAATCCTGAGACACTACAACCATTGATTGTTGTTTTTATTGGAGAACACAAAAAATCTCAAATGACACAGCAGTAGAAGCGGAGAACTCATCCACCTCTTTTTTGTATTCTTCTCGAGAAAATATGAACTCGTCATTCTCAGCTCCAGTTAAGTTGATCTCATATGAAATATCAGCAACCACCAATGAATATTCTTTTCGAGGAAATATATCCCTAGTGGAGCTTGTAGTATACAGTTCTTCGAGTTGAGCCTTCAAGCTCTTGGCTATGGTGGATAGTCTTGGTGAGCGCAATCTGGATTCTCTGATGCACAGAATGGATTTGGCTCAACTTTAGTGTTTGTGTAGTGTCAGTTGGCATGGTGGAGTGAGTACAGATCGTTATTACTCGAAGAACTGAATTCGTGAGGTCTGATTGAGAGCTTTCAAGTTGTGGATTTCTGCGGTGGTATCTATGGAGTGTGCAGATTGTTGGTGTTTTTGATTTGCGGGTGCGTGCGTGCACGGAGTGGTTCTTTTTTGTCGTGTGTTTGATTGAGACGTTTAAAGGCTTCAAGGAGCAGAGGTGCATGAGAACGGAGTGCAAGAATACGGAGTCGGTGTCGGAGTCGGTTCCGGAGCCAGCAAGCTCCGGAACCGACTCACCCATCCTCTATTATTCCTGAAGAATGTACTTAAGTATTAGCTCTTAGCTTTGGCTTTACCACTAGATCAATAGCTCTTGGTGTCTTTTAGGGATATGTGCAAGTATTTAGGGACTTGTTTAAGGTAGTAAGAGACATTTTTGCACGTTCATAGAGGAGTGTAAAGCAACCTTATAGTTCTAGGTTGAAGCTGTCATTATTGTAGCGTTTGTCTATACCATAAGACGCGTATGGAGACAGTTGGTGGCAGTTGTCTTGGGTGAGCTACAAAAGCTACGGATTGAGTTCTTCAGGTAATACACGGTATGTACTCACTCCATCATGCCAACCGGTACTCAACAAACACTAAAGGCGAGCCAAATCCACTCCGTGCTTGCAGAGAATCCAAGTTATACTCAACAAGATCATTTATCATAGCCAGGAGCTTGAATGCTTAACTCGAAGAACTAAAGCCTCCAAGCCCTACCTGCAAAGTATACCCCTAGTGGGCTATCTCAAGAACTTGTCCTAACGGCCCTACCGGGATTAGCTATTCCGTACTCGGTCAACCTAGCCGAGGTGCTAAACTGACGTGACAAATGCGACTTGGTGACAAAAATGACGCTTCAAAGATTCTGGAGAGCTACAACAAAGCTTTAGAGGTTGGTAATATATATTTCACAAAGGAAGAGAAGATTTGGTGGAACACATTTTTCAGACAACAGAAAGATGTCATTGAAGATTTTATACAAGAAAAACAATGGAATAGCATGTTCCGTTGGCATGAACCACATAATGCAGATTCTGAAATCTCCTCGGCAACAAATAATCCCGACCAAATGACTGAGGAAGGACAAGCAGAAGAAGAATTGTTGGAACGAGTTGCTGGACCGTCTCTTCCGTTGTACTCTGATAGAAGATGAAACAACGCTCGTATCGAAACACTTGGAGACTTTAAAGATTTAGAAGAAAAATCATTCGTTGCTCTTGCTTTTACAAAAATTCACAGAAACGACCATTTTGGTTAACCAAAGTGAACAAGATTCTTACAATTGTTGATGAGGTACCAACTTTGATCAAGATTACGTGGTACACAACACAAGCGGCGGATTCATTTGAGGTGCTTACTTACCAGAACTAAAAGTAGAGGAAAGAGAAGAGAATATTGAATATTGACGAGTTGAATCTCGTTGATACTCAGTTATTTAGGTACAATATCAAGTTGAATAGAAACAAGACCATTCTGGCAAGAGATCTGAAATTTTTGAAAGAAGCCGTCTTTGAGAGACAGTACGAACCACATTGAATCAGAAGCTGCAAATGATTTGTCTTCTGGGAATGAAAACGACAATATCTGAGAAAATTCTTTTATTAGATCGGAATGGTACAGTTCAGCTTGACATCCTTTAGGTTGAATGGCTAATGTAGTTCTCAACCTTAACCGATGTAATTATCTTGTGGAGTTAATTTTTGGACTTTTTAGTAATGTTTGTTTTTTAACTGTTATCGCCTCCTTATAATTTTAAGACCCTTATTCAGCCTTATTATTATTTACACTTGATGTCATTGTTGACCATTTGTCTGTAAGCCAATTGACCTTTTCCGAATCACATTCTGGTTGCAGGTTACAGTTTAATTTACTGTGATCACTAATTAACTGACTGGGTTACTTTTGATTGTACGGCTTTTACTTGTGATGACCTCTGGTAACTGTGAGAGGTGATCAAATGCTCACTTCTTTTCTTGGTTCTGAATGTTTGGCAATTTTTTTTTGTCTTTCGTATATTATTTTGTCGTTTCCGCTCATGCGTCCAACGTTTAACACGCTCCGCTTATTAGAGAAATGATCGAGAGATCACTTCTCTTTTCAGTTCTGAAAGTTGCAGATTTTGTTAACGTTCTCTACTTACGTACTTGTCAGTTTTTGCACATGCCGTCAGGATTTTTCGCTTCTGATGCTTCTTGGAGAAATGATCAGTCGATCACTTCTCTAGACGTTTTTGGATTCTGAAGATGTTCGCTGATTTGAAGTTTCATTGTAATGTTATGTATTAAATATAAGCGCCGAGTGATGCACGGTAGACATTGTTAGCCAAAACATATGATTTTCACTGAAGTTTTCATGTTCTATTTGGAAATACAGACGTAGGCTAAATCCGCGATAATACTTCCCTTTTAATCGGCCATCGTGTTCACAGATTTACAGCGAAAAACCAAGAGAGAAAAGTCATCTAAGACTCTGGTTCATGGTGGCATGCAGTGGAATAGCTCAGCTGTCCCACGTGTTGGATTTGAATGCATCAACATACGAAGTTATCTTTCCATGTCCTGAGGGTGTCTCTGGGTACGCAGCACTTTCAAGAGTTCTAGCAGATGCCGGAGATACCTGCTCCACAGCTTCATGATCACGAAGTAAAACATGTCCAGGACGTACTAATACGGGTCGTGGATCGTATGAAAAAGACTGTTCTTAGCTAGAAGAGAATATATACCCAGATACTCTATGAAGAGCACGGCTATTGACCCTCTGATGATACACTCTGAAAATGTCAGAATAACTCATGAAAGTAGATTCGAACTCTTGGCCGTAGCATGCTTTCCGGCAGAAGAGAGACTGTGAATCGATAAACCCGTTGATCGATATGACGTCGATTGATAAGCGTTTCATTATCGACCAACAATATGTTTGTATCTTTCCTTTCAATCGAAGAACCCCATTATTGCTGTAACCCCGAAAGACTGATTGAAGGAAAAGGAACAACTTTCGCAGAGACTTTGAGACGTGTAATTCAAGTTTGCTGATAGTTACTGTAGTGTCACCCCATCTTAGTACTAAACTCTGTCAGCACTGTTGTCATCGGGGACCACATTCGCCTGATGTGCTAGTCCAAAAGCTTCTTTGGAGAATTTTGGACTGTGAGTCAACAGGTGAATTAGTACCGGAATAGCATTCAGAATATCTCCACTTGGTGTACTAGTATACCGCCCTGCATGAATTCAGGAAAAAATTATAGGATGTACATGACTGACAAGAGTGACTGAAACAAGTATCTCGTCTAAAAGAGAGAACGTCTGGAAATGTTCTCTTCCACCCTCACTTGGATTCAGCAGGATATAAGGACATAATGGACCACAGTCTTCCTTGTGGACTGTGCTTTAGCCTTATAAAGACTACTTCCCTATCGAGGGTGGAATTACAGATTGGAATTGCTCTTTTCTGTTTCAGAAAAAGGGAAATCATCGGACTTCCAGTATCCGGACATGAACTTTGGGTTCTTTCTCGACCTGTAGTTTTTGGAGACTAATATTCATGCTTCTAGGAATGCTGAGTAATTGAGTACATTTAATTGCTGGGGTGGAGTGTCAGTAGGTGCACAAGCACAGATACATGTCAATAATAACCCCATGTGGCAACGAAATCTGAAGATCTCCATGTGACGCTATTCAACGAATAGCGTATAATATTCAACATTCGTACATATGTACGAATGTTAAAAAAGACAACAGGAAAGTGTACTTGTGCGGGACATATCACGCAATGCTTTAATTTATACATACCTAGGTTGGAGAAAGTAGGACAGGAAACTGGGTATCACATGATCTACATGGTTGTACAAACTTACACCCGAAGCCTTAAAGCTGGTAATGACCAGAGCTAGCTGGTGGATTCTGCGGGGGACTTCAGGGAAGGACTTAGAAGTTCAGATGTTTGAGGTTCATGATTTCTCAGGTCGTAACAAGTCAGCACTAATGATCACTACGGGCAAAACCTAGCGTGTGTGGACCGAGACAATTAACTCAGGCAGTGGAGTTAAATTATACATCAAAGATTTGAAGGTCTTATTGTGAACCAAGGTCGAGTGCAAACAAAAGATCAAGTCACTCGACCACAGTCATCTGTGATGCTAGAAACCAGAACAGTAGGTGCCAAGTTGCGGTGGATATCCAAAACCGTGTATTAAGCAGACACTAAGTCTTGTGTTATCAAAGCTCGCCAGCTATCGTGGTCCCTACTTTGAAGACTTTTTTTGTCTTCTGCAAAATTATTTCCGAAGTAAAATAGTGCAGTTAGTACTGAATATACTTCCACTGACTCAAACAATTTCCCAAATATCCAAGGTTCCAGAAAGCCAGTACAATATCTTGATTCAAGCTTACCAGTATTCTACACCACGTAACCCATGGTCTTCAGGTATAGTAGGCAGGCTGCTGTAAGCTGTCAGATATCTGGTCTATGCGAGCGACAAAATAGTTCTTGGTCAGCAGTGTCTGAAGGTGCAGCAATCAAACGACTGTCTTACGGTGCAGTAATCAATCCCTGATACTCATGCTCTACTTTCGTGAATGTCGTTCACTTATGTATAATCAGCCTTGGACAGAAGCGATCCGATATCATTACCCGGCTGGGCTTTGTTCATGAATGAAGAAACCTACGAGCTTATGTTGAATACTCTACCTTTACAAGTGATAGTAGGCTTTACCTCAGTTGTACGGGTTATGTTGAAATTCGTCGAGTACGACAGCACTGACGAAATGGACAATGCCTACCTGTAGCTACCAGTTTGAAAGAAAACCTCAAAGCCCTTCAGAGTTTTGACTGGGAGGGTTATTTTGGACAAGTCGGGGCCCTATATAAACCAGCCAAGTACTGAAAGTTTTGACGAAGCAACAATCTCCAGACGTAGCTAGACCTGGCATCCTCCTGCTTTTGTAGAATTGAAGAATGTAACGGTGGCTATCAAGTCGGGTTAAAAGTTGCAGTACCTTAAGTTCGCTCTTTGACCTGTGTGCTGATTTCACCGACTTCCTTTGAACAGCGATTGCCTCCATGAACTAAAGAGGTTTTAAGAGAAGACAAAAATCGGAGAAACGTAACAATCTGTACTTGAAGAACCTTTCTGCCCATGGGTATTATTTACACTCTGAAGGCAGAAAGAGTCATAGGCGATGGTATACTTATGGTAAGGGTGATCAAGGTAGAGATACGATGGATAGAACAAGCCTTTAGTCTACTGCACCCTAGGTTGGGAAAACTTTAGCTGTTGCTTTCTTCTGGGTATTTCCTGATGCACGGTCAGCCTGCTAGTTCAGTGTATACCCCTTCCCTGCCACGCGCAGTGACGCGCTCCACGAAGAATTAGCAGGAACCGGCAACATTATTACGGATACCAGGGGTCCGGCTAGTAGCCACTGTCAGTATAGGCAGTCAATGTATGACTCGCTTTTGGATATGGTATGTTGCACTGCTTCTGTTCGCTGTTGATATACTCGTAGACCATTCTTGACTTTGACTGAAATGGACGTCCATCGCAGCTGGCCCATCGAGTGACAGGAAGAAGACACAAAATCGTCTCAATCGTTGTCTGGAGAGGTCCCACCACCAGGCAGCCTTACACGCTTGGACCCGCAAATCTATGCTTCTTCTGTTCATAGGGGGAAATACGGTACTGCTGCACATCAACTGACGGCGTGAAGAGCAAGATCAAGCTCAAGGCCATAAGCAGGAGGAGTTTAAGCGGACTGCACACTCAAGAAGAAAACCGTTGTGAAGAATTACTAGGACCTTGAGGGTGTTGGGGATCGACGCAGAGTCCGAAGCTGTGCCCTACCTCTCATCCTTGCTTACACCGAGTGCGTAAAGTAGCAATCGCTTTACCGTGCTGCATTAATTGCACAGATGGATGAAAGTCACGAGTCAACAATCGGGGCCCTGCAGTTCCATAGGTGTCCGAACACGCAATCAATTGTGCAAAGAAATAGCTTTGATCATGACTGGTCCGCCCCTCTAGATGCTCATGATTTGGCTGTCCCATGACGACGTGAGCCAAGTCTATATAACCCGGCCCAAGCTTGTATCAAATGCGTACTGTGGAGTTGATTACCTTTGGCCCTCCAGTCATTTAGGAGGCCTTGTGCTGTCTCAGACAACGCTTGCCAGCTGAGCTTCTGTTCTCAGTCGCAATCCTCACATCACTGGCTCTCTAGAGCAGCCAGCCACAGATAGGACTCGTCGTTGTCGCTCAAAAGGCAATCACTTGTGACAGCAGAGAGTTTAGACAGTATCAGGACGGAAGCTCGTGTCCTATTCCTAAACTGATTCGGAAATTCTGCTGATAAGAGGAATGGGTCGCATATTGCTGTTAGGAGCTGTCCTGTGGACGGGGCTCGTGCTGTCCGCAGTTCACGTCTCTTCTGCAGGTGAGTTCCAGATAATTTACTTGCTATCCGTTTCTAGTTATGCCTAACACCTAACTTAGACGATTTGATCTCGGAATAACCAGAATCACGGGATAACGCAACTACTGGAAGTTCACGGCGTTGCAAGGGCGACGTCTTGAGATTGTCCCACTCATCATGTGTCATACCACAAACCCTGAATTCTCGGGCGAAGGCTTCGCACGGCTACCAAAACGATCAGAAGATTTGTCACCTTTCGTTGGCCCTTCTGACTTCTAGTCATCGTCCACTGTACAGGTGAAGCGTTCTCGGTGGTCAATAATCTCGAATGCACAGGAAGCGCATGTGGGATTAAAACGGTAAGCAAGTTTTACATTCTTTTGCTGACCTCGTCATGGTGTCGCATCGATTTGATAGCATTACTTTGGAAACGTTCACGATTCGATTCTGATATGAGAAATCGTGATGTCGAGGAAGCCAGCTTCCCCCACCGTTTTTACCAAAGACCACGAGCGTGGCCGCATATGTCCTAGGTATTGACATGATTGTCACAGGGAATTAAACTGGTTCTCCCAGGGAGTTTCTGAGCATATCTGGTTTAACACATAATGGGTTATTCCTGGAAGAGTTGTGAAGATTAGTACCCAACGCGCAAGTGAACTTGAGCCACGATCAAGTTAAGATTGAACAAAAGGATATGTGCCTGCCAAAAATAGACCATGGGGCTAGTGTAAGTTATTTAGATCTGTGTGTTCGCACCGCCTGAACAAAAGTGTCTATAGCGTCTGCATTCTCGACCTGCTCCTTCGTCCACCCAACTTGGTCTTCTCGTTTTGTGATTCACAGAAGGTAAAGAAGCCCAGAGAAGCTCTGACCGATTCTGCGTTGTGGCAAGTTTAGATCTGTTGAAAGACCTTTTTGCGAGGAACTGGTGCGTTGCTACAGTGTAAACCTCGTTGTTGCACTAACATGTATCCGAATGTACAATCATATGATATGGATACGATCTGGATAGTGATGGATATCCACTACGGGATATCATGTGATCGTACATCACTTCCGATACTAACATGTACCCGAATCATGTATAGAAGTGCTGCGGCTTTGTAGTTATGTACTGTGTTCTAGTAGGAGATATTGTGTTACTCATGGTCTGTCGGTTCTGCTTGTTTTGACCCAAGAAAGTGGACGAGTTCATGCTTAGGTTGGAGAGGGCCAGTA
This sequence comes from Asterella californica, assembly GCA_036924285.1. Lineage (NCBI taxonomy): Eukaryota > Viridiplantae > Streptophyta > Marchantiopsida > Marchantiales > Aytoniaceae > Asterella > Asterella californica. Next base: position 45,995,303 of record JAYKYS010000003.1, on the reverse strand, counting down.
TGTGTGAGACCGCCGTTTCCCTCTGAGATTTCTTCAAGTAATCGATTTCTTATCAGTTCTATGAGGGCAAGTTTATGTTACAGGAGTTGCAGTCAATTGCAACAGAGTCAAGGTCAGAACCTGCTTTTAACCGTATAATATCTCCCATATAAGCGGTCTTGGTATTTTCGGTTGCGAGCTTTTGATCATTCCGACCGAGAAATTCCTTGATGAAAGTGAGGAGAAAACTTTTACTAAGGTGAAAGAGTGTTATAAAACCGTCAACTCAGAAAAGTTACCCGTATCATGATGGCAGGAAGACCGAGACATTCTTGCGGTCTCGGTCTTGCGTCTAACGATTGGGCGGTTCATCAATCGTCATCGTTCATCGGTTGAGTTGCCTGCTTAGCTTGTGTTTCCACACGTTTGACAGGTGAGACTGAGGAGCATTGCAAACAGAGGGATGGTTACAAGTCGGAAGATGTTGCTTATCTCAGAGTTGTCCACAGGAGACAACGATGATCTCGTCTTAGACACTAATGAGAACAGGGACATGTTTCTCGGTGCAGATTATGGCCAGGACCCACCTCCACCACCGAGAGGCACCCAAACTCCAACCGGTCCTGATCCTGAATTTCGATCTCCTGCACCACCGGTTAAACCTCCGGGATCACAACCTGTCAATGTTCCACGTCCAGCACCATCGAGTTCCTTTGGATCTCCTCCTCCGCCCGTATTGGTTTCACCTCCTTCTAGAATGTAGACCCTGTCGGTATCATAGTAAATATGTCTTGCTTGCCCATGAAGCCATGATGTCATTGAGGACCATTTTCTGTTGAACGGAGTCTTCAGGACAGATTCCTGTACTATAGAACCAACTAATTTGATCAAAGATGTGAAAGATAGCACATACTTCCATTGAGACTTATGTTTCCTGGTGAGCTGGTCCCTGCGTGCTGCTGACGAATACGCTTCGTTTCGTAGGGCCACTAGCCTGCTCCCATTATACTTTCTGCCCGTCTGGCAGGTACATCCAAGGACCTCGGGCGCGACTTCTTTTATACGAAAACTTCCTAGAGTACCCTCTAGACATAGAACATCCAGTACTAATACTGTTTTTCACCACAGCTTAGTTTTAGTGTGGATTATTGAAGTAGTTCCGAGTGTAGGCCTCCTAAACATCCCCTCGCGGCAGCTTTCCATGGGGCCATGCGATCCCACCTCCTCTACATGTGTAGGGCGGTTTTATATTCGGTGCTGGTAGATAATCTAGCTGTCTCTGTATAAACCTCTCTCAGTTAATTACTAGATCACATGTTTCAGTTGGTTTACGTCTAGAGTCTTTGCTTTCAAAGAAGGAAAGTCTGAACTACTCTACAAAAGAGGTGCATAGCTACATAACTGACACTAGTATACGTGTTTTGGTGATGTAAGTGAAATGAAATAAACTATGCCAAGATGTAACTCTCTCTACTCTTGATGACCTCAAGATTTTATTTACCTCCGGTTGCTGTAGTCTGTGGACCTACTCTTCAAAGTTAATTAGAACCATTCGCCCTCTCATAATCCAAGCACAAGGAGTAAGGTGGTTTTGACTCTACTCTTAAGGTCTACTCATCTGATTAGGGTCTTGGCTACCCTCGTGTTGATTGGAGTTCAATGTCTCCTTTCAATCTGATACTACTCACATACTCCTGTCAGATTATGCTGCAGGTAGATGAGTGTCGAATGTTCGGCTAAGTTATAAGCTCAAGTTCTTCACTCTGTATGGCAGGTGAAAATGAAGAGCTTGAGGGCGCTTCTCACGGATCGTGGACAGGTGTATACTGATGTCGAGCAGTTCGGAGAAATTGATTATAGTGGGACCGGCGCACCTCCACCACCCAAACAACCTAAACCGGGTCAAGCACCTCATAAACCTGCTCCTAGCCCTCCACCATCAATAGTGTAGGCATCATCAGAATGGAAACGTACAGCTTGCTGTGAAAGTTGATTGGAGCGTATCTTTTTAGACAAAGTCTTTAGAAGCAGGCAAAGTATCCACGATTTGTACGGGCTCATTTGCTTCAGTCTCTTTCTTAGTATATGTCGTGGTTCAGAGTGTTTTGCTTGGTGGGTAATGAAACTAGATTCATCCGGTTTGTTGTTCAGAAACAAGCGTAGTTGCATCTCGTAGAATGAAGGACACTGTTCATGTTGTTCTACTCAAACTTTTCCGGAGCAGCACCTCATTATGTGACTGAGGAGTGTTACTCGGAACTCATTAGTGGTGACTCTGGTGATTACGTTCCGTGAACTTGAAGCACTGTATTCTGCAAGTACGTCCTGGTTGCTCCTGAGGAAATAATAGAAAGGTAAGGTGGGAAACATGTTCTTTATAACACTCTGTGCCATGCATCTTACGTCAAAGACAACGTAACAAATCTATGTCTGTGATGTGAAGAGTGTATGCACCATGCTGTTTTGTGTTTAAAACGTTTGGAGGAAGGTTGGTTTCCGTATCTTCGCTAGTTTCCCTATCTTCTCGCAGCACCATTCTTATCAGAGCCAGTTGATACTCTTTCTGAGTCTTCATTGTTGTAGCGGGAGAATCTGCGGCTTCCGTGAACTTAGATGTTTCGGCACTGAACATGGACTTCTGGAGACTAAACGAGGTCTCGTATAGTAAGAAGGACGATGTATACACATCTTAGTATACACATCGTCCGTACATATTTGACACATCCGGCAGTTGTTCTCTACCATTGGGCTCGTAATTACAATCCAAATTCAGTTCCAAATTCAGTTCAGATCACAGCTCTATAAGATATAATGCGAAAGTCCTCTGATCGATCCTTCCCGAAAAGGTTTCAGTTTTCGATCCAGGTTCACCGATATCATAGCATGAGGTCATGAGGTGACCTTTTCACGGATCTCCATCCCCAATGTAGGTGGTTATCTCGATCAGGAAGATCAATACAGGTGTTAAAGGATATCCTTGTGATGTCTCTCCTCTGGTTCGTCTAGTGACTAAACGTTCCAGGTTCACTCTGTTTTGCACACAATACATCGTCGCAGATTAGCTCTTTGGCCTTGGGTCTGTGTAGCCGTTCTATCGGACGCATTCTTCGTGCAAGTCTAGATAGCTGTGGCTGGCAGTGAGTAGTATTATAGCTAAGATTACGTCCTCAATACATCTCTTAATGCTGAAGCTATCAGATTTCCGCTTGGCATGAACTTGATCTACCTTGTTGAGAGCTGAAGTTGTTCAATGGAAATGTATGGCAGGTGGAGCGGAGGACCTTCACACAGAGCGCAATATTTCCAGGACGTAAACTTCTTACCACGAAAAGGTTGGATGCCAACAGTCAAGAGAAGACTTCTACAGTTTCCCTCCTCAAGAAGAGGAAGGTACCAACACTAAAGCCCCGGCAGCAGCCACTTCTTGCTGAACTGGCAAGAGCTCCCCCGCCACCCAGAAGGGCTCCTTCAGGCCCCACTCCTTACATAATCGTTCCTCCCTCCCCATCACCGGGAAGTAAAGGGATAAAGCCTGGAACTCCATCTCCATCACCGGCTGCATGGAGGTAGTGTGCAGTCTGTCCGACCTCGTTGCAGGACGAGGGGTCTTAAACTTCAGCTGCAGGTCTCAGTTGCTTCAAGGTGATAATAAAGTGGTTTATAGATGTGCTCTGTACCAAGATCACTATCGTCATATGAAGAAACGAGCACAGGCCTAAGGAAGGCGAGAATAAGTGAACTTGTCTGGTAAAGACTATACTCCCCAACTGTCTAACGACTTCAAGGACACAAGGAGTTTATGTGAAAATCACATTCTAACATTTCACTGAGTAGCATGTCTTTCTCTCTAGTCACGGGCTGTGTCCTATGAGCTTTACGAATGAACTATCAGTTTGCTTGATTATCCTGCCACGATTGAATCTGGCTGATGTTGCCGCTTTAGTTATGAGAATCTTCCATGTTCAAATCAGCTACACATCAGCTTTAGTTATCTTAATCTTCCGATGGATGTGAATATCCTGTTTCTGTTCCTTTAGACTCCACGTATCATACGATGCCTTAGAGAGCTTTGAGCAGCCCCGAAACGCACTTCTCATTGAACTAGAACGTACTTTCCACCTTCTTTCACCGTACCCGTGATAAGAGGCTGACAAAAAGGTTTCAGTAAGTGACACTTAAGCAAGAACAAGATTGAAGAGGATTCATCCCTCATACACTCTCATATTATTCAGTGAAAGAGGTTTCATTAAGTGAGGCTTAAATACCCATGCGGGTATAAAAGAAGAAAATAATATTCCTTTTTCCTCTCCGTTTACTTTAGGTAGATGACTTTACTTTAGGTCAGCTTGATGGGGTCTTCCCATCTATTTGGTATGCTTGGCTTCTTTTAGGTTAGAGAAAACATACTGTTTTGTTCTAAGAAACCACACAAATTTGATTCCAATATTTCTCAATCATTAGTTCTGAAATGAATCCCATAGTGTAAAGCACTTTGGAGAGCTTTGATTCTAATATTTCTCAATCATTAGTTCTGAAATGAATCGCATAGTGTTGGAGAGCTTTGATTTACGTCTAACTTAACATATTCCATTGTCACAGGCAAATTTTACAAGCAAGAGTATTCTGGGGTATGAGGTTAAATTATTCTTTGTTCGCTAACAGCCTACCCGCAGGCAAATTTTACAAGCACAAGTATTATGGGGTATAAGGTTAAATTATTCTTTGTTCGCTAATAGCCTACCCGCAAACTGAAGTCATCCTGGTAACGAGGCATATATATCTAGGGCCAAAACAAACGGCCACCATGGGGAAGTCCAAAACTGTGGCTGCTGGGATTCGAGCCCAGGTCTCCACGGCCACAACGTGGAATTCTCACCACTAAACTACAGCCACATACTAGAATTATTCCACACATATTATTTTAGAACTACTATCCACCTACATCAAGTAGAAATGAACCTTTGGACCCAAGGTTCCTAGAAGAATGCACCTCACTGCACTTTCCCCTGAATCTGCAAGTCTGTCCTGGAGGTGTCATACCTTCCTCGCCCTCAGCCGTTATGGCAAAAGGCCGACAAAAGCGCAAATTGTTCTATTATTTCTTGTACAAGTATGTACACAGTACTGCATTGAAGTATCATGAAGTACTGAGCAGTTTGCATGCATACTATTCACTTGAGGACTTTTGATTAATTTATTCCCTAACACTTCTGGCCGGAAGAGTTGGGGAATAAATTAATGACTGGACTGAATCGATGTGTTTTTGTTAGCAGGCTCCCTCGTTTATAGTTTCTGCAGCGGTGAGTCCAAGTTTCATATATGGGTTATGTTTGGATCGGCCTGCAGCTCCAAGTCTGGTTATTATTTAGCAGCTACAGATAAATTTGACTTTTCATGATAGTTTAGTATAGAATATAGAATATAGAATTTTGACGGTGTGCTTATGGGTTCTCTCTGCATCTAGACTCAGCTCGTGGTTCTTGTAGCACTTAATATTTATAGCGAATAATTTAAATATAATTTTTTATTCTAAAATTTATATAATATATATACATATCTCTATAACCCAAACCGAAAAATCAAGAAAAATCGTGAAAAGAAACCACAGAATATCTTTAAAATGGTCCTTGAGTCTATCTCACCCGAGAGCCAATCCACTTTCCGTATTTTGTCCTCTCGGGACACGTTCGACTCGACTCTTTGAAACAATGCTGATTGCAGTGTGAAGAGACTCCTTGGTATTTGAGAATTCTCTAGTTCATAATCCCACGAGGCCACTCTTGAGGAATGTCGATGTCCACTTTCATTCTCTTTCTTCTCCTCTTCTTCGACCCAATCGCGCAATCAAACTCCTCGACAGAATCATTTCTTTGCAGCTCGCGAATCCTCGTGATCAGCTCAAACCCACCCTTTCGCACAAATACATGCGGCTGGATTCTCAGAAGTATTATTATAATTTACTCAAGCTATATAATTTTTAAGACATTATTTATTTTTGAAGACCAAAATCTCCTTTAATTCTTTTATTCGTCTATTTCTTTTGAATTTCAAATTACAACAGAATACCATTATGAAAAGAGCACTTGTTACAGGATCAGAGAATTCCAAGATCAGTTCTTCTTTTTATTTTACTCGATATACAAGAGCAAAATGTTCTCTTATATGCAATAAAAGAGAACTGAAAAAATACATTGTTTGTTAATTGCTCTGAAGTATCTCAATTTTGAATGTCCAGAGTTCGGTCCAAATGTATCTCTACGAGAACGTAAAGATGCTCCTCGAGATCCAATCATTGAGTGTCCAGAAGCTGGTGGAAAGCTGCGAGAGCAATGGATGTCGAGGTTGCTGGGAGGACTCAGCCTGTGAAAGGGCAGTGACGTCAAGCAGTGCTAAAGCCCCACAGCAAAAAAGAAGCCTAAAAAGAGTTGGGGGGAATGGTTCTCTGCAAAGGATTCTCTTATTTTGTACAAATGATATCTAAAATGGAGAGATTCATTGTATTAGTCTTCTCTGTGACAAGAAACTCTTGCTTCAAAAAATAAAATAAAATAAAAAAGTTAGTACGGGTGAGAATGGAATGAAAAATACCTATGTCAACAACTTGCGAATGAGGACGAGGAAGAAGATATCTAAGATCTTGAACCAAAGGAAATATAAGGAAGATAGAAACCAAGAAGTCAATAAAGCAATATGAACAATCTGCTATAATATAGATGTGAGACCTAAGCCTTCCAGTGAAATCGAAAGACAATTGACTTGAAAGATACAAATAAATAAATAGAAGGTAAGTTTAGCTGATTTACCAATGTGTAAACCAAACTAGATGTTGAAGATGACTCTCTCTTGCTTATGGATGCAAGAGACTGTTGAGATGTACATCGGTTTTCTTCTAAGAAGTGTGAACTAAAGATCATTAGAGGAGAGTCGCACAAATTAGTTCTACTTGCAACTTTAGGAGCTTGACACCACGATAAGTTAGTCTTCTTTCGCATCTCTTTCCTCTCGCTATTTCTGCCTTCTCCTTCTTGCCATGACTTAATGTTCTATTTCGCGGCGGTGAGGGTTTTTCTCACCTGTAGGTGTTGTACACTTCTATGCTTTATATCTTGTCATTCTTCAATTTTGACATCATGGGATTCGTGGCGCAATGGTAGCGCGTCTGACTCCAGATCAGAAGGTTGCGTGTTCGATTCACGTCGAGTTCAAAGCTCGAGCACAGAATTCCTAGTGGTGCCTTTTGCTCCCAGGGAGGTTTGAATTATATGTTAGTGCAACAACTACTAATTCCCATACTACTCAGAGCTCGGGCCCATGCCATGCCCGCAGAGGGAAGTTTTATTTTTTACTTGGTGGAACAAACTCCCTTAGACATCCGCCTCGTCGCATTTTTTCGCCACACTTCTAAGTATTGGTTCTTTTCCTGGGAGCAGTCGCACGAGAATAAAAAGTTGGAGTCTTTAAAACGAATGAGATACCGTTCCCATGTTTCCCCTCTTGTATCAGTCCAATACGAATGCAGTGCGAGAATCGATCAGACGACATGAGACCACTCATTTGCTGTAGGATCTGTAGCTCAAGCAAATTAAGTGTTTTCTTTTTCTTTTTCTTTTACTCATAACTGGACTCAAGTCAATGAACAGGATGAGCACTCCAGTGATGTACCTCCACTTCATAGCTTCCGTGGGTATCAACCCCATTTCCATGCTGGTTGTCAGACTGCTTTTCTGCTTCATGCTATTGAAAGTACAGATAAAGCTCCTCATACGGGACTAGAGTGAGATACTGTGGACTGTGGCATGGGAAGGATCTCCATGGTTCATTACTTCTTATGTCTAACCTATCTGCTTCTTAAGAGTTCCCACTATCTTGTTTCATTTTGTCTGCGAGAATGTTTTCTGACAAAGGCTTTCTCACACTTTTTCGCATTCACTATACTCTGGGATTGAAGAAATTCACGATTTAAGGAAGTCACTACTCCGGAATCATAAGGTTTCCTCAAGTCCAAGATGCTCGCTTGTCACGCTTGGATCGTAAGAAGAGAGTTAGACAAATTTACTAGCTTCCCACTCAGCCATTTCGGGCTACTCCGAACGATCAGACCTCTCCATGCGAGATGGAGTCCAAATGTAACCAAGAGTACTATCGTGCTTTGTCGGCAATAAGCGTGGCTGTAAGCATTGATTGCCTTCCCTGCATTTAGGTCATACGCGTGCACTTACTAAGCTGGATGATCTATCGTACTTTGTGGGAACTTCTCTCGTTCTTCAGCCTTACACCAGGATGCTTGGGGTAAATGATTGGCACCAGTTTGTACGTCCTGCTTCTTGCCTGAGGTTCAACAACTTGTCCGTATTTCCCGAGTGAAAACTCGCCTTTTGCTACCACCGTCCTTATACCACCTCTTTTTATCAGCATCGAACTATGAAGCAACATACACAAACAGCCGAGTATATCTTGCTAATTCTCGAACATTGTTAGAACTATAGTCGAATTGTGATGCCAAGTACTTGAGACAGCTGAGTATATCTTTAAGTCAAACCTGAACAACCAATGGGCCACGAAACTTACAACCTCATACTTCCCAAAAGCTTCCGCACGGAGCAGAAGCTGAGGAGTCGCACAGATGCGAGTGACCATTCACTTCATGCAACTGTAATGGTCACTCCCGGCTCAATCTTCAACTTAAAGAGGACGTGAGCTCCCTGCAGAAACATCTCTATACAATACTATTCTCTGCAAGCTGTTAGCAATCACGGTTCCTCATCTTACACCTGGATTTCTTGATCACCTTCCCTACATGAAGCAGAAAGGTGAGACGAAAAGACCCGAAAACGGTGATTGTTAATCCATCGTTGCGTACAGTGCATGAAAGGGCTGCTGTCCGGTCTACTACCTCCAGATGTTCAGTTCTGTAAGAGGTGTGCAACCAAGGTTTGGTTAAATTCAAATATAACATGCATTGGCAGAAAGTAGAACTGATCAGGTGCGCAGAAAGTCGCATAGTGTTCCAACTTAGAGGAGATGGTATAGAGGAGCGTTGAACTGGCAAGAAATGTAACAGAAGAACCTCGATAATGCTAGTAGTGTCGAGCCAAAGATTCTTAGACATGCTGCGAAGAACATGTGTTTATACCTCCTGGAATCCATCTACAGCTACTGACAGAGGACTAAGCCAGTCACGCCCGGAAATCTGCTGCTGGTAGATAACAAGGAGACGACTACTCCATTCATTTCTTTCATTCCGGGGAGCAGCAACTTGCCTGAGAAGTAAACTCAGCTGCGTGTTATGCAAGAAGCGACACAGAAGGTGATTCAGCAGCAAATCCGGAATACCAACTGAGGATAACTTTTTGGCAACGGTCTGTGCTCTTACAACCAAAAGTTACTAAAAGTGCAAAACGAGATATATAGTTCAGCAGTATCAACCATACTACTGGGAATCGTTGAAAAGTCCTTTAATCTTCCTGCCAGACTGTCGACACTCTACCTGGACCGGATCTCCTAACCATCCGGTAGGTGATTCAACCTACTTATTTCCTGCCAGCTGAAGTCTTAAAATCGGACACATCCTGACACGAACTTTTTGTGACCCAACATGGCCTTCAAACTTTAGGAGCATATTCAGTTCAATGTCACCGAAAGGCACGAGAGAGCATTGATCAGACAAAACTTGTGCTGTGGAAACACCCTCTTTCGCCACCATATCGTTTTGATCTGAACAGTGTCCTTGACCTCCAGTATTGATAATTCGGCAATTCCACTTTCGTAGAAACCCTACAACCGCCCAATTACACCTTCAACCTCAGCTGGAGTGTAAAGATGATACGTAGGTGCAACTTTGGCAATATCCACATTGGAAGCCGTGACTTTTTCCTCCATAACCTGTTTAAGAGTAGACAGCGCAAGCAATTCTGCTTCCTCCAGAGTCATCTCCTTGGTATAGTGCTCCTGAAGTGATGAATCCGCACCCTCGGATCCTGATCCAATAGCTTTAGCATCACACTCCCAAAACGTCCCAGATGGATCTGTAATGTACAAACATGGACCAGTCTCATCGTGACCAGCAATGAGAAGGGAAACTCCAAAAGGTCTCGACATAGAATCTTCGTCACCCTCACCAAACCGCAAAGCTAGGTCACATAATGCTTGAGTGGTCGATTCTACACTCATCGGCTCATTGTAGGAAAACCTATGGTTCTGTGTTTCAACACGCCCATGCTCCACTAAAGTCGGGGCATCAGCAGTAAGCCCACTCGCGGCACAACCGATATGAGAGTCAATTTCCATAATCTTATCAACACTGCTGGGCTCTAACAGCGTGGAGGTAATTCTCTTCTCTACTGCCAAAATGACTCCATGCTTTGTTTTCAACCCAACAGCAGTAGAACCGAGCTTGATAGCCTCGATAGCATACTCAACCTGGAACAAACGCCCTTCAGGTGAGAAAGTGTTGACTCCACGATCGTACTCACTCCTCGTAAGAAACATGCTGGCTTGCTGCTCACAAAACCTTGAAACCTGTAAGCCGCCGCACCCCGACGCAAAAGTTGACCCTGTACCCGTGCAGGAGCAGCAGAAAGAAATCAGAACCCGTCAAAACTCTCCACTCGATCCGCCCACAATCAAAATTAGCTACAAAGACCCCTAACGACATCAGCGAGGCAGACTCAAAGCTCGTCGTCTAAAGAAAGAACCTTACGGGATTGATGTCGATAATGCGGGTGACTGTGCCCTCGCAATTCGAGCGGCAAGAAAGAAGAGGTCAAAAGTGCTGTCGAGAGCCCCAGCGATGGAAGCGTACAAGTGAAGGCGCGACGAAAGGAACGAAAGGAACGAAATGAACGACGAAGATTAGGAGGGCTCGGGCGAAAACAGAGAGTGAGAAAGCGAAACAACAAATTGGGCGCGTGTCTGTGGAAGCGCTGGACTGAATCCGGCAAAATTCCGCACAATCTTTCCATCTCGAACCGCCAGGTCGCATCCCCACCGAAGGCTTTCCGACTCGTCCCTTCTTCTACCGACAATCCCTACGGGAAGTAACGCCGGACGGCCGGACAAGTTTTGGCACCTTTCAAAGGTTAGGGTTATATACTGGGAGTCGGTAGACGTGGTGGAAGCGCATCTCGTTGCTCTTCTTTGTCCTCGTGCATAGTCCGTCCGGCCATTTTCAGGGGAGAATTCTGTTCGTACCGTTCATCTCTTGGAACGTAATCACCGATGATGGAGAGCAGGATGATTACCTTCTGGTCGATCACAGAAGCGAGAGAGGGTTAGTTATTTTCGTGGATGTTTTGTCGTGGCTGAATGATGCGGAAGTAGTCAGGCGGAATCGCTCAAGGTGTACTCCCCGTGGCAGGAGCGGGATGTATGAGGAGGATGCTGGATGTCGTGTTTGGTTACGCGTTCGAGTAGTTTTCCACTCTATGATTGTGGTCAAGCCTCTCATAGAGGTGGAACGAATACCGACCTCGTTATCGAGTGTAACAGAGGATCATAGATTGGAGGAGTCGGAGTATGCGCTCCTCAGGGAGGAGCTAAACGCCAATTGCATAAGTAGCTAAAATGTTTTAGTTTTACGTTTTCTACCATTGCTATTTCACCCTTTTCCATCTACTAACTCTTTCCTGTAGACTGTCAAGGTTTGATTTGTGCAACTTGATCAAGTTGTTGACTGGCAATCACTTTCATCAAGCGAGGCCGAAGTCTCGTACCGATTGTGAACTCCATGATCCGTGATTCTACGAGGAAGTTGTCAACGAACATTATCGAGAGACCATATCCATTCAGTATTTCTGACCTGACATCTTTGGTAGTCCTCACCGTTGCATAAGGTCTTACATCCGACGAAGTTGTGCTGATTGTTATTAGGGGTGTCAAAGTTACTGGCCGTCAGGATTATTTGTGTATCCGCGGGCTGTATTTATGGACAACGGCCATGTCAGTCGCGGGTACCTCCCGGAGGTACCTGCAGAAGTGGCCCGCGGCTCTCATCTTTTTGTAACAGTTTTGACCGGAACAGTTTTGACCATAAATTAATCGTCTTGTACTTACATAAGATGAAAATAGTACATGGTTACGATAATGATAACAGTACATGATGACGTGGCAGTATCTCGCAACACTTCGAATTTGAAATCAAAAACTCATCTTCTTTGAGAGGAAATTTTAGGTTTCGGATAGACTTCTCGTCCATGATCAACTAGATAGAGAGACAACGCTGTTCTTGTCGAAGTGATATTCCCAAGCGCTGTTCTCCTCGAAGTTCAAATCACAATTTTAAATGCCACGAGTTTCCGAAAGAAAACTTCTGTTGAAAACTATAGAGGACATTGTGGAAATGCGAGTGATGTTAGCTTCTTCGAGTTCGGATGAATCTGCCGAGAATGATACGGAGAGTGAGACTGAAAGTGAAATGAAAGAAAACGTCGAGAAGGAGGCTGATTCGAGAAAAGAAGAGAAGATGGAGAATGTGATAAGTTCTTTCGAGGATGATGGAGGGTTAGATTCAGATTTTGAAGAAGAACTGATCGAACTGTATCGAGTTTTGTTCAATTCTCGATATTTAGAAAGACAATATCAGTTCACCTTCTTTAAGAGCAAAGATTTTTACAAAAATTACTTTGAAAAATCTTCCGGATGACTCTTTTAGACAGCTGACCAGAATGGATAGAAGGAGCTTTTCCATATTAGTTGATATAGTGGAAACTCATTCTATATTTTATAATCAAGCTCGGGTGAAGCAAGATCCTGTGTCTTTACAGGTAGTAGTTGCATTGGATCGATTTGGTCATAATGACAACGGTGCTGCTCTAGGTCGTTCCTTGCTTCTCTGAGGGATTGGACATGGGACTATGGTGCTTTATACGAAGAGAGTGATGCGGGCTTTAGAATCTACACTTGGAGGGTACATTCGGTGATCAAATCGCAAAAAAAAGATACCAATCTCTGAAGTTTTTGCGTCGAAAGACTTTCCGGGTTGTATAGGATTGATAGATGGTACTTTACTACCTTTGTCTCAGAGACCTCGATTTGACGGAGAGACTTACTATGACAGGAAGTGTAACTATTCTATGAATGCGCAAGTGGTTTGTTGTCCTAGGAAACAAATTTTCTTCTTATTTGCAGGTATGCCAGGAAGCTGTCAAGATATTACATGTTTGTGCAAGTCTCCTCTTTGGAAACACATCGACAATGACAGTCCATTATTTGAGAGAGAACAGTATTTCTCAGTGACTCAGGATATTCGCCGTTGCGGCATCTCATTCCTTCGTTTCGAATGACCACATGAGATCGAGACAAGCAAAATTTTAATATATGTTTAGCTCATGCTAGAGTCGCGAATGAGCATTGTATTGGTATACTGAAATCTCGATGGCATTCTCTGAAACAAGTTCGCATGCAGTTAGGTAAATCCTTTGACCGGCGGGGACGGCTTGTAGTCCCGGGATATTTTGATAGACGGCACCCTTTAGTAAGTCTTAGGTCCAGGGCCCTATTAGTTCAAATAGGGCCATATTATATGGATAAGCCTTATCCATTATTGATAATAATAATATCACTACAACAGCTACAACCCTAACCTGGATGGCGTATAGCAGGTTACTCTGGTGCTGTCTGACAAAGGACTTACAGGAGACGTGCCACTGAAATCTGCTTTCCTAGGCGTATGCCCTGGACATGCTTAGTAACTCCAGAATCCAAGAGAACGGCCTCCTGACTGGCCATCTGGGCATCTCGGCCTACCCGGACAGGACCTTTGGAGGAGCCTAAAGCCCCAACGTAGCAAACGTGATGCTCCAGCCTAGATGCTTACGGCCGGTCCCTCTTGAGGTGGGCTTCCTACTTAGATGCTTTCAGCAGTTATCCGCTCCGCACTTGGCTACCCAGCGTTTACCATGGGCACGATAACCTGTCGGACAGTCCCACGCCCTGCGGCCCTTTTTTTGAGTTTGGTTTCCGGCGGATTGTCCATTTCAGTAGATTTTAGATCTACGTCATACTTAGGATTATTACTGAAGCCAAGGGAAGGCCGTAGGCCGCAGCTGAAGCCCGGATAACGTAAAGCTAGAAAGTTCACAGTATCTGCCCTTTTTTTGTCAGTTTTTTTTCCCTTTTTTGTCTGACAGTACCCCGCCCTACGCGCGAAAGGTTACGGCCTCCGGCCCGTAAATCGTCAAGCCCTTTCTGCCGCCTGTAGGTCCGAAGGGCTTCGCGCCTAAATGCTTTATTTGTTTTTGATGTGATTTTGTCGGCGAAAAATTATCTATAAAGCTATTATGATTTAAGGAATTCTTGAAGCTGAGAGGAAAGGCCTAGGCATTTCCATTAATAAGTTCAAGGAGTTGCCAGAGTTTACTAAAAGGTATTCCGAGGCAGAGTTGGTCGTAAGTGCCCTTGGTTTTGTCGGACAAAACCAAGTACCCTGTCGGACAGCGCCCCTTTGGGTATCCTGGAGGCCCTGTAACCAAGCCGCGTATCCTTTCTGCCAGAGCTCTTGGACCAATGACTCCAATAAGAAAATCATCTGCGAAGCGCACATAGTTGATTTGCCGAGTTTCTTGCGGGTGGCCTAGACCGAGGCCGAAGGCCCCGGAGGGGAAGGTCACCCGGGCTCTGTGTGCCGTAGTGCGGTCGATTAAAGCCGCAGACTGACGCCACAATTCCTTAGACTCTGGATTGACTGCCCTACGCCGTCCTCTGTCAACACATTTGCAGCTCAAACCGCTGCAGAAAATACTATACGAATGTTAATTGATCAAGGTATGAAACAAGCTGAGGTTATGATTAGTGGTCCAGGTCCAGGTAGAGATACAGCATCAAAATTGTATCCTTCCCAAGGCATATAAGCTACTTTTCCTAAAGCTAATTCTCCATTTGAAGTAGCAGCTCCATCTGCTAAAATATGTCCCTTTTTTATATATTTTTGTTTTTTTATTTGAACTTTTTGATTTATACAAGTACTATTATTTGAACGTTGATATATTATTAATTTTTTATCAATTTTTTTTTTTTAAAGATAAAGTGTTAAGTTTATGCGCTACGCGCGTAGCGCTGGCCAAATATCGTGCGCGTAAATCGTCAAGCCCTTTCTGGTCTTCGGCCCTTCGGACCTACGGGCGGCGGAAAGGGCTTGACGATTTACGGGCCGGAGGCCGTAACCTTTCGCGCGTAGGGCGGGATACTGTCAGACAAAAAAGGGAAAAAAACTGACAAAAAAAAGGCAGATACTGTGAACTTTCTGGCTTTACGTGCTTCGCCTCTATTTGAAAAATACGAAGTATACTTGGGAGAGGCAGGATTCGAACCTACGTAGAAAACCTTCAGCAGATTTACAGTCTGTCGCTTTTAACCACTCGGCCACTCTCCCTATGATAAGTAAGCTTCTACTTTCCGGTGCCACGGGATTCTGGTGAAAAATAGGTAGTTATGCGATTGAAACGTATTGTTGACAGAGGACGGCGTAGGGCAGTCAATCCAGAGTCTAAGGAATTGTGGCGTCAGTCTGCGGCTTTAATCGACCGCACTACGGCACACAGAGCCCGGGCAGCTAATTCATATAAAGCCATGGAACCCGCCCAACCAGAAACTAAAGCAGTGTGCATTAAATGTACAGCAATTAAACGACCTGGATCATTTAAAACAACTGTATGAACACGATACCAAGGTAAACCCATAAAAACACCCCTTTCTCAAAGAGAATTAGACACTATGTAACTTTTTTGCATTTAAATTTTATTAGTTATATAGTTAAACCTTTTTTTAATCATCCCAAAGGTAACATAAAAAACTAATATATTTTTTACCAATAAATATAAGCACAAACAGTTTAGCATTTCTATGTTTAGGATCACAATGTAGAGCCCGCCCCGAAAGTTGTAGTTAGGGACTTGACCGAGCCAGGCCCTCTTTTTCGGGGTAGGCGCCCCCCGCCTACCCCTTCCTGTATTTGGCACTCCTTCGAGTTCTATTTGTATATTTGATGAAAAAAAGCCCAAAAGAAAGCTAAAAAAAACAGATCGGGAATGATTTCCTCTGACCCGGGTCCAGAGTGAAAAGATAATAAAAAGAAAATAGATATCGGCCATCCTGTCCCTGTTAATAATGGAGACGCTACGCTTCTCAAGTACTAGGTTCCCGCCGCCAGCACCACGTCTGCCATTTCCGGGTATTTGGGACTCAGGAGTTTTGCCAGCCCCGCAGAGTTCTGCTTCCTCGACAATTTCCCCAGCGCCCTAACCAAGGCATCGTGGACTAAGGAGTCTTGGCCTTTCTGTTTTTGTACTTTTAGGGTAAAGATACGGTTCCTAACCCTGCCAGGAGTCCACGGAGTTCCCCACAGTACACAGAGTGAATAGCACCCGCAGAGGATTTAACACCAAAGCAATAAGCCTAATAAGGTTCCAGGATTTTCAGGATCTCCTGATGAGACCGTGCGTGGCGCGGAAATAGTACTATGACCTCCTTCATGCAGGTCAACGCCAGATTTCTATAGTTGACCAATTAGTTAACATACCCCCAAGCCATTTTTGGTTTACATAATGACATCTAGCTTTTAAAGCGGATGACTCAATTAAATCAGCTGCTTGATATTTTGTTCCTACTATTAAAAATTGTTTTCCTTTACTATGCATTTGCGACTAAATCACAAGCTCTGAGAGCACGTGGAGCTATTTTCACTGACTACCTTATTCTCGCCAGAGAGTCCTTCGATCTGCTACACCCCTATGCTAATAGAGCTAATAAAGCTCCGGGCTGCTGGCGCGTCTACGCTGTTTCTTTTTTAGTAGAGGGCGCACAAAATATATAGATTTTATCCTCTGCCGCTGACAGCAGCTCTTGTAGATTTTGAACAGTCATATTTAGTCAGTTACTTACGCGAAGCCCCGTGGAGTACGGACTCCTACAGCACGGCCTTGTGTAATACTTAAGGCGCGAGGCTGGATAGCAAGAGCAACTTTTAATTTGTTGTGAGCCCAAACAATGGATTCAATAAGCTCTTGCCAATATCCACGACCACTAAATAAGAACATTAAACTAAAAGCCCAAACAAAGTGAGCACCTAAAAATAAAAGACCATAAGCAGATAAGGAAGAACCATAAGATTGAATTACTTGAGAAGCCTATGCCCATAAAAAGTCACGAAGCGCTCCTCTCTTCTCGAGAAATCAATACATGCCTTATCAGTGTATGGATGACTATCTTTCGAGCACAGGTTGAAGTTCAGCCTAGATGTGAAAAATGGAGCACCTAATAACGCATCTTCACAGACCAAGAACGCTTTTCCTAAAAACAATATTGTAGCAAAGTTCGTCTTGCGCCACTCCACCCGGTCGTATGTCACTGGCATGCATCCTGGCTCCCGAGACTCTTTCATAGAATTCTCAAAGTTTTTCTCGCTCTTCAAAAGCCCAAAGGAATGGAGTTAGTGCTCCTACATCCATAGCATGAGTAGTTAAAGCAAGTAAATGGTAAGAGATGGGCCACTAACCCCAATTATTCAGCTGCGAGCCTTTCGTCAGGTATCAATGGCTTTCCTCCGAACCGTACGTGCAAGATTTCCTCGTATACGGCTTTCCGAGTGAATCCTCGGGCTCTGGAAGGCCGGCCGAGCTTTTGACCTGGACTATCAGTGGCCTTCACTTATTCCCCTTGGCGCCCACTTCTTTCGAGGGGGTGCTAGGTAGGTTTGAAGTCTATGCAATCCAATTACGAGAGTCCTACCGGATTCTCTCCCACCTAATATGAGGCCGGTAGCCCGGGCTAGACTTTCCTATTGAATAGACTTCATTTATTGCCGTCATACTTCCCCTGGTGGATTTTAAGATGACAGGTCCGGCACAGCGGAATTTGTTTCCGGTTGAGCTGGACCATTAGTTTTGTGAGGCCATTCGCCTTCGATTTCCGAAGGTGCTTCACATGGTGCATTTCCATGTTTTCCTGGTTCCCGCATATACAGCAAGGGCTAGTTAGGACCGCATGGGTTCGGAGTCTGATTCTAGTACGTGCCTCCATAACACCCCTATAGCCTGTGGGCGGGGAAGCCACCGTGGTTGTGGTTTTGTCTCTAGTCAATTGCTTTGGTTGGGTAAACAGCAAAATTTGATCCGTCACTTCAACTCAGTGGGCTGGCGCGGGCTGCAGCGCGCCCCCTTTTTTCCTTTGAAGCCTCCGGGCTTACCTATGCACCAAATGGGATAACCCGACACAGTCCGGACCTACGGACTGTACGCGGTTAGTCCCCAAGGACCTGAAACACCAAACTCCAGGGCCCGGTTAACTCCATCGCTCTGATTTCGGCTTACAAACTATTAAAAGAAAAAGACTACATGAACTACCTATATCTTACAAAATTGCTACTCACATTTCAAACAGAACTTATATACCAGCTACAGAATCATGAAAATCTTTTACGATTTACCGCTCAGAAAGGATTCAATTTCATGTCATTATAGGTACTATTTTCTTAATAATATGTGGGATTCGTCAATATCTGGGTCATTTTACCCCAAAGCATCACTTTGGCTTTGAAGCTGCTGCTTTTTATTGGCATTTTGTTGATGTTGTATGGCTTTTTCTCTTTGTTTCTATATATTGGTGGGGCGGAAATTAGGGCGAAGCATATAGCTTCGCCCCCCCCTCCTTATGTCGGGGGGAAAGCGCGCCAATTGAAATAAAAGTAAAAAAAAAAATTCGTAAAAATAGTTTGTTTTTTGGCGGAGACAGGATTCGAACCTGTGACCTCAAGGTTATGAGCCTTGCGAGCTACCAAACTGCTCTACTCCGCGTTATAAGCGACAAACATAATATACCGTATTAAAAATGAATTAAGCAAGATATTTTTTTTGTAACCCCGTCTACGACTTGGGAGACGGGGTTACAAAAAATTTTTACCAACTAGATTTGACAACCCAATATATGTATATTGAGATTCCTTATATATGATTAATCTGATTCTAATTCTCTCTTTTGGCAAGTGCAACAGGCTGAAGCGGGCCTTCGGCCCCTTGCTCTGGGATAGTCTGGTGCCCGGTCCTTCTTTCAAGGGGCCGAAGGCCCTATTTCCGCGGACTGCCTAGGAAAGGCCTGCATTTTTATTTTTTTATTTTTTTAGTATTTTTGTCACTTAATTTGTTTGCTTATAGAGCCCTTCAGACTAAGCAGCGCCCTCATACTCAGTTTCATGAGGGCCGTAGGGCATACTAATTGCTAGAGAGTGCGGAGAACAAAATGATGTCTCGTGTGCGTCGTCAAGCCATATCCGGGCCTTCGGACCCTGTAAAGCCAAAGAAGTCTCCTTCGGATCGAGACCTTAGGGAGAGGCATTACGTGCTCGACCCCAAACCTTCAGGTCTTTCTTTCGTAAAGCCGTCTCCTGTCTGAAAGTGCGCACCTTCGGACCCATAGGCACGTAGTGCGCGGGGAGCCTGTTCGGGTATGGTGTGCGGATTCCAGCCAAAAATCTTCGTTCCTAAAAAAAGGAATCTATAGATTTTCTTTTTATTTAAATTGTAGGTTCGATGATTTACTTCACGGGCGAGGTCTCTGGTTCAAGTCCAGGATAGCCCAGCTGCGCCAAGATAAATAAAAAAAGCATAATGATTTATTTTTGCATGCTTTCCTTGGCCTGGGTATAGGGGATATAGCTCAGTTGGTAGAGCGCCGCCCTTGCAATTGGGTCGTTGCGCTTACGGGTTGGATGCCTAATTGTCTAGGCGGTAATGATAGTATCTCTTACCTAAACCGGTGGCTAACTTTTTCTTAGGAATGAGAAAGAGGACTGGAACATGCCACTGAAAAATTTGACTAAGACAAAGATGAGTTGTTAAAAGTAAAAAAAAGGTAGGACCACACAAATAGAGGTAATCTATGCATGGTCAATCCAGGGCCCCTCATATTGAAGATAGATAGGGTCAGTCAATGCTGCCCTCCGAACCATACGTGACAATTTCTCGTCATACAGCTCTCCCTCAGAAAACTTAAATTGCTGAGTCGCTTGCTTATCTATTTTATTGAAGCATTGCGAGGTTTCACCTTCTATGAACCAGACGGTACCCACAAAGTCACGGCGTATCTGCTTCAAGCAGGTATGTTGGGAGCGGCCCGGTCGAAATCCATGGGAACACGAAAGGAAGTACGGTTTGTAAAGCCTTTCTAGGATGCTGCGAATCACTTCCTATACCAGTATATCCTTGTCCTTTTGGGTAAGCCCCCGTAAAGCTAAAGAAGCGTCCGAAGGACCTACGACCCAAAGGGCACGAGACACTTTGTGGGTCCGAGGAACACGGGGCAATATCGTGTGCGGACCAGCGACCCAAATCGTTCGTCTTGGATTGCTTTAGTACGATGGATCGAAGGGGTTCTACGCCCTGGAAAGCGCTTGGCTTTTTCTAAAGCGAATAGTCGAAGAGACAAAAATATGTTCTTTTTCGGCCTCTTATTTTCGTTCTCTTCGCTGCCTAGACAAGCTCAGAGAATAAAATACGAAAAAACGAGGGCCCTCCGGCCCTGCGGGCAGATACTGGAAAGTTCCTGGGTCTTAGGGACACGAGACCTTAGGGCCCAAGAAGTGTCCTTAGGACCTTTAGGTAGCTTTCTTGGGTTACCCAGCATAGCAGTAGCTGGGGCAAAGCCCGCTTTCTTCGCTTTTCGAATGAAAGGCCCTTCCTCACTAAGGGGAAGAGAGCGCCTGTCGGCCCTCAGAGGAGAAAATACGGAACACGTAAAAAACCATTGCCAGACTCAAGGACAAATCATTCCAATTCAAAACACCTCTCGGAGAACCTTTATTCCCAAACCAAATGGAGATCAACGTCCCTTGGGTATACCATCTCCACGCGATAAAGTTGTACAAGAAGCTATACGAGCAGTTAGCGAACCCGCCTTCGAACGACAATTTTTGCCCTCTAGTCATGGGTTCCGCCCAAGCCGGTCTCCTCGCACTGCACTGAGAGAAATAAGAACCAATGGAAGAGTGTAAACTGGGCAATCGAAGGAGACATCCAAGGATACTTTTACAATATCAACCACCACAAACTAGCTTCGTTCCTCGATGCGGAACTTCGAGACCCATAGCTTTTACAACTTGACTGGAAACTAGTAGGGGGCAGGATATGGACTAAAAAAGGAGCCCCAAAGAATCTGAGAACATATTAGTTACTGTGAAGTGGAAGAGCATAAGTTAAATTGTAAGAAGGGTTCGGAACATGGTGGCTTCGTCTTAAGTTTGGCTTCTTCAAATAAGTGGAATTCTTAAGAGTGAGGATTTAGTTGGAAGAACACTTCTTAGGAAGAGTAGGGACTTATCCTTGGAACCTTGATGTGAAATCTGTATTCTTCTGTCTTTTCAAAAGAACACTAGTAACATTTCAGCAGTATTTTGCTATCTCATTTGTTCATACATTTATCTTCTCGAATCTTTTATATGTTGTTGGAAGGGTCCCTGATCAAAGAACTATGTTGTTTGTATTCGATTTATCAGGTTTTGCTTGGGTTTGGTTTCTTATCAGACTTAAACTCTCATCCAGATATTATTCCATTCCGTGAGAATAACATAAAACTATCTGAATTATCATTGTGACGTTGTAGTACTGTGTTTTGTGTAATTGTTAACTGTATCTTCGTGGGAACGATCTTTAATTTACTATTTTTGATACTTTGTGTTTCTCTAGGTTGTTACATAAAGAAACATTAAAACTTTTGGCGCCACTACCGGGGATACAAATTTAACTTTTTACTTGAAATTCAGTAAGTTGTAACCGTTGATATGTATGTCGGGGGGAGCACGATGTCGTGTGACGTGCTTTCTTATCTGGGAATACACCGGGTATCTAGTTGGAGAGGACGTGTCGGACTCCGTGACTCAGAACCAGCAACCACTCAAACCTCTCTCTGACCTCCAAGTACACTCTGAACCTATCTCGATACGATATCCTCACGTCCTCTCGACAGATCTCTCTCTTACTCGACTAGGAATAGAACTGGGGTAACAAGCACAGGCAACCTGTTCGTGCCATCACCGCAAGCACTCTTGGGTCTGCTGATCATCACTCCAGCCTCACCACAAGAGAAATACCAGCACTCCTAATAAAAAAAAAACTAAGCGCAACGCCCGCACACAAATCCAAACCAAACCAACTGGGCGTACAAACAGACATGAGAGTATAGAGAGGATCCAAACACAGGCAATACTGTCAACAACTCTCCATACTCATGATAGAGTGCTCTGAAGCACTTGCAAAATCTCCAAGTCGACCTGTTTTCCAAAGAATCTTAAATCTTGCACCTTTTTTGGAGCAAAAATCTCTAAACTTCACCTCGCTGTCACTCCTCAATCATAACTCAGAATGAGATGAAACCAAGGCCAGTAAGTAGCTTGTAGAATAATCTCTCTATTAAGATATTACATACAGAGAGATCATCTCTGAGTTGACATCTATGCCCTGTCAAAGTTCGCTGATCGAAACGTTCATAACATTCATGATACTATTTCGACAAAACTTTGCTATTCGATTCCTCACAAACCACTCGACCAAAATGGCTCAAACTTCTCAAGAAGCTAATGAGTCATCATCACTACCACTCTGTATAGTTTCACCAGCAGATCCTCAATTGAACTCTCGAAATGATCCAAGCCCTTATCGCTATTTTTATAACATGATACTATTTCAGCAGAACTTTGTTGTTCGATTCCTCATAAACCACTTGACATAAATGGCTCAAACTTCTCAGGAAGCTAATGAGTCACAATCACTATCACTCTGTAAAATTTCACCAGCAGATCCTCAACCAAACTCTCGGAATGTTTCAAGCCCTTTTCGTCAATGACACAAGACGATATGCAGACCCTTCTGCACAAAAACAGCATTTCCCTTCAACTCAATAATCCAAATGGTGTGAAATTCCACAGGTAGGTAGCTCACTGTACCTTCTCAGACCCTGGAAGGTTTCATAGCGAAATTCGACCTCAAACTCTCCATATCTCTCTCAATGTCTCCTGTTTACAATCGCCTACTGTCATAACTTTCGATTTGAGACATCCAACTTCAGCCGGCCATAACGTTTTTATTCCGGCTTGGAATCGATTGATCTCTGAGTCCATCAGCAAGCTCATCTCAAGAGCTTTCCAGCAACAGTCAATTCATCTCCAGCGACCTCACAGAACTCCCAGAAAGTGAGAAAGACCTCACGGAAACAAAAAGTGATCATGAATTTGACCCCCTCAGCTTCAATTGATCGAAACATTCTCATCCGTGCTTCAAATCGAGCAACCATTGATTCCACGGGCATCCTCGTCTCCCAAGCTTTCCAACTATATCTCACACTCCGCTAATAGACCACTAGAAGTGCCTCTAACCCTCAAAAACGTGAAAGGAACTTGGTAGAAGGTGATTGGTCAAACTTTCGACCAATAAGAAACAAGTTGACAAAAAAGGTTTTTGTCTTCACTCACATGACAAACACAAGGAAAGAATTTTTATCCAAGAGTACCATTTGGGCCTCAAAGCTTATATTAAACAAACTACAAACACGTGCCGTTGACGATGCCGTCGGCCACGAAGCACGTAAACACGAAGTACAAACTACGTTCAATAGAGAGTTAGAATCCCGACTCTAAAACGATTGACAATAAACGGAACTACAAAAGGAACAGATGAAGCTAGTATCTGGTTGTAATAATCCTCACCAAAGTTCCTCACGACAAACTCTCGATGCACCACCTTTGGTCGACTGTAACAACGTATTTTGACCCAGGTGTTGAACAGAACTCTCGCTGAAAAGTTTAGATCCAATGGAGGATCTATACCACATCAGAGCAAGATGTCAGTAAGATCTCAAACAGCGTTGTAAGTGACAACGAGAAGAATTATAAGATCCGGAGTAGCCATCACCGCAGCCATAAACGACTCTCCCCAATGAGCTACCATAAATATTCAAAAGTGATCCCGCGGCAGACAATGGATCTTAATGACGAATGGATGCGCAAGTGGAAGATCAGGAGCACGAAAGGGCTCTCCGTTCATGCCTACCACTCGCACTGCCGCTTACCTCATCCGATGATACTGATCACACTCACACTAGACTTGGATACTCTACACTTCATATCTCAAGCTCCGTGCACCTCTCTTCTTATACATCAACCTCGCATGTGACGACAAGAGTACTACTCTTATCTCCACTCAGCGGAGAGTACACGGATCATCCACGTGGAGCCTTATCTTTTGACACGATAAGGTCCCAGTGGCTCTTCAACACCAAACACGTACGATAAGGATATGTGGTGGTTTCACACCCTAGCCAATCCACAACACGACATCCACCCTCTCTAAACCTGTGCATCCTCCGGTATGCACCAACCTAATCATACGTTGTGGTTGGCATCATACCACTTCTTCCTCATCTTCTTCTTCGGGAGTCTCCCCCTCGGGCTCTACGCTCTCATCTGGACTCTCATCTTGATCTTGAGAGAGATCAAACTCGGTACTGATCTCCTCAATGTCTAGGTCTTCATCTCGCCGCTTAAAGAGTTTTATCCGTTTTCCTGCAATCGGAACTTTAAGCCGTGCACCATCCAACTCACGTAGTACGTATGTGACGTTGCATGAATACGAACAACCACGTAAGGCCCAAACCAGCGTTTAGAAAACTTTCTCAACGCTCTATGCTGGTTATCCAAGCTACTATCATATACCAACACCCAATCATCTTCCTGGATCTTTTTAGATCGTAGTCGATGTCGCTTATCAAATCTGTCTTTGTTTTTCAAGCGAGCTTTTCGTAACCGTTCCAGAGCTAGCTCCACATCCTCTGATCTCTGCTCCAACTGACGAATCCTAAGAGCGAGAAGATCCTCTCTAGAGAGATTATCCTCCCAAGGTAGAACACTCCAAGTAGGTATTTGCTCTTCGATAGGCATGATCGGTTTCTGTCCTTGCATTAGTTCTGTTGGCATGTATCCGGTCACCGAGCTATGAGTTGTACGATCGACCCATAGAGCAAATGGTAGAAGCCTTGGCCATTCTCTCACCCTTCCGTTGCAAGCTTTCACAATGGCTTTTCTGATAGAAGGATCTTCACCGCCGATAGGAAGCTTCTCATCTTGACTCGTGAGTGGGATGACGATTCTCGGGATTTGTTAGTGGACTGTAACGAGAGTATGTTCTGCTACCTGGATTGGTAGATCGAGGATCTGAAGACTCTTTACGGTCTTCCCTCGCTTCCTCAACCTGCAGCTATGTCTTCTCATGCAGCAGGACTAGCAATTGACACGGATCTCGACAAGGAGGAGTTCGACCTCACGGTCCACTTTGGTAGTGACAGTACTGGAAATCGAGAAGACTACAGAAGAAGACCCAGAAGACAAGGTGTCTTTTGGAAGACCGGAAGACAGGAAGCAGAGGTGTCTTCTCATGTGTTTAGAGTGGAGGAGGTGACTACCTCTAACCACTATGAGGTCACTATGAGGTCACTCTCCTTTTTATCTTGTTTCCTCTTGTTTGGATTTTCTCTTCTTCTCTATCTTCTCTCATCTTCTCATCTTCCCACCTTCTTCTATTTGATTTTCGAGACTTCTATTGAGCTTCCGTGAAGGTGAATGTCGTTGTAATGCTGCAGAAAGACCGCTTCCGTAGGCAGAAGCTTGGTAAGGCTACATAGGACATATTCATGTGATTGATCTAACCCCGGTGGAAATTGTAAGAGCAATGTGTGATAAGAAAGAATAATTCGACATCTACGAAACAGGGACAGTCTTCTGGAGGTTTCAGAAGTCGAGTTGAACCTCTAGAAGCCAAGAATTGCTTCAGGAAGACCGTCGTGGGAAGACTAGAAGTCGTGACCTGGAAAGCATAAAGTATCTTCTCGAGCTTCTCAGTGGGTAATTGTGTGATATTTTAAGTAGTAGTTGTATGTTTGGGTCTAGAGCACCTTTTGAAGGGTCTAGAAGCCATGTGTTTTTTTTTGAGAAGACGAGATTTCTAGTTAAAATCCGTGTGTTAGTGAATTTAGACAGATCTTTGAACTTAGAGTAGCAATACTAGTATAAATCTTCTGGGAGAACGAAATCTTTTATGCTATAATGGGCTAAAGGAGAAATCTTGAGACACTACAAGAAAGCTCTCTTTCGGATGCCGAAGCTACCTAAGACATGTGCTGAACTTTTGAAGCTAGCGGAGCGGATTAGAGACGACGAAGTCCAGCAACAGAAACCTTTTGAACCACGCAGCATGGACAAGTTTCAGAAGAAGAACAAGGGCTTCAAGCGACAATGAGATCGGGGTGAGAAGGATCGAAATGATTCTTCTGCCACGACAGCAAAGCGGCAGCAAACAAGATCGAAACATAAGGGCCAAACACCTCAGAAGGGCGATGGTGCTAAGTTTACTTGCTACAATTATGGCGAGGTGGGTCATATTGCAAAGGGGTGCACGAAACTTAAGGTTAGTAAATGTAGCATGAATGTGTTTGTTGCAAAGGACTTGTTCGAGGACCAGATGACTGTGACCTTGAGAACCACGAAGAAGACTTCGGGACTAATGTTTCTACAAGTCAAAATTGTTAATCGTGATATTACTTTCCTTGTGGACACAGGAGCGACCCAAGGGCAAGACATACCAAACTTCTGAAGTGACCTTGGACGTATGATTTGCGTGTAGAAAGTTGGAGTTCACAGAAAACTTCACGGTGTGCGCGATGGATGACATCCATGCAGTTTTGGGAAACACTTTCTTGGATAGGTTTGAAATGGAATTTAGACGAAAATCTTTGAGGTTGAACGTTAGAGTTAAAGGGCGAAAGCTGGGAGTGAGGCTGATCTGAAATGCGTGGAAAATTGATGACTTTGTGGTGAATTTGATCAAAAGCAGACATATGGACTTCAACAACGGAGTCATGTGTTGGATGCGGGTTGTAGGTTTGATGGTGGGTGGCGGACAAGAGGAAACATCAAGGGACGTGACGAGAAGGATGGGAAGTTACGACTTTGCGTAGATTATCGTGCGCTCAATAAGATGACGGTGAAGAATAATTATCCCTTGCCAAGGATAGATAACTTGTTTGATACGTTAGCGAGCGTAAAGTACTTCAGCAGGACCGACTTGAAGTCAAGATATTACCAGATCCGGATAGGACCGCTTGTCGAACCAGATACAAATCGTTTGAATTCGTGGTGATGTCATTTGGACTCCGCAACGTCCCTTCGACGTTCACTACATTAATGAACACAATATTTCGTGAAGAGACGGACGAGTTGGTCATTGTTTACATCGACGACATCTTGATCTACTCCAAAACCTTGGAGTCGCACGTGTAGCAGCTAAGGGTGGTGTTGACGAAGCTGCTGGAGCATAAGCTGTTTACCAACGTTGATAAGAGTGAGTTTGGTTTAGAACGCATTAACTTCTTGAGACATGTCATTAGTGCAGAAGGAGTCGGCTCGAATATGTAGAAGGTGGATGCCATTGTGACTTGAGAGCCTTCGACTATAGTGAAGGGGATGCGGTGATTCTTAAGATTTGTGCAGTTTTTTCGCAAGTATATGAAAGGGTTTTCAAATATCGTGAAGCTGCTGACGGACTGGATGGAGAAAGACGCACAGGTAAGTTGGACCAAGGAGGTGGATGGTGCGTTCCAGATGATCAAATCCCATTTTGTCAAAGATGCTAGTTTTGAAGCTGCCAAAGTTCGACAAACCATTCGAGGTGCACACGGACACGAACGACTATGCGATTGATGGAGTGTTGGTGCAGGATGGAAAACCTGTAGCGTACTAAAGCAAGAAGTTATCTTGGACGGAGAGTCGATGACCGACTCACGAGAAGAAATTATTTGCGATGATCAATTGCTTGAAGAAATGGCGGCATTACTTGAGACTTCACAAAACTCAAGTGTATATTGATAATATTTTGCTCAAGTACTTTGAGACACAAGATCGGGTGACACCAAAGCAACTACAATAACATTATACATTGGCGTTCATGAATGTGGAATTAATCCACAAGCGAGAAAAGACAATGTGGTTCCTGACGTCTTGAGTCGCAAGGAGGAATATCTTCCATCTTCAGCACAGATTTTGCGAGCTATGTATCCTAAGGAGTCAGACTTGGAGAGACGAATAGTGAAGGTTACATGGGTGATGACCAAGTGAAGGAGTACCTGGAACAACTCAAGCGAGGAGTGAAGTTGCAAAACATGCAGCTGAGACATGGCTTACTCATGTTCAAGCAAAGTCGGACTTATGTGAGACAAGGAAAACTTAGGAATAAGTTGCTCAAAGAATGTCATGATGCGCCCTTATCAAGCCATAAAGGAGAAAAGTCCACGTTAGCAGTGAAGCTAAAAAGTTTTATTGGTCCCACATGAAAGATGATGTTGCCCACTTTGTGAAAACATGTGTAACCTGTCAGACAAACCGCGTTTCTTATGAGAAGAAACAAGGGTTGCTTCATCTTTTGCCGATTCCAGCCAGACCTTGAGAAAGCATTAGGATGGACTTCATTATCTCTCTGTCTGACTCAACCGGATACAATGCAATCTTTGTGATATTTACCGGTTTAGCAAACTAGCGAAATTTACCCCGACCTTGGATACCGCAATAGTGTTCACAACTTCTCGGTTGTTCCTAGATACTTAGTGACGTTCACATGGATTACCTCGGAGTATTAATTTCAGACCGAGACTCTAAGTTCACAAGTGTTTTTTGGAGACACTTGTTTCAAAAGTTGAGAACTAAGTTAAAATTCAGTATCACTTTTCATTTGGAAACAAATGGACAAACGGAACAAGTTAACTCGGTTCTGAATCAATACTTGAGGAATTATGTGAGCGTGGACCAAACTGATTGGACAGAGTGACTCAGTCTTGCTGAGTATCGCTACAATTCCACGAAGCATTCAGCGATCGACGAATCGTCTTTCTTGCTGGCTTACGGATGTGAGCCAGAAGGGCCTCTTGACTTGACTCTTGCAAGGAGTTCTACATCTATACGACCAAGAACACGACAAACATCAGCTGAAGAGTTGGTGGCAGAAATGCAGTGGCACGAAGAGCAAGTGAAGAAAAACCTCGAGAAGGTGCAGCAATGTTACACGAAGTAGGTAAATAAACATTGGCGACAAGTGAAGTTTCAAGTGCGCAAAGAAGTATGAAGAACTTCATCCTTCCGGAAGGAATTTCGGCTAAGTTCTCATCCAAGTTCACGAGACCTTTTGTCTTTGTCAAGAATCTGCACGAAGATGTCTATACGTTAGACTTTCCTCTCGAGTGGCAGTTGCATCTGACTTTCCATGTTTCTTTATTAAAGAAATATTGGCCGCAAATACGGTTTGCTGCCGGAGCGCAAACATGTTCTCATATCTCAACCTAATGTCGTGCAAGACGAAGCAGAATACGAGGTAGAGATCATTTTGCGATCACGGCGTAAATCTAACCGGATGGAGTACTTGGTCAAATGACGTGGATACCATTTGAAGGAAGCAACTTGGGTGCCAGAGGAAGAGCTAGCACATGCAAGCAAAGTATTGACCTCTTCAAACGGCGACAAGGACAACAACGACATTAGCAAGATGAGGACATCTCCTTCCAACGAGGAGTGAAGGAACGACGAACCATACGGGTAGCAACTTGAGGCGACTTGGGTCGATGGACTTTGTAACTTTACCTTATATTTTGTGAAAATAAAGAATTTATTTCTTAAAACTTGTCTAAGTGTATTGGTAGTGCATGGCTATGACTAGTTCTGATCAAATGCCTAGGATGTTGTCAAGAGGAAGAACTAAGCACACTCAAAGGAAGCGAGCTGGTTTGGATAAGCATCTAAATCAAGACTAAGTCTTGATGTCAAGACTTAGGTTTGCCGTGCCGTTGACAAAGCAAGTATGAATTTTCATACTTGTTTTGAGACTTGGGGTGATCTTCTGTTGCGGTTTTCTAACTGTAAAGTAAACTTAGTCGCGCGTCTAAGTCAATCGGACTGCGATCAGAAAGTGAGCTTCGGGAGACCTCGTAAATAGGTGTGAATACTTATAGTTAGCAAGTTAGAGTCTTAAGTAGAATGTTTAGAAATTGTCAACTAGTTTGTTTAGGGATGGTCAAAAAGGTTAGGCTTTCCCGAGACTAGTTGGAATTTTCTAAGTGTTCTAGCGACAACTTAAGACTCAAGCCAAGAAGAGAATTGCGGGTTAGCTACCAGAATGTGATTCTAGCGCCAAGAGGTTGGCTACCCATTTTGAACTTGGTGTTAACTTAAGGATTATTGTTGATGAGAACATCAACCTCCAAAGTGGGGGTGAATGTCGCGACCCTCAATCTCAAGGTCGAACGCAGACGCGAACAATAGAACCTAGTGGACTTGCGCTAGGTTGTGACGTTGTGAGTAGGACTGAACGGCTTGACCGGGAAGTCGAGATCAGATGAACTTTAAGGGGTGCTCTGAACCAAGGTTGGAACATTGAGTTAGGACAGGGCCTATCCCAAGACGACCCTAGATGAACGCTGACCTAAGAGTGCAAGTCTGGAATCGAACCGAAACATAAGTCCGAGACATAAGTTTGAGACGTGGGTCTGGACCACTAGTTTTCAAAAAATGACAAAGTGTTGGAGCTCCAGCGACATTTTAGATCGTGGACGGAGCTCCACGTAAGATCTCATGGCGAGTAAAGTATCATTGAAAGCACTCGGCGAAAGCTTTCCAGTGATATGTAGAACTCCTCAAGTTGATCTCTGAGCTGAGAATTGTGACTGATCCCGTGATCGAGTTGTGATATAATTTTCAAGGACCAAAGAGGAGGGCATGGCCGTCGATCCCCAGAAGTATACATGAGGGGGGCTCGATGCCTGGGTGGACCAGGACGAGTCACCCGACCCCAAGCTTCGGCGGGCAGACTCTAGGGGCATGAGGTGATGACTGGGTTGGTTCCAAGGTAAGTTCCGGTCCAGACTTGGACGTCTGGACTTAGGAATGATCTAAGGGCTGGAGCAAGACTAAGGAACGAGATGGTGGGTTAGACCACCATTCGGGAGCCTAGACCCATACAGACATCACGAGCGGTTGGACCGATAGGTGTGCTGGAGGTACCGTTTAGGACCTTGGACTTTATGGGGTAACTCGTGCTGGTCTACCCAAGCATCCAGTCCTCCTCATATATATTTCTGAGGATCAGCGGCCTTGCCCTCCTCTTTGATCTCTAAAAATTATACCACAACTCGATCACAGAGTCGACTATAATTATCAACTCCGAGGTCAATTCAAGAAGTACTGCATATCACTAGAAAGCTCTCGCCAAGACCTTTCCAATGATACCTTACTCATCTCAAGATCTTATGTTGAACCTCTTCACATACTTACGGTAGAACTGCATCAATCTTAAGAATTGCTGCATCCTTTCTACTATAGTCGGAGGCTCCCAAGTCATAATCGCATCCACTTTCTGCTTATCCGAGTTGACTTCTTCTGCACTTATGACATTCTCAAGAAGTTAATACGTTCCAAACCAAACTCACTCTTGTCAATGTTGACAAACAACTTATGCTCTCGCAGCTTCAAATATGCAACCTGCATCGAACAAATGACTCCGTCCTTGAAGTCCATCATTTGTCTTTAATCAAATTCACCGCAAAATCGTCAATTTTCCGTGTCTTTTGAATCAGCCTCACTCCCAACTTTTGTCTTTTAACTTTGACGTTCAACCTCAAAGGTTTTCGCCTAAGTTTCACTTCGAACTTATCCAAGAAAGTGTTTCCCAAAACCGCATGGATGTAATCCATCTCGTACACCGTGAAGTTCTTTGTGAATTCCAATTTCCCACACGCAAATCATACGTCCAAGGTCACTTCAAAATTTTAGTACATCTTGTCCTTGACAAAGCGCACCTGAATAGGCTTGTTTGCCTTGGAGATAGACAAGCCTAACTTCTTCATCAACTTCGGACTTACGAAGGAGTGGATCGCTCCTTCGTAAGTCCGAAAAAAATAACATCACGGTTAGCAACTTTGCTTGTAAGAACATTAGTCTCGGAGCTTCTTCATGGTTCTTAAGGTTACAATCATCTAGCCCTCCAACAAGTGCTTTGCAACATATGCATTCATGCTACAGTTACTAACCTTAGGCTTCGTACACCCCTTAGCAGTATGTCCTGTCTCGTCATAGTTGTAGCATGTAAACTTTGAACCATTGCCCTTGTGAGGTATTTGCCTCTTAGGTTTTGACCTTGTTTGATGTCGCTTTACTGCCGAGGCGGAAAAGTCTTTCCGATCCTTCTCATCCCTTCCCATTGTCGCTTGAAACCTTTGTTTTTCTTGTGAACCTTGTCCATGCTACGTGGTTCAAAGGATTTCTGTTGCTAGACTTCATAGTCCCCAACTCAACTAGCTTCAAACGTTTGGCACATGTCTCAAGTAGCTTTGACATCCGAAAGAGAACCTTCTATGAGCTAGACGTTTTCCCAATAAATGTAAATATCTTGGTCTTCTCAGTCCACTTGGAGAACGAATCTAACTTAGCACTAAACTCGCACACATAAGCACTTAAGGCCTCCGTCTGCTTCCACCTAACTAACTCAACAGCCTCCTGAATCCTTTGATACTCTGGAGTGAATCTTGCGAGCAACTCCTTGAACTCTTTCCAACCAAGCGTTGAGACGATCAAGGCATGCTCGTCTCTGTATGCAGTCCATCAGAGACATGTATGCTCATTTAAGTTCATAACTGCCGCTGTCACTTTGTTTGACTCCTTAGCTCGTTGCGCCTCAAAGTATAGATCCAACTCAGTTAAGAAATCCTTAACCTTGCAAACTCGTCCTATACTTGAAAACATGGTCGGCAGATTCGTCTTACAAAACTTTTTGGTAGACGAAGAACTCCGTTGGTCTGTCTCAAGCTCGACGATGCGTTTATCCCTAGAGACCATACTGTCATGCATGATCTTCATCATCTTGATGAGCTATGCATCAAAGCTCCTTGACTTCTCGCACCTGAATCATTGAGCACTGTTGGCAAAACTCCATCTTGTTGCGCATGTGTCGCAGCTGGTCCTGTGCTTCTTTGATGTTGGGTTGAAGGTTGTCGATTATCATTCTCTGATTGTGCTTCAGGACTAGCTCGCGTCGATCTGATCTTGGTGTCAGCCGTCACTCGTTTCTTGATCTTTCTCTTGGAACTTTGTCTTACGTCAACCATTGCTCCAAACGTTCACTTAGAAACATTGATCATCTTCATATCTCGCATCCTTCCTCAAGCACCCAGCCTTCTATCGCTACCTCAAGTTCACGCTCACCGAAGCGTCAACTCTGATACCACTTTTCGCACATCTACCGTCTTGTTACGCCAGCAGAAGCTCTTGCTCAGTAGGTCACGAAACTCACAACATTAACCTGCAAACCACAATCACTAAGCTAAGCTTCCTCTACACCTTCGAAAAATATTTGGACGCGTAAGAATCACCTCACTTTTTCTTTCGTCTCTTTGTATTCTCGAGCACTCATAACAAAATCGAGAAAGTCCGGTGGTAAAATCTCCAACAAAATCTTCATCTTAGAAGGACGTTTCTTCTGTCTTTCTTCAACCGGTTCTTCAACATTGAATAGTCGTTTAGACAAAATGTTATGGTGAGAACGGTCTTTCTGCAAAATGAGAAGACAACTTTTATTAGTCAACAAGATAACCAAGAGGAAATTTTTTGAGCAAGCCATGAACTTCATCGGGCGTCATGCTGATCGTGAAGAA
Organism: Asterella californica; assembly: GCA_036924285.1. Taxonomy (NCBI): domain Eukaryota; kingdom Viridiplantae; phylum Streptophyta; class Marchantiopsida; order Marchantiales; family Aytoniaceae; genus Asterella; species Asterella californica. Next base: position 45,961,610 of record JAYKYS010000003.1, on the reverse strand, counting down.
GAGTATAAACAACAATTGAAAAGAATATCTTACTAGTAACTTCTCAAAGGTCGTAAAAAAGAATGTAACCGTTCTTCTTGAGTATAAGGACCAATGTCACGTCATTTTTGTCATTTGCTAGTTTGACCGAGTGTGAAGTCGTGCGCTGTCGTGTCGGATTTTACATGAAGGATGTCCAGGAAAACGTGAGGTTCCTGGCAGTGGAGATGTTGTGTGCTGAAACAGAGACAAGACAGAGAAAAACAACCACGAAAATGAACATTGCGATATATACGTTCCAAATGTATGTACACTGCCGGTTCTTTCTCCTAAGAGCACAAAACTGAGAACCAGACCAAAGCAGTCTGTAACCTGCTTCAAATGCCCCTAAAAACAACCCTTGAATCACAATCCTGACCCAAAACCACCGAAGCGTAGCTCAAAGCAAGAGAAACTTCTCTTTGTTAACAAACAGAGCCACAACAGTATCACGCGATCCAAATCCAAGTCCAAACCACATCCATGTATAAGCTCTTAGCTAAAGCTAGATACCACAAGCTGTATACAGCCAACCAGAACTCTAACGAACTCAAAAGAGCAAAACCCGTAGCGAAGAAACCGAAAAAGGTCTATCTGTGTACTTCCTCCTTTCGCTAAACGGACTTCAGATGTCGATAGGGTCTCCTCCGCTGACTCCGTTAACCCAAGAAACCTTCAGATCCGACTCCCAACAGCTGAGATATCGCCAATTTTTGGTCGCAGATGACCGAACCTTCAAAAATTCCTCCTTGCGGCTTAAAACCGCACACATCGCACAAACGGATCGTCTAAACTGATATCCGTCTTCCTGGCAGATAGATCTAGCTACCCTGAACCCAACAAGACTCCAAACAAGTCGTTTGGAGTTCCCCTTGCAAAACCACGCAAGAAATTTGATCGCAGGTTGCAAAAAATTGACATAAATCAGCTCCCTGCGGCTCAAACTTGCTCACCACACCCAAACCAACAATCCAATTCACGTACAGTCTTCTCCTATGCGTACATGAAGACTCCCTGATAGCGTAGGCACCAAGAACAAAGAGCTTGGCTCACCGATCGCAAAGAACAATCCAATCTCAAGTCGCAGGCGAACAAAAATCTGATGTAAGCGCTTACCTGCAAGTCAATTTCACTCAAAACTCCCAAACCGCCCGATGAAACTTCGTATCGTCTTCAATTTCCTCAAGAACTCGTTGTTCTAATCCAAGGACAGCAAGTTTGGACTCCGGAACGGCTTGAACGGTCCAACTCTCCTTCACAGATGACTGAAAACTCCATATCTGCTTCTTGCGTCTCAATTTCTCTCAGAACACAACCCCCGATCCGTCTCTTCTCAAACCGTCTTAACCTGTGCGTAGGCTGCACAGATTTGAACCCGATGACACCTTGCGCGCGTGTATTGGACTTTCCAATCCTCCAAAACGTCCACCGACAGATCGCAGGAACAAGCAAACCCTTTAAGCAGCCCCATTGCGTCAGTCTCTGTACGTACAAAGTTCTCTCAATAATAATGAAGAAGACCCCTTGCGTCTTTGATATAGCGCCTGAAGCCTCAAATACCCAGTCACCAAGTAAACTAAGGCCTAGCTTGATTTTACCTTCTTTCGAGTTGCATAACTTCTTCACTAGATGTCCAAATGACGTAAACAAGATGCCCATGAAAAGCTGACAACAAGCTCTACCCATCTATGTGATGAAAGTGAAGATCCGAAGTTGCGCCAAAAGCTCGTAAGCTGAGGTCTAGCTTGTTTTCTCCATCTTTCGAGTCTTGTAACTTTTCCACTAGGCGTCCAAACGAAGTAGATGAAGTGCCTATGGAAAGCTGACAAGGAGCTCTATCCACTGATGCGATAAAAACGAAGATCCGAAGTTGTGCCAAAAACCGTAAGTTGAGACCTAGCTTGTTTTCTCCATCTTTCGAGTCTTGTAACTTCTCCACTAGTAGTCCAAACGAAGTAGATGAAGTGCCTATGGAAAGCTAACAAGGAGCTCTACCCACCTATGCGATGAAAATGGAGATCCGAAATGATGCCAAAAGCCCGTAAGCTAGGGTCTAGCTTGTCTTTCTCATGAGTGTCTTTGGAGCAACAAGCATCAAAGTCTGAATTTCAGATAGGAGCCGGTCCACGACACGACATCCACCCCCTCTGAACCTGTGCATCCTCCGGTATGCATCAGAAATATCAACCAAGGAGTGGACCGGCTTATCGTCCTACTTCCCATCGTAGCCAACCTCACCTTCAAGGTCTTCTGCATAATTCTCATCCTCAAACTGAAACTCCACCAAGATATAAGCTAGATCGACCTCCTCATCTCTCTTTTTGAAAATCTTGACACGTTTACCTGCCACTGGTACTTTCAAGCTCGTTCCATCCAACTCTTGCAGAGTGTAAGTTGCGTTGTCATGAACCTTCTTCACCACATACGGACCAAACCATCACCTGAAAAACTTCCAGAGTGCACTATGCTGGTTGCCTAGACTGTTGTCATAGACTAACACCCAATCACCTTCCTTGATTTCTTTAGGTCTCAAACGATGTCGATGATGAAATCTGACCTTGTTCTTCAACCGCGCTTCTCGCAACCTATCCAAAGCAGCTTGGATATCCTCAGGTCTTCTCTCTAACTGCCTAATTCGAATAGCAAGAAGCTCTTCCCTAGTCAGATTGTCTTCCCAAGGTAACACACTCCATGTTAGAACGTGTTCTTCAATCGGCATGATAGATTTCTGACCTGTGATGAGTTCCACTAGCATGTAACCTGTCACCGAGCTATGTGTCGTTCGGTCTGTCCATAACGCAAATGGTAAGAGTCGAGATCATTCGCGCACCCTCCCGTTGCATACCTTCACCAAAGCCTTCACAATGGGAGAATGACCGCGTTCATTCTTGGCATTCTCTTCGAGGTTGTAAGCAGTTGTCAGTGACAACCTCAACCCACACCTTGCAAAGAATTCACGAGCCTCATGTCCATCTAACTCTCCTCGATCTACAGTGATCTTTCTCACACATCCATATCGACAAACAACCTCTTCCAAGAGAAATCTACATACCCCTTCAGTTGTCTTCGTCCGAAGCGCCTTACCCTCGACCTGATTTGAAAGATCTTCTCTAGCAAGTACCAAGTATCTCATCTGCCACAATCCAACCGGCATAATCACCAAGTCTACCACCCACTTGAAGTGGATTGCTAACGGATAAGTCGGGTGTAATCTGTCACGATGTCGGATGTTCGAATACATCTGACATGTCAAACAAGACTCCACAAAAGATACAACATCCCTATACATGTTTTCCACCAATACCGCTCTTTCATCTTGGTAAAAGTGGCCCAAATTCCTCGATGTCCAGCCCAAAGACTCATGGAACGCCTTGAGCAACTTCTGTTGATCTTCTTTGTTGCAAATCACTCGTAGCGGCACCCCACCCTTCTGCTTCGGTCGCTTTCAAAGAAACCCATCCTGCAACATGAAGTTGTAGGCCTTCCTTCGAACTCCGAAACCTCTCATCCGTCCAAGCTGTCTGCTTAACCATCGAACTAAGGTACCTTTCGATGTCAAGCAAATCACCATCATACAATCCTTCAACAAACAACTTATCTTCCCTTCCTGTCTGTGCAATTGAATAGAACTTTGCACCCACGTCGTCAATATCTTCAACCATCTCATCCTCCCCATCATACCGAGCTCGAGATAACATATCCGTCATTGTATTATCCTTCCCTGCAATATGTCTAAACTCCGAGTTCAACGACTTGATATATGCGATCCATTGTAACATCGCAATATCAGGAGTTGAACAATTCATGATCATCTCTAACAACGGCAAGCAATCAGTTTCAACCACCACTACTGCTCCAATCAAATACTCTTTCTCAGTTTTCATAGCTGAAACAATATCTCACAGTTCTCTCTTCACTTGCGGATAAGCACATTGTCGATCACTTAACACCTTCGCTCCGAACCTAACTGCAAATCTGTCTCCATCCTCATCATCCTGTCCGACTGCCTATCCAATTACAACTGGACTTGTATCCACAGTAAGAACCACCGGCCTAGCACCCTTGTAATCAATCCTTCCCAGAACTGGAGGAGATGATAGTAAAGACTTCAGCTTTCTTACCGCATCAGTATGCTCTTCCTCCCATCTGAACTTATGACCCTTACGCAACAATCCATACAACGGATCCGTCACATGCCATAATGAGGAATCCAAATGTGGTAGAATACACAAGCACCCAAAAATCTTCTTACTTCTGTCAACGAGTTGCAAACCTCCTTCATCCTCCCAATCGCATCCACCTTATTCGGATCTGGCTTCCGATCAAACGATCCACACAAATGACCAACGATCAAAACCTCTTTAACCCCAAATGTAGACTTCGCACCTGACAGCGTAAGATGAACTTCCTCAAGTCGAGATAAGATCTTCTCACAATCTGCGATGTGATCGGTGACGTATTACCGACATCCCCTCTGATCTAATGCTTCATCCTTCTCATCTTCCACACATCCTTTGATGGGGATGTCATCCAAGAACGGCATCGTCTTTTCAGGGATGAAGTCTCTTAGAACTCAATTCATCCCGTTCATCATGTGTGCTACCGATTTGATAGCTCCTTGTGATAAAGTACCCATCCTAACCAACCCCAAGGGTGTCCTCATTGTCGTGAAGCTTCTGCTCTCCTCCGCTAGTTGAAACTGATCATACCCTCAGTAAAGATCTCCCATTGAGTAAATTGCTCTTCTTGCAAATGCTTCAGCAAACTCATCCACAATCGGTCTCACCCCAGCATTTCTGATTGTTACTACGTTCACTGGTTGCATGTCTTGGATGAACCGCAGCGACCCATTTTTCTTAGGTACTGTAAACCATCTGCTCGAATATGGTGCAAATGACGGCTCCAAGATCTTCATCCGCATCTTCTCCTTCAGCAACTCCACTAGTTTGGGCAAGTGAGCCCGCGGTACTGGAATTGGTCTCAGGTTCCATGACACATGCGGTACTGTGAAGATAACCATCGGGGTAACAACGTACGGGTCTACACACCCAATCTCATGTGGCTCAAAGGCAAATGCTTTCCCATGTCGTGAAAGCATCTCCTTGAAGCACATCCTCTCTTCTGGTAGAAGAGACCCATCAGATCCAATCTTCAGCTCTTCAAGGGTCTTCTCCGTGAACTTGTGTCCATAGCAGGATCTCTCAAACTCTTCTCCCTTGAAGCTCGATCCATCTGTTGGTTAGTGTCCTTCGGCAAAGGACCAGCAACTGGCTTTATCTTTCTATCTACTGTCTTGTACCTTGTCTCAACTCGAACCTCCGATGCACAGAATTGATTCGATCACCGAATAGACCTCCCTTGAATGAATCTGCACAACCTTATCCATATCCTCCCATCCAATAGACATGATCTCTCGCAAAGGATCCTCCAATCCATCCTCTTCATAAACACAAGAAATCCATTCATCCCCTTCTAGCTCATCCAACTCTTTCAACATCAACTCAACATCACGCAAATGTTTTTGTTCTTTTCTCCTCAGCTCTTCTACCTTCTTGTAAATAGCAACCCCACACTCTGAAAACCCAACAAACCCTGTACAAAAGACACTATCTCCATCAAGCGATAGTACCTTCTCTTGCGCACCACCACAATCCCACTCTAAAGTGGTACTCAATGAAAATCCTTGAACTCTTCACTCACCCTTGGAAGTGGTTTCTCCCTCAAACGATCTCGGTTGCGCTCGTGATTGGACGGTACAGTCAATAACTGTACCGCTCTCTTCCCATCTTGACTTTGGATCCTAGCATAACCAGATCCGTCGTCCAGTACCTTTGTTTCCATCCGAGTCGCTATGATGAAAGGTTGACCAAGAATGAGCGAGTATGATGTTGCTTCCTGAACAAAGAAGTTTTGGTCGATAGCAACATCACCTACGCTGTCGGAGTGTGATCCGTCTACCTAGGAAAGCGCCGGGCTTCTGGCTGTGGTTGTTTACTCAAGAGGTTGGCTTTCAGGTCACAACAGGAGCTATAAACACTCACACAGGAGTGTAGGATCCTCTGATATGCTCAAAAGCGAAATCTAGGTCTCACTGGTAGTAATAGGCTTAGGCGGTGAACTTTGACACACAAGGAGAGGAAAACTATGAAGGTTTAGACTTCTAAACTTCCCCTACATGCAAATGAGGCACTACTGAACACACACACGAAGTTTCAGCCTGAGATCAAATTCTGACACGGAGATATGAACAGAAAAGTTCTGAATAAGAGAATTATGGCAATTTCTGGTACCTAGACAGCTATTCAGACATAGAACAGAGAATTGGCTTGATGAATTTCAAATCTTCTCACAGTATTTGAAGTCTACAGGATGCTGAACATCCCTGTGAAGTTGGGACTCCTGAATGTTTGTAGAACTCCAGATCTCCTTCTCTAAAGTCGCTGCTCTAGATTAAGAGCTTTTCAGACCCCCTCTGCTTCAGCGGCCGCCCTGAATTACTCAATTACTCAAATGATACGAAACTTTTTGGACAGTCGTAGCCCTCCTGACAGTGAACGCAACCACGAAGTTTTGAAGTGATTTCCTCAATTCTGCTGCAATTGGCACCGAAAACCCCAAAATCAACAAAAGTGACGCAGTTTTGGCACAATCCGAACTTCAATTGGGCATAACTCCTTGTTTATTGATCCAAATCGAGCAAAAATTTCACTGACAGTGCTTGGCACGACGAGCTCTCTCTTCCTGTGTTCTCAGATTTCGAAGATACCTCACCAAATGCTCGGACTCTCCTCTAGAGCTCTGTTTCTAAACTTAGAGTTTTACAAAAGACAAAAATGGACCAATGGGAGTTCATAGCTCCACTTGACTGTCCTTTTGTGCCTTAAACTACCTGGTAACTTTTCTACACTCATAAGCTACCACGTCAAGCCCCCTAGAGTGCCAGCGTAAAACTTAAACTACCTAAAATGACACATAGCCCTGAAAAATAACTTAAATTAGCTAGAAAGCGTGCATGGGCGACAAGTAAGTACAACCCATGAGCTCAAACCCCTATCAGCATGGAAACCCTAAGTTATGTACATTGAATGTCATAGACAAGTAAGAAGTCACTTGCACAAGCGCACAAATGCTTGAACAAGATAACTAACATACTATCAGCCTACTAAGACTCAAAATAGTATTAACACCGTATGCAAAGGTGTCAAACATATACATAAAGGACTAGAAGTAATATGAGCTAACTTCTAGAACTACCAAACCTAAGCGTCGGAGTAGAAGTCAAGCATGTAGGCGCCAAGTAGCGCGACATCCACCCCCTCTGAACCTGCACATCCTCCGGTATGTGCCAGATCCTGATCAAGACTCTTCAGCTTCAGCTTCAAATTCATCTTCAACCTCCATCGAGTCTTCGGCTTCATCCTCAGTAAGCTCTGCAATGTTCTGGTCGTCCCCTCTTCTTCTAAAGAGCTTGATTCTCTTCGCTGCGACTGGTATCTTGAGCACTGCACCATCTAACTCTCTCAAAGAGTATGTGGCATTATCATAAACTTCTAAAACCACATAAGGTCCGAACCATCTCTTGGAAAACTTTCTGATAGCGCTATGCTGATTATCAAGACTACTATCATAGACTAACACCCAATCACCTTCCTTAACTGGTTTGGGTCGTAATCTATGCGTCCTATCAAATCTGCCTTTGTTTCTCTCTCTAGCAGTCTTTAACCTTTCCACAGCTTTGGCAACATCCTCAGGTCTTCGTTCTAACTGCTGGATCCTTAATGCAAGAAGATCCTCCGTACTTCTACCATCTTCCCATGGCAAAACATTCCAAGTAGGCACAACCTCCTCAATCGGCATCACAGGTTTTTGCCCTAGTATCAACTCTGCTGGCATGTAACCTGTAACGGTACTATGAGTTGTACGATCTGCCCACAAAGCAAATGGTAACAGTCTAGGCCATTCACTGATCTTACCCTTGCAAGCTTTTACCAAAGCTTTGATGATTGGCGGATGACCTCTTTCGCTCTTGCCATTCCCTTCAGGATTGTAAGCAGTGGTTAACGCCAACTTGATTCCCAATCGCTTGAAGAATTCAACTGCTTCTTGTGCATCCAGCTCACCCCTATCTGCAGTGATCTTTCCCACACACCCATATCTACAAATAACATCTTCAAGTAGAAAGCGGCAGACACTAGCAGTGGTCTTCGTCCTCAAGGCACGGCCTTCGACTTGGTTAGATAGATCTTCTCTAGCCAAGACTAGATACCTCATTTGTCCAAGTCCAAATGGCATAGTTACCAGATCAACTACCCATTTATAATGAATGGCTAAAGGATAAGTAGGATGCAATCCATCACGATGACGTACGTTGGAATACATCTGGCAGGGTATACAAGATGAAACAAACTGTACTACATCCTTATACATACCCTTCCACCAATACTTTTCCTTCATCTTGGCAAACGTAGCCCAAACTCCTCTATGACCAGCCCATAAACTCTCATGGAACTCCTTGATCAGCTTCTGCTGCAATTCCAAGTCACATACTACCCGCTGCGGTATACCTCCTTGTAGCTTAGGGCGCTTCCATAGATGTCCTCCATGTAAAAAGTAACCATAAGCTATTCTACGGATCCTCTTGAAATCTGCATCAGACCAGCCTTCTTGCCTTTCCAGTGAACTCAAATAGCGCCCAAGATCCAGCCACTCGCCATCATACATAGTTTCCTCAAAAAACTCCAACGAGGCTGCAAAACAGCTTCTATCTCTTCTAGCAAGAGCACTAGAATAGAACTCTGTTCCCACATCTTCCTGATCATCTATCATTTCTTTCTCATCGTAATACCTAGCCCTTGATAACATATCTGCCATAGGATTATCCTTCCCTGCAATATGTCTAAACTCTGGGTTCAAGGACTTGATATATGCTATCCACCTCAACATAGCAATATCTGGAGTTGTACAGCTAGTGATCATTCCCAAGAGAGGTAAACAATCTGTCTCCACAACCACAGGTGCTCCTATCAAGTATTCCTTATCACTCTTCATCGCAGTAACTACTCCCCATAGCTCTCTCTTGACCTGAGGGTAGTCTCTCTGCCGTGAACTTAATACCTTAGCACCAAAACGCACCACATATCTATTTCCATCCTCATCGTCTTGTCCTACAGCCCATCCAATGCCAATAGGACTAGTATCAACAGTAAGGATAACAGATCTGCCCAACTCATATGTTACCTTCCGTAGAGTTGGTGGTGAAGCTAAAAGATCCTTCAACTTCCTCATAGACTCGCTTTGCTCCTCTTGCCACTGAAATCTTTGCCCCTTCCTCAGCAGCTTGTACAACGGATCTGCTACATGTGCAAAGTGTGGAATCCATATATGATAAAACACACATGCACCTAGAAACCTTCTCACCTCAGTAACCGATCCACATGTCTCCTTCATCCTTCGGATGGCATCAACCTTGTTTGGACAAGGTTTCCGACCATAAGATCCACACAGATGTCCCACTATTAACACCTCTTGTACTCCAAATACAGACTTGGCTCCTGATAAAGTCAAATGAACCTCCTCCAGTCGACTCAGTATCTTATCACAGTCAGCTATGTGATCTGCTACAAACTTACGGCACCCCCTCTGATCTTTTACCTCATTCTTCTCCTCCTCAGCACACCCTTTGATCGGCACATCATCAAGGAATGGCATAGTTTTTTCAGGAATGAAATCCCTCAAAACTTTATTCATGCCATTCATCATATGTGCTACAGAATTGGTAGCACCTTGCGGTAAGGTACACATCCTTAGTAACCCTAAAGGTGTCCTCATTGTAGTCAAGTCTCTACTCTCAGAGGATAATTGGAACTGATCATAACCTGAATATAAGTCTCCCATGGAATAGATAGCACGACCAGCAAAAGCCTCTGCAAACCCGTCTACAATAGGTCCTATACCCATATTTCTGATAGTTACCTTGTTAACTGGCTGCATATCTTGAATGAATCTCAAAGCTCCACTTTTCTTCGGAACAGTAAACCATCTGCTAGAATAGGGAGCTATAGATGGTTCCAAGATACCCATCCTAATCCTCTCATTGAGCAAGTCTATCAGCTTTGGCAGATGAGCTCTAGGCACAGGAATAGGACGTAGATTCCAAGGCACATGCGGTATAGTAAAGATTACCATAGGTGCAACTACACTTGGATCTACACATCCTACTTCATGTGACTCAAATGCAAACGCCTTACCATGCCTAGATAGCATCTCCCTGAAGCTCTTCTTCTCTTGCTCAGTAAGAAATCCATCACCTCCAATCCTCAGCTCCTTCAGTGTTGTTTCTGTGAACTGGTGCCCAATTCTTCTCGGTCCTCTGAGCGTCGGTTCTCGTGCAGCTTGCTCCATCTTTTGATTGTAATCGAGTGGTAAAGGCAAAGCCACTGGTTTGACTTTCTTTGCCACTGACTTGTACTTGGTCTCCACATACACCTCTTGTCGATCTATAAACTTATCAATTACATCATAAAGCTCCTTGGAGCTCACTCTCACCACTCTATCTGCATCATCTATAGAACTTTCTACTATAGATTTCAACTCCCCTATAGTATCTACCAAATACTGCTCTTCAAACACTCCAGATATGTATTCATCTCCTGCTAACTCTCCACTATCCCACAAAGACTGCTGTACATACTTCACATGTTGTCTCTCAAACCTCTTCAGATTCTCAACCTTCCTATAACACACTGATCCACATGATATCAGTCCTAAGAAGCCAGTGGATAAAGCTTCCTGCTCTACTGGATCAGGCGAGAATTCTATCTCTACTGTACCGTTGAAGTCTCGCTCTTCAATGGTACTCTGCCAAAACCCCTAGACTCTCTAAACTCCTGAGTAATCTTAGGTAGTGGACGGTCTCTCAAGCTATCACGATTCCTCTCATGTTCTGCAGCAACGGTCAAAAACTGAATAGCTCTTTTGCCGTCTCTACTACGTATCCTAGCATAGGCTGAACCATCATCCATAACTCGTGTCTCCATTCTAACAGCAGTAATGTAAGGCTGCCCTAGAATGATAGGATAGGTTGACATGTCTTGCACAAAGAAATTCTGAACATCACTGATGTCACCCACAGTTACCTTGATGTTGGGACAAGCACCATAGAGTTCTCCCCGCTGGTTGTTGGCAGCACGGATAAGCCACCCATGGTCGGTGTCTATAGGCCACCTCCCACGCTTGTACAGCTCCTTAGACATCAGATTAATCTCTGAGCCGTGATCAATCAATGCCACCACAGGTTCCTCTAGATCTCCTAACTTCACCAAGGTCTCAGTGGTTGCTCTTGCCCAATGGTTGTGAGAATAATGGCTCTTCTGCGATGCTTCCACCTCATCTTCAAACCTCACGTGCTGATCTGATCTTCCCTCTGATACTTGAGAGCAGTAACCAGAAATCTCATCTTCCTCATCTTCCGACAGTTTGGTCCCTAGAGCGTTAAGCGTAGCTGCTTCACCCAAAATCTGACGTTTCCTCTTGATGATATCTATGATAACCTCATGGAACTCACGCTTTGCTATCCCAAGAATCTCACCCAAGGTAAACTCAACCTTCCCATTCAAGATACGATTCTCTAACATCTGCTTCAGGTCTGTAGCAATCTCAATATCAGACTGAAGTTTGTATGCAGGCATCTTACCCTTCTCCTTGCTTCTCTCCTTCTCCTTTGGTGTTGTAGATGGTAGATCCTCCATAGTCTCTTCCCGAGTAGGTGTTGTCTCCTGCCTTGCCTCTGGTCTAGCCCTTTCACTCCTTGTAGCAGGTCGTTTGGCTGTAGAAGCCTCACCTGCATCCTCCCTCCTGCGTTTTTCTTCTAGTACAGCTTCATGTTGACTTCTTGCAACATAAGCATGCACTGACATAGTATCCACAGGGTCATTCCATCCTGTAGTTTCTCTAATTGAGTTGCCAACCCTTCGTAGCACATCCTTGTCTAGCTCTGTTCTAGCTACGGACCGCACTACATCAGACCACAACCCAGCAGTCCCTTTCTCTCTCTCCATCTCCACTTTCACTCCACAAGTAGCAGCATTCACAAGAGAAACAGCATGTGATGCTGATATTTCATTCACAAGTCTCTTCATACCACCCTTGCCAAAGTTGGTTCCCAACATCATCCCAGTCTCTCTCAGATGGATCTTACCATCTTTGAAGAAGATCAGATCCTTCCTCAATGCATCTGAAAACTCTCCACAATCTCTCCTTACATGGTCTAAGCTATCACACCATATACAACGATGAACAAAGCCTTCTCTCATCTGAGGTCTCTGCATAGCAGGCTGTACATTCTGCTCCTTCTCTTCTAACCTGGTGAGCTTAAGCTTAAGCTCCTTCATACCCTTAATCAACTCATCAAGCGGTGAGTCTTCCTCTCTAGCAATTACCAAAGCGGGCTTAGCAGGCAACTGCTTGACAGGAATTATCAGAGGTGCTGCTTCACTTACCACCACCTTGTCCCTTCTTCTCTGTCTCTTGGCCAGCAAAGAAACAGCCTCTTCGACCTCCTTCCAGTCAGTCTTCAATCCTCTCTCCTCACTCTTGTCTTCCAGCAACAGCTCAAGCTTCTCCTGAATAGTCACGTCCGCTGCTTGTAGGAAAAGCTCGGTCTTCTCAACCTCTAGTGTAAGCTTCTCTGTCCTAGAAAGCTGAGCATACTGACGATCAAACTCCCTTAACAACTCATTTACAGACAAACCTTTGTTAGGTTTAACCACCCACTCCAAGAACGTTCTCTTGGTCACCCTCTCTGAATCTTCAGTGTAGTACTCTTCCTTCAAAGCTCGCATAAAGCTCTCCCAACTCTGTCCTTGCTGCTGCTTGAGCTCCTTCACACGTCCATGAATCTCAGGGACAACAGCAAGCTCAAAGTTCTCCACCATCTCCTTCTCAGGTACCTTGTTCACCTCCATCTCCCTAGCATAGTATCTCACATACTTGGAAATATCTGTCCCTTTGAACTGGTCCATCTGATGCACCACAGATTGCAACGCCTTGGTTGCTAATACCTCCTTCCTCTCTGTGCTCTGCTGCTGTTGCATGAACATGGAAAAAGCCTGGAACATCTTCATCGTAGCAGCATCAAACTGAACAGGTTGCTGAGCAGCAACAGCACCCCCACTTGATGATCCTTGGTTGGCCATGATATCTGATCCTGTAACACTCTCAAGAAAACTCCCACCCTAGGTGTTTCACGTCGAGTTCACCAAAAAGAGAGTATGTCGGAGTGTGATCCGTCTACCTAGGAAAGCGGCGGGCTTCTAGCTGTGGTTGTTTACTCAAGAGGTTGGCTTTCAGGTCACAACAGGAGCTATAAACACTCACACAGGAGTGTAGGATCCTCTGATATGCTCAAAAGCGAAATCTAGGTCTCACTGGTAGTAATAGGCTTAGGCGGTGAACTTTGACACACAAGGAGAGGAAAACTATGAAGGTTTAGACTTCTAAACTTCCCCTACATGCAAATGAGGCACTACTGAACACACACACGAAGTTTCAGCCTGAGATCAAATTCTGACACGGAGATATGAACAGAAAAGTTCTGAATAAGAGAATTATGGCAATTTCTGGTACCTAGACAGCTATTCAGACATAGAACAGAGAATTGGCTTGATGAATTTCAAATCTTCTCACAGTATTTGAAGTCTACAGGATGCTGAACATCCCTGTGAAGTTGGGACTCCTGAATGTTTGTAGAACTCCAGATCTCCTTCTCTAAAGTCGCTGCTCTAGATTAAGAGCTTTTCAGACCCCCTCTGCTTCAGCGGCCGCCCTGAATTACTCAATTACTCAAATGATACGAAACTTTTTGGACAGTCGTAGCCCTCCTGACAGTGAACGCAACCACGAAGTTTTGAAGTGATTTCCTCAATTCTGCTGCAATTGGCACCGAAAACCCCAAAATCAACAAAAGTGACGCAGTTTTGGCACAATCCGAACTTCAATTGGGCATAACTCCTTGTTTATTGATCCAAATCGAGCAAAAATTTCACTGACAGTGCTTGGCACGACGAGCTCTCTCTTCCTGTGTTCTCAGATTTCGAAGATACCTCACCAAATGCTCGGACTCTCCTCTAGAGCTCTGTTTCTAAACTTAGAGTTTTACAAAAGACAAAAATGGACCAATGGGAGTTCATAGCTCCACTTGACTGTCCTTTTGTGCCTTAAACTACCTGGTAACTTTTCTACACTCATAAGCTACCACGTCAAGCCCCCTAGAGTGCCAGCGTAAAACTTAAACTACCTAAAATGACACATAGCCCTGAAAAATAACTTAAATTAGCTAGAAAGCGTGCATGGGCGACAAGTAAGTACAACCCATGAGCTCAAACCCCTATCAGCATGGAAACCCTAAGTTATGTACATTGAATGTCATAGACAAGTAAGAAGTCACTTGCACAAGCGCACAAATGCTTGAACAAGATAACTAACATACTATCAGCCTACTAAGACTCAAAATAGTATTAACACCGTATGCAAAGGTGTCAAACATATACATAAAGGACTAGAAGTAATATGAGCTAACTTCTAGAACTACCAAACCTAAGCGTCGGAGTAGAAGTCAAGCATGTAGCCGCCAAGTAGCGCCACAACGCGCACTCTGATGTCTGGACAAGCTCCATACAAGTCTCCTCTTGTGTTGTTGGCTGCTCTTATGACCCATCCATGCTCTGTGTCGATCGGTCACTTCTTCCTCTTGTACAGCTCCTTCGACATGATGTTGATTTCTGATCCATGATCGATCAGAGCAACCACCGGCTCATCCAAGTCTTCGATTCTCACCAACGTCTCCGTTGTAGCTCGAGTCCAGTGATTGTGGCTGTAATGACTTGAGCTCTGCTTCTCATCCTCCTCTTCATCCTCAAAATGTACCCTGCGTCTTCGATCTCTTTCTTCCTCTGAAGAATAAACACTGCACTTTGCAAGCTCTCTCTCCTCATCCACAGATATCCTAGTATCCAAGGCATGCAATAAACCAGTCTCACCCGTAATCTATCGCTTCCGTTTGATGACATCGATGATGACATCGATGATGACATCATGAAACTCACGCTTAGCAATACCCAACACTTCCCTCAAGGTAAACTCCACCTTCGCATTCAGAATACGATCTTCCAAGACTCTCTTCAAGTCTGTTGAAGCCTCGATGTCCGACTGTAGTTTGTATGCAGTCGGCTTACCCTTCTCCTTCTGAAACTCCTTTGCTCTCACTTTCGATGGAGAAGGAACATCATCCATCGGTAGATCTTGAGCTCCTGCATCTTGAAGCTCTTGACGAACCTTCTCCCCTCGAGTCTGTCTCTTTGAAGAAGTCCCTTCCCCTGAATCCTCTGAATCTCGTCTTCTCTTCTCTTCCAACAACGCTTCGTGTTGGTTCTTGGCGATGTAAGCATGCACCGATAGAGCTTCTATCGGATCCTCCCATCTAGTATCCTTCCGGATCGTAGCAGCTGTTCTCAACAACGTCTCACGTGTCATCTTCCCTTTCTGTTTCATGGAGATGGCGGATGATCACAATCCACTTGGCTCAACTTGTCCGTTAGAACCTCTCTCAACTTGATCCTCAACCCTTGTGCCATAAGTTCCAGCTTCCACCATTGCAACTGCTTGCGCTGATATGTGGTCTTCAACCAACTTCTTCATCCCTCCTCTACCAAAGTTGGTCTGAAGAAGTGCACCAATATCCCTCAGCGCTACCTTCTCATCCTTCCAGAAGATCACTCCTTGCTGCAAAATATCAGTGAACTCCTTGCAATCTCTGCGTGGATGATCAGTACCATTGCACCAGATACACCGCTGGATCCAGCCTTGTTTCTCAACCGGTCTTGCTCCGCTTGTAGATCCCTTCTCTTCCAATCTTGTAAGCTTGATCTGCAGATCTCGCATTCCACGCAAAATCTCCTCAAGGTTTGAATCATCCTTCTTCGGAGATACCATAGGTGCCTGAACAACTGGACCAACTGGAATAGCTGGAGCAACTGGTACTACCTGTCTAGCAACAAGAACCATTGGTCGGACTACAGGAACAGGTGTTACAGCTGTAGGTGTTGACGTCAGTCTCCTAACAAGAACCTTCTCTCGTCTCCGCTCCCTCTTGGTAAGCAGACCAACAGCTTCCTCAATCTTCTTCCAGCTATTGGTCAATCCATCGTCCTCCTCCCGGTCTTCCAGAAGTACCTCTAGCTTCTCCTGCAACTTCTCATCTGCAGCCCGAAGAAATAGCTCTGTCTTGTTGGACTGCAGAGTCAACTTCTCCATCCTAGTCAGCCGTGAAAACTGCTTCTCAAACTCCCTGAGCAACTCAGTAGCTTGTAGACCCTTCCTTGGTTGCTCAACCCACTCCAAGAATGACTTCTTGGTGACTCGATCAGAGTCCTCCAAGAAGTACTCATCCATCAAAGCACGAGCAAACGTCTCTCAATCCTTGTTAAAATGTTTCGTTAGCATTTTAACATGATCCCTAATCTCTGGAGCTGCTGCTAACTCAAACGTCTCAATCATCTCATCTTCTGAGACCCGGTTCAGCTCCATCTCCATCACCTTTCTCATCCCACTCATGACTGTCAATCTCTTTTTCAAAGTTCACACACAGAAGAAATCTCCACCCCAGACCTTCACGTCGAGTTCACCACCGATGTCGTGTCGGATTTATGCGTGAAGGATGTCCAGGAAAACGCAAGGTTCCTGGCTGTGGAGATGTTGTGTGCTGAAACAGAGACAAGACAGAGAAAAACAACCACGAAAACGAACACTGCGATATATACACTCCAAATGTATGTACACTGCCGGTTCTTTCTCCTAAGAGCACAGACCTGAGAACCAGACCAGAACAGTCTGTAACCTGCTTCAAAAGCCCCTAAAAACAACCCTTGAATCACAATCCTGACCCAAAACCACCGAAGCGTAGCTCAAAGTAAGAGAAACTTCCCTTTGCTAACAAACAGAGCCACAACAGTATCACGCGATCCAAACCCAAGTCCAAACCACATCCATGTATAAGCTCTTAGCTAAAGCTAGCTACCACAAGCTGTATATAGCCAACTAGAGCTCTAACGAACTCAAAGGAGCAAAACCCGTAGCGAAGAAACCGAAAAAAAATCTATCTATGGACTTCCTCCTTTCGCTGAACGGACTTCAGATGTGGATAGGGTCTCCTCCGCTGACTCCGTTAACCCAAGAAACCTTCAGATCCGACTCCCAACAGCCGAGATATCGCCGATTTTCGGTCGCAGGTGACCGAACCTTCAAAAATTCCTCCATGCGGCTTAAAATCGCACACACCGCACAAACGGATCGTCTAAACTGATATCGTCTTCTCTGGCAGATAGATCTAGCTACCCTGAACCCAACAAGACTCCAAACAAGTCGTTTGGAGTTCCCCTTGCAAAACCACGCAAGAAATTTAGTCGCAGGTTGCAAAAAACTGACGTAAATCAGCTCCCTGCGGCTCAAACTTGCTCACCACACCCAAACCAACAATCCAATTCACGTACAGTCTTCTCCTATGCGTACATGAAGACTCCCTGATCGCGTAGGCACCAAGAACGAAGAGCTTGGCTCACCGATCATGAAGAACAACCCAATCTCAAGTCGCAGGCGAACAAAAATCTGATGTAAGCGCTTCCCTACGAGCCAATTTCACTCAAAACTCCCAAACCGCATGATGAAATTTGTATCGTCTTCAATTTCCTGAAGAACTCGTTGTTTTGATCCCGTTGGATCCAAGGACAGCAAGTTTGGACTCCGAAACGGCCCAAACGGTCCAACTCTCCTTCACAGATAACTGAAAACTCCAAATATGCTTCTTGCGTCTCAATTTCTCTCAGAACACAACCCCCGATCCGTCTCTTCTCAAACCGTCTTAACCTGTGCGTGGCCTGCACAGATTTGAACCCGATGACACCTTGCGCGCGTGTATTGGACTTCCCAATTCTTCAAAACGTCCACCGACAGGTCGCAAGAACAAGCAAGCTCCTTAAGCAGCCCGCTTGTGTCAGTCTCTGTACGTACAAAGTTCTCTCAATAATAATGAAGCAGGTCACTTGCATCTTTGATATAGCGCCTGAAGCCTCAAATACCCAGTCACCAAGTAAACTAGGGCCTTGCTTGATTTTACCTTCTTTTGAGTCGCATAACTTCTTCACTAGATGTCCAAACGACGTAAACAAGATGCCCATGGAAAGCTGACAATGAGCTCTACCCATCTATGTGACAAAAGTGAAGATCCGAAGTTGCGCCAAAAGCCCGTAAGCTGGGGTCTAGCTTGTTTTCTCCATCTTTCGAGTCTTGTAACTTTTCCACTAGGCGTCCAAACGAAATAGATGAAGTGTCTATGGAAAGCGGACAAGGAGCTCTATCCACTGATGCAATAAAAACGAAGATCTGAAGTTGTGCCAAAAATCCATAAGCTGGGGCCTAGCTTGTTTTCTCCATCTTTCGAGTCTTGTAACTTCTCCACTAGGCGTCCAAACGAAGTAGATGAAATGCCTATGGAAAGCTAACAAGGAGCTCTACTCATCTATGCGATGAAAATGGAGATCCGAAATGATGCCAAAAGCCCGTAAGCTAGGGCCTAGCTTGTCTTTCTCTTGAGTGTCTTTCTCATGAGTGTCTTTGGAGCGACAAGCATCAAATTCTGAATTTCAAATAGGAGCCGGTCCACGACACGACAACGCGTCGTTAGCGTCATTAGTGTCGATAGTTCCGGTAGTGCAGTTAGGACCGTTAGCGGAGTTTCTTGGGTTGAGATCATCAAGGAGTATATTTCGCTTGGAGATTGTAGTCTCTCATCTTTCTCGAGTTGAATCTTCAAGCTCCTAGCTATGGTAGATGCGCTTAGTAGTAGAACCTAAATTCTCTACGAGCACAGAGTGAGTTTGGCTTGATTCGTGGGTGATCTGTTGCTAGTTGATAAGTGTTTATGCATGTCTTCTCCGATTACTCGAGAAAAATTGGAAAGTCTATCTTGCGGACGTGAGGAAGATGTCAATTTCTATCAAGAAGCAAAGATTCGTGTTTGTGATCATTCATATTTCATACAGGTTTCAGCTTAAGCATTATTCACCCAGTGATTCAAAATCTTTCTCCGAATTTGATATGATCGAGATGTTGACTCACTTTCATCAGCTTTCGACATGAGAATATTGAACGATGGTCGTGTTCCATTATCCTCAACAAGCCATAAATGTTGGAGAAGCTCTACGTAATACGGTTGCATAGTTTCTCCAGTGTTTGGGTGATGATGAATTGCAAGAATGCAAGTGGACCTAGAGTAACCATGAACCAGGAGTACTAAACAGCAAGATTCTCATCGAAGATGACAAAATGTCAATGAAACATTTTGAATTGGATGGATATCTTGAGACTAGAACTATCACTTCAGCTTGCAATTACAAGATCCTATTGTCCAATGGTATACTCGTGAATGTTTACCATAAGTCTCAAGTTGTGATCAGTAAACTGATCAATTATTTTTTCAGAGAAGTTTATTGGATCATAGATATTTATTCAAGTTAAATATGACACTGGTGTGTGCATTGCAATTTAGTCGACATTGTATTGCATATCTGTGAGTGAATTAGCGAAAGAGTCGATAGAGAATCTTATACATATTGTAGATTATATGATTTAGCATTTGCTGAGTTTAACATATCGAACTCTTGTATCATGACATATCATTATTTATATATATATATATATATAGATTTAAAGTATTGAAGTGTGGATTACTTTTATTGATCAATTGAGATTCTTTTTTTTCAATGATCTATTATGGTAAAATCTGCAAAATGTAACTTAATTTTTTCATCAGTTCTAAATTATATATAATTTTGAATTTTCTAAAAATATCACCTCCTCTGGAGTTAAAGTCCGTGAAAGTCGAAACAAGAACTCATTAATGAATACCTGGTTGTTGTTAACGGCTGTTTAAGGTACACTCTGCACAATAAGTCTCTAAAGTGCTCACTTCTGTTCTCGGTAGTCTCCACAAAATAAGAAAACTGATTGGTTTCAAGACTATTTGAGATTTTACTTTTTATTAATTCTTTATTAATTCTTTTCTTTTCAAGACAACTGGAGATTTGAATATGTCTTTAGACTCGTTTCCGTACTACCATGATTTTCTGCGACAACACACTCTACTGCAGTCCACCCATTCCAAATCTTGTAGCATGAAGGAAGTCGCAAGACGAGGCATGTGATTGCGTATCACATGATGCGCTTTTACGCGCTGATGCAAGCGCAGAGAAACAGCTTGAGCTTTCTTTCGAACTGTTACATTTGAGGTCAGAAAGCTCAGCATGTTGGTCTCTGACTTCACCGTTATTTCTTCCATCAAGATTCGATCATCTCCCGGTAATCTCCAGTCCACGACTTGAAACAATCAACATTTCTCAGTTCCGGCCGTCGATCTTTCGACCAGCGTACATGCTTCGACTTCAGATGAAAGTAAAGGTTGCGAGGACTGTTGCCTCCAGTCTTGTCCCTTTAGTCGGAAGCCAGTTGTTCGTGAGCTGTGAAATAGTAGTTACTTCTCGAAGCATCGCATTCAACGAGAGTCACGCATGAATTATGGCCATCCTTAGCTACAGGAGAAAAGTACTGAGTCCATGGTTTCGTATCGTTCTACTCTAGCGAGTTTCGGCATATCACGCCGCGGTGACCTTGGGCCATCCTCGTCCGGTCGTGGCTTCCAACGCAAGCTCTCACCGAGGCCGATGCCGCTGTGTTTTGAGACTGCAACGTCCCTTTCTTGGCCGGATTCCCCGTGAGTTGGCTGAGAAGTAAGTACCTGCGTTCCCGAAAGATCCGCGGGTATTGTGTCCGCTTCTTTTTCAGTCTTGGTTCATGACCCCGTCCAAGTATCCCTTTGTCTTTGTGGCGGTCATCGTTACCGCTCTCGTTGTGCCTGTTTTCGTGGTGCCGTCTTCTTCTCCGTATAAGAGTGCCGCTCATCTGATCTCGCCGGGGAATGTCAAGGGAGTTTTAACCTGTGCTCAGACGTTCGTGACACTTCTTGGGAAACAATTACTGGAACCTTACCTGCCCACGGTTATGGGATCTAAACCTTCTACGCCAGCAATGCCGCAGCAGAGTGTGCACGAGTTCACTGTGAAGGTGTGTGAACTCTCTGGTTTTGTGTCTCATTTGTACACCTGGTTCTTTGTTCGAAAAGCGATTGTGGTCTCCGTTATGTCTAGTTTCGATTGATGGAATGCCTAAAACGACGTCGTCTCTGTGTCGGCCTTCTCGCGGACAGTTCCAGTTGATTTGCTGACTGCATTAATTTGTTGTGGTTCAGCCGTTGGGTGGTCCTTAGGTTTGGTTATTGCTCCGTGGTTTATCTGGCAATTTGCTTGTGTGTGGGGGTTTCGGGTTTTGAATTTGTGCCTCAGGTTTGATTGCTGTGTTGTGCTCCTCTGTTTGGATGGAGATTGAAATTTCGGTTCGCGTCAGGGCTGCGAAGTGGCACGCGGAAAGATTGGTGTGCCATTACCTGTTCATATTTAGGTTCGTGGTGCAACAAGTGGGAATTGGACTTTAGTGAACTAGGAGGGATGGCAGAGCACAACTATTTAGTGGGCAGCACTCAGGGAGAGTGATGGTTTTCTTCGTTGAAGGCGGAATGTTCCTATATCTCTTCTTTATGGACGAAACGTGTACGAGTCTTAAACCTCGGTCGCTGTCATATCCTCCATGACCAACTAATGGTCTGTTTAAACTGCGCAACAGGACGCTTCGGGCAATGACATCGACTTGAGCGCCTACAAGGGCAAGGTCTTGCTCATCGTCAACGTTGCGTCACAATGGTGCGTTTCATGTTCTTACGGATTCAAGGCATCTGTTTATTGTGGATTGTCACCTATCCAGTTTATTCAGTTTGTAATAATGAAGGTTTAACTCTTCAGACGCTCTGGTGATTTCAGTGGCCTGACAAACTCGAACTACAAGGAGCTCACTGAGGTGTACACGAAGTACAAAGATCAAGGTGCGTACTTCAACGTACATGTGTATGAACGAGGTTATTTTAGACAGTTGTATTATTGCAGTAAAAATTGATCGCCTTACCATCCTTAAAGTGAAGTATACTCAATACTTCTCCGCGCTAACTTCTTTTTACTTTCTTTCCAGTCTTTCGCTGAAGTTTCGCTGATTTTACCTCCCCTGTACGGCGACAGGGTTGGAAATCCTGGCGTTCCCATGCAACCAGTTTGGTGGCCAGGAGCCTGGATCGAACGAGGAGATAAAAAAATTTGCTTGCACAAAGTACAAAGCCGAGTTCCCTATATTCGATAAGGTGAGCTTGTAGTTATCGGTTGGAGTGTGGTGAGACGAGGCTGGGCTGTTGAATCAGCTGAGTGAAGATGAACGCTGGGCTAACTCAGGCAATTCTACAATGTTTTGCACAGGTCAATGTTAACGGGGAAAACGCGGATCCCCTGTACAAATATCTGAAATCTACCAAGGGAGGAGGTATCTTGGGGGAAAGTATCAAGTGGAACTTTTCTAAGTTTTTGGTAGACAAGGACGGAAAAGTTGTGGACAGATACGCCCCAACGACGGCCCCATCAAAGATTGAGGTTTGTACCGTCCAAACGCCGACCCCTTTGCGCTTGAGTCTGTAAACAGGTCCTCGTGCGAGGGTGATATTTGACATGTGGGCTTCAGTTGACAGTAAATATGTGATTGCATGAGGTTTGCCATTGAGTCGGCGACGTCGGCTATGTAATCTCATCCCTTTCGTCTCTGATGACCGTGGTTTTCATATCTGCAGAAAGATATCAAGACACTTCTGTAAGTTCTCTATCTAGCTGAGGTCATATATACCAAGATATGTCTATTGGTAGTGACTAAACACTGTACTTATACACCATTATAGTCAAGTTTAGATATGCAGCTGTATAGGGAAAGAACTAAGTGATTGAACGCCGTCATATTTTGTACAATCCAGTAAAGGACTTATATTAGGAAGCAGTGGAAAGTGCACCCATTGATGGTGAGCGAAATGTTCTTATGTTCAATACTCTTTATGTGCTGATATCAGTTTGTCGAACCTACAACATCCACACTAACTAGAAACGAAAGGTCCTCTGGCGATTTGAGATGCGAAATATTACGCTGCATTCACGGATACTTTTCACGCAATCAATCTCACGGTGGTAGAAAAGTAATCACGTTCATTTCCTACTGATGATGAGAAGAATTGTCTTGTGTGTGGTAGCCAAGTATTCCGTGAACATGCACACAATTGATCTAGTTAGACGGAAACGTGCTCAAACTGTAGAAGGTTGAAATCAATACACTTTTGTTCACGAGTATCAAAACTCAGTCAGTATGGCGATATTGAAAAGATCGGTCATGTACATATCCCATTGATGAAGAGAAGAATGTGTATACCGATAGATGGGAAATTGTCTTTCTGGCGCGAGTTGTAATTCCTCAGAAGGGCCGTCAATCGGTTCGTGCTCAGTGTATGATCTGTCAGACATCAATACTTTTGAGCCAGCTGCGGCAAATAGCCTCAAACCGGTCATGGGACGTCGGTGTGCCCAGGAAGGTTTGTGGTGAAAAACGTTAGATCTCCGTTAGAAAAGAAAACAAATCAACAAAAGATGTATTTTGATAGGGAGAACATATGAAATTCATGGTAGGTTCTCTCACCGGAGAGTTTCCGGAAGATTTGGTATACTTTTTGGAAGTTTATGAAAATTGACCGGAAATTACCAACAATAATGTCGGATCTCCCCAGCACTGGACCTCGAAAGTACAATTTCCCGATGACAGATACCTCCAGACGAAATCACTTTGGAGTAAAGGTAGTCCATTGCTTGTCGGAATAAACAGTGGCGATATGAACAGTTTAACACAAATCCTAATATCTCACAGAAATGGCTAGTATTGGACATATTGTGGAGTCACTACCGAACCGTACTAAAGATGATATTCAGATACGTTATATGCACAAGCAAAGTAGGCAATGACACAACCTTGCCGCTCTAAGTACCCAATTTGATATGCTTCCCCAGAAGCATCATCAACATCCTAAGGAGGGATATATTCATTGCCTCTTGGCATTAGAATTGCTGAAAAGAAAGTTACTCACCTGATATGTGCATTGGCCAGATTTGGACAGCCCACACAAACAACTCATGGCCGAGGATATCTACTAAGCTGGTTGTATATTATCTTTATCCTCCTCCAACATCAGAAGATCTCCCATGAAGAAGCCCACTATAAACACCCCTTCTAACTTACATTCATTGCAGTCAGTTCCTTCTCAGACTGATCCCTAATGAGGATTAGATACATTTATCCCTTAGCCTTTAGGAGGACGAGGTTACCTTTGATCGCAACTCTTTGCTGGAGTCTGTTGTGTAGAAAGCTCGACTCACTATGATCACACATGCACTTCATACAGACCCCAAACTTAAACTCCACTCTCTCATATTAACTGATAGCGTGCGATGAAGTGACAAATAACACAATGCTATTTGCGTTGATCTTGATCCTCCGATGAAGTGACAATTAACACAATACTATTTCCATTCTCGGCAGGGCAATTAATATAAGTAGACTTAAGAGGAGTTTTATTTTCTGTTGATTGTCTTACTTCCATTTCACGTCCAGCTACAGTAACACAGGATATTAAGTACTTCACTGTAGCGCATCCCTCGCTGTCAAAAAAAAGCCTATTCCCACGTGGTACAAAGCTCGATCAGCTTAATAAGAATGCATACATGCTTCATGTCTTGTGCATAACTATGAATCATTACTATGCTCGGCAACCATCCCGAAGCATGACGCAAGCACCGTAAACAGAATCACTCCTAAAAGCTAGTGGAACTCAGACCTGGATAATAGGGGGTGTCAAAGTTCGGGGGAATTATTCACTAACGGACGGTGGAATATTTTCCGTAACTCGACGACGGGCATTGAGTAGATTTAACCGCGACTAACTTTGTGGGAGAACTACATCCATTAGCCGTGGCTATAAAAGGGGGCGTTTCAAACTTACCCGTGTTATTTCTAAAGTACATTGTGCTTAAATGTGCCCTCTTCAAATGATGAGAGATACGAAAACACAAGTGCGCATTCAATCGCTCCTGAAGTAGTGGAGCGAGTGGTAGAACGATCTTCGAGTGAACAAGTTTTTTTTTTAATAACAGAACCAACACGATGACGAATATAGGTGACGAAGTGACCAGTATAAGTGATTTTGATGTTGAAGTAGATTCTCCTCGCAGTGCGATGACTTCTAAAAGTTCAGAGGTGCTGAAGAAATCACGAATACGTTTGAATCTAGACGATTATGAGAAGATTATCGCTTATATCGAGGATGAGGAAAATTTTGCTTCACTGCACGGAGCTGGTCGAAAAATGAAAGTTGGTGCGGGAAAGTGCTTGAGCAAAGCCACTGCATTTGGCATCATGGCTGCACAACTTTCTGGGAAGAATGGATTTCCTGTTGTGACTGATGTAGAATTGAAAAAGAGATTTGATAGATATGTTGACATGTACAAGAAGGTGAAAGAGATTCAAAATAGTACTGGAGGAGGATTGATAGAAGATGAAATGTTGCAAGGACTTACTTTAGAAGAGAAGTTGAATGAAAAGTGTCCTCACTTTTATCGCATGAATGCTGTTTTTGGTAGTCGTGCCAACATTGATCCTCCTGCTATCCTTGCATTTGGAATTCCTTCAGAACAAAAATTTATGGGATATGATTCTCAGTTTCAAGCGGAGAGTACTCTTCCTCAGTTTCACACAGAGAATACTCTTCCTCAATTGGATAGTACATTGCGGTCTGAAGACGACGATGGAGATATAGATATTTCTCACTACGATGAAGATGAAATGAGACCAATGGATGAGGAGAGAACGATTAATGAAGAAAGAGGCAATGGACAAGACGAGAGGAGCCCGAATAGAGAAGATGAGATGAGCCGAGGAGCAGTTCCAGAGTCTGTGCATGAAATGTCTAGAAATCAAAGATATGGAGTCAGCAACGGCAGAGTGAATATAAAAGGAGGAGTGTTGAATTTGTACGAAGAGAGTATAAGAGAGAAGGCACAGTATAGGAAAGTGTTCGTTGAATACAGGATGACCTCTTTGGAAGAGAAAAAGAGATCGAGAGAAAGCCACGAGAAGGAACAGAGTAGGAAAAGGCATACTTCTTTGTTTGTCGAATTGCATAAAGCAGGAAAATCATTTGAGGAAATCAAAGAAATTATCGAGAAGCTAGATAACATGTAATTGAGTTGGGAGTAAAAAGTTGATGTACTTTCATTCATCAGTGTACTCCATTGTTCATTGTTATCCCATGTACACGTTTTGTAGTGTTGAGAGAAGCTTGTCGATCGGATCACCGAAGGATTTCTTGTAAGATGTGTTCCAAGTTTAACCTCAGTGCGATTTCAATGCGATTTAAAGAGTGAGTCGCACTGATTTTAAATTCTCACAGTGAGTGGTAAGTCGACATGTTCTCGTTTGTATAGAACCAGTTACGTTATTGCTAACTCTTGCTTAATGTAGCTGCAGGGAGTACAAGGAGGAGTGGGTTGGAAGCTTTAGAAGTCTCGGAGTGCGACGTGAGAGTTTAACTGCGAGTCGCAGTGAGTCCCGACTCAGTACGAGGTGAGTTTACCCAGATCGGATTTGAGAGTCGCACGGCGAGTCTTCGATTTCATCACGTCTACGGTCGCAATCCCGACTCTTCGCGACGTGAGTTTAACCAGATCTGATTTGAGAGTCGCACTGCGAGTCTTCGATTTCATCACGTCTGCGGTCGCACTGTGTTTGAATGATCGTTAGCAATATTGGGAGTAGAACGTGTGTAATGAGACGTGTCTGCGATAGAATTAGATAGAATTAGAGTTAGTTATATGTGCATGGAGCACAACGACGAGTGAGACGGAAGCAGTGCGATTGAATTATAGACACGTAGGTGCAGGGAGCTTAACGACAAGTGAAATGGAAGCTTTGGTAAGTCTCGAGGTGCGAGTAGAGACGATTACTCAGTGCGGATACCGCATGATAATGCTGAGTGCGATCGATATTGCACTCAGTGCCATAATGCTTAGTGCGATCGATACCGCACTCAGTTCGAATGCAGATTTAAACCGTGCGATAATGCTCAGTGCGATAACGCTTAGTGCGGTCGATAACGCACTCAGTGCGATTAGCTCTGCATTACTCATGCGGGTCGCACTGCGTGTGAATGCAGATTTAGTCTCGTAGTTGTTAGTGCGATTTAAAACCCCGGGTTTAGGTTTAAAGGTTAGCACTTCAATCGCACTATAGTGCGACCTCGGTTTTGAATCGCACTTCAATCGCACTACAGTTCGACCTTGGTTTTGAACCTCTGCAGTGCGATCTCGATTTTGACATCGTGGTTTCTTTGTGTAGATCATGTCAAACACGAGCAAGAAAGAAGAAGGACTTTTTCTTATCTCTTTCAGTACACAAGATGATATGCATGATCGCATAAAGTGGCACTGGATGGATAAGCATGACATATGACGAGCGTTGAACAAAGTTGATGAAGAGTCGGTTGAGAAGTTGGGCTTGTTGATAGCCTTATCTTTCGATTTTGCTCGGCCTGATGTAAGGATATCTTCCTTTTTACGTATTTTTATGCTCTGTTTTTCTCTTTGTCTAAGTTTTCAGAATTAACACTATGATTTACAGGTTGGTTTGTGTAAGTTCTTTTTACACTCTTATGATCTGGAGACTCGGATTGCGAAGGTGGGGTCAATAGAGATCGAGTTCACTTTCGATCTCATCAGGGAAGCTTTCGCAATCCCTTTTGGTGTTACTCCAATGTCATCGTTTGTAAGACACATGCGAATTGCAGATTGGTTTCTAGAGTATGACAGAGTAGGAAAGCGTTATTTCGCTAGAGAATGTGCTTATTTCGGATGGAGAGCTGTGTTTCAGTGACTCAATGCTGTCTTTCTTGCGAGGAAGAGACCCAAAACTGTGACAGGGCAATTGGCATTATATGTCATGTCAAAAGTCGAGGGTTTGGAGGTAGATTTCGATTGGGCACAGCTCATATTGGAGAACTTGGAAGGAGAGATTTTACATGTTCAGAAACAGAAAAATAGTGGAACTGTTGAGACACTTTTGGGGATTGCTCTAACTCATATCATGAGTCACGTAGGAATCTCTCAAGAAGTAGTGTTTGTATCAGTCCCACTTGAGCAATCTCAACCTGAAGACGCAGTTCGGGAAACTCAAGTCCCGATACATGTCATCGTCCGAGAATCTGAAGTCCTAGAGGAGCAGCTTGAAAGCGAAGATCAATCAGAGCCCGAAGCAGAAGATCAATCAGAGCCTGGAGCGGACATCGAACGACATGTGGGAAGACAAGATGATTTCGGTACTGCTATGTTTTCGGTTCGTATTCTTTTATAGCTGATTACATGTTGTTGCCCGGTTCATTACATATTCGATCTGAATAGTCTTACACGATTGCACTTGAGTGTCGATGGCATTGAGGGTCTTATCCATTTGCAGTGCTATCGAACACTCAATCGCACTGAGTGGTGTGGTATAGTGGTGTGGTGTAGGGTCAATATATATAGATAGGTGTCGATAGAAAGTCGATTAAATCGAGTTGAGTTAGCTTAGCTTATACAAATCTGGTTGTCTCTTATCGCATTGAGTGCGGTTCTGGATCGTCCTCAGTGCGATTAGCTCAGCTTATCGAAATCTGGTTGTCTCTTATCGCAGTGAGTGCGATCCGGAACTGCACTCACTGCGATTAGCTCAGCCCGGTTCCGGATCGCACTCAGCCCGATTAGCTTATAAAACTCTGGTTGTCTCTTATCGCACTGAGCTTGATCGCACTCAGTGCGTTTAGCTTAGCTGATACAAATCTTGTGCTCTAACTTACACAAATATGGTTGTCTCATATCGCACTGCGTGCGGTTTTGGGTCGCACTCAACCCGATTAGCTTATAGAAATATAGTCAGTGCGATTCAGACCCTCACTCAATGCGATTCTGACCCGCACTCAGTGCTATTAGATACAAGAAATCATAGCTATGCAGTGACCTTCTTAGGATCGCACTGAGTGCGTTTCAAACACCAATTGACGCTTGGACCCTTTTCTACTTGCTTTGACAAGATCATCTTGCGATCCATCTCACCGCCTGCGTATTGCCGAGGAAGAGGTGGACATACGTCTTACTTCGAAGAAATTGGAGGAGAAGCAAATTGACATACGACTTGCTCAGAAAAGAAGAAGAAGAGGAAGAACTCAATATACGTCTGTTGACCAAGAGGATCGAGGAAGAAGAGTTGACTCTGAAGGTGAGAGAGACAGAAGTAGATTTACAAGAGAGACTTCAGAAGTATGGAAGAATAGGTTCACAGGAAACGAGAAGAATTGCAAGGATTGAAGGCTGAGGTGAGACACATACGATCTTCTAAAGTCTTTTATCCTCGACTGATAGATCCGTCCATTGTGAGACGCAAGACACTCATTTTAGATTTAAATGGAGTGTTAGTGAAGACCGGAAGGAATGATTTGGAGCTCCAAGGAGCGAAGAAAAGAGGTTACAAAGTAGAAAGATGCGGGAAAAAGATATGTATTATGTCGTCCGGAGAGGTGTGAAGGAATTCATGGATGTGTGTTGTCAAGATTTCCAAATTCTTATATGGACATCTCGAACTACGAGCAATTGCAATGCTCTTCTCCGATCCATGGAAATTGGAGGATATTTGTCTCCCGGCATCGCTTCAGGCCAAGTAAGTACAATCTTAGTTTTCTGTCTTTCTTTAAGTAGAATCCGTCTTTCTTATGC
The DNA here is from genome assembly GCA_036924285.1 of Asterella californica. Lineage (NCBI taxonomy): Eukaryota > Viridiplantae > Streptophyta > Marchantiopsida > Marchantiales > Aytoniaceae > Asterella > Asterella californica. The sequence continues at coordinate 45,931,731 of JAYKYS010000003.1, read as the reverse complement.
TTTTTGTACTTCTCCGTAAGCTGGAACTGATTTTGAATGATATTTTGCGGATGACTGTAGATTTGCATTATCTTCGCACAGAACATGTGTTTCCGTTTCAAGACTGTGCGAGAAGCGGCAAGTGGAAACTATCTATACTTGAAAGACTTTTCGGCACTTTATTCTTGGAATCTCTGTACGAGAGAGATTCGTCGGAGAAAAATAGTACTAACCATCCCTTTAGTGCAATTCATCCTCCGATTTTTCTTCCCAACTCTGCTGACTTTAACAGGGATGATTATCTGTTGAATATTCTGTTGCCGTGGTTAGGAACTTGGAGAATGAGTCTATTGGAAACCACAAGTTTTGTGCGTAGTTGTTACAAGCAAGTGTTTGGACGAGATCCGTTTGAGACATTGAGAGCTTACTGGGGCAAATTGTCGTCCGAGGACGAAGAGGTGCTATGGCGGAACTGTACTCTTGCGCAGCGACAGGATATGAAGAAAAATATCATCTCATATCAATAAAGCACCATGATTTTTATCTATAATGTTACCTTGACATGAATTACTGTATGCGCCTGAACCCTACAGTTACAGTTCAGACACGCTTTCGCATAGTCTTTACAACCTTACGTACAAATGTTCGGACCCCACATTTGGTGTATTTGTGAATGAGCGAATTCAAAGCAAAATCGTCCAGCCCATCATCGCTCTCTTGATCATCAGAGTGTGATTTTTCTTGCCCTCTTCCAATGCTACTAAACGGCCAGAGAGATTAATAACGGTTACAAATGTATACTTGTCCAACTTGATATCTTCATGCTGCATCTGTTTAAAGAGCTCCAATGCCTTAAGCGTATCCCAATATCATGTTCCCATGGGTAGATGACTAGTGGGTCGCACTAATCGCGACTAACCGCACTCAGTGTGATAATCACGACTTTCGGATCACACTCATTACGCTTAGATGCGATCCAATGGGTAGAGTCTTCGAGTCGCACTATAGATAGATGACTCATGGGCCGCACTAAGTGCGACTAATCGCACTCAGTGCGATAATCACGACTTTCGGGTCGCAATCACTGCGCTTAGGTGCGTTTGAGTCGCACTAATTGCGATATTGTCGGATCGCACTCATTGCGATAGTCACGATGCGACAACTTTGTCACATTATCGATCCAAAGAGCACAATCCAAAGATCTCTTAATCCACATTCTTGATGAATCCATCCTCGTATTTATGAAAATCAATGTACATAGTGAAATCGCAGACTAGTGCGCACTCTATCGAAATCGCATACTAGTGCGCACATTCTATCTAAGGTCTCATTCTTGATTAACCTGCAATCATTCCTGATTAACCTGCAATCACTGCACACTCTTTCTAAGGCTTGAATAAGAAACCACCTGGTTTTCTATTATGCGAGAGACACATTTGTACTATTCGATTTCGGCGAAATACTCCACTGCTTGACACATTCGCTGTCCGAACTTCTTCCTCTGGATCTCGGTCGTCGTGCTCAATGATCAACTCTCCATCCTCTTCGGTCCATTCGTCGCGATTCCTGGATAGAAAATTGTGTAACATAGCACAACATCCTACCCATTTCACTAAATGTTCATTTTCCGATCTAAATGTTCACCGGGTTTTGCCTAAAAATCTCATCTTCTCACAAAACCACACGGCTTTCAGCCCTTCAGAAGGTGCTCAGGACCTAAACAAACAACTACCACCTAAAATATCACACACTTATCTACAGGGAAGCTCTGGAAGACGCATCCTGCTTCCAGGTCATTTTTTCCAGTCTTCTCATCACTGTCTTCCCGAAGCAATTCTCGACTTCTGGGGTTCAACTCGGCTTCTCACACCTCCCGAAGACTGCTCCTACTTCGTAGAAGTCGAACTAGCAACGTCTGTCGCACATTGCTCTTCCAAGTCCCAACGGGTTAGATTAATCATAGGGTGTATGCCCCCCTGTAGCCTTCCCAGGCTTCTGCCTATGAAAACGGTCTTCCTGCATCATTACAACGACATTCACCTTCACGGAAGCTCAATAGAAGTCTCGGAAGCTCACTAGAAGAAGGTAAGAAGATGTGGAAGATGGGGAAGAAGGGAAAATCCAAACGAGAGAAAAAACAAGATAAGAATAAGAAATTAAGACTCCGACAGGCTTCTAGTCCGGATCCTGACTAACAAGCCATCCCTGCTTGTAATAATTTGGGGAGGAAGACAACAAATTCGCTTACAGTTACACAGTCTTCTACTTGAGGATGTCATCTTCTGCTGTGGAAAGAATGCTTCTTTTTCTTCTGTCGTTGCTTCGACTACTCCGTCTTCTGGGATCTCTTACTCATAGGACCGTCCGTACGTGGATCCTAAGTGCTTCACTGGATGAGACAAGCTTCGACTCTGCACAGCTTCTAACAATCACCGCCACTCAAAGAGAAGGCTTCTCATGCACAATTGGGTGTGAATTCGAGGAAAACCCACTGTCCAGAAGACAGAGACAAAGCTTCTGCACTCAAATCCAAAATCCATTCTCCGAGCAGAAGACACATTGGTGTTGGAAAGCTCACTCCCTCTACGTTTTGCTCCTACTCCTCGGCACACCAGCTTAGTGACAGGACTACACGAGAATGTTGTTCCCTGCTCTAAACTGTCCACTACCTCCATCTACATCTTCGAACCACTACTGACAGCGAGAATGCAGACCCCTCCGGTGTAATCCCAATCTATTCCTATGTCTCTAACATCGGGTGTAGTGTATGTATAATGCGCACATTAGTGTGTGCACAAATGCACCTCCTGTGTTGTGTGTATAATGTGCATGAAATCCTACTCTACATTCCTACTTATGCATCCACCTTAATGCGTAGGGGAAGTTCCCCTCCAATCCTCGACTACAATCAGGGAGAGATGGGTGCTGTCAGAGGGCTGCCACCTCACATGCAAGCGGTTTCCTTCCTGTTTAGCCATCTACCTTGCTACTCCTGCGTTGCCTACTCTACCACATGGTCACCTATCTAATATTACACTGAAACTGTCACTTCCTAAGATAGCATGTTCGGTTCTTAATAAGTTTGGACAAGTCAACTTGTCTTCTGCGCTTTGCTGCATATTCTAATTGCTCGGATGCAATCTCCATCTGATCTGCTCCTACCTGAACTCCTAACTCGGCTTCCTTGCACTCCACTAACATCGCTCTGGACTCGTCGTCCCACTCCCTAGCTAAGATAAGAAGCTTCCTACCCGCGGTGGAGTTGAACTTCTTGCGGAGTGCTTCCACCGTCTGAGCTAGCAATCCCTACGCACGAGCTTCTGCTGCTTCCTGCTGCGTCTTCTTTGCTGCAGCCTGCGCTTCTACGGCTTCCCGTAGTGTCTTCCACATTGTCTTTTTCTCTGCTAAGGGTGGTGATCTTATCTCTGACCCGCAGAACCTCTTGGTCACGCTGCTAGAGACGTGCCTGCAACTCCTGGTTGCTCCTCCTCAGCTGCGCTAACTCTTTGGCAGAAGCGGCTGCTTCCGTCTTGTACTTCGCTGCGAGCTTCTCCGTGATGCGGAGGTTGGCTTCCAGTGCATCTACCTTCTTCTGATCTTCTTCCTGCCGCATCAGGGTGCGCAGACCGAATCCAAGCTGTAGTGGCTTCTCCTGAGTCATCGCTCTCTTCTCTACCAACTCCATAGTTGACTGGATCTCCGAGTGGAAGAAGACACTGAACTTCTCCAGTCTTCTTCCCATGGAAGACAGACTCATCCCCACGATCCGGACGGAGGTGTCTTCCTTGTTTTCCAGAGACAAGGATGCCTCTTCTGCTGCTGTGGCCTTCTGCTTCTGCTCGCGAGAAGAAGCTACTCTTCTCATCTTCCGGGGTGGAAGATCTCTCCCCATGGCAGAAGCGGTCCTCTTTATTGCACTTCCTTGCATCGCAGTAGGGGTGTCTATCTAACCTTTGTCTTCTGGAGTCTTCGGAAGACTCCCTGGTGTTGTAGAAGCGGTCTTCTGCGTAGCTCGAGTACTCAGTGGCTCCTCATGAGAGTCGGACTCCGATCCAAAATGAATGATCGGGAAGGAGGTGGTCTTCCTAGGTACACTCCTAGGACCCATCTTCCTTGGTGGTGTCGCATCTTTCGACCCACTGGAGTCGTCTTCTCTCACCAGAAGCGTCTTCTGATGAGTACTTGACCTCATCTGCGGCATCAGAGTGGGAGGGGGAGTCGTGGCCGCTGCTCGGTCGTCTTCTCCCGAGATCTCCTCCTTTATCTCGTGCTACTCTGTTGGCCCATACCTCGCCAACTGATCTTCTGTTAAGTCCTCTTTGATCACGTACAGATAACAGAAGAATGGAGTAAGATGTCCTCCTACCGAGGGGCCTAAGTACACTTGCTCTGCCTGCACATATGCGTGGAAGAACGCACCCCAGTTGATGGGCAACCCTTCCCAAATGGCTTCGAGGAATTCCAAGTCCTGGTCTCCAAGGTACCTCGTCTTCTGCACTTTCCTCTTGGGAAAGAGGTGAAGGAACAACTTCGCCAGAAGACGCTTCTGCGGCTCCCGATAAGCTTCGACCTTCCATCCATTTCTTCCCTGCTTGTCCTCCAAGAAGAGACAAGTTATGCTCCCAGGCACATGCCACTTCCCCGAGATCATGGGTAGGATCTTCTTTTCTAACTCGTATCTCTTGTTCTCTGCTTCTGATTTGTGGAAAGCCCTATGCCAACATTCTGCTGTCTAGGAAGATGGTCTTCTTTGAGGTACTCCTGTCTTCGCAGATACACGGTTGCGGGGAGGTAATGCTGTCCAAACCTCCTCCAGAAGGCCCTGGTCGGCGAGGTTCCAATCCCACAGGAAGAAATCGAGACTCAACTCCTTGATGAAGGATTTGACCTCGGTCAACTCTGCTGTTGGTAACATCAACCCTCGAGGATGCATCGACATACTTGAAGCTCTGTTACACTAAGCCACACGTACTTACTGTGAGCCAAAGACTCAGTCCTTCCCGAGTTCTCACAGTCTAACTTCTGCTCTCAGAAGACGAATCTAGTCTTCCAGAAGATAGCTACTCCGTCTTCCGGGATTCTAACAGTGCTTCCTAAGCTCTTCTCGTCTTCTGAGCTATATCTAAACAATCCTAACTAAGCAAGGCATCGCATGGATTCCTAAGAAGACAACCCACTTTGCATTACATCCTACTTCCTAACTGAAGATAGAAGATATGCGAGAAGCAGAGTGTATGAAAGGTTCAGAAGATGGTCGCGGGCTCCTGCGATGACAGTAGTCTCCAAGAAGACTCCCGAGACAGCTTCCGATTCAATAACGTTCTCGGAAGACTTCCCGAAGCCAGGCTTCTCTTCACTGATCTCACCTGTCTTCTGCTTCCGACACGTAATCTAACCTCACCACAGACACAAGACATTCGCACTCTGTTCTTCCGACTCCTCACCTCTCATACACACTCAGAAGAAGCTTGCTGCACAATGAGAAGACATGACCCTCGACCATTCTCTCCAAATTCTGCCAGCAAGACTTCTCACAACTCTCTTCTAAGTTCGGGAAGAAGAAGAAATAGACTGCTATGGGTCGGACAAAAGAGATCCGTAACTGACCCTCACGTCTTCTCGTGCATTCTGCCAGCCTTTCCAGTCTTCTAGTCTCTCTAAGAAGATGTGGATTTGAGAAGCTCGGAAGATCGGGAGGCACAGGCCTAGTTCTCAACTTCCAGCTTCTCGAAACAACAAACAACTCACCAAGTCACTCAAGATTCGTACCAAACCTCTCTCAACACAAAAGCAAATCCAATCCACTCTCGATACGAATTGCACACAGTCGTCTTCCGAAGACTTCAGACATCCAGAAGCGTCTTCTGAAGATGTTCAGGTTTCAAAAGCGTCTTCCGAAGATGTTCAGATCTTCCGAAGCGTCTTCTGTTCAGAGATTCGGGACTAGAGGTGCAGTAGGGTAGGAAAATTGATAGCTGCGAGATCGAATTTGAGAACGACGGACAGGGAAGCTCGATTATAGTTCAGGAAGAAGCTAGAAGATGACTGTCAGAAATTGGGCAGCGCTTCTGCGCCCAATTTTACAGAAGGAAAATACGGGATGGAGAAAGCGATCGATGGATTTTCTGCAAACAACCGGGGAAGTACGGGGGATACTAAACAAGAGGTTAGAAGCGATGGGAAGAGAAGAGAACATGGGAAGAACCTCAAACAGTCTTCTGCCTGCTTCTCGTAGTGCCTTCAATCTTCTGCGCGCTTTAGGCTCCACCTCAGCTCCAATGCGACCTCACAGAGCTGCTTCTACCGTCAATGTCCTGCTGCTTCTCAATCGATCAGGGCTCCACCTCCGTTTCATCTTCAATCGCATTTCAATGTCTGCTTCCGAGAATCTACAGAAGACTCCTTCAGCTCGGTAGTGCTTCCTATTCTTAGAAATTCATCCTCGCTTTCTCTCTAGCTGCAAATCGATCTTAGCTGACCTCGATTTCACTCTGTTGGCCCTCCTCACTCAATTTCGGCACCTCCTAACTCGATCTTCTGTGCTAATGCCTTCGATGCGGAAAGCGGTGATGATTCTGTGCTAATGCGCTTCTCTCGTATCTTCTCGCGTAGTTAGGGGTTCTTCGACCTACCTGACCTACCTACTACCTTGGGCTACCTGGTAGATACACCTACCCTCCTACTGGATGGTACGTGGTTAGGTCTATGTAGTCGCTGTCGCTGTCACTATCACTGTCACTGTCTTCTGGAAGACACGCGTCTTCTGTCTTCTGTCTTCCGAAGACCTGGTCGGAAAGACGTCTTCTCGGAAGACGTCCTTCTTTCGTCTTTGGAAGAAGTCGACTCTTCTTACAAAAAATTCTTAAGACCATCTTCCTTCTAAGCAAGATGTATTCTTAAGCAACAATGTTATTTTAATTACACAGACATGTGATTAACTTCAAAAATTCATACATCCTGTAAATTGTGGACACCACAAGGTTAGAAGACCACCAGCAAGGCTTGATGATTATTGTGGACTTGCTGAAAGTATTCAAGAGGATGATCCACTTACATTTGAAGAAGCTAACAAAGATCTTGGTTGGAGACAAGCTATGCAAGAGGAGTACAAAATGCTACTCAAAAATCATACGTGGGATTTGGTTAAGCTACCATGAGGAAAAAGAGCCATCCAATGCAAATGGATTTACAAGACCAAGCTAGGTGAAGCCTTGGATTTCCACTTTGTTAAGAAATTTTCTGTTTTTGATAAGTAAAACAATAGAATAGTTAGTATAGACGATAGATCGAATAGATTCAGTGTAGAATATGATTTCTTCGCCGAAGAATGATGCTGAGTAGAAATACAGGAGTTATGAAAAGTATATCTTTGAGAGGATAACTTGGTTGTATTCTACGGACGAAGAGCTTTCCAGGGATACCTCATTTACTGAGAACGGACGTCGGACGACGAAGTTATGGCCTTGGAAAGAAGAACCAAAATGAGACATGAGTTAACGCAACTTCGCACGCCGCGGGACAGGAGAACTTTACACGTGAGAGGGCGAAGGGAAAAGCTATAAGTAGTGTCAAAACTGTAACTCACTTTACTATCTCCGCTTTTGGGTTTTACTATAGCGCTCCGGAACTATCAGCGCGAGAGAAATAGTCCGAAGACTGTCTTCGGCGAAGATTACCTTCTAAGGTTTGGTGTGGAAGCGATTACCTAGCGAAGACTGCCTTCGACGAAGTCTAACTGCCCACGTTCAGAGCCGAGTGAGAAAGTCTCGTAATCGTGCAACGCGAAGGAACTTCGAGACTTCGGTGAGGATGAGAGGGATGCAGACGGCCAAGAGGCCGAAGCTGAAGACCATAGCGACGAAATGGTCGGACTTTGGTCAGTATCGAGTACGCTTGGAAGAGATGGGTATGGCGTTTCTGATGGAGAATTGGGGGGTGATATCTGCGGATCTGATGCAAGAGATCCTCATCTGCCAAGGACACGCTTCAGATGATCTTCGGACGAGGCCACTCAACTGGACGTTAAACCATTGGAACTACGTATTGGGGATCGACGATGCCGGAAGACCAGGTGACTTGATGTACGATAGCACCTGGAAGTCAACTTCGGACGAAGTGGTGAAGTACAGCGATCTGTTCTCAATGTCACCGGTAGGATCGAACGGATTCAAAGTGCATAGCTACATCGATCTTTTCAAGAGGGATGTCGCGGTCGTCCTCAACACAATCTTCAAACCACAACGCACTTCGTATCTGACCAATTGACAGATACACTTCATCGAGCAGATCTTCGGAGATAGGAAGACGTATTGGACGAAGATCTTCCACGAGCACGTTCAGAAGATGTATGTCAACTTCGACGATGGAGGATCTACTTACTTCGTGGCGTTTATAGTCTTCTTCTACCGAGGAATGAAGTTGTTGTCTCCAGAAGAAGAGGAGAAATTCGACCGAAGGACGATATCTGAGGATGAGCGTGTGATGGAGCCAACTCCTCAGAGAGAAGAAGTAACGACTCCAGCGACTTCGACGGGACCTAGTACTCGGGCGAAGAGGAAGATTGAAGAACTTACACTAGGAGGCGCGACTTCGAGAAGAAAGAAGAAAGCGAGGAGAACGATAATGACGACTTCGAACGAAGATGCAGAAGGCGTGCGATCTCCAGCGAAGTCACCTTCAGTGGAGATAATAGGGGCCTCGAGTCCGAAGAGAGACCAAGGAGAGTCAAGTGTAAGAAGAGTACCTTCGGGGGTGCAAGCAGCTGAGATAGAAGTCCCTCAACAAGAACTTCGGACTTCACCTAGACCAGACGAGGCTACGACTTCAGCGAGGCCGAGTGACTCGAACTTCGGAAGAGAGCTGAAGATGTTTGAACAGACTTTGGATTTTCTAAGCGGTACAGCGTTGCTGATTATAGCGCAGTTGGACCTGCAAAGGCATGTCTACGAGAAGGAGACGAATGAGTCAATTCCGTTGAGCGATCTTTTCAATGTAGTGCACTTCGAGCGACAAGGATGGCTAAAGGAGAAGGATGCTCTCACAGCGAAGCTTGAAGAGACTTCGACCGATGTCAAGAAGTATATATCACAGCAAGATGCGATGCTTATAACACAGTCGCATCAACAGACACGATACTTGGATGAGCTTCAAGAAGTACAGACGAAGTTGAACCTTATGACTTCACGTTTTCACGACATGAAGTCAGAGAGGGATGCCATTCTGGAGCAGTTGGCTACTAAAGACGAAGAGTTGGCGAAAGTTGAGAAAGCGAAGGAGATAGCTGAGACGAAGGCCAAAGAACTTCGAACGAAGGTGGAAGAGGTGACGATGACATACTTCGCCACCAAACTTAATGCGACAGAAACGGAGTTACTCCAGCGACTTCGGACAGAGTTAACGATATCGTCAGATCCTTCGACGAAGAGTAGGATAGTTAGGCTAGCGGAGAGGATCATTCGAGATTTGAAGGAGCTTAGGGAGACGGTTAAGTTTACATTATGCAGTATAGGACACACGTTACAGTTAGGTAGAATAGATACTACGGTTCCGCCAAGTGGGGAGTCGTGATCATACGGTCTAGATATGATCGTCTAGTCCTCTCATTCAAACCAAACTCACTGAAAGTAGCAGCCATGGATGCTATCTTGCTGAAAAGATGAGTCCAAAAAACCTCAGAAACTAAATACCAGATTATCAGAATTTTAAACCCTTAGCTTGAGCAACCTGTGCTCTGATACCATATTACAAAACTGAGAACTGTACTCCCAAGTCTCTCAGAATATAGAATTATCTCCCACAACAGAATGCTACTAGCCTATTAGAATTGATAACAGATCAGCCTGTTAAAACTAATCAGAAGGAGAACTTAACAGAAATATTCCGAGATGAAATGTGCACAGCTTTACTTAGACTTCAGAACTGGTACAGACAAAAAGGACCTCCTACTCATGTTACTCTACAGAGAATGTGGGTTAATATACTACTGGTACATAACTGCTGTCACCTCAAAGTGACTTACCTAACTGCTGTCACAGTGCTTCTCACGCGAAAGTCATGTCACAAGTCACCTCTTCCTTTTTTTCCTTTTTGTCCTTTTATCTTCCGCAGAGTTTTGATGTGATCTCTAATGATATTTAACATATGTGTCTCTCCAAGCTCAAGTTCTGCTAAGTGAAGACCGGGAGATCCGGTTAAGTAGAAATGTGGACAATGTGGTCATTCAAGATCTGTTTAAGTGGAAAATCGGACCTTTACAGATAAAGATACTTTTAATCTTTAAATCAAGTTTCTCTAAAGACCTGTTTAAAAGACTGCAGTGGAAAATCGGACCTTTACATACACCTTACCTTTATTTCTGATCTCTAAAGGAGATATATCATTGTGTTGCTTTCCCCATATAAAGTGAATCGCTATACGGGTGGAGATGCTTTAAGTAGTCTCTTGCCATAAGCTTCCTTCTCTTAGTGCACATTACGGGCTCCTACATTATCAGACACTCCACGCTTACGGATTTAAACCTTAATCATATAGGGGTGAGTTTTGAGGAAAAATACTAATGGAGACTATTTGCAGTTCTTTCGAATCTGAAAATAGTCTGTGGCAACAGGTTTTTTTGTTTTGACAAAGCAAGAACCGGCACTGGAAGCATTAAAAAATGAGACAAAATTTACAGGTGAACTTTATCAGCGGGTCTACTCGGTGGAAGGCTCATAACCGTATCCACGGAGGAACACGTGGTCGTACTAACCACGTTACACACTTCCCTACTGTGTGCTGAGCTATACTGAGTATATTCAAATCTGCTAGTTTGTTGGCGCCTGTAGCATCGACTATCCTCAGATTCGAAAACAAGCATTAATGTGGTCCCACATTGAAGCTCTAGAAAGTGGTGACTCTTAAACTGTCTCAGATCCATGCAGCCAAGTGATTCGACCCGCGTACCCAGGAAACCGGGAGATGGATGGTGACGAGCAACCACCACGTTCACTCCTCGTACGCCTTGAGTCTTGGCGATATGTAGGCTTACGGACTGGATAGTGCCACTCAAACCTGGCTTATACGACTGCCGTAACTCCCGTATAACTGACAGTCACTTAGACTGTAAATTGACAGTAACTATTGTATGCCTGTAAACGGCATCTTTCGAAATGTCGTTGAAAAGAACTGGATCGAATTTTACCCTCGTTCTGTAATCCCTGACGAGCCTGACAGTTTACACTTACGTCTTCTCATCTGAACCCTGTAAATTTTCATTACAAAAAGGTTTGAGTCCTAGATCCTATATTCCCAGTACAAACAAAGTAAAGATCTTGGCGTGCAGTGTAGTGACTAGTGAGACGCAGAAACGTGCAGCCTTGCATGCATGAAATCAATCCGTCAGCGTAAAAGCTCCTGCTTCTGTCGCCAGGAGGGGGGTCTAGAGTCAAAGCAAAAAGGCTTCCAATCTGCATATATATTTCACCACCTTCCACGGTCCCTCACATGCATAAACGCATCCAACGGCTGCTGGTTGTGTCCACGTGCTGTTTGCGCACATGAGTATACATATCAATACGAGGAAATGACACCAGCGTACTGCACGAGGCTGTATCAAGGTTACAGAGGCGACACATATTTGAATCACAGAAACGTGAAATCATGAGGAGAGAAGAACGAGCTTGACCATACAGCTGCACGGGTGTCAACTGAATAGAAGGGCTTCCATATGTGGGTTATAATTTATAAACGAGTAGTGACTGTCTATGATACAAAGCAGTAAACAAGCTTTAGATCTGATAATCTGATCTAAATCCAATTGGCCAAGTACTGTATAGTTCATCGACACCTAAACTCCTCCGGAGACGATCGAATTCCGTTCCCTGGTCGCACTCGAGCTTTATTTAATCGGGTGGTGGTGGACGAACCAAGACACCTACTCTTCGTTAGCGATTTACTAACGTCTGAACACTATCGTCTCTTCATATTTTATCGGTACATTACGACAGATCGCCGCTAATAATAATCCTAAAGATTGCCCTAATAATACAGAACGTCCTACGTATGGCTGAGCTTCCCTAGACCATGCGTAGATATGAACATCATCTGTCAAAAACTTCCCGTTGAACACGAGCACTCTTCGAATGCACCAGTAAAACCCTCTCCATTTGCTCAAAGCGGAAGCTGACTCGCTCGCCCTGAGAGTAACGATTATCGTCAGAGGCCTGATCAACTATCTCTTCCCTCATCATGATAAGCTCAAATCTCACTTCCTTCGGAGGCGCTCAGCTCACTCAGTTCGTCCACATAGCCCGGCATCTCATTAGCAGGAGGGGCAAAGCCAGCATCTCCCTTCCCTTGCGTCAACCATTCCACGTTGTCCACGGCCTCGTACATGTACCCGAAAGCATGCATATCGAGCGTGTCTCTGGCATACATCCTCCTCAGGACGAGATTCTCGTCGTAAAACAGGAACTCTGCGTCCAGAAAGTCGGGATCCGTCGGGTAAGTGTTGTTCGGAGAGAGGTTGTGCCACTCATTCCACAATCTATCGATGTTCTCGTGGTGGGGGTAGAATAAGGGATCCCCTGCAGCGAACGAGAAGTCGTCCATGTCGATTCCAACCCACTTGTGCGCAGCTCCGTGAGCTGTCATTTCCAGAGTACCAGCTCCCACGTATGGAGTCACTCTTGGGTATCCAGCTCGGTACACCCTTCCTGTGTATCCCGCCGGTGCATCTTTCATGGTGATCATAGACCAGTGCATGGTCTCCAAATTCCTAGCTCTCGTCTCCTCCTTGCTGAATCCTCCGGTTTCTTTGTCGGGATTCCAGGCGTCCACCCACAAGTCCACAACCAAGTCGAGGTCGTATGTTCTGTTGGAACGATTGTGATGATATGTCGACCCATGCTTGGGATCTGCGTACATGGGAGGTATGGTGTCACCATGCTTGCCGCATCCACCCTGACCGGCATTGTCCCAGTTCCAGAAGTGGAGAGTGAAATCAGGGTCTCCGAGCAGAGTTTGGAGAATTCTCTCGTGGAAGTAGAGGAAAAATCGATGGAATGGGTAGAACAGCCAGCCGAAGTGAATGTCGACTCCTTGACCTTGGCAAGTGTAGGCGCCAGTGGAATGGGCGCAGTGGCAGCGCCGATGTTGTTCCAACGAGCGTGGATCGTCGATAGGCAGAGCCCGCATCATCGTGTATGCCTTTCGCAGCTTATCCACGTACGTTTTTAACTCCTCCCCTTCCAGACACTGCAATGCTTTCCTCACCCGAAGGGGTTTAGACATGTTGCGCACGGGAACGAAGTCGACTATCGGTCCCTTGGGCATGGGAGGACAACACTCCATCACTGGGCCTTCTTCTCCTCGTCCCCCCATAACTCTACCAGGTTTACATCCCTCAAAACTGATTTTCACAGGCGCCGCCTCAACCGAGCTGTGCGTAAAGCATGCCACGAGAACAGAAACACACACTGTCAGCCGTAGTTTTCTAGTTGTTTCCATCCTTGCTCGTTCAAACACCTCCAAAACTTGGCACCTACTCTTGTCCGTTGTACTCTGTGCAAAACGTCAGCTCCAGGCTCAGCTCGTTCTCGAATGTTAAGTGTCGAGAAGCCCAGAGACAGCAGGCTCCTGAACCCAGAACCTGGACGACGACGAGCTAAAGTACCAAGCTGACCCCTTTTCCCTTTGCCAGGTAGCCTTTCACCGAGAAGTTGGAAGGGTGCATACGTAGATCCACACGATCCTGTTGCAACTCGTTGTCCGGCGCACGTACGCACAAAGTTTGATCGGAACTTACAGCTCGAGATCCTATATGCCGGTACTGTACTTACCGAGGTTCGGTCGTACAAAGGCAGCCGGGTATGATCAAGCTCACGGAACCTACTGGGGGTGTGATCAAGCCAATTTCTGTCTTTTCATCTGAATTCTAAACAGTTCGTAGTCTTCTTCCATCAGCCATATGCCATGCGTGTCTGTCAGCAATTGCATTCATTGCATGAGCAATGAATTACGATTAGACTGGAGCACATATTGTAACGATAATGAAATGCACGAATTCACTTAGATAACTGTACTTGATATAGTGCGAGTTGGAATGAATTTACATCATCCATCTTGCAAACAACAACAAAGTGTATTTGCACGTCCGAAAAGGCAACGCAGAGGAGTAGAGTTATATTCCCATTCTGTAATGACAAATGAGCCTAGCTAGGGTCAGCCTGCCAGCCAGGTAGGGTACGGGCGAGGCAACTACACCGTATATTATCACGTGTAGGTCCTGTAGAGTTGCGGGACTAGGAGGCGTTTGTCATTATTCCGGTCGAGTGTCCCTGGACTAGAAGAAGCACACAACTTGAGGAGGGATGGTGGTACATGAAGACTCGACATTGACAACCTTAACGATGTATGGCTTGATCACACCCCTGACTGGCTATTGCCTAAACCAGTAACTTTGTGATGTACCTCACATGTGATACTGCACATATTAAAACCATGAGAATATAGATAGTCTAATATGTCTTTAATATTAAATATTTTGACTTACAGTGATATTTAGTCAAGGTTGAAAGTACTAAAATGATGAACGAAAAGATAAAATGACTGGTTCTAGTGTCAATAACCCGTCTATGCTCAAGCAACCAAACGTTAAAAGGGGTATGATCAAGCGCAACAATCGTATTGGGGGTATGATCAAGCCAATTTCTGGATGAAAAGATGATGTTCCACGGTGATGCGGTAGCGTAGAATAATGAGATCTGTGCAAAGAGCATGAGGTTGCGGATACGAATCGTGAGTAAAAGTTCCTTAGTGCGGCCTCCAGTCGTTGTTTTAGGGTCCTTGTTTCCTCAGTAACTTTTAAGTTAAGTAAGTTTTAAGTTCCCTCAGTAAACTTTCTCTCGTGCGTGACCTCTGGCCGCAGACTTCTCTCGTGCGTGACCCGGCAAGACTTCTCTCGTGCGTTACCTCTGGCCACAGACTTAAGGTTCTTGTGCTATGGGGTTTAGGATCCGTTTCAAAATTTTGTTTACCAAAGAGACACAAAAGAAAAGTTACGAATCTCTCGTGCGTTATCTCTGGCAACAGACTTCAGGTTCTTGTTCTATGGGGTTTAGGATCCGAAAAGTTACGAATAATAATAAAGACAATCCTAAGAAAATTATCATAATTTTTGTTTGTTGTCCTCGAGTCATGTGGATCAAAGGAGGACAAGCAAGACCATCGGCAAGCTACAACAAGTAACTAAGAGTTATCATCAATGACGTCCATGTAATGTATTGATATTTTGCGATGTTTGATTTGCGATATTGACGAGGACTTTGACAGAGATTTGTTTTCTGAAGATGAGACAATTTGGAAAAGCAGATTTCCACTTCCGGCACCACGGAAAGTCGAGTTGGATCTTTCTCCTCCGTGGTTGATTCCACAAATCGTCCTTCGTTCATCTCTCTTCTTATTCAGCTACTTGTACAGCCCATGAGTTCTCTCAGTTCTCCAGTCTTAATTCTCACGGTGTTGTATCTGGACCGATTAATGAATGAAAAGGAAATTGGAAGAGAGAATTTTTCAAACTTATTCAGAATATGAATATGATGTCACCATTGTGTAGAGCTCGACGAGTAGGACAAGATTGGTTTTTTAATTGTTGCAAACAAACTCGTGTTAAGGAGTTATGGAAATTAGAAGTTTTAAAGTTTTGATGGTGATGGATGATAATGTGGCATCCGAGTGATGACGTGGTGCCAAAATTTGATGTGGAAGTTGTCTGATTTGGCACTTTTTGATTACATAGATTGGTGACTTGGCAGATTTTTGTTAACATGGCATTTTTGCTGGACATTTGTCGACCCAAAGCCATGCACCAAGTCGTAGTAGTGAAGAACTTTGAAGAGGAATAATACTAAAAGATTGTGTCATCGCATATTTCATTTGTCGTACCCATGATCATTCAACTTTTAAATGTGGTTATTTGACCCTTTACTGAGACAAAGAAAGTGTTTAGATTGACAAGAGATTCTAGAAGAATTATAAGATACTAGTCGCTTCGATGTGCATCAACCGCTAATCACAGCTAGAATGTACGTCCTTTCTCAAAAGAAAGATTCTCGCTATGACAACGACTTGCCAAGTGATAGTCATGCAATTTTTCATATTAGCAACATGCCATATGTATGTTACCAACCCGTCACCATATCAGCATCTTAAATCCATGGCAACCTTACACGGATCTGATTTACGTCCAAATGACCCACATAAGTGACCCACGATTAACCTCCTTAACACCGAACGTAAACTTTATCTTTAAAAGCGTGAGATGGACCTCCTCGAGTCGAGTTCAGATTTTCTCATAATCCTTGATGTGATCAACGACGTATCATCGACACCCCTTCTGGTCTAATGTTTCAACCTTTTTGTCCTCCCAACATCTCTTAATTTGCACATCGTGAAGAAATGACATTGTCTTCTCGGGGATGGAATCTCTCAACATCATGTTCATCTCGTTCATCATGTGAACCATCGAGTTAGTAGCCCCTTGTGACAACTTGCACATTCAAAATAATCCTAATGGTGTGTACATCATTATCACATCCCTGCTCTCTTTTGCAAGTTGAAATTGATCATATCCCGAGTATATATTGCCCATTGAATATATTGCTCGTCTTGCAAATGCCTCAAAGAATTCATCCACGTATATTCCACAAACCGTATTAACTAAGAATAATAAACATGTGCACTAAAAAATATCACAACTCGAAAAAATACAATTTATATTCCAGTGTACTACACATCGTTCCCAATAAACAAGAACTGCAACATAATAAATAATAACATACTATTCTAACTTAATTTTAACATAACAACATAAAATAGTTTACTGTGATTTTTGTAGTAGTAGGATTTAATTTATTCTTTTGTATAGAACTATGATATTAATTTAGTGTATGTATTAATTATTCTTAGTTAATATAGTTAATGTAGTCTATGGTTGTTTGCTGTAATTCTGTAGTCATAGGGTTAAAATTATTTTGTTGTATGGTTTTATGATAATAGTTTAGTGTATGCACTAATTATAATTAGTTAATTCAGTTATGGTGGAGTCTACAATAGTTTGTAATTTTATTGTCGTAGAAGTTAATTTATTCTTTTGTATGATGTTAGTGATATTAGTTTAGTGTATGTATTAATTATTCTTAGTTAATATATTTAATGTTGTCTATGGTTGTTTGCTGTAATTCTATAATCATGGGGTTAAAATTATTTTGTTGTTTCGTTTTATGTTAATAATTTAATGTATGCATTAATTATTGTTAGTCAATACAGCTATGGTGGAGTCTATGATAGTTTGCTGTAATTTTATTATCGTAGAAGTTTATTTATTTTTTGTTTTATGATATTAATTTAATGTATGTATCAATTATTCTTAGTTAATATAGTTAATGTAGTCTATGGTTGTGAGCTGTAATTCTGTAGTCTTAGGATTAAAATGATTTTGTGTATGGTTTTATGTTAATAGTTTAGTGTATGCATTAATTATTGTTAAACTACAGTTTGGTGGAGTAAATATGATATTTTGCTGTGTTTTTATTTTTGTATGATTTCATTTATTCTTTGGAATGGTTTTATGATATTAACCTATACTTAATGTATGTATTAATTATTCTTAGTTAATATAGGTAATGTAGTCTAATGGTTGTTTGCTAAAATTCTGTAGTTGTAAGGTTTTGTCAAAATATGTGAATCCTAGAATAATCTAACATGCATATTCGAGCAGTCTCCTTGTGGTACCTCAGATCCGGATGGACGGGCACGTGGTAGGAGGCGTGATAGATCTCCTACTCCTATCGACGATAGTACATCTTTGAACTCTTCATATGGTAGCGGATTGCAGTCATCGTTTGTCGTCAGAGAGCCAGAGCCACAACGTCCTAGTGTGGATTCAGCAACAGCATCAGTGCTTTGTCATTGCATCAAGTTTCGGGGTGGTGTGCTAAAGACAGCGATGCTTGCACAGGATCACGAGCGATGATCAAGTCGTCAAGACGCATGGGAGTCATCCAAGTCTGCGAGTCAGCATAGACCAGAGATACAGAGTAGACTTGTCATCTCCAGTATAGTTTCTTGTCACCATTTTGTTGAGCGGGCTATTGGAGCTTTGCATGTGTCTACTTTAGTGGTCGGGTGTCGAGGTGGTGGTGTGGTTCATCTTATGTATTCATCGTTGACTCCTTTTTCTCCTTTGGAGATGGATTTGGTTTCTCGTGCTATGGAGACATTGCCGTTATCAACATTAAGAGTCACTCGTGTGTCATCTCATAGTAGTCTAGTTATCATTCAAGTCTCTCTAGATGATGAGTCCACTAATATTCCTAGTACAATTTTGTCGCTGACTTCTTCCACATAAGTGATGACTACATCGGTCCGAGGTGCGTCCACTCTCTCTCGAGAGAGGACTATATCGTTTCATTAGACGAGGATGATCATGTTTGACCTCCACATTGCTTACAGATATCTTCTGGGAGTGATATAGATCGTGGATCTGATATTGTGAGAGATCTTATACTCGTGCTTGCACCTGTTATCACTACTCCTCGTACACGAAGTGGTTCACTAGATAGAGGGGTTCGTGGTGATCATCTGTAGTTCTTGGATGCTTTGATGAGATCACTTTGAGAGGTCGTGCAGCATAAGTATTCAGAGAGTTTCATCTTGAAACTCTAGAGGTGCCTGACGGGATACCTATTCGGGAGGAGGTGACGATTTGGGATCATCTATGGATTGTCAGACCTAGTACGTTGGGTCATCACGCTGGTTTGGATATCTTAGCATGCGAGGATATCATTATCCCTCCTCGCACCAGAGAAGACCAGCTGCCCATCTTGTTTTCATATTACGGTCTAGTGTACAGCAAAGGTCAGTGGTAGATTATGACGAGAGCTGCACTTAGCTTCAAGGTATATACTCTTAGTGTGGATGGTTTTAGGGGTAGTAGTATTGCTCAAGGAGATCATCACTTTATTGATGATGATCTGGTACGATGTTCTAACATCACCGGATACATCAATAGTGTAGTTTGGTCTCGATCCAAGAGAAGATCGAATGTCATATGGATTCACGTAGAAGGCCATCAGCATCACATGGACATAGGTCTGATGGAGTTTCACATAGTCACAGTAGCCACCACTAGTATCAGAGTAGGAGAGGAGTTATTTTGTTGATATCCATAGAGTGATCTCGGAGACTACCATGTACCTCGCACTTGATTTATATGACCATGAGAGTGCAATTGACTAGCATTATTTCATTTATATTCATCATTTATATTCATTTGTGATTAAATGTTATGTTATGCCTCAATGAAGATATGCAAATTAGTAAGTGAATGCATTGATGTTATAAATTATTGAAGTTGTGACTCTACATGTTTTATGTATATTTTTAATAGACATATAATGCATTTCTATCATTTCAAATACAAATACATGAGTTTGCACAACTCCCAAGATGCATGAAAGAAAAAATACATTAGTTTGATACATTCAGTGACAATAAGGAATATGATGCACCTTCGTCTCCATCAGATCTGAGACAAACAACAACAATAGTTCGTCTCATGACGACAATGATGATAAGAAGAGACAGCTATAGCAAACTGTGCTTCCTTTCATATGAAGAGGAAGTCATATCAGATATTGATCTCGAGCAAGCTCAAGAACAGGTACATGGAGATTCGGAATGGAAGTATGTAGAAACAAAAGCTCGCATTTTCATATACCTCGAAGATAAGTGTAGTCGTCTTGCCTACACGTAGCTGATACTAAATCTACAAGCACTATTCCCAAACAGCAATCAACTTATCAATGCAATATTCAAGTTGTTGACAGAGAAGATTCTACCAGAGAGAAGTAACGTCCCATCATCTTGTCATGAGACACGATCAGTCCTTAAAGTGAGTGGGATGGACTATCACATGATTCATATCTGTCCTAATGATTACATCTTATATTGAAATGAGCATGCAGATTTAGAATCATGCTCTATTTGCCAAGAAAGAAGATACATGGATGATACACAAGAAAAAAAAAGCCCCAAAAAGATACATGATTTCTTTCATTCAAGTTTCTTGTTAACTTTACATTTCTTATTGTCTTCACATCTGACCTATTCTTTATCATGATAAACACTCAAAATTGTAGGTCAAACTTGTAGGTTCTATGATGATTTTCACTCATTCCTCGCATCTTGCACTTCATCGCAAGTCAACGGTTGAGTTGATGACTTGGCATCATGACAACCAAAGTTTTGATGGGGTCATGAGACTTGTAATTGACCCATTGACAATCAAGCACATCGAGACAAAATGGTCAGAGTTTAAGCACGATGCTTGACATCTTCATCTTGGTATAGCATCAGATGGTGTTTCATCTCACAAAACTATGAGGACTAAACATTCAACGTGACTAGTGGTGGCAATAAACTATAACATTCCTCCTTGGTTGACCAACAAAAAAGATCATTTATTGCTTATTTTGTTCATTACAGGTTCAATCTATATCTCATTTTGTCCACTTTTGGATTTCAATGACTAGTGAATGTTCAATAAGTACTCAACAAGGAGCTCACTCATCTCATTTGAATGTGTACTGAATGTTGAGCAAATACTCAATATCATGTAAGTGCTTTATGATGATGATTTATTTCTGACAAATGCATTTGTTTGTTCAGGTCCCAAGCAAGCAAAAGTTTTCGGTACATATCATTTGAGGAAAATTGTTTATATGAGACATACAAAGTATCCTTCCTCCGGATGATCCAAAGCGACGGATCAATGTGTGTGATGAAAGAAACACATGATCTTCTCGGTTTGTCACGATACGTCTAATTGGCAAGAGATATGGACTGCCATTGAAACAAAGAGATCGAGAAAGAGAGATCCAGAATGACACGAATGTCAATACTATTTTAGCTACCATACTAGAAGGTGATTCAATATTCATTTCCATTTCATATTTCACATCAAGTTATCATTTCACATAATATTTATATTTCTCATATGTTCATAATATCTTATACATTCACTAATATGATTTTACATAGTCTTCTCATTCAACACTTGCTTGACTCTATATATTGAAGAGAATATTGGAAAGTCATTGATCAAGCATTTGTTTGGAGAGAACGATGATGTTGTTGTGAGACGTGCTTGTGAGGAGATCAATGTGCTCCCCATTGCATATATACAAACTTCTTCCACAGGAGAAGAGTCTCTACCTCCTGCACCTTTGGTGATACTTCACAACAACAAAAGATGTTTAAGGACCGTGTAAGCACTATACGATTTCTTACTGGATATGGTGCATGCTTGCGGAAAGCTTTTTCCAACGATATGGCTTCATGGCCCAGTAGACTGAAGAGACATGACTATCACAAATAGTTACAGCATATACTTCCGATATGTATGCACGAGTTGTCAATTGTTGTTGTACGAGAAGCAATTCAAAGTTATTAAGATATAATTTTTATGTCTTCTCTTGTGACTTTTTTATTCGGTATCAATATACCTTCTTACTAAACTCATCTTTGTGTATTCTCGCATATTCATGAATGACATGTTTGTGTTAACGTTCTTTAATTCATACGTGGAAGAATGAATGATGTCGAGAAAGTCTTGTGAGAAAGTTGTCGAGAAAGAGTCCGAAATACGTGTCGTATCGAGACATGTCGTTAGATATATATAGAAAACGTGTCGGATAGATGTTGGAAAGTTGTAAGAATATACTGAAATTTTGACTGTGAACTTATGTCAGAATTGTTTCGGAATACTATCAGAAATACGTAATAATATGTTTATGAACTCGTGTTGAAATGTTTTCGGAAAGCAGTAAGAATCATTGTTAGAATTCTTTAAATATTCAATACACAAGTTGTCAAAATGTTTTCAAAATGTTTTCAAAATGTTTTCAGATATTTAGGTTTAGCGACAACAATATATGCCAATTCAGATTGCTTTCCCACAGAAATTACGTGAGAATTTAAGAAAGACTATGAGAAAACCATCGCAACCGCGAAACCGTTTTCAGCAGATTTACCGACATGTTTCATACGTGCCGTTTCAGAGGGCACTTTTTACGACATGATTCTGATATTTTTCTAACAAATTTTCTCACATTTTCTCAAAATATTAGGTCTGATTCAGACAGCTGAATTCTGTCAGAAAGCTCGTTTTCAGGCACATTTTGTGTCAGAAACAGTGTCGAACATTTTAGCCTGGACGTTAACGGCCACATATGAAAGATCGTCCCCTACAATGCAAGCACCCTCTCAAGAGTTCTACAGACCGTAGCAAGGTCGACCTTGCTGCATAAGAATTTACTTACAAGCTTGCCCTAATAATCAACGCTGTTAAATCTCCTTAGATGAAGCTCCTGCCAAGAGTCTAACATTTGAAGTCTGGACGAACATACTGATATCTCTACTGGACAAGTGGGTGTCACTGTGATCCACACGCGATAACGCTGTTTGCTGAAATCGCTCCACTCAGTACAAGATGATGTACACCCTCGTGATTCTAGTAATATCTCAAACTATTTCTGAAATCAGTAGGATAAACAAGGGAAGGTTATGCTGGGTTGAGTCGCCTACTTATTATTAAGATGATCATAGAATCTTCTCCGTTTCTGACAAACCTACGGTGACGAGTGGAAGTTTTATGACGGGCGTTTCACTTTCACACCAAACATACGAATTAAACACTGGTGCACACCCTACGGCGTCGGAATTCTGCGAATTCTCTGCTCGTATAAGCGTCGACTTGCATCATTTCCCTACGTCTGCAGTTTCGAGATCTCCCATTCCTTTTCGCTTTCCACAGATTGGGTTTGCAGATTCGGGCTCCTGTGGACAGCACCAGACTTGAATCACGTGATCTGTGCGCTGTGCGCTATGAGGTAAGGTTCAAGTTGCAATCAGTGAAGGTAAGAAAAAGTAGAGAAAGGAGAAGGCAGTCAGCTGATGTGGACAGTGTGATTGGTATGTCATTCTTCACCAAACGACCGTAGTGAAAATACTGCAATTTGTATTCGAGTGAATATATGTAATTACTTGAAATAACGGGAATCCAGTTTATATACTTTTTCAGTTGTCTTGACATACGTCGGACGCGTGTCAGTTTCTTCAACACAGATCGGATATTTGTCAAAATCTCAATACAACATGTAGATAACTTCCTTGCGTATTCATTCATATTCTGAGGACGCATGCATATCATGCATATTATTCACCTCTTCTAGGTTCAGATTGAAGAGGTATTATTGCATGTTTCATTTATGATCAAATTTTTTTCTTAGAAGGATTTGGTCATAAAATAAAAAATATGTTAACAGTTTATTTATTGAAAATAATCAGTTTTATAGAAAGGAAAAAAATCATTTCATTTACTTCACTTATAAATTTGAGATCGCAACGGTAATGTGTAACCGAGTCAAACAAGTTCAGTATAGACATTAGTTTTAGTATTTTAAATTTAATTATTTAAATTTAGCAAGCAATTTTTAGTAAACTAAACTCAGACAAATATTTCAGTTCTTCTTTTCCTCTCTCATATGTGTTTTTCCGACCTTTTCAAACCCGGTCGCAATTTATGCTTTGTATTATTTATCACAGCAATAGCTAATCTTTTTTGTTGATTTTGTCCTTGTTAGTACGCTTGTTTTCTTCTCGGACCACCTTCCCTAGGGTATTTGGGATGCATATCCGAGATAAATATGCAAGGGTGTATTTTATTACCAACCCTTCTGTTGAGAAAGGTTAGATAAAAAATTAATATATCTAATATATCTATATATGTCGTCAACAAGTGATCGCACTCGTATTTCTGGAGCGCGTCTGGCCGTGTTGTCTTTATGCATTAGGTCTGTACTGCTTTGCAACTAGATGCGGTTAATATTTTAATAATTATAGTTGAGTTTGAATTTTTATCAGTTTCATATATAATTTTTACTTTACAATTATGTCTTTTTTTATAACAACAAGCAGGCAAAAGTTCCCCAAAACTTCATGTTATATGCATATTCACGCGAAATTTCATGTTAAGTATCATTATCAATATCGATAATCAAGCATGACGAAAGTAATCAGTCACGAGCTTAATCATGAACAGAACTCCTCAAAACGGCATTATTAACAAGGTTGAAAACTGAAGCATTGGTCTAGCCAAAGTTCCCACAAACACCAAACTGTAGTACAATTAGGAGGGTACTTCACGATTCGTGTGTAGTGCACGAATACAACGCTGAATCCAACATTCGCCACGAGGTAACTATAAGAAGGAGCCCCGCTTATTACTATTATTATTATAGTAGTTATTTATATTTGTTTAGAATATCTGAACTCATATCATCTGATTTTCACGAACTTGCTCCTGACAATTTTTGTTTATTCCGCATGAAGTTCATTTGTTTTCTACATGCTCACGATTCAGATTTCATGGCAGAAACCCTTCATACTTTAGAGACATGGGGATGTGTAACAGATAAAGTTTCAAACGCTAGTGAATTATCCCATTTTTTGTTTTTATTTGTCTGGAATGAACCATCTTATCTCTGGTTTTTATTCCTTATGTCTTCTAAATATGTGTTATATAATCCCTCAAGTGTGTGATAAACGAATCTGCATGTTAAAATTGACATTAGATAACGACATGATTCAGTAAATTTCTGTTTCGTTTTCATCCTTCTGAATATAAGAATATTTATTGTTTACAGGGTTCATCTAATTATATAAACGCAAACCGGTACGACACTGCGGTACTGAACTTCCGGTGAAGAATCTGTATTCTGCACGGTTCATTGCCAGTTTCACGTATTACGAATTGCCGAGTACCAACCTCTCGATTCTGCATGGTTCTGACAATCCGCATGCATGGTACGTACCTACCATTCACTGGATCTGCTAGTTACACGTAGTACGCACATTTCGTACACCCTATGGTACGTAGGTACTGACTGTGTGTGCAGACTGAGGTACTCTAGTGATTCTGTAGTACGTGCAAACTGCTTCTAGTTCAAGAACGGGCCATGCCGTCTTAGCGTGCATCGGTAAAAACCAATTTCCTTGGTTATCGTGCCATAAGAATTGCTCCCTGTTAGACTCAGGTCTAATAGGGTGTCCAAGTTAAAACGAAAGAGTGGTGAAGTTAATGGGCGAGGAACAAAAGCTCGTAATTTCACAAAAGCTCGTATTTTCGCTGTGGACGTTCCTCATTAACCGGAAAGATAACTTTGTTTTGATACCGGATCATCTTTCCGTGGGGTTCATACAGTTACCGTATTGTCATTTATCATACCCGAATGATGGTTCTGTTGAATCTAAAGTAAGTCCACTTTCTTCATTGATATGAATGCTCCCCTGTCATATCGGATTTTGCATGAAGATTGTCCCAAAAATGCGAGATTCTTGGTTGTGGAGATATTGTGTGCTGAATAGAGACAAAAAGAGAGACACAACCACGAGAACAAGCTTCTCAAGATATATCAACTCTTACTTTATGTACACTCTTCTTTTTTCTCTCTAAGAACACAAAATTGAGAACATACCTGAATGATATATAATCTGCACCCAACCTTCTAAAACAAGTTTTTCGATCTCAACCTAGACCCAAAACTACCGAAGCGTAGTTCAAAGCAAAAGAAATATCTCTTTGCTAACAAAAAGTTTTGCGTTAGTATTCGCATAATTCAAATCCAGATCCAAAAAACACTCATTTACATGTCCTTAACTAAAACTACTTATAACAAGCTGTACATAACCAACTAGAACTCTAACGAATCCAAAAAGACAAAAATCATAGCGAAGGAACCGAAGAAGGTCTATCTGGAAACTTTCTTATTTCATCAAATGGTCTTCAAATGTCGATAAGGTCATTCTTCTTGACTATAGTTGTCCCAGGAACTTTCAGATCTGACTTTCGATAGCTTCAATTTTTGGTCCAGATGACCGAACTTCCAAAACTCCTCCCTGTGGCTTAAAACCACGTACATCTGCAAAACGGACCGCATGATCTAAGATTCATCTTCTTTGGTAGATAGATTTGATTATCTTGAACCCAACAAGACTCCAAACAAGCCGTTTGGAGTCCTCCTCACAAAACCACATAATAAATTTGATATTTAGAAGCAAAAAATTGATGTAAATCATTCTCTTAGGCTCAACTTCACTCACCATGAACAACCAAAATAGTCCAATCTACGTACGATCTTCTCCTGTGCGTAGAATAAGGACTCTCTGATCATGTCATCATCAAGAACGAAGAGCTTGGTTCATCGATCACGAAGAACAACCCAACTTCAAGTCGTAGACGAATGAAAATATGACGTAAGCATCCTCTTACGAGTCAATTTCTCTGACATCTTTCAAATAGCTCAATGAAATTTTGTATCATCTTTAATTTTCTGAAGAACTCGGTGTTTTGATCTCGATGGTCAAAGGATAACAAGTTGAGACTCCAGAACGGCTCGAACGGCCTGAACGATCCAACTCTTCTTCACAAATCACTGAAGCACCGCCTCTTCATGAACCATCTTAACCAGCACGTGTCTTGCACATATATGATCGCAGTCACATCTTATGTGCATGCATCGGACCTCTCAATCTTCCAAACTGTCCGTGGACAAGTCGTAGATACAAGCTAGCTCCTTAAGTTGTCCCTTTATGTCAGTTCACAGTACGTGAGTTTTTCCCAGATAATGATCAAGCAACTCCCTTGCGCCCTTAGTATAGCACAATGAACCGCAAATATCAAATTAGCATCGGTAAGTTAGGACCTAGCTTGATTTTCCCATCTTTCAAACCTCATAATGATCATTAAGTGCCCAAATGAAACAAATGAAGT
The DNA here is from genome assembly GCA_036924285.1 of Asterella californica. NCBI lineage: Eukaryota > Viridiplantae > Streptophyta > Marchantiopsida > Marchantiales > Aytoniaceae > Asterella > Asterella californica. The sequence goes on along the minus strand of JAYKYS010000003.1, from coordinate 45,904,883 downwards.
GTCTTTGGGAACTTAACAACGAGCTCCACAACTTGGTGCAATGAAAGTCAAGATCTGAGATAAATCAAAAAGTCGTTATTTCTCTCTATGAGCGTCTTTGGAGCAAAAATATAGAACCTCAAAATATTATTTTCAAGTAAGAACCAATCCACGACGCGACACCATCTGTAAACTTTTTTGTCACAATTCAATCTTCAAGATCATAATTGGTTTTTGAAATTGAGCAGAGTGATGAATAGACTCGAAGGAGATAGGAATGGCTCGTGTTGCTCTTGACTTACATTCGATAATCATGTGATAGTTGAGAGAATTGTAGATTCAGAGAGTTTTGAGAGAAATGTGAGCTCCGAGAGAGTTCAGAATCCTATGGCTCATAAAGTTGTAGAACCTGTGAAGAAAAGAGGAAGTTGACTAAATCTTAGTGACTATGAGAAGATCGTCAGATATTAGAAGACTCCGAGAATTTCACTTTTCTTCATGATGTTGGATGAAAAATGAAGATTGGAGGGGGTTGATGCTTAACCAAACTTATTGCTTTCAGCATTATGACGCCTCAGCTCTCTGGACACCATGGCTTTCCAGTCGTTACAGGTGAAGAGATGAAAAAGCGCTTCGACAGATATTTGGACATGTACCCAAAAGTTAGACAATTGAAAGACAACACGGGTGAGGTGTATCAAAGGTAGAGATCTTGACCGGGATCACCTTAAAGAATAAGTTAAATTCTAAATGTCCATATTTTGACAAGATGAATGCAACTTTTGGTTCAAAGGTAACTATAGAGCTTCTTGCATTGTCATCTTTAGGATTGCCTAATGAAGATGAGCTGTTAGGGTATGATTCTCAGTGCAGATCCGAAGATATAATCCATGAGACCAGAGCAGGAGATGTCATCCGTCTTGATGAAAAAGATAAACAAGTTGAAGAATCCACTTATATCGAGCCATCTATAGAGATGATGAATTAGCACAATGCAAGAGACGAAAATATTGGTGATATTTCTCACGAGCTGGTGGAGCAAGATCAATCGACTGAGAGTTATTTTTCTGATCATACACAAGGAACCAAATCGCATCCAGATGAAATAAAGCATACCATAGCATTAATGTATTATCTCAATACATGACTAACCCAGAACTAAAACACATCATCGCCATAAAGCGCACATTTTGTTATATCAAGGGTACTTTGGACCAGTATGTAGAATACAAACACTCGCTTCAATCAATCTCTCTATTCGGCTACACTGATGCTGACTGGGAGGTCACATCGAGTCACGACATTCAACTTCTATAAATTGTTTCATCTACTCTCAAAGAGCAATCAGTTGATTGTTGAAAAGACAAAAATCTGTTGCACTGTCAAGTATTGAATCTGAGTATATGGCACTCAGCACATGTTCCTCAAAAGCGATATGACTTCGACAACTCTTAGCTGATACAGGATTAGTTGAGAATGAGACTATCACTTTGTATTGTGATAATGAGAGTGCAATAGCACTCGTAGAAACGTCCAAGTTTCATGACAAGACGAAGCATATAAATATTAGATATCATTTCATTAAGGATCAAATTACATCCAAGACAATTGAAGTGAAGTACTGCCTACTCAGGAGATGGTAACGGATGTCTTAACTAAGGACCTACTCCAAAGTTGGACTACCTCCTATCAAGACTAAGATTACAAATTTAGTCTACAACAACTAGTAGCTGAGTGGGAGTGTTGGAATTAGACTATCTAAATATGAATTTAAATACAACAACTAGTTCAGGATATTTGGGCTAGGCTCTTTGGCAGACTCAGCTTGCACGTGTACCAAAGTATAAATACCTGGCTTATGGACCTCCTATCTCAGTAAACAAGCTTACACATACTTTCTCTGTCTTGCATCGATTTTCTCTCTCCTTTTCATATAAGAACATCGATAGATTGTGAAATGAGTGGAACAACCTCTCCCCGAGCAACACTTACCCGACGGATCCCGACTTTCTGGACGTAGAGTTCCTGTTTTAGGAGGATGTATGCCAGAGACACGCTCGATATGCATGCTTTCGAGTACACGTACGAGGCCGTGGACAACGTGGAATGGTTGACGCAAGGGAAGGGAGATGCTGGCTTTGCCCCTCCTGCTAATGAGATGCCGGGGTATATGGACGAACTGTGAGTGAGCTGAGCGCCTCCGAAGGAAGTGAGATTTGAGCTTATGATAATGAGGGAAGAGATAGTTGATCAGGCCTCTGACGGTAATCGTTACCATAATATCAGGGCGAGCGAGTCAGCTTCCGCTTTGAGCAAATGGAGAGGGTTTTAGCGGTGCATTCGAAGAGTGCTCGTGTTCAACGCGAAGTTTTGACAGATGATCGTCATATCTACGCATGGTCCAGGGAAGCTCAGCCGTACGTAGAACGTTCTGTATTACTAGGGCAATCTAGGAAGAGCGACGATCTGTCGTAATGTATCGGTAAAACATGAAGAGACGATAGTGTTCAGATGTTTGTAAATCGCTGAACACTATAACAACCCAACCTGTAACACCTAAACCGCGGTCAAGTACCCTAATGACCGCGGCCTGCGGCCGCATTCACAGACTCAAGCAAGGACCCTAAGGCAGCGGCCGCAGGCCGCACAGGACTCAAAAATTCGAACCGGGGGCCTGTCCATTCTAATCGGGGAGACTACCCAACACGCTGTGCCACACCGATGTGAAATTCGTTGTCAAAAACAGATTTCTATATATACCTTAGTTACGTGAATCCCTGCCCGGACGCGCCTGCCCGGATTAGCACGCGGACTCCTTAATTAAGTACGCTTCCTGTGCTAAATATTTTCGAGGTCTCTAGACCCCTCTCCTGGCGGCAGAAGCAGGAGCTTTTACGCTGACGGATTGATTTCGTTGTACTGTAGCATGCAAGGCTGCACGTTTCCGCGTCCATCTGTCTCACTAGTCACTACCCTGCCCATCAAGATCTTTACTTTGTTCGTTTGTACTGGAAATGTAGGATCTAGGACTCAAACCACTCAAACCTTGATATGCCATGCGCAGCATGGACTATCCTCAGTTTCGAAAACAAGCATTTTGGAACATGTTCCCGCATCGAAGCTTCTGTCTCGCAAGTGGTGACTCTTACAATGTTCAGATTCATGCAGCAGATGGCATTCGCGATTCGACCCACGTGGCCAGGAAACCGTGAGGAGGATGGTGACGAGCAACGACCACGTTCACGCCTCGTACGCCTGACTCTTGACGATACGTAGGCTTACGGACTGGATAGTGCCACTCAAACCTGGCTTTTACGAACTGCCGTAACTCTCGTATAATTTACAGTCACTTGACTGTAAATTGACAGGAACTATTGTATGCCTGTAAACGGCATCTTTCGAATATCGTTGAAAAGAACTGTTCGAATTACTTCCCTCGTTCTATAATCCTTGACGAGCGTGACACTTTACACTTACTTCTTCTTATCTGAACCCTGTAAATTTTCATTACAAAAATTAACTTATGTAAGGTGATTAGGGGATTAGCTTGTATCTGTGGACAATCGGTGGATCTTTTGGGAGATTGAGAGATCCAATGCATACGCGGAAGATGTCATTGGGTTTAGATCTGTGCATGTGATGCATAAGATAAGACGGTTTGTGAAGAGGTCTATCATAAACTGTTGCCAACGAAAGGGAGTTGAATTGTTTGGACTTTTCTCGAGTCTAAATTTGTTATCTTTGGATCTATCGAGATCTGAATATCGAGTTGGATAATGAAGACGATATGATGTTTCATAGAGCAGTTTGAGAGATATAGGAGAAATTGGCTCGTAGAAAAATGCTTAAATCAGATTTTCGTCCATCCGCGAACTGAGGTTGGGTTGTTCTTTGTAATTGAAGACCAAGCTCTTCATTCCTTATGCCTACGCGATCAAGAATTCTTCATCTATGCATAAGAGAAGACCGTACATGGATTTGATTGTTGTGTTGAGGATGGCAAGAGAGATTGAACAACAGGGAGACCGATTTACATCAGTTTTTTGCTTCTTGCGCTCAAATTTTGGGTGATAATTTGCGAGAGGAACTCCAAACGGTTTGCAATTGGTCGAAACTTCAAAATAACATCTAAGAATGATGTTTTTTGACCAAGAAATAAGCTACTAAGGGCAAGGCTTCAAGCATACCTTAAATGTCATAGTTTGTACTCTTTGAGAATTTTGCAATGAGTCGTTTACAGAGCTGTTAAAGGAGTTCGAGAGACAATTCTCTCAACTATCTCGGGTGGACAAGCTAACCTTGGAGACCTACAAGATAGAGTTATTTCTTCAAGCTGTTGATGAACCATGACAAGAGCGATTGGAGCTGCTTCTGGAGGATGGGGAAGAAGAAGAAGGGTTGACAAGAAATTAGGAGGTTGTGCATGAAGCGGTTGAGCTTCTTGTCCGGAGACATACAAGGGAAAGGGTTACAAGGTCGACACTTGTATCGCTGACTACCACACCAGTTCGGATAGTATCTGAGGTTCAACCTCCAGTTGTGGTTGTAGAGGAGAAGGATCCAACCATCGAGGACCTACAGCAAAAGATGCAAGATCTACAAGCTAAGGTTACTAGGTTGGAGGATAAGAGATCGTCAATTAAGACGGTGCTTGTATCCAAACCAGCTTGGGTACATCAATGCGTGTGGTGTGATGATATTGATCATCAGCGAGAAGATTGTATCAACTTTGCAGAGTCTTTGCAACGAGAGGTTATTTCTTGAGAAGATGAAAATGTAAGATTCAGAAATACGAGTACTCTCCTTCAAGCCAACGTTGGTAAAGGAAGGATGAAGAATTTTGTGCATGATTACTTTGCGGCACATGTAGTTGTAGCTATCGAAGCTACAAGCTATGGTGCTAGGGTGGAAGAGATTGAGCATGATCTCCATAGAGATGATTTGGATGAGCACGTGGATCCAAGCGAGCTCAAGTTGGATATTGCATCCACGATGCAGTGCGAGAAGAAGAGACAACAAGAGACTTCTTCAGAGAAGCAAGCTTGAGAGGATAAAGTTCAATAGAAAACTATTCTTTCTGAACTGGCAATGGAGGACGATCCTTCACAACCGGGGGAGATGGTTGAGGTGCAGACAACAGATATGGGTGATATGGTTGCATGCAAACAACAATCAGATATTGGGATGATGACGATGGATGTGAAGGAAGGTTGGGAAGAGCGCATTCGAGATGCTAAGGTTGGATTCATTTCACGAGAGATCTTGGGTGCGGTTATAAGAGAAGTCCATGATGTCATCATTGACATCATCAAGGACGGACATGCTGAGGATGAAGGAGAGTGGACGGATGCTCTCGAAGCTACGGGTATAGCATGATGAGTAAGGATAACTTACAGGGGAGAAGCCATTGCTGAAGGTGATTAGGGCTGGGAGGATGATGCTTGGGAGGTTGTAAAAGTTTTCAGAAGAAGACATGAGAGGATGATGCTTCAGAGGTTGTAAAGGTTTTCAGAAGAGAAGACAAGGGAGGATGATGGTTGAGGAGGATATCATTGTACAGCGAGACAATGATGGTTGCGATTGGAATTTTGGTTGCAACAGTGGGTTTTTTCCAGAAAACAAAAGAGAAGAGAAGGACGTACGATGACATGTACAGACTTGAGGTTGAGGGTTACAGTCAGGATATGTGGTGATGATTGGGATGACTGATGATGTTTACTACGACACTAAGGTCACAAACCTCGACGGTGAGATTATACTGGGTGGATGAAAGAAATTTCTATGGTATGATGATTTATTCTTTCTATGTCTTCGCATATTGAAAGATGTGTAGATTTAGAGAGGGTGACTGGATGGGAGGTTAAAAAAGAGGGTCGATGAGCATGAACCCAAGAAGATCATGACAGGGTAGCAACTTCAAGATGACGATCAGGTTGCAACCTTGAGGGTGAGGTTGATTGAGATGAGAGAGAGGATGACAAGATGGTGTGAGTACTGGTCCACTCCTTGGTTGATATATCTGGTGCATACGAGAGGATGCATAGGTTTAGAGGAGGTGGATGTCGTGTCGTGGATCGGCTCTTACTTGAAAATCTAATTTTGATGCTTATCGCTCAAGATGCTCATAGGATCAAAAATGAGCTTTTTGCACAACTTAGGATCTTCACTTTCATTACATTGATGGGTAGAGCTTGTTGTCAGCTTTCCATGGGCACTTCGTCTATTTCATTTAGACGTCTGGTGGAGAAGTTACGAGACTCGAAAGATGGGAAAAGCAAACTAGATCCTAGCTTACGGCTTTTTTGCACAACTTCGGATTTTCACTTTCATTACATCGATGAGTAGAGCTCGTTGTCAACTTCTCATGGACACTTCGTCTACTTCATTTGGACGCTTAGTGGTGAAGTTATGATACTCAAAAGAAAGGAAAATCAAGCTAGGCCTTAGTTTACTATTGCTGACTGGGGATTTGCAGCTTCTGGTGCTATACTAAGGACGCAACGGGCCTGCTAGCTCATTATCTTAGAAAACTTGTACGTACAGCAACCGACGCAAGGAGATAGCTTAAGGGGCTAACTTGTTCCTACGACTTGTCAACAGACGGTTCGAGAGATTTGGAGGTCTAATGCAAAGGTGCAAAGCGTCGTTGGGTTTAGATCTGTGCAGGCTACGCACTGGTTAAGACCGTTCGTGAAGCGGCAGATCGAGGAGTGGTTTTGAGAGAAATTGAGACGCAAGGAGAGATTGGGAGTGCTTCAGTTATCTGTGAAGGGGAGTTGGACCGTTCAGGTCGTTCCGGAGTCCAAACTTGATGTCTTCGCCGAGTTCTTCAAGAAATTGAAGACGATACTAGGTTTCATCGGACGATTTGAGAGTTCTGAGTGAAACTAACTCGCAGGGAAGCGATTACGTTAGTTTTTCATCGCCTGCGATCTGAGATTGGGTTGTTCTTCACGATCAGTGAGCCAAGCTCTTCGTTCTTGATGCCTATGCAATCAGGGAGTCTTTAACTACACATAGAAGAAGACCGTATGTGAATTGGATTATTGGTTTGGGTGTGGTGAGCAAGTTTGAGCCGTATGGAGTCGATTTATATCAGTTTTTTGTCTCATGCGATCAAATTTCTTGCGTGGTTTTGCGAAGGGAACTCCAAACGACTTGTTTGGAGTCTTGTTGGGTTCATGATAGCTAGATCTACCTATCAGAAAAGACAGATATCAAATCAAGCGATCCATTTGAACGGTGTGTGTGGTTTTAAGCCGTAGGGAGGAGTTTTTGAAGGTTTGGTCACCTGCGACCGAAAATCGATGATATCTCGGCTGTTGGGAGTCAGATTTTGGAGTTCTTGAGACCAACGGAGTCAGGGAAGAAGATCCTATCGACATCTGAAGGCTGTTTTGTGAAAAGAGAAAGTTCTCAGATAGATTTTTTCAGTTTTTTCGCTACGACTTTCGTCCTTTTGAGTTCGTTAGAGTTCTAGTTGGTTATGTACAACTTGTGGTAGCTAGCTTTAGCTAAGAGCTTGTAAATGGACGTTGTTTGGACTTGGATTTGAGTCGTGTGATACTGATGCAGTTTTTTTTTGTTAGGAAAGGGATATTTCTCTCGCAAGCTTTGAGCTACGTTTCGATAGTTTTAGATCTGGGTTGAGATTCAAGATCTCGTTTTAGGGGGTTTTGAAGCATATTACAGATTCTCAGTTTCGTGTTCTTAGGGAGAAAGAACCGGCAGTGTATATACATTGAGAGTTGGTATATATTGCGACGCTCATTTTCGTACTTGTTTGTCTCTTTCTTGTCTCTGTTGAGCACACTACATCTCCACGGCCAAGAACCTCATGTTTTCTTGGACATCTTTCACGCAAAATCCGACACGATAACGCACTCGGTCAACCTAGTCGAGGTGCTAAACTGACGTGGCACTTCGGCAAGAAAAATGAGATAAGGTCTTGCAATCACTTGTAAGAACATTTGATAGCTATCAGACATGTTGTCTAGAATGTAAGTAGTTTCTCTTGTGCGTCTACTTGCACACCTTCAGATGTGAGTTGTTTAACGATAGGTTTGAAGGTGTTCACGTGCGATGTGATTGTGTCATTCGCTCACATCTTGAGGGTTCGCAGCTTTTCCTTCAAATGCATTTGTGTCACGGTGTCTTGCGCAGAAAAATTAGAAGTCAACGTGTTTCAATGTCAGTTTTCGTGACTGATAATAGTGTTCTCGTAACATTGATTTATCGTCATCAGAGCATTCTCCCACTTCATGATGCTACCTGCTCCGGTCGCAGGTAGAGGATTGTCGAGAGTGACAACTGATCGAGATACGCTACCATCGACAATTCCAAGGACGCCTTCCGCGTCTAGCTGGAGCTTCATCTTATGCTTCCAGTATGTAAAGTACGTCATATCAAACTTCGTCCAACCTTTCGTGTTGAGCATGTTCGTCATTGCAGATATGTCGTTGAACTACTATGATTCTACGGTTCTACCGAAGATCGGTGTCCCAAGTGATTTAGCCTACAGTCCTCTAAGAAAAAGGTCGTGGGTTGGAGGATTAGGGTTTATGATTAGGGTTGGAGGATTAAGATTAGGTACCTCCCGTGCAGTTGGAGGTGCATGCTGCTGCAAACTGTTAATGAAGCTTCTGGTCCGAATCCCGATGTGGTAGGCTCACATGAACAGCCTCATGGTCGTCGAAGACCCCAAGGGACAAATAATATCATTTACCTATTGAGCGCTACGATTGTCTGAGCGAGGAGCGTACTCCGCGCTTAGCAATCAAGGTGTCCCCTGATTGTCCCTTCACCTACTGCCTAAGGTCTACTTGAAGCTCACATTATTGTATAAGCTTATAATAATGAGATAAGAGGTCCATAGGCCAGGTATTTATACTTTGGTACAAAGGAATGCTAGGTTTGTCAAAGGGCACTAGCCTGAACTAGTTGTTGTATATAAGTTCATACTTAGACAGCCTATCTCCAACAGTTCTCGTGGTGTATGTATGTATTCTTGTTAAGCTGGTCGAGCTTTGTACCATGTTGGGAATAAGCTTTTGTTTGACAGCGAGGGATGCGCTACAGGGAAGTACTTAATATCATGTTTTATTGTAACTGGACGTGAATTGGAAGTAAGAAGATCAACAGAAGATAAAACTCTTCTTTAAGTCTAGTCATATTAATTGCCTTGCCATGGTAATAGTATTGTTATTTGTCACTTAATCGTACGATCAACATTCATGCAGACTCGCACCCTATCAATTAATATGAGAGAGAGTTAACTAAGTGGAGTTTAAGTTTGGTGTCTGTCTGAAGAGCGTGCGTGAGTTTACGATCATAGTGAGTCAAGCTTTCTACACAACAGACTCCAGCAAAGAGTTGTAGCCTTGTCCTCCTAAAGGCTAAGGAATAAATGTAACTAATCCTCATTAGGGATCAGTCTGAGAAGGAACTGACTGCAATGAATGTAAGTTAGAAGGGGTGTTTGTAGTGAGCTTCTTCATGGGAGATCTTCTGATGTTGGAGGAGGATAAAGATACATATATCTCTTTCGCTTTTTTGTACGTATCCACATATATCTCGAACCGTTTCTTCAGTTCTACGCCTGTAACAACAAGAAACCTATTCTTCCCTGAAAGCTGTGTTGTCATAATTCCAAAAGCGGTTGCTTTACGCAAACACTTTCCTGCTCCTACTTTTGTTTTCCGATCCGCTCCATGAAGTGATGCGAAATTCTCCTCGTCCTCGATATAGGCAACAATCTTCTCGTAATCGTCATCATTAGACGAATACGAGTTCTCTTCAAAGAGTCTATCGTCTTCGGGGCCATATCACTCTCTGATCCTCCTCTACAAGATATCTCTGGTTTGATCTTTTCACAACTCTCGCAACTGTTTGTATGCGAGTTCAACTTTTTTGAGTTACCGCTCTTCCTCTCACATGTATCACTCATCTTCGAGCTCTTCCTCTCACATGTATCACTCATCTTTGAACGTGAATCCTTCCACTACTTCCACTACTGCAGGCACCTTCAATGTTGGAGTTCTTGCTACGCGGAAAATCAAATTAATTTACACGTATTTAAAGACAAGTACTGTTAGTGAACCACGGCTAACTTTGACAGGCTCCCCTAATTACCCGCGACCATAGGATGTGAGTACTTGTCAATGTTGGACGCTGACGGCTCTACTGAATGACCGTCCTTGAGTTACAGAAAATATTCTTTTGCCCGTAAGAGAATATATTCTTTTAACTTTGACACCCCCTAATATACCACCAGCTTAGTAGATATCCTCGGCCATGAGTTGTTTGTGTGGGCTGTCCAAATCTGGCCAATGCACATATCAGGTGAGTAACTTTCTTTTCAGCAATTCTACTGCCAAGAGGCAATTAGTATATCCTTAGGATGTTCATGATGCTTCTGGGGAAGCATATCAAATTGGGTACTTAGAGCGGCAAGGTGGTGTCATTGCCCCCTTTGCTCGTGCACATAACGTATCTGAATATCATCCCTTTTGTACGGTTCGGTAGTAACTTGACAATATGTCCAACACTAACCATTTCTGTGAGATATTAGGATTTGTGTTAACTGTTCATATTGCCACTGTTTATTCCGTCAAGCAATGGACTACCTTTACACTAGCTCCACAGTGATTTCGTCTGGAGGTATCTTTCGTCGGGAAATTGCACTTTCGAGGTCCAGCGCTCGGGAGATCCGACATTTATTGTTGGTAATTTCCGGTCAATTTTGGAAACTCTCCGGTGAAGAACCTGCCTTGAATTTCGTATGTTCCCCCTATCAAAATACATCTTCTGCTGATTGTTTTCTTTTCTAACGGAGATCTAACGTTTTTCACGGCAAACCTTCCCGGGCACACCAAGTTTGGACATCCCAAGACCGGTTTGAGGCTATTTGTCGCAGGTGGCTCAAAAGTGTTGATGTCTGACAGATTATACACTAAGCAAGAACCGATTGACGGCCCTTCTGAGAAATTACAACTGGCGCCAGAAAGACAATTTCCCAGCTAGCAGTATACACATTCTTCTCGTCATCGATGGGATATGTACATGACCGATCTTTTCAATACCGCCTTACTGACTGCGTTTTGATACTCGTGAACAAAAGTGTATTGATTTCAACCTTCTACAGTTTGAGCAAGTTTCGTCTAACTAGCTCAACTGTGTGCATGTTCACGGAATAAACTTGGCTACCACACACAAGACAATTCTTCTCATCGTCAGTAGGAAATGAACGTGTTTACTTTTCTACCAGCGTGAGATTGATTGCGTGAAAAGTAACCGTGAACGCAGCGTAATATTTCGCATCTCAAATAGTCAGAGGACCTTTCGTTCTAGTTAGTGTGGATGTTGTAGGTTCGACAAACTGATAGCAGCACATAAAGAGTATTGAACATAAGAACATTTCGCTCACCATCAATGGGTGCATTTTCCACTGCTTCCTAATATAAGTCCTTTACTGGATTGTACAAAATATGCCGGCGTTCAAGCACTTAGTTCTTTCCCTATACAGCTGCATATCTAAACTTGACTATAATGGTGTATAAGTACAGTGTTAAGTCACTACCAATAGACATATCTTGGTATATATGACCTCAGCTAGATAGAACTTACAGAAGTTTCTTGATATCTTTCTGCAGAAATGAAAACCACGGTCATCAGAGACGAAAGGGATGGGATTACATAGCCGACGTCCCCGGCTCAATGGCAAACCTCATGCAATCACATATTTACTGCCAACTGAAGCCCACATGTCAAATATCATCCTCGCACGAGGACCTGTTTACAGACTCAAGCGCAAAGGGGTGGCGTTTGGACGGTACAAACCTCAATCTTTGATGGGGCCGTCGTTGGGGCGTATCTGTCCACAACTTTTCCGTCCTTGTCTACCAAAAACTTAGAAAAGTTCCACTTGATACTTTCCCCCAAGATACCTCCTCCCTTGGTAGATTTCAGATATTTGTACAGGGGATCCGCGTTTTCCCCGTTAACATTGACCTGTGCAAAACATTGTAGAATTGCATGAGTTAGCCCAACGTTCATCTTCACTCAGCTGATTCAGCAGCCCAGCCTCGTCTCACCACACTCCAACCGACAACTACAAGCTCACCTTATCGAATATAGGGAACTCGGCTTTGTACTTTGTGCAAGCGAATTTTTTTATTTCCTCGTTCGATCCAGGCTCCTGGCCACCAAACTGGTTGCATGGGAACGCCAGGATTTCCAACCCTGTCGCCGTACAGGGGAGGTAAAATCAGCGAAACTTCAGCAAAAGACTGGAACGAAAGTAAAAGGAAGTTAGGGCTGAGAAGTATTGAGTATACTTCACTTTAAGGATGGTAAGGCGATCAATTTTTACTGCAATAATATAACTGTCTAAAATAACCTCCTTCATACACATGTACGTCGAGGTACGTACCTTGATCTTTGTACTTCGTGTACACCTCAGTGAGCTCCTTGTAGTTCGAGTTTGTCAGGCCACTGAAATCACCAGAGCGTCTGAAGAGTTAAACCTTCATTATTACAAACTGAATAAACTGGATAGGTGACAATCCACAATAAACGGATGCCTTGAATCCGTAAGAACATGAAACGCACCATTGTGACGCAACGTTGACGATGAGCAAGACCTTGCCATTGTAGGCGCTCAAGTCGATTTCATTGCCCGAAGCGTCCTGTTGCGCAGCTTAAACAGACTATTAGTTGGTCACGGAGAATATGACAGCGACCGAGGTTTAAGACACGTACACCTTTCGTCCATAAAGAAGTGATGCAGGAACATTCCGCCTTCAACGAAGAAAACCATCACTCTCCCTGAGTGCTGCCCACTAAATAGTTGTGCTCTGCCATCCCTCCTAGTTCACTAAAGTCCAATTCCCACTTGTTGCACCACGAACCTAAATATGAACAGGTAATGGCACACCAATCTTTCCGCGTGCCATTTCGCAGCCCTGACGCGAACCGAAATTTCAATCTCCATCCAAACAGAGGAGCACAACACAACAATCAAACCTGAGGCACAAATTCAAAACCCGAAACCAGACACAAGCAAATTGCCAGCTAAACCACAGCAATAACCAAACCTAAGGACCACCCAACGGCTGAACCACAACAAATTTATGCAGTCAGCAAATCAACGGGAACTGATCCGCGAGAAGGCCGACGCAGAAACGACGTCGTTTTAGGAATTCCATAAATCAAGACTAGACATAACGGAGACCACAATCGCTTTTCGAACAAAGAACCAGGTGTACAAATGAGACACAAAACCAGAGAGTTCACACACCTTCACAGTGAACTCGTGCACACTCTGCTGCGGCATTGCTGGCGTAGAAGGTTTAGATCCCATAACCGTGGACAGGTAAGGTTCCAGTAAATGTTTCCCAAGAAGGTCCCAAGAACGTCTGAGCACAAGTTAAAACTCCCTTGACATTCCCGGGTGATGAGCGGCAGTCTTATACAGAGAAGAAGACGGCACCGCGAAAACAGGCACAACGAGAGCGGTAACGATGACCGCCACAAAGCCAAGGGGATACTTGGAAGGGGTCATGAACCAAGACTGAAAAAGAAGCACACACAAACCCGCGGATCTTTGGAGAACGCAGGTACTTACTTCTCAGCCAACTCACGGGGAAACCGGCCAAGAAAGGGACGTTGCAGTCTCAAAACACAGCTGCATCGGCCTCGGTGAGAGCTTGCGTTGGAAGCCACGACCGGACGAGGATGGCCCAAGGTCACCGCGCCCTGATATGCCGATACTCTCTAGAGTAGAACGATAAGAAACCATGGACCTGAGTACTTCTCTCCTGTAGCTAAGGATGGCCATAATTCATGCGTGGCTTCGTTGAATGCGATGCTTCGAGAAGTAACTATTTCACAGCTCACGAACAACTGGCTTCCGACTAAAGGGACAAGACTGGAGGCAACAGTCCTCACAACCTTTATTTCATCTGAAGTCGAAGCATGTACGCTGGTCGAAAGATCAAGGGCGGAACTGAGAAATGTTGATTGTTTCAAGTCGTGGACTGGAGATTACCGGGAGATGATCGAATCTTGACGGAAGAAATAACGGTGAAGTCAGAGACCAACATGCTGAGCTTTCTGACCTCAAAAAGTGACAGTACGAAAGAAAGCTCAAGCTGTTTCTCTGCGCTTCATCAGCGCGTAAAAGCGCATCATGTGATACGCAATCACATGCCTCGTCATGCGACTTCGTTCATGCTACAAGATTTGGAATGGGTGGACTGCAGTAGAGTGTGTTGTCGCAGAAAACCATGGTAGTACGGAAACGAGTCTAAAGATATATTCAAATCTCCAATATTATCCTACTGCAAGAGGTATATCAAGGTTACAAAGGGGACACATATTTGAATCACAAGAACATGTTAGTAAATCACAAGATAAACTCATTGATAAATAAATCTTAACAGATTTGACCATACATATCAGTCATAAATCTTTAAACTTGCTATTCTAGATTGAAAACGATCAACAAAACATCTAGTGATGAAATTTGAAATGAGAGTTTCAACCAGGGATAAGTTACAAGCTCATGAAGTTTGATGTTAATCTGACGGTTCAATCTCACCAATCTTTCACTCTGTAAAGAAAGTTATGTAATTTTATCATTCTCCGAACTTCAAATGATCATAACTCATACCTTAGATCTCCAATTCGAGCAAAATTTGGATTCAAGTTGCTCCTATCTTCGAGAGCTTTCCGCACATGTCTCTTCATGAAAGTGCCTCTTTTCTCTCGAAGCGCCTTCTTAGATTGATGACAATTTATCCTCACTTTTTGATGAACCTATAAGAATTTAAACGACTCAACCTTGTTTTTGTTGCACACCTTGGAGACCTCTAGCAAAAATAAGAGCATTCTAAGCTCATATAAGCAAAGCTTTTCACCTCATTATCTTAGAAATCACAAATGTGCACCAAACATATTTATATACGTCGTTTACATACTAAATGTTTACCCAACACGTCATCGTATGGTTGTCACATGATATTTTTGATGCAACCAAAGTGAGTGACAAAAAATAGCTCGATGGGGTATAAAAGTTGAAGTTTCAGCTTCGTAACAGACATTCTTTTAGTCTAGAGCTGTCAAGCTATCGAAATACACGGCAAACTTCAAGGAGCATTTTGTCAAAACTTGGGTAGAATCAAGTTTTGAGACCCAAGTTTTGTTGTGATTATTTTTTATTCGATTTTGAATGAATTTGTAGAATCTTATCCTCGTCCTTTGATCCAATAGATATGATATCCTGAAGCAGATCTTCTAGTCCATCCTTCATCCCACACGTTATGCCATGAATCATCCTTCTTTGGAGTTGCAGTTGGAGGTTGAACCATTGACACCGGCACGACAAGAATCATTGATATTGTTCGAGGAGCAAGAGCAGGAATATAGTAGTTGGAGCATAAACCTTCTCACTTGGACTTTGTCGTGCGCATACACATCGCTACACAACATACATCATTGTCAAAGATACACCACACATACACATAACACATGGACGATCTCATACACATACACAAGTGTACCACAATGATAAACAGTATGTACTCACTCCACCATGCCAACGGACACTAAACAATCATTCAAATCGAGCCAAATCCACACTATGGTCGCAGAGACTCCAGATTGCACTCACAAAGACTATCCATCATAGCTATGAGCTCGAAGGCTCAACTTGAAGAACTAAGACCTCCAAGCTCTACCTGCGAAGTATACCTCTAGTGGGTCATCCCAAGAATTCGCCCTAACGGCACTAACGGCCATATCGAGATTAACCACTCCGCACTCGGCCAACCTAGCCGAGGTGCTAAACTGACGTGACAGTTGTCGTGCGATACACATCGCTACACAACGTACATCGCTGTCAAAGGTACACCACACATACACATAACACATGGACAATCTCATACACATACACAAGTGTATCACAATCGCCCCCCAACTGACGGTTAGGTCCCTCTAACTCCAGATAGCTCCATATCTCAACTACGTGATATACATCTTCATGGGTGCAAGGATCGGGTGCTACATCGCCCCATCGTTAGTCGCCGGTCTGCAATCCATACCACGCAAAGATCTAATCGGCTATCTCTGCTACATACATCGAGGACAAACCCACCGTCCAATAGGAACGCCATTGAGAGATGGAGTCAAACATGACATGTGCCAACCTCTAGAACAACCATCACACACCAACATACGGGCTGCTCCACCAGCAGATCCACACAACATACACCTCAACCCCGCACGTACAACTGCTAAGCTTGGATCAACGGTACTATCAATGTTGGGAAGATTACATGGCGCACAATTACGAACATGGTCCTTCCAAACAACACCATCACGGCCCTCTAATATGAGTACTCCAGAAGGTAATACCTCACGCATTCGTAAAATAGTGCGCCTTGCGGTCACGTCCAACATCGTCGGTGCAGTCTGCTGTAGATAGATATAATCGTCAGGATGAAACCTGCGAAGCGATGGTTGATAACCTCCTCCTCGAATAGTCGCATATAGCAAAATGTCTCTATGATGAGCAATCGCTAGGTTCTCAAAAGTCATAGGTATAACTCTCTGAAATGTCTCTGCTCGTTGAGGATATGCGTTCACCCACATATCTAGGTCATCAAAGTTCAGCACCTCAGTAGAATCACGACGAATGACCGAAGATAGATCTGGATCTCGGCCATACAATAGAAAATACGGTGAGAGGGAAGCCAAAGACGCTTGTCGACTAAAACGATAGCCCATAGCCAACCATGATAACTGCACACCTCAGTCTCTCATGTGGCCCTTCTACAAGCCATAGTTGCGCAATCCTCTCTTCATCGTCTGAACTACCCTCTCCGTCAAACCATCCGTCTTAGGATGATCTCGAGATGTAGTCCGATGATCAATCAGCGCTTGATCACACAAGGCCTGAAACTCACCAAGGAACTCTGTACCTTGGTCTGTCAGCACTTCAGCTGGTACTCCAAATGACTCAGCACTTGATCTCAGAACGCATACGCCGTCTCTTCACTTGCCTTGTCCGATAATATCACCAACTCAATCCACTTGGAGAAGTGCTCCATCATCACCAACACATACCGTGGTGGCGTACTGTTAACGATAAGGATTCTGCAAAATCCAAACTCCAACGGTAACCCAACCCCATAATCAGTAAAGGATGTAACTGTGGAATAGGAGCATTAAATGATACTCGTACTCGATCACAAATCACACATCGTGCGACAAACTGCTACACATCGACGTGCATATCACGCCACCAGTACTGTCATTGGAGTAAGTTATGCGTACGGTTCACTCCAAAATGTCCCAACTCTTCATGGACATGTCGTACTAACTATACCCTTTGAGATGGATGTGGTACTATCCGTACTCTCTCATCGTCTCACACTTGAAGTACATGTCGTCATTCTCGTCGAAATCTCTTCGCTCGTTGAAAGACACGATCTCGTTCTTTGGTACTTATTGTGCCTACCACCATGTTAGTACGTAGATACTCCATTACAGTCACATCATCGTGGATATCTCGCTGGTCTGGAACACCCTCTCCATCCTCAGGATCTGGAGACGCATCATCTATTCTCTGACCAAAGAAAGATACGAGTTGGCCCTCCATACTAGAATTCATGACCAACACACAAAGAAAGACAGATGCATGCCACCTTGGCTATCTCCTCATCAACCTCGTCATGCCATCGAGCCTCAATCTGATCTTGCTGACTCGTGCATGGGTTACGACTCAACCCATCGGCATCTAGATTTGCAACTCCAAGTCTATGTACTACTTGGAGGCATACTCTTGTAAGATAAGAGCCCATCATGCAAGCTTCCCTGTAAGCTTGTCGGACTCCATCAACCACTTGAGCGGCTGGTGATCAGTGATGAGAGTAAAGAGGTTCCCAAACAAATAACATAGGTAGTGTGCAACAGCCCACACTGCAGCTAAACACTCCCCCTCGTACGAACTGTACCTCGTCTCCGCTGAATTATTGGAGCGACTGATATACGTCATCACAAACTCTTTTTTCTCATCATCATGCTGAGTCAGCACTGCTCCAAGTCCTAACAAACTCCAATCAGTGTGCAGTTGGAAAGGACGCCTTAATAGGTCTCCTCAAGATGAGAGCAGATGTCAACTTATCTTTGAGCTCTACAAAAGCTCGCTCTTGTTCATCTCCCCATTGCCACTCTTAGTCCACCTTCATCAGCTTGGTCAATGGCTTCGCAATTGCACTAAATTCTTTCACGTACCGACGATAAGTTCACCAAACCAACAAATGCTCGACTCGACTCACATCTGTGGGACGTGAGATACATGCAATAGCCTCAATCTTCGTCTGTTGAACATTCAATCCACCTGGGTAGATGGTGTGGCTCATATACTCTACCAACTCCTGGAAGAACTTACACTTCTCAAGGTGTAACTTCAACCCATGAGCTTTCAATCGCTCGAACACATCTCGTAAGTGTCTCTCGTGCTCCTCCACAATAGCACTATAGACTAAGATGTCTTCAATAGAACATCTCACAAAATTCAATCCTGCTAAGATCTTGTCCATCACCCTCTGGAACTCAACAGGGACGTTCTTCAACCTAAATGGCCCTAATACAAACAATCCTTACCGTGAGAGTCAATTCTCCAGAATGTTTTCTTGGACTTATCTTCTTTCACTGGCAACTGATGATACCCTCCTCGAAGATCCAAAGTACTGAAGACCTTCACATGCCCCACTGCATCAAAGATCTCCTCAGATGTCGATATGACATACTTATCGGACTTCGTCTGTCGATTGATAGGACGGTAGTCTCCACACATCCGTCTATCCGTGTAGTTGTCATACATATCTTTCTTTGTTGGCATAACTGTGACAGATGCATACTCTCCATGCGACGTCTCCACCAACCCAACCTCCAACAAGTCTTGAGTCATACTCTGGATCAAGGCTCTCTCCATGTCACTGTATCTGTAAGGACGTCGAAAGATTGACGTGTCATTAGCCAAGTCGATCCATATACCTAGTCCCTTCAAGGTACCCAAATCCTTCATACTGAAGGCAAAACAATTCTTGTAGCTCTTCAGGAATCTTTGAACTCTTTGTCTCTCCTCTCTTATAAGCTTGGGTCCAATCTCTGACTCCCAAGTATCCTTTGTTATCATGCTAGAGGTAGAAGACGAAGTCATTGACTGCTATCTTGCAGCCTCTGGAGCAGTTTTTTTCGGCTCACCACCAACAACCTCCATCGCCACTGTGCGAAAAACTCCTACAGTCTTAGCTGCAAGCTCCACACTCTCTCCTACGACACTCATGATGTCCAAGGATGACGAACTCTACACGCCTCGTCTCCAGTCTTTACCTCCACCGACTCGATAGAAAAAGAGCTCAGAAGTGTCCGAGCAATAACACCCGTCGATGACATCTGACGCTGCTCAGTCAATCCAAGGTTAACAATCCATGTCAAGCAATTCAAGTCCATTGCTTGATCCAATACTTGAAGACGTGAAGCCTCCGTACCCGTAGCGAAACCCATCGTTCGCTCTCTCTCATCGGCATTGGGCTCCACCAACTGCCGTAATTGAGCATCCCACACAAACCTAGGTCCTCCATCTCAGTAAGCATGTGACGTTGGAAAGCTCACCAAAGTAGGTAACGTTATCATGGGCCGTTCCACTAGGTTCATCACTGCCGTAGGTGACCTATCGACGATTCTCACTACTTGAGATCGTCGTCCTACATCCAAGATGCTATCAATCGTGAGGTGCGCTGGTCGTCTCACTCCATCGTGTGCGCGCTTAAGCACCTCTCTCGGTAACAAGTTCGTCCACCACAACCGTGGACGATGTGCACGAGATCCTATTCTCACTGCATTCAAAAACATTGTCGGTCCAACCCAAGACCGCACTTGGTGCACACTCGTCATCATCTGTGTACGAGCATCATCCAACAAAGGAACGTTTTCCAAGATGTACGTTGGAGAATCCACCTGATGCATCTGGAGATGTTGTTAGATCCGTAACATCTCCCAGAACATCCCAGATCGTGGATCATGTAAACCCTGACCTCTCCCATCATGCGTGTGATCTTGACATGGCCACCTGGCTATCACCAAGTGAATGGTGCCAACAAACGTGAGATCCTGCGCTCCTAGCAACGAAATATCCGACGATAATGCTTGCTGATATCCTCTAACAACTAATATGGACAACAACTCAAGATATCTCTGCACCAAACGTGCCACATGTCGCAATGAGATGCGTCTCGCAACCTCATCTCTCTCCACATACAAGTATCGTTGTACTTGTATGCCTGCTTGCAATACCGCAGCCAAACCTGTGCTGATCTCTCCAAACAGCTCCAGCACACATATACCCTCCTCTGGATATTGCCACATAATGAGAGTCGTATCCAACGGTGATAAGGTCATAGAGTCAGTAGTAGGAACAACCTTTGATTCCTCTACTGGTGATACAAAGGCTTCACTCCAAGCCTGCTGCACCAACCGATCAGCATACTGCTGCAACTCTCCACTCGAACTCCAGAGTGGAACATCCAAGGAAGATGGTACTACCGTAGTCATGCTAGGCATGTCCTCCATCTCCTCAAAGATCGGAGTATCCTCCGCATGGGCATTATCTTCTAACAACTCGCTTGGCCAAGTGATGACCAAGTTGAATCCTGCAACGGATGTCATCGTCCTTGGTGTAAGCTCCGTTTCCAACTCTAGCACTGAATCGCACTGATAAGCGGCTCACTCGTCCCTCACCGGACTGCCAACCTTCTGTAAGATGCTGTCTCTGCTCAATAGTCGATCACGAACCTCATAGGGTATAACACAGCACCTCCAACCAATACATCATAGGACTCCGCGGTCATAACGATGGCCTTGGTCCTTACCATGGAGCCATCAGTGGGATAATCTGATCGAACTCTCATCGTCAACATCTCGCGTGTTATGTGTAGAGATGTACCTCTCGATCCCCTTAGAGATGTTTGTAGCTAGAATGGACATCTCTCCACCTTGGATTTTCTCAGACCCAGACCAATACACGCTGCCTTCGTCAACATCAACGGTTGGGCTCCAGAGTCTAACAAGACTTTCTGTGATCGATACACCTTCCTTGAAGGTGCCACCAAACAGAAGATATCACTTCTGTTGTCCAACAACACCACACCTGGTGCCAATCCAGCACGGTCAATCGCCGGCCTAGCTGATAACTCATCTAACCTGGCAGCTGCAAGCTTGCCAAGTACCACTGATAGCTGTCCAGATCTTCGACTTCATGGACACGTCTACCGCCTCTTGCTGAACCACCTCAGCACTAGAGGTAACAACATCCTCGCTCATCATTGAACGTGGCCGCCAACTGGAACATTGGAGCCAAGCTGACTCCCAAAGCTCTCATATCCATGAAAATAATGGGGCTCGCAAAAATACTATAGCCGCCCCCAACATCGGGTTCGACGTCGCATCCACAGACGTCGAGATTGACACAAATCACACCCACTCCTGGTTGTCGATGTCTCCAACTCTACTGCACCATCTGTAGGCCGTTTAGGAACCATAGATGTGGTCCTCAACGTCTCCGATAACGTGAACGAGTGGGGAAGCCTGGCTTGTCTACCAGCCTCCCTGCGTTGTGGATCCAACTCCACTGACGCACCTCGTGGCTTAGACGCACGTACTGCACCTCTAGTCACTACCGTAAATTTCTCAATCTGCGCCACATCAACCATGAAGTCGAAGTCACTTCCTTCTCCTCCATAAGACGTGGAAGCTTCTGTTCCACCAGATCTCCATTGAGCCATAGCCATACTAGCTATCCTCTGCTCCAACTGCTCAATTCGAGCAGCCATACCTGCTTCTGACGTCATAGCAGACGGTGGACCGACTGGTTCTCTCCCAAGTGCTAGACCTCTATCTCCAACTTGACCACCACGGCCTCCTTGAGATCCTCCGTCTCGTCCATGATCAGCCTTCTCTTGCTGTAGCTCGGGATGGAGATCAAAACAACGATCACTACTGTGATCATGTCGCCATTGGACCATCTCTCCTTTGTGGACAGTCCTTCTGCTGATGAGGACCATCACACGTCTAGCAAGGACCCGCTTGCTGCTGACTAGAGAAGGACGGCATGGGCTTCTGCCCACCAGATCCTCCAACACCTTCTTGGGATCGCGACTGCTCCGCATGATCCTTACCACCACCACCACCACGCTGTTGCGTAGCCTGTGATCCTCGAGAAGATGTGATCGTCTCATGTGGTGTCTTCTTGTTGAACCCAGCAACCACCACCCTCTCATCCACCATGTTGAGCTCAATCCGCTCAGCCAAATCAAAGACAACCGCTAACGTCGGAACGATGTCTCTAAGGAGAGTGACATCTCTGATTCTCCTACGCAGCTCCCGATCTAGTATCCCATACCAGAACTGGACTGTATGTGCTTCCGTCACCCCTTGGGTAACGCTGATCAACCACCTCATGCGAGTAAACTAGTCTTCCGTTGAAACTCCTGCAGATTCTTCAACTTGTCGGTCCACACACCTTGATAATTCTTCCTCAAACATTGGAAGAACTGAACTACATGGTTAAACCTTGGTGGTATCTCGCTCACACTACCACATGCTCTACTACTAGTTGACGCACCGCCGGTAGTAGGTACTCCGCCATCTGTGGATGTATCACTGCTACTGGTATCCGAACTCGTAGGTGCTACGCCTCCTGAAACTGCGCCAGTAGTGATAGAAACGGCGTAGCAACTTGTTATCTCCACAACTCAATCTCCACACTGTAGTCTCGTCGAAACTTATGGTAATTGTCCATCGGCGGTCCCTCCAAGCGTTGGAACAAATCCTTCCACGCCATGAAGGGTGTAAACAACTGTGGTTCCGCATCTGCTGTAGATCGCACCAACTGTCAAACTCTTGGATGAAGTCATCCAGCTCAATGGTACCCACTGTACCCGAGTAACGTCGAGGTCTCTTCGTGGCCCCATAGATCTCGTCCATGTCCCACAACAACGGTGTGGTAACACTCGACTCACCACTAGAAAACGCATTATCTGCGTTTGACTCGTCCTCTGGAACAACCGAATGTAATGGTGTAGATAGTCGGTATCTCACCCCACTCCGTGTATATCTACTGTCCGAGAAATCCCCACCAGAACCTCCCGAGAACTCCGTGATGATAGAATCTCGATAACACACTGTCGAACCAGAATGTCAAAATCTCTGTCATCATCGTAACCACCACTTGCCTAACCCCGCTCCCACTGAGCTCACCTATCCCTTACTAGGACGGTCAAGGTAAGGACAACCTGTACTTGCCATCATCACAAGCAGCCTCTCACGGTCTATTGGTCGTCACTCCAATCGCATCGTGAGAGAAATAAATATAGTTTGAATGGTCCGCAACTCCAGTCTCACTATCGACAGCATACAGAGTGAAATCACTTCGAATATCAAGCGCCAACACAAGCAAACGCGGTGCACAACCAAGAAGCAGAATATGGAGGAGTTCCAACCACAAGAAGTCCAAACGATAACCCTCCACACTCAAACATTCACATAAAGAGAAACCCAGCCCCACCCAGACTGACGTCTTCTCTTTGATGACCACATACACAATATATGGTCACCAATCGTCGTAACTGATACTTAAGGTCACTAACTAGATGTCCACAGCTCTAGTAGCTCCAAAAATATCTACTTGGTAGCTCTACTAACTCACCCAAGACAACTACCACCAACTGCCTCCATACTCGTCTCTACGATATAAACAAACACTACCACAACTATAGCTTTCCCCTAATACTGTGGGGTCGCCCTACCACCCCTCTAGGAATGTGCAAGAAGGTCTCTTACTACCTTAAACAAGTCCATAAGTACTTGCACGCTGTCGTGATGTGAATCATTTCACATTTCTCAGTTAGAAGTTAGTCTCTTTGAGTGAAGTTAAGATCTCAGAGAAGTCGATTCTGGAGAATGTTATGTATTTTGAGTCATAGTAGGTTATTTACCGTGTTGATAGAGTTTAAGCTCATGGGTTGCACTTACATGTCGCCCATGCATGCTTCCTAGCGTGGTTAGGTTATCTTTCTGAACTGAAATCTGAACTAAAAACAAGTGATCCGCTCACTTAACTGTCATAATGTTTCAAACACTACTCTTAGAGCACTGAAGAAAAATGTCGACTTGTAAGTTCTTACTTAATATATGAAGATGTTTCCTCACTGTCATAGTTTTCTGCAGGTCATATTTCACTCCAAGCGTAACCAAGTTCAGAGAATGTTGTACGTAGTAATAGATATAACACAAGTTTCTCCTCAAGCTACTCAATCAAGCTCAATGAGCTCGCGTCGCCTTGGAACAACAAATAGAGTCTCTTTGGTTCCAAATGTCATGGTCATAAGTGATCACATTGGTTGGACAAAATGTACGAGTATGATTTACAATCAGAGTGTGATCTCGGATAGAGCAATTTTGTTCCTAGTGCAATTTCTTCCTCTGTTATTGTTGTAAGTGTTCACGGTCATTAGCAACAACAGTCATATTTTATCAATTCAAAACACATACAACTATTGCTCTTCTTTTGTAACAATTTGCATATCCTTGTCAAGAAGAATTGCAACTTAGAGAAAATATGCAACTACTTTATATTCTACAAACAATAAGTAACTCAAGGGATGTCACTTTAGACATGATCGTATCATTATTGAACATTACTCAATGCTCTTAACGATGTCACAACATCCTGCTACGCTCATGCGAGAAGAGTAGACTTAAACTCCATCCTTGCATGAGGTAGTAGTGTTATTGAGGTTGTTAACCATCTCCGACAAATCTGTATCTAGTATGAGATACGACAATCTCTTATATACTGTCTTTATATCTAGAAGTGAAAACTAGTGAATCGTTCACTTTAACTATCATAATGTTTCAAACACTACTCTTAGAGCACCGAAGAAACTAACTTCTAAGTTCTAAGTAATATGTGAAGATGTTTCCCCATTGTAACAGTTTCTTGTAGTTCATATTCTATTCTAAGTGTAATCAGAGAATGTTGTACGTAGTAGTAGATATAACACAGATTTCTCCTCAAGCTCCTCAATCGAGCTCAATGAGCTGACGTCACGATCAACCTTGGAACAACAAACAAAGTCTCTCTAGGTCCAAACCTCGATGACCACATTGGTTGGACAAAATATACAAATGTGATTTACAATCAAAGTGTGATCTAGGATAGAGCAATTGTGTTCCCAGTGCAATTTCTTTCTCAGTTATCATTGTAAGTGTTCACGTCCATTACCAACAAGATCATATTTTATCAATTCAAAAGGAGAACACATACACATGATGCTCTTCTTTTGCAACAATTTGTATATCCTCATCAAGAAGAATTGCAAGTTAGAAAAATTATGCAACTGCGTTATATTCTATAAATAATAAGTAATTCAAGAGATGTCACTCTAGACATCATCGTCTCATTATTAAATGTTACTCAATGATCTTAACGATGTCACAACATCCTGCTATGCTCATGCGAGAAGACTTGAACCCCATTCTTGCATGAGGTAATGGCGTTATTGAGGCCGAGGTTGTTAACCAACTCCAACAAATCGGTACCAAGTATGAGAAGCCTCAATCTCTCGTATATGGTCTTTACATTTGAAAATGAGAAAGAGTGACCCATTCATTTTCATTGTCACTATGTTTCAAACACGACTCTTAGAGCACTAGAGAAGAATGTTGACTTCTTACTTAATATATAGAGATGTTTCCTCATTGTAACAATTTGTAGTAAAGTTGATACAGTGATAAGCAGCAGCATGTCCTCACTCTCTTCGTGGGTGTCGTTTGTCATTCTCTTGGTATCATTAAATCAAAGTTCAACTTGTTTTGTCACTATAACAATTTCTATATATCCACTCTGTGGATCAGCATCGTGTTGAAACAATCATGATGTCCTTGTCATCATTATAAGTATCGAAGAGAAAACAAGATATAAGACTATTACACTCTTGTTTCCTCGATCTAGATTACATGTTTTGGTGCTCAATTACCTCCTTCTTGCATGCATTTTTTGAGCACGTCGAGGATATTTGTTTTAGCTTGACTCAAACTCTTTAGAGTTCCTCAACATATAAGACACTTCAACTTTTGATGCATTGCAAAAAATGTCCAATAGAATATTATATAATATTATTCATCTTGTCCTTATCATCTTTGTAGGTGTCGTTAGGTTCATATCTCTTGTCAAGTTAAATCATTATCCAAAGTTCAAAGAACGTCACGTTCACCTAATCACATAAAGTGTGATAAACACGACTTCTAAGAAACTTTGCAAGAACGTTGATTTCTTCCGCATTGTATGATGATGTTTCTCTATCGTAACAATGTCTATCCAATTCTATGGGTCATTGTTTGATCATTCGTCATATCTTTGTCATTCTTGTACGTGTTTCAAAAGTTATTCGTAACAGTTAAATTGTTATATCGTGATCCAAATTCCAAAAAACAGCATGATCACAAGATCACACTAAGTGTTTTGGAAAACCATTAAATCAATAATCACAAAAGTCACAAAGTCAAGTTTGAAGAAAAACAAAGACATCTAATCACTATTCTGAATCTTCATCTCTTGTAGAAAGAAGATCTTTTTGTGCACGTGGAAGATTTCTATTGGACGCGCACAATCAAATCGTACTCTTTCATCCACTCATAAGGTACAATGTGAAGCCAAGTATCAAACTGTGATTTGATGTCACCCTCCAATATGGTACGTTACTTAAATTTGCATATGAAATCGTCTCCATTGTAATTCTTTTCTCAACTCCTCTTGAAATCTGTACACGCCATCTGAAGAATCTGGTGTATAAAAGTGCTCCTTCCAAGCTCGTTCCTCGTTCAAAGGACAACATCATATCATCCAAGCATGTCTGACTGGTACATTCACCCACCAACGTTGATAATTTTTCCCAACTCTTCTATTCTTTTTTCTTCGTGAAGAATTGCTCGTGGAAGCATAAGGTACTTCCACCATTTCAACCTCCTCAAGTATCGGATCGGATCTCTCTTTCGACTCTATAGTCATTGTGCTTGAAGTCATACTCGGCAATAATCACATCAATACACAAGTAGTAAGTAGAACTCTTCTACCTCCTACAATGATCCGAGAATGTCAAATGCCACACCTCCAAGTGAAGACCACGACGGATTCTGCTCTAATTTCGTCCATGACACTAGTAGAAATACTCAGATCATCGCAATCTAGAAAAAGACCAATGCGCAGATTATGCAACTAGCACCGTAGAACACCAAAAATACCAAAAAGAACTAGAAACGTCTTCATCACTGTATTCGTCCTTCCAAGTCCATCCTCGATGTTAGAAAAATGCTCAGATCACCATGATCCAAAAGAACCAATGCGTAGATCATGCAACTACCACTCCAAAACTCCAAAAATATTAGAGAACTAGAACTCTGACTAAAAGTTATGACCAAAATAGTAGAAAAGAAAAAATGAAGAAGAGAAGAGTGAAAACTCTGAAGTGCAATGGAGTAATGAATGAAAACTGAACCTCATGCCCCTTATGTAGAGAGGAGGGGGTACACTTCGAGCTATGAGGTCCACCATTGGTCGTCCTAAACTGGCATCCAATATCAGTCGCTCTAGTAAGGACGATAAGATCTAATGGTCGGATTTACTCGCAAAGATCTGACCGTTAGATCAAAATCAAGATGGCTATTGAGGTTGTCAATTCTAAGGTGACTCTATAAGGACAAAGGTTGCATATTCATGGACGACTGTGTAAGAGCGATGACCATAAGTGTAAAGATGATCATGTAAGACACCGATCGTCCATTGGAGGACGAACGGATAAAGACGAACATCACTCGTGTTAGAGCGATTGTGTAAGAGTGTCGATCGACAATTGGATGACGATCGACTAAGGACGAAGGTAGCTCATGTAAAGACATGGGCCGTCATTGGAGGATGACAGACAAAGACGACGGTTGCTCATTCATTGATGATCATTTTAAGCCGACGGCCGTTCGTGTAAGGACGTTTGCCGTCCATTGGAAGACGACCGAATAAGGACGATGGCCACCCGTGTAAAAGTACAAGTTGTTTACTGGAGGATGATCAGATAAAGACGACGATCGTCTGTGTAAGAACGACAATGTAAGGACACCGACCCTCCATTGAAGAACGACTGCATAAAGGCAGCAACTGTCCATTTAAAAGGGTCGCTTGACATAAGAGTGATCGTTTCAAGAGAGCTGAGGTATTGATCGTCCTCATGTAGAGTGATGAGCAACATGTCCCTCACAAATGATCATCTTTTTTGAGACGTCAGAGTATGAGTCGTCTTAATGTAGAACGACTTTTTCGTATTAAGACGCCGATGATGAGTCAAAATGCAGCAATTTATTTTAGAAAATATTACATAAAATTATCTTGACCCTTTATCCATTATTTTCCTTAACTTGTTATTTTAGCCAAAACTTTAGAGGCTCGGACCAAAATATTCACTGAAATTTCAGCGATCAAAATTTCATCAGGAAATTTCACACGGATAATGAATTAACAATTTTGTATTATGTGTCATCGCTAGACAAAGCTATTTGTTGTGAGATTGTTTTCATTATCTTGAAACTGAAACCTACTTAGATTTTTTAGTTGGTATTGCGTCTTGACACTCCTATGTATCAACGGATACGGAGAATTATTCGATAATAAAACTCATTCTATCCTAAAATTTTGTTTTTCTAACCAGTTCTTCATACATATTTAGTGTGTAGATAGAGATTTATATACCTAGTACTTGGTGTTTCATTTTGACGCCAAGTTTATGATTTAAGTTATGAACTCGCTTGTCCATGTTGTCCTTTCGAGAGTTATGTATGTATAAATGTATGATAGTTTCATTCATTTCTGAACGCTTCCGTACTTACCTATATGTTCATTTATATCTTTAATATTTATCCATTGCATCTCCATGATATTCCCAACCTGCTATCTAGGAGATCCCAACATCCCAGTTTGACTTGCCTTATAACATTTGATCTCATAAGATATGAGATACTTGTAATAGTCATAGAGATCTTACAACGCGAGAGTATCGATACATCTTTCACGACTAAGAATAACGACCTTTGATATTTGCGCTCTTGATGATATCTCTATCAATCCATCTCATGGCACCCTCTTTTATATAGACTGAAACACGACTCGTTGGAGAGTGATTACAAAGTGACAATACACTCGAAAGCTTTATTACAAAGAGAAGTTTGATATGCGAGGGAGATACGAGGATGATAAGCTTACACAGAAGTAATCAATGAGAAGATCTACAGCTGCTGCAGATAAATGAACTTGTCTTGGTCGACAACTTACTTCAAAAGTTTTTTGATTTATTTTCTTTTTCTATTTTACACGTCTTTCTCATACGAGATTAATCATTTTGAATCTTCATCAGTTATTCAGATTATGTATGGACATAAGATATGACCATTCTATGATGAAAGCTCTTACTCATGTGTCCGTCATACCATTCCAATCAATCCCCCAACTAATAATATAATGTTACCAAGGATGGTTTTATGAAGTTTTGGTTGTAAATCGAAATGGGTACGATTAATAACATCTAGAAATGGTGGTAGATGACCTCCACTGCATGTTTTTTAAGAGTTAAGGAGCAAGTTTGTGTGTCTCAAGTTTCCTTAAAGATAATAGACTGCAGTGGAAAATTGGACCTTTATAGAAACCTTACTTTTATTTTTAATCTCTAAAGTAGATTTAAAGTGACAGAACTTTACTTGACTCCACTCTTCATATGTTTTGTCGGGTTTTACCGATCTCTCTTAATTTTGTATTATTTGACCGCACCTTAGATTGGGAACAGCCAGTCAGCAAGTTTATCGATATGTAAAGACACTACATTAAGTAAAATAAGAAATAATCTGGGTTGATAATCTGGTATAAAAATATTTTGAATTAAATTTTTTGTGTAGATATATGGCTGATGGCTACCATGCACTTCTCTCATTATTATCACATGATATTTTGACTTACTGAACTTGCTGTAGTCAATAAAGGGTGTGATCAAGTAACGGAAAGATAAGAGGAGTGAGATCAAGTTCGACAAAGGTATAAAGGGTGAGGTATAGTAAATTTCTGTATAAAGTGATGGGTCTTCCCATCCGTTTCGTTTGGTATTCACTGCGGTCGCCTCTCGATATAAAGTGAATGTATATTGATCGCTATACGTGTGGAGATGCTTGTAAGTAGTCTCTCGCCATAAGCTTCTCCGTTCCCGTATGAAATTTCAAACGTTTTTGCATATTTTACGGGCTCCGGCATTATCCCACACTCACAGGTTACTGATTAGAGCATCTCCACTCGGATAAAGAACTCCTTATCTTTAATTTACAATGGAGAGTGAAAGATTTTTATTTTTAAAGAAAGAATTTCTCCACCACACTTCTTTAATGGATCTCTAAAAAATACCAAAAACTCAAATCTTTTTAAAACTACCAAAAACGGTTTCTCAAACGGTTTGATACGGGGTTAAAGATTTTTCTTGTAGTCTTTAAATTAGAGAATCACGATAACTTTTAGAGAATTTAGTAAATTAAAGACTAATATAAAGACTAATATAAAGATCAACTGTGAGAAAGGTTTCCCTAACTGGTTAGGGGAGATGCTCTTAAACCCTAGTCATATAGCGGGTGAGGTTTGAGGAAAATGCAGACTATTTGCAGTTCTTTTCGAATCTGAAAATATTCTCAGATTCGAAACATTATGACATGTTCCGATGTTCTGTCCAGCAGTGGGTGACTTTTACACTGTCTCAGATCTGCGCGCAAGTGTTTCGAACACGTGCCCAGGAAGTCAGGAGGAGGATGGTGACGACTCACGAGCAACCATCAGGCTAACTTCTCGTAGTCCTCACTCTGGACCATACGTAGGCTTACGGACTGCAAAGTACTAGATCCTAGATTCCCATTACAATATGGAACATGTTTCGGGACTGGAGGTTCTGTCCAGGAATGGGTGACTTGTACACTGTCTCAGATCCGCGCCACAAGTTTTCCGACCACGTGCCCAGGAAGCCAGGAGGAGGATGGTGACATCAGGCTAACACCTCGTAGTCCTGACTCTTGAGTCTTGACCATACGTAGGCTTCCGGACTGCATAGTACTAGATCCTAGATTCCCAGTACAAACAGATAAAATAAAGATCTTGGCGGGCAAGGTAGTGACAAGTTTTCTTCTTGTTTGATTTGATTTTAGGCTTCTTTCACTGTAGGGCTTTCTGCAGCCGCTCGCTGCTGCCCTTCACAGCTTGAGGACACTAGGGCAACGACGCTCGGCCGCAGGGCGCCTCGGCTACTCGCGGATGGGTTTGCCAACAAGCTGGGTAGTTACTAATCAGATGGACGCAGAAACGTCCATCTGTGTATGCTACAGAACCACGAAACCAATCCGTCAGCCTAGAAGCTCCTGCTTCGACCGCCAAGCGAGGGTCTAGAGTCAAGACAAAAAGGCTTCCAATCTGTATATATATTCACCACCTTCCGCGGTCCCTCATATGAATAAATCGGATCGAACGGCTGCTGGTTGTGTCCACATGGTGTTCGCACACATAAGTGTACATATAAAAGCTAGGACATCAAACTACGTCCTGCGCGAGGATATATCAAGGTTACAGAGAAGACACAGATTTGAAGAGAAACGTGAAATCATGAGGAGAGAAGAGCTTGAACATACAGCTGCACGGTTGTCAACTGAATAGGAGGACTTCCGTATGTGGGTTATTAACGAGTAGTGACTGTCTATGATACAAAACAGTAAACAAGCATTAGATCTGATAGTCTGATCTAAATCCAACAGGCCTAGTACTGTATAGTTCATCGACACCTAAACTCCTCCGGAGACCTTCGAATTCAGTTCCCCGGTGGCACTCGAGCTTTATTTAATCGGGTGGTGATGGACGAACCAAGACACCTACTCTTCGTCAGCGGTTTACTAAAATCTGAACACTATCGCCTCTTCATATTTTATCGGTACGTTACGACAGATCGCCCTTCCTAAAGATTACTCTAATAATAGAGAATGTTCTACTTACGGCTGAGCTTCCCTAAACCATGCGTAGATATGAATATCATCCGTCAAAACTTCTCTTTGAACACGAGCACTCTTCGAATGCACCGCTAAAACTCTCGTCATTTGCTCAGAGCGGAAGCTGACTTGCTCGCCCTGAGATTATGGACCATTACCGTCAGGGCCTGATCAACTATCTCTCCCCTCACTTCCTTCGGAGGCGCTCAGCTCACTCAGTTCGTCCATATAGCCCGGCATCTCATCAGCAGGAGGGGCAAAGCCAGCATCTCCCTTCCCTTGCGTCAACCATTCCACGTTGTCCACGGCCTCGTACGTGTACCCGAAAGCATGCATATCGAGCGTGTCTCTGACATACATCCTCCTCAGGACGAGATTCTCGTCGTAAAACAGGAACTCTGCGTCCAGAAAGTCGGGATCCGTCGGGTAAGTGTTGTTCGGAGAGAGGTTGTGCCACTCATTCCACAATCTATCGATGTTCTCGTGGTGGGGATAGAATAAGGGATCCCCTGCAGCGAACGAGAAGTCGTCCATGTCGATTCCAACCCACTTGTGCGCAGCTCCGTGAGCTGTCATTTCCAGAGTACCAGCTCCCTCGTATGGAGTCACTCTTGGGTATCCAGCTCTGTACACCCTTCCTGTGTATCCCGCCGGTGCATCTTTCATGGTGATCATAGACCAGCGCATTGTCTCCAAATTCCTAGCTCTCGTCTCCTCCGTGCTGAATCCTCCAGGTTTTTTGTCGGGATTCCAGGCGTCCACCCACAAGTCCACAACCAAGTCGAGGTCGTAAGTTCTGTTGGAACGATTGTGATGATATGTCGACCCATGCTTGGGATCTGCGTACATGGGAGGTATGGTGTCACCATGCTTGCCGCATCCACCCTGACCGGCATTGTCCCAGTTCCAGAAGTGGAGAGTGAAATCAGGGTCTCCGAGCAGAGTTTGGAGAATTCTCTCGTGGAAGTAGAGGAAAAATCGGTGGAATGGGTAGAACAGCCAGCCGAAGTGAATGTCGACTCCTTGACCTTGGCAAGTGTATGCGCCAGTGGAATGGGCACAGTGGCAGCGCCGATGTTGTTCCAACGAGCGTGGATCGTCGATAGGCAGAGCCCGCATCATCGTGTATGCCTGTCGCAGCTTATCCACGTACGTTTTTAACTCCTCCCCTTCCAGGCACTGCAATGCTTTCCTCACCCGAAGGGGTTTAGACATGTTGCGCACGGGAACGAAGTCGACTATCGGTCCCTTGATTATGGGAGGACAACACTCCATCACTGGGCCTTCTTCTCCTCGTCCCCCCATAACTCTACCAGGTTTACATCCCTCAAAACTGATTTTTACAGGGGCCGCCTCAACCGAGCTGAGCGTAAAGCATGCCACGAGAACAGAAACACATACAATCAGCCGCAGTTGTCTGGTTGTTTCCATCTTTGGTCGTTTAAACACCTCCAAAACTTTGCAGCTACTCTTGTCCGTTGTCCTCTGTGCAAAATGTCAGCTCCAGTCTCAGCTCGTTCTCGACGGCAAGTGTCCAGAAGCCCAGAGAAAGAGCAGGCTTCTGAAGCAAGAACCTGGACGACGACGAGCTAAAGTACACTAAGCTGACCCCCTCCTCCCTCAGCCTTTCACCGGGAAGTTGGAAGGGTACATACATAGATCCACCCGGTCCTGTTGCAACTCGTCGAACCGACTCGAACGATGCAAAATTCGATTGGAGTTACGGCTCGAGATTCTATATGCCGGTACAGTACTTGCCGAGGTTCGGTCGTGTAAAGGCAGCCTCGTGGAGGTTGTCAATGTCTCGTCTTTCCTGCACCTCTGTCCCCTCCTCAAGTTGTGTGCTTCTTCTACTCCAGGGACACTCGACCGGACAAGTGACGAACCTCTTCAAGTCCCGCGTGAATTCGTGGCTCGCTTAGAACCTCCTCCAGAAAATGCCTTTATAGCACATAATTGTCTATTTTTAACTCTACAGGACCTACACGTGATTATATACGGGTGTAGTTGCCTCGCCCGTACCCTCCCTGGCTGGCTGACCCTAGATGGGCTCGTTTGTCAATATGACTTTGCTCCTATGAATTGCCCTTTCGTGCGTGTAAGAACACTTTGTTGTTATTTGGAAGTTGGTCGGACGATATAGATTCACGCCGACTCGCGCGACATCAAGTAGAGGTAACTACGTAATTCGTGTGTTTCATCATCCCTACAATAGGTATACCGTAGTCCCAAATATATTCGCGGTGGAGCATATTACTTTGGTACTTTCAACGAACTTTTTTTATTGCATTTTAGCTTCCAACGAATAGTAAAACGAAAAGTCTGGACTTCAGCGAATCTTTGTTCACCATCTTCAATATTGGTTTCACATATATAATTTAATATTATATATTATAAACACTATTTGGTTAAATGTCGATGATGCGTGAAATGTGATAAACTTTACTGTTGAATTCGTGAAAAGTTTACCACTAATAAATTCAAGACGCGAATAGTTTCTCAAGCGTGTACTAACTACAGAGAGTACAGAGCTACCGTGAATATACTTGGGGCTATGGTATTACTCCCGTCATACGTCAGGGTCGTTGTCAGTACACCCCCCAGTTCTTACACACAGTAAATGGAATTTTGCTCCCTACGAGCCCTAGATTGACATGGAACCTTGAATCAATCAATCATTATTTTGTTGTAGGGATTTGCGGTATGCCGCAGCATCCGCGCACGGCGTTCAACATGCGAAGATCCTGCGTACGAAAAAGCAGCAGGTTCCATTTCCGAGCACGGAATAATCACCAGGACGCACCACCCTTTAGGCATAACCTTTAGTTACTTTATCCACTTTTCCGTTTCTGATTAGTGGATTTGGTTAGATACATTCGGCCATGCGTAAGTGAGAGGAGACGGGAGCATCATATTCAATTGCACTTATATAGCTTTGTATTTATGGATTAGTGTAATCTTGTATATATCTAAAAGTGTTGTAAGTACAAAATTTTAAAAAACTATAAAATTTTGAAATTTTATAGTTTTTTAAAATGAACTATAAAATTCAGAAATGTTTTCTTCCTAGGTCTTAATTAACTATCGAGTGATTCTTATCCCGAAATTGATCTTGCATGCATATTATTTATTCACTGATTTTCATTTGAAGTTGTGAACACTAGACAATACAGTTGCTTGTTTAGATGGTCCATGTGAAATCACCATTACCCACTATTAAATCTTCACAAAATCTTGTTTCATGTCTCAATTTTTTTTACGCAAAAAATAAACTTATAGAAAATCACCAACAGAGAAACAACAGGGGTCTCACCCACACAAAGGATCACCGACAGGTGAGACAACATCTCCATGAAACATTGTCGAGCCAAGAAGAAACTGAAGCGACAGAGCCAAAGAGTGCAAACACTTCTTTTTTTTGGTTTTTTGTTTTTTTTTGGTTTTTTGGTTTTTTTTTTTTAAAGAGTGCAAACGCTGCCACATCCAAATCGGACCCACTGTCGAGTCAGTTGAGCCTCGCCCAGAGGCTAAGAAAAAAAAAATACACTTGAAGTCTTTCCAACGTCCATCTCTCTCTAAACTATCTCTGGCATTTATATATGTTCTCTTATGTTATCTTCTTTTTCTTTCGATCACTTTGATACTTGTGGTCATTTTTTTCTTGAGCTGGGCTCCATCTTGCCCGAACTTCACTGTGAGCCTGCTCTAGACTAACGCCACCCGCCACCTTGCTTGCACCTTTTTTTTGCCGTAGAAGATCAGCTTTTTTCACTGTATCATACGTACCAAATGATAGATGTGCAAATTGCTTTCCAAAATGTGGCAACTCCTCGATCAAGGAGGTTCCAAGCACTCACTGCTTGGAAAAGATAATTCTCCAATTGCCGCTAAAGGGAAGGCAATGCCTATTACTTTCTTGACCCATTTCTAGATTTCCATCACCCTTGGACAGGATCAAAAGACGTGAAAGAGATCCTCATTCCTTTGGAGTTGACAGCATAGACACCACCTAAGTTGATGATAGTGGGGAACGTGTCCACAAGTTGAGTTTCACCGCCAGAGGAACGTGGCTTCCTTTGCAAATATATCTGGTGCTCAAACTTTGTTCAAATTACTGTGTGAAGGCAAACAACACAATTGAGTTTCTGGAGTTTGAAATCCTCTTCTCCTCGATGGCAGGCAAGCGAAGTGGCCCTTAAATCGGCAAGTATCGATATAAGAAAGAAAAAAACCATATTCTTTTCTTTCTTTTTGTATTTTGTATTTATCTTTGTTCCAACTCCATCTATTTACTGGCCACTAATCAGATTCATTTGAAACAAATATGAATAGCTTGAAATAAATCTTCACTCTCAGGTTTCATTACTAAATGATGAATTTACTATCAACGACATATTAATGATCTCTGCTCGATAAAATATTTTTCCTAATTTTTGTTTCGTAAAAAGTTCTTGTAG
Organism: Asterella californica; assembly: GCA_036924285.1. Taxonomy (NCBI): domain Eukaryota; kingdom Viridiplantae; phylum Streptophyta; class Marchantiopsida; order Marchantiales; family Aytoniaceae; genus Asterella; species Asterella californica. The sequence continues at coordinate 45,868,281 of JAYKYS010000003.1, read as the reverse complement.
TCACTAATAATTTTAAAATTATTATTTTTTGATTATGTTAAATCATACTTTTATGTAATGCAACCTAGTGTTATGTTAACGGTTTTCTTCTTTGCTCCGTGATTGTAAACTTGATAAGCAGAGATTCGAAGCCCTTATACCGATGCCTGAAAGACATACCATTTCCATGTCTTAGATGTACTTCCATACCTCAGTTGTATGCGAATGAAATGAATTAAAATTAGAGTTATATTGCAAAGATCAGGTGGGACTTGGGCCACAGGTGGTCACCTTGTCTCAGTGGAATGAGATATAGAACGCACACCCTACGGCGCCCTCCACTGCCAACGAGTCCTTATAAGCCGGCATGCAATGACCGGCGCAAATGGCCAAGGCTTGTCAGACACTGGATCTGCGGGAGATCAAGGATGTCCTTTCTACCGGCACGTGCAGTGATGTCCTACGTTCCTCCATACTTTACTAGTCCAGACTCCATAGTATCGGAGTTCATACAATGTCCTTAAACCACAACTACTACTATATTAGAGGTGGGGATCCCCACATAACTCATTTTTAGTTCTAACTAGTATCGTCTCAGACTGCGAGGGGCCCTCACCTCAACTGCAGAAGAGTACTACGTTTTCATTGGTTGATCAGAGAATTTCATCGATGGCTCAAAAGATGCGTTTTACTCTACCCTATCTTTTGCATCTAATCTTGATGATAACTGAAATCGAACGATGGAGAAACGTTCTGAAACACTCTCCAGCTATCTGGACCAGTGAATAAAATAATGTTTTATTTTGAATTTCAAACCGTTCTCCTACAGAACAAGCGCTTTGTACAATGCTGAGTCTCTTGTTACAAGGAGCACGTAACTTCACAGTAATCATAATTATGGCCGGCGTTCTGTTACCGGGACAGCCAGCAAGCAGGTTGAGACAAATTATCGTAACCTGAAGCTTCAGTTATGGCTGCCGGCAAAAACAGTTTCCGAAGGAAAGGAGGAGGAACTTCCCTCCCGTAGACCATTGGAGAAGGTCTTCGGACCTCATTCTTTCAAGTTCCTTCACTGCTCCTTGCTTCCTCACTCTCCCGGTTCAGCCTTTTTGCTTCCCGCAGCTTTTCCCTTTTGATTCCCGCAGCCTTTCCCTTCTGATATTTTTCAGAATAGATTTTTGTCTTAGATTTTTCAGGAAGGAGTATTTTCTATACTATGTAGAGAACTATAGCTTCTTGGCATTTTAGGTAGTGAGCTTCACATATTTGATTTTTTGGGACCTCCGGACGGATAGGTTAGGGATTAGTAATTTTTAGTGATAGATTAGGAATAGAAGTTATAGAAGAGATCTTATTACTATTATTTTTTATATTTTTTCATATTTTATAGAGATGCCTCCCAGAGTATGGCCTAGACGACCTGGGGATCGACATATATCTAGAGGATGTCCGGAGGTCCGGGGAGGGAAAGTGAGGGTCCCAGAGTCCTTACTGGGTAGGTATGTACAGCTGATGAGACTCTTAGGACCGAGAGCAAGCCACACGGCAATTTTTCATTTCCTTTTTACGAATGCGAGTGGACGTATCGATCAGATGGCCAGGGAGGCGGAAGCAAGAGTTGCAACGGCTGATGTAATTCTAGAGGAGGGTGATCAGGAGAGAGAAGATATTGTTGAGACACCCGATGACTTCATAGCGAGCCCGGACGTACTGCGAGCACTAGGCGTGATGATGGAAACTAGCGAGGTATGTCTCTTATAATTGCATGTCTTGACTTTAGAGAAAATTGTAATTTATTTGAATAATTATTGATTTTCACTAATTTTTTTAATTTTCAAACAGACATCTGTTGATGCTAGAGGGATGAGTGATGGTTTAGCTCCAATAGAGTCGGTTCGAGACTCATAAGTCCTCGTACGAGACTCTCTCATAGATGCTAGTGATGATACTGCACCGACTATGGTTGCTATGGACTCACAAGATCCCGTACGTGCACCCCCCATTCCAGTTGTGACTGAGACTCTATCTCATGGTTCTCTACCCTTGGATGATACATTGCCTCTATATGCCTTTGTAGCTTTGTCTAGACTTAGGGAGTTCTTTCGAGACTTCAAGGTGAGATGTCCTCACCATGGATGTGAAGAGTTCTTCTTGCTTCTGACAATCAGTGTCATCCATCAGACATGGTCATTGAAGTTTAGATGTCTTAGTCGTCATACTTATGGATGGAGATCTTGCAAGATGGAGTTATACAATGGCGTCCCTGATGTTACTCATCGTTTATCATGCTGTATTGAGTTCGGGATTGGGCTACACTACACTAGATAGTGTTCTCCGAGAGGTGGGATTAGCTCCTTGCTCCTAGACCCATTTCTTCAACTTTCAAAATGGAAAGACTCGTCCCGTTGGTTGGATCCAAGCTGCAATGGAAAGTTGGGCCATCGAGAAGGAGAAGGTTCAAGCTAGTGCCTTAGCGCGGATCTTTCCTGACTTGAACGAACTCTCTATTGGAGGTTAGTTTATACTTTTTCCATACTATGACTTGTACGCTTGTGAGTTATTACATGTTAATAATGTGCCATTGTTTTTTATATGTTCTTCTCACGTTCATGTACTGCCATTAGGTAATTTTGTTTTGTATGCGGACTTGCGTTATGATTCAAGTAGCAATGGATACAATGAGACATGTGCTTTCATCGATTCTCATGACGGTCGCGTAGTCGAGATGGTGAATATGACACGAGTTGAAACCGGAAACAACTCGTGGTTGATAGAGGACCGTGCGTTTGAGGAAGGAGTGCGTAGGTTGATAGCGCGTGGATTGGTCCCAGATGAGGTGGTTCATGACGACAAGACATCAGTTGATGCTATCTTGTCTCGCTACGGCATTGTTAGCCAAAAGGACTTATGGCACAAGTGCAAGAATGTCATCAAGAAGTTCTTGGTTGAGGTTCAGAACAAGAAGCGTCCTCCTGGTAGCGTCGACGATGCTGAAATCATCCCTGATCTTGAGCTCCTCAAGAAGAGACAATTGATGGTATGGCTCCGTGCTCAAGGAGCGAATGCAGTTGGGAACAAGCTTGATCTAGTCCGTCGAGTGGCAGAATTGCGTGGATTGGAGGAAGGACAGACCGTCGTATCGCGACGGTTTATGTATCCAGAGCTTCAATTGCATGGTATAGCCGACAAGTTGAAAGGATGGATATTCACGTGTTGTCAGTTGAATGCTAGGAGAACGGTCGGTGCCGGTGGTCGTTATCCGCAAGAGCAAGATGATGCAGATGTTTTGGTTTTGGATATAAGAAATGCCGCTGACCATTGGGCAGGAGATCATACAACTTGTAGAGATTTGTCCGGAGACCGACCTTGTTGTGCGATTCCGGACATCAACTGCCCAGCCTCTGACGTATACTATACTCCAGGTGACTTACTTGGTAGCAATGGCTCTTGTTTCACACTTTAGAGATGAGTTTATTACAATTCTCGATTCTGGTTTGTGACAACTTGTATCTCCTTGGTTGTTGATATATTGTGTTCATAACAATTAGGTTCGTCCACCCATCGAGCGATGGTGTCCTTCTTGGCCAAAGCTATAACTCCGACCAAGATGAGATTTTATACAAGAGCTCGTGAGAACTATATGTCAGAGACGTTCAACTCTGTCATCAACAAGTTCGCATCGAAAAGGATCCATTATCCTAAGACACACGAGACCAGACTCGCCGCTTGCGCATTGGCTTGGAATGAGAATATCACACGTGAGCCGCTAAAAATTTTGGAACGTCGACCTGTACACACTACTGTTCGACACAAGACATCAACAGTACGAGTGTTATCTCCACGGACGACGAGTGGAAAACAGAGTATGTCAATTCACGATGCCAGCTTACCCACTTATTTTGCGTTTGCAGGAGTCACACAATTGACCCCCGAAATTGCGGAATGCAGTTTTATGGAATGTCAGTGGAATCTCATGTATTTTGTCCCCGCAGAATGAGCTTTTCCGACTTTCGCATCCTGCAGCTCCAGTTCCTCAGCTTTTTATTACTGTAACAAATTAAGGCCATCACCCCGAATACTATTATTTGTTGATGTTGTTTTCCCTTGTAAGGCTTGATGGGGTCTTCCCATCCGTTTGCTATTCATTGCGTCGCGTTTCTTCGAATATTTTTTTAATTTGTTGAGTCTCTCTCGGAAAGGTTCGAGTCTCCGCGAAAGAGTACGCCTACTGACAACAGACTGACAGTCGATCGACCCAATGGCATGGAGTCATGTACTATACGAGCTTAGACTGTTGTCCCGGCCAGCTCAAACATAAAATGGAAATGTACTTGCACTGTACTTGCAATCCTGGCCAGGTGAAGTCAGCGTTGAGCTGAGTGAGTGAAGGTGACATGAGCATCAACAGGAAGGAGACTGACGCATCAATTTCTGGATCTAAAGCACCGAGTCAACGTTATCATGAAGAGAATATGAGTATCAAACGCGTCTTCTGTGAGGAGATTAAATGAGGTGAATATCCTCCATAGATTCCTTCTGTCTGTATTCCACAGAATTTATCAGTAACTGCTACTTTGGACTAGACGACTATATCATAACTCGTTTCCCTACATATTGCTTATGACCGACAGTGACCGAGTAGCGTAAATCAAAACTTTCGGTTTCAAGTTAGATAGCACACTCTCTGAACTTTGACACAGTTTGATTTTGTTGCCTCAACGGAATCTCCTCCGCTTTACGGTCGATGGCTCCCATCGCCCTGATGGCGACCCGGTCGATGGCTCCCGTCGACCCTAAACCCTATACCATCATGCCTCCTGCACTAGGTCTCCTATTGTTTCCTCTCCTGAAGCTCCGATGCAACTATCCTTATTCCATTGATGGGGTCTTTCCATCCGTTTTGCTATCCTTATTTACAGTAACTTGTCGTTATAATCATTCAGTTGGTCCACATGTTTCTGTGATACTTTTCTTTTTTACAGAATTTTTATTTTAATTAAACGGATGGCGACGGGCAGAATTGATTACCCGGTTGCAGTCCAGGTAGTTCACCTGGCTACCTCCATGATCAGGTCAACTGGCGTGTGGTTACAGTTCAGATGTCGTATGTGATCCCGAACCCATCGTTTATTCTTTATGCTTCCTACTGTGAATCTCTTCTCTGTCCTACTGTTAGGTGTACTGATAGGTATAGTACCCTTAGTCTGAGTACAGTGGAGCAGTTGAACTTTATGACTGGTCACCTTTCGCTTCTCGTGTTTCAAGAAGAGCTTGTGGCTATTCTGATCTCTCTGGCCTTCAGTTTGGCTCCCGTGCTCGCTGTCTTGATTCGCCTGCTCTGGCTCATCTGATCTTTATGCTCATTCCTCAGCTTGAAGAATTTCCGCTTGTCTCCTCTTCGTTTTGTACGTTGTGTGCATAGGATGGTGGGCATTGGTTCTCCCACGTTTTTGTGATTACATAATGTCCTGACTTTACATTTGTAATTATAATTATAAAAGAACTTTCAAAGTTGGTGATTGTAGGTGTATGATACGACAACGAAAAAACGTGTCAAAGTGAAACCTTTGTTATATCTGGGTTCGCGGAAGAGTTTAGGGTTAGACTCGGAAGGGAAAAGAGGTTAGATCCCGATATCGCTAACGCGTAGTCCAGCGCTCGCGTAGTATTTTGTGTCCAGCAAATGTCCGGAAACTCCCGTAGCTAAAAACTTTAGGAACGTTTCTTGTTATAAACTCACTTTTGCAAGTTCATTTCTGGTTTAACGGATTCAGACATGTCCTTATTCATTTTGGTACGACAGATATTTTTCCTCTAAATCATTCAACGGTTAGGAAACTTTATTCTTTGAGTAAAAGTGCATTCGGAAAAGTGATCTCACTGACACATGAAAAAACATCTGGCAAGATTTGCACTTGCACGTCCCTCTCCGACAGAAAGCTAGAAGTCATAATCTAACTTACTACTAACATGCATACTACTCAAGTAAATATTAAACAAAAGGATGAATGAAAAAGAATGTCTACAGTGTCACATAGAATCATCCAAATCATTGTTTTGGAATTCAAACGACTCTCCAAACGACCATGTAGAGCCGTTGCCGCGCGTCTCTATACGTCTGCCCTTGCTGCGCGTCTTAACAAGGTGACTTTGCAAATTGGCAAATTAGTTTGTCGTTATCTTAAATGAGTCATTTTCTTAACTTAATGTTCATGCTTACGTGGTACTTCTGGCGCCAAGAAAAGTATCGATGACTTTGGCGCACATTGTGAAGAATCATTCTAGTTGATCTCCGTAACGTAAAATATTTTAACTGTTCTTTTTCCTGATCTCACTTAGCTCTTTCCGGCATATTTTCTAACATACTTCATTCCAACCGGTCTATTTATATTAAGTTTTTTTACAGGATTGATTTCCTTCTAAGTAACGAAGAGTAGGAAATTCGGAAAACTGTACGGGACAAAATACAAAGAACGCCGGAACTAGGTAAGCATTGGCGTAGTCTCGTCATTCCGAGCGCAGCACACGTTCAGTGCTTTTGAGGACCCGCAGATGCGGGAACCAATGAAGAGAGAAGAGGATCGATCCACTTGAAGAGCTTCTCAAGTTGGAGTCCTGGAGACTAGAGATCTACAGTCTCCAACTTAAACCCTCCTTCCTGGTATGAAAGGGACCTAACGGGAATATTTTATCTTAAACCCCCTGAATGAGTATAAAAGCCTAAATAGGAGTCATTTTTTCCTCACAAGAAAAGATTCACTTCTGCTCCAAAAAATCCCAGAATCTTCTTCTTAACATCTCTGAGTTCAATACTAAACATTTTCTTTTGAGAATCAAATTAAAGCTATTCACTAGCTTTAATTTGATTCTATGTTTCATAGGTCTCGAGTTGGGATGAAGAACTAATTACCAGAAATATTTTCTGCATTACGGTTAAAATTTCTCAATTCTTTCAAAGAGAACCCTCAAAATGAAATCTCTGGGTGACCAGGAGCACTTATAGCACCAGGGGTTTAATTCAAAATCTCTCTTCGGAGATAAAGTTTTTTGTGAAAGACAATAATACTTGAAATTTAACTAACTCGGTTTGTATAATGCTTAGATTAACGTCAATTACTATTTATTGCAAAACTGTAGTGTTTTCTAGTCACTTTCCAGCATGACCTGCTGTGTTCAATTATAGTAAACACACTACCCAATGAATAGCAAACGGATGGAAAGACCCCATCAAGCCTTACAAGGGAAAGAAGGACCCGAAGAGCCAAGCAACTATCGCCCCGAAGGGAAGAACATCGAGGCTAAGCGCTGTTATCAGTAGCTCTAAAGTCTCTTATCGCCTAATGTTCAATTATGTAACTGTAATTCAATTAATTAACTTTTTATTATATAATTATTAAACATTATGAACAGACGTAAATTAGTCTAGATAACCCAGAGAACCACATTTCACATACGCAAAAGCTAAAAAATGAATAATCCAGATAATCCAGACACTAAGTACTAGGAGCGGAGGGTTAAAGATGTTCTCAACATACATTTAAATCTTTCTTAGTATTTCTTTTCAAATTTGTTATATCACTTAGTTTAACTACTCAATATGTACCTACTGTTAGTTGAGGTTTTGCTAAAACAGAAGTTGCCTGAATTACAATAATTTCTAAGTTTGTAATATTAAAATCAGTAACTTATTAGAGTAATATTGCCCTTTATCAGAAACTCGACTTTGACTTCATTGGGACCGTTTAATGTTTTTTTGGGGCAATTTTGTACAGTTGAAGATGCGCTATGAAAACGTGTCCCCAAAAACTGTCCGTGGAAACAGAGACTAAGAGTGAAAACTATTTTCAACCCAACTTAAATATCACAAAATCACAGTCTATACCTAAGAAGATCGTGCAACTCAAAAAACCGGTGGCTGCATCTCGTGTACACGGCTTCATTTCTGAGCTGGATCATGTCTAGTTGGTTCCTATGATTCCATCCACGTAATCGTAAAATACTCTTGAGAAACTGTTCTGACAAGTTCGCGCATCGTTCACTCATGGGTACAAAACTTCACGCTTAAAGAATTTTCTCCGTTAGAACAAGCGAAATCGTATTTGAGTAGTTGCACGAGATCCTTAAAAGCTTGAATATATTTAACAGTAAAAACAATACAAAACTAGTAAATAAACTCGAGGTTAACTCTGTTCATCTTAATTGACGTCATGTGCAGTTTGAACGAATCATACATCGTCAAATGAACTAATCATATTACGAGTTATTAACATGTTATACGGCAAGGCAATCGAGACGAGTAGAGTGTAATGGAGAATATTTAAGCAACCGCCCTTGGGGAACTTTTGTTTGCTTTAAAGTATATAATGTTACATAAAAGTTATAGACGAAGCACTAATTAATCTCAAAAAATAAATGACAGTAATGTTAAATGATAACCAAACCTGGAGTTGCAAACAGACCTGGAGATAATCCAAAAAGCAAACACAAACACATACAGTCTTCTGAAATTACAAGTCTGAGAGTTTGGTATTCAATAAATATCTACTTTTTACTTTATTTCAGCAAGGGTTAGGTAATAAATTGAGCATGCTGCACTCTTCCTGTCGTCAAATTGGAAGAGGTGGCTTAGTTAGAGGAGAACTGGCATCAGAACCTGCATGCTCTTTCTTTTTTCTGATGTTTGTTGTATCCTATATTAAATGCAGAAACACAGCACACCGTCGAGAGAAAGCTCTTCGAAACGAAAGCATGGCTCAGAACCGTGATCGTGGATTGCTCCCTTGCAGCCATGGCAACACTGTATGATCCATGCACGGCACCAGATTCTGTGTGAGCTGTTGCATTCGTTCAATGGTTGAAGGGGAACGAGTATCGCCACGTTCAGGGTTTCACTCAAGTGATGCATGGCAGTGTCGGATGGAGGAGAGGACTAACCTTTCTGGTCAGTCATGCTCCCATGGAAGGCTGATGTGCGCTTCAACTCCACTGTCATGAGACTCAACGATCACGGACCAGTGCTCGGTAAAAGTTCCGGACGGCCGGAAACTCACCGACTGCAAGCTCGTTTGCTCAGTTTTACGAAAGAAGAACCGACAGTAACCGGCTATGCATGTTTCGCTGGTTTATGAATCCCCAAGAAAGACATGTAGTCCGGAACAAATCCGTTTTATTCTATTTATTGTATTATTCTTTATATCAACTTAAAGAATCTGGTTGATTTTTAAGCTCCCGGCAGAAATCCGGAATTTAAACTTTTCTTGCTAGTTAATGTGAATTTTCTTTCTAAAACACAAACAAAATACCAACTCTGTTGCAGTAGTACACACTAGATACTAAACCCTAATGGATTTTGAACTGACTAAAATTATCCAGGACTAAACATAGCAAATTCTTGTGGTAATCTATCGAGTTTACAACAAAGGCACGTAAATTCTTCTGGCCGGAGTTGTACTTGGATTCAGGCTCATAACTTGAATCTCCCAACCGGTTGGGACCAGAAGATCTAATGAAGCTTATCTAAATGACAAAAATGAAATATTCTGCGTAAAAGTATAGAACTTTACTCAGACAAAATGAAATGTTCTGCTTCAGATCATAAACTTCAAAACTCAGAATCCACATCTGCTGTCTCAGTCAGTCATGTATCTTGGAGGTTAGAGACAAAGCTTCGATGATGCACAATCTCGAGTCGACAGTGCTTTTGGACGGTTTCGGACAACAATGTTTCAAAATTCTCATCAGGTCTTTCTAGGTTCAGCTGCATAATCGCATCCAAATTATGTGTCTGCAAGCAATTTCTGCGCTTGGTCTTAATAACCATCCGTATACTGAATGGTTTTTCACAGTGGACAATGGACATACACTGTACATGAGAGATGTCATCCAAAATTAAAGGGTCGCTGTAACTTATCACAGCCCACAAATCACGATTGAAGATTCTCCGAACTAGCTGTGTGCACGAGTTTTGAATTGCTGAAATCCAAGCTTCGCTGCTTTGCTGTAAGTAATACGCAAGACTCTGCTCACTTGTTCCTCGGACCCAAAATTAGAACAGAAGAGTGTCAGCTCTTTAGAATCCCTCTCATGTAAAGGGACCAGCTGAGAAGACATCTGCTATGGAGAGAATATTTTAAACGTTCTCATCAACTCATTAGTAGAAAATCTCTCCAGTAACTGCAAGCACACTGCTAAAAAAAAGGAGTTTTGAAAGTACACCAACTCATTAGTAGAAAATCTCCCAACTGCAAGCAGATTGCTTCAAAAGAAGTTCTGAAAATACATGGCTTCTTCCAAGTCCTTCCATAACTTGTCTCGCTCTCGCTAAACAGAATGGAATAAACTTCCGCTCACTTCTGAATGTAGACGTTTCAGAAATTTGGATTCTGGTCCATATTTATGCAGAAGATGCTACCCAGTCTCCTCGTTAATGAACAACGCATTTATAATGACGCTGGGATCTACAGTATGATGCAATCTGACTATTGCCAGTTTGTTAGCGATCAAAGCACCTACAATACTTACATCCACAAACTTATGCTGAAAAATGTGAAGAAACACTTAAAGAGTGAAAAATATCAGCTAAGACAAACAAGCAGAAGACTACTTGAAACTGTGAAGCTTGTTGAACAATAAACTACATTCTTCGTGGTCCTCAACTGGGTCAGCTTCAGACAAGAAGAACAGAACACTTTCCAGAGAGTCACAGAGACTCCTTTACAGCACTCCAGGGAGACAACAAACACATTTTATTGTAACATTTCAAGAACTTGTGTGAATCACCAAAATTCAACAGTTGATTGGATCATACCTTAGGGATTAGTTATCGTTAGTTGCATCTTCAGAGAGATGATTGGATTTGTACTCTGAGGTCATTTTTGTGTGTCGTCTATGCACGGAATCGTACGGTCGATTAAGAAGTGATCATTCGAACTTCATTCGAAGTTCGCTTCGTTATCCTTTGTGACGTAAAACGCTCACAAGAGTCGACTGAATCCTTCAGTTGTACTCGTTCACTGGTGGAAAATCATAGATCTACTGAACCACCAACTGCTTGAAAGTTACTTACTAATTTATGGCTGTGTACATAGATGATAGATCCGAACTTCTCTCTGCCTGACCAGCTCTCTCTCTCTCTCTCTCTGAAGTCACCCACAAAGCTCAACGATTAGACGCCTTTCCAGAGGTCCTCATGTATATGTCAATCTACTATGCTATTCTGCACAAATTGCGAGAGAAGCATTTTCTCTAACGGTTTTAAAGTGGAGGATGTTCTCATGGGTTCTGTCTGCACGTTACGAGTTCAGAACATAACAGATCTCCGGATTCGAAGGCAGTGTCTCCGTAAAAGAATCAGAAAATATGAAAGTTAGTTTCCATACCTCTTGCGTCATCCTGTATAATTCTCCCGTTTAATCCTAGTGTTGAGAATACTCCAGAACGGCACTTTTAGTCTGACTTCCACACTCGGACCAAACCACACGGCCCTTGCTTCTGCCAACGAATGGCTTGAAGACTCCTCCGTTGATTATCGTGTGTTGCTTGACAATCCCAACTAGCCAAGCTTTCGCAGGTGCGCTGTTTGCAATTTTGGACCTCGAGTCATCTCTCTGGCCTCGGAGTTCATCTTCCTATGACATAAAGATGCGGTTAAAGTTGCTGATTCCGAGAGAGAGCTCTGCTGGGCGGCATAAGCGGTAAATTTCTGAGTCTAGAACTTATTTCTGGACAGACAGACCAAACTAGCCAAAATTGGCGCCCCTCTTTTGTGAGTGGCGAGTGTAAAGCACTAAGCTTGGACCTTTGACCCGTCACATACAAAGGTGAAGTCTGTCAACTGTCATCCTCATATTAAGGATCTGACTTCATCGGAAGTCAGATGAAGTCAGATCCTTAATATACCTAGAGTTCGCGGTTTACTTCGAACTCAATACTAAAAATCTTGAACCACTCATTTTATTTCTTTTCTTCTTTTAACGAGAAACCGGACGGGGCTGGAAGGAATTTATTAACATGTCGTGGTAGAGGATGAACCTCGTACCCTTCGCGTGACTCAGCCTACTGGCAAGGTTGGTACAATCGAGTTCAAGTTTAAGGAACTCTGTCCTGCTAACCCTTAATCTAGCTTGTCTCGGCTTCTCGGCTTCTTTTCATCGATTCTCTATCCGCAATTCTTGTCGTTTCTCTTCGTGCATATGATGTTATGCGTCTTCTTGTAGGTCTTCTATTGTCGGCAAGTGCCGCCAATATGATAGCGGTAGTCGCGCGCGAAGTATTCGAGTCTTTTTCATCCGCATGATGACCTTCTCAGTTCAATGATATTCAGACATGCTTGTGAGTAGCTCTTGTTATCAAATTTGTGTACAAAATAGAGAGTCGAAGGTTCATAGAGCATTCTTTTTTAGATTGTGTTTCGTGAGTTTGTTTTAGTGTGTCTTAGTGTCTTACATGACGGATGAGGAGCTACGAGAGTTGTATTTATAGATGAAAAATTCATACGAGTTTCGGATCGTCTATTTCTGAATCCGTTTCATATCAAGTTTTACTACATCCATCACGATCATTTTTTAAAGTGACTCGTTACTTACTTTGGTGATGAGTTAATGAGGAAGTGATGGATTTGACTACTCCGGTGATCTTGATTACATACCAAGAGAACTGAGACTTGACATGTACATCTTACTTTGATGGGTGAATGGACCTGAACTTCTCAACTAACGTATTTTCAACGTCTGGGTGGATATCCGATGCCACTGCCGGCAGAAGATCAACCATCGTGCGTAGATCACAAAGAACTTTGACGAGGAGTACTATAATCAAGTGATGGCTTCTTCATTGCTTTTTGTAGTATTTTTCATCGTAAATCGATTCAAGATCATCATCTTGACTTTGTACTGAATCTTAAATATTCTCGTGTCATTGTAATCTTTATCGCCTGACGAGGGTGATTACTTTAAAGTTGAGATTGATATATTTTGTTCAAGCTTTGAAGGTGTGAGAGTGTACTAGGGTTACAATTCGTTCTATAGTGCGAAATAACAGATAAAGTGATCTCCATCTCTTTTCTGTTGGTGCTTGTTGTTGATGATCCCCTACAGCTTGGCTGAATCCTTCTTCTGCTCCCGGACAGTGTGGGCCCTGGTATAATTAATCCCACCCCTCTTTCTCTTCCAGATCAACGAAGTGGTGTTTTCTCCTATATGCTCGTGTTTCACTCTTGGACGCATTTCGCGATCGAGGGATGCTTCGGTTCAATCGAGTTTTTGCTACTCCTTTTTTCCTCCCTTCCTTTCGATTGTTGCTTCTTGATATGCCAAATGTATTGCTTCTCGGTTCCACCCTAGTTAACCATTCGAATTTCGAGTTCTCTGGGAGATGTACACCTTCTAACTGGTTGACATCACGAATGTTTGTTCTCCAGGGTCTGACTTCTTCATTGCCCTTATCGCTACGAGAACCCCCTCCTTCTTGTTGCGAATATGTGGCAGTGTATCTTTCGCTGCTGCTTCCTTCCCTTGTAATCATGTTCCTTTCCTCATCAACTCGAACAAACCAGGAGAGATCTCTCTCCTGATTTGTTCGGGTTGCCTACTCTCAGCTCTGATAATTGCGAACCTCTTCAAAAAAGAAAATCTTGCACCTAAACCAGCCAAGAAGTAGAAATTTGGGTATCATTATTCCACTATCCGGTGTCTTAGCAACATCCGCGTAATAGCCGAATAACGGAAAATACAAGCATTTTACTCTCTCAATCCCTCGCAGCAACATCATAGCTCCGTCATTCCCCCGAAGTCAAAAATGTCTTCTCGGTCTCTTACGGGTTGGGTCCCGTCCTCACCGTCTTCTCCCGCCTAGAGTATCAAGTGTATATACCATGGTGACTGACGGTCGAGAGTCGCGCGGAGAGGGGGCCGGGAGAGAGTGCGGGAGAGTGAGAGTGTGAGGGGAGGGTGTTAGAGTGTGATAGTGGGGTTTTTTTTACATATTCTTTTTCAGTTTGTATTTCTGTTTCTTTTGATCTAAGAATTGGCACATTTGATGCAGAGATGAGTGAGTATTAAATAGTTTCAGTTTTAGGGTTAGAGAGGGTTCTTTTTAGGGTTTTCTTGTGACATTTTGTGTATTCATTTTCTCTATCTACACATATCAGGGTTCTTCTCTTCTCTTCTTTCTTTCTTTTTTCTTTTTCTGTTCTTTTCTGTTCTTTCTTCGTCTTCTTTCCTTTATTTTTATCTCTCTTTTCTCTTTTCTGTTTGGAGATGATTCTATCACGAGTACCGTTTGACCGGATATCATCTTTTCTTTAGCTATGGGTACTCTCTCTCTCATGAGATCGAGACTGATTCAAGACACACCATGTCCGGTGTGCAATCAGTTATTTACCTCGCAAGGGGTAAAATCTCATGTGGGAAAGATGCACAAGAGCTATGATACGACCACATGGGATGCCTAGGTTAGCCGAGATCGGAGGTCTACACGTGCAGTCATTATGGCACCATTAGCCCTTCTTTCTGGAGTTCCTCCAGAGTCGTGGGAGTGGCTGAGAGGCCACTCTGGCACTATTCTGAGTTTGTTCGAGACGAGTTTCTCTTGTCCGCGTTTGTTCCATCGGTTACCTCGTGCTCTTCATGATGAGGTGAGACAAGCATTCCGTCTACCTCTTGACATGTTGGCACGGAACTCCAAGGACGAGGCGGCGTGGTTACTGTTCCTCCTACTTCCTCGTTGGTGTCTCCGTTATACTCGGGATGGCAGAGGAGGACATCGGGAGGTGGCGGCTCGTTTTCGGAGATTTCGTGCTGGTGATTGGGCGACCTTACAGGAGGAATCAGTCCGTGCGGTACGAGGTAGGAGTGAGTCTGCCTCTACACGTGATGTCTCATCTTCCGCTCGCATACGACGTTGTAGGATGTTAGGTCAAGTCGGAGAGTACAGTAGAGCTGCTAGAGCACTGTATCCTTTGTCATTGGCATGTCCTAATGAGGAGACGATCGCTGCGTTGCGTTTCCTTCGCCCCTCACCGGGTGATCCCTCACCACCTGAGGTTCAGGACTATCAGCCTGAGGAGCCATTATGTCTCGATAGATCCTTGTTTGCCCAGGCCTTGTGTACAGCTCCACGTCTATCCTCTGGAGGTCTGTAAAGGATGGTCTACGTGCACCTACGGATTGTTTCCAGACAGACGACCCCTCTAGTGGTTTCACGGAGCTTTTTCAGATAGCGGCAGCAGTAGCTCAGAGACATATTCCTCAGTCTATAGCTCAGGTACTAGGGGCAGCTAGACTTTTGGCTATGACGAAGGATGGGAGAGGGATTCGACCGATAGCCATCAGTGAGATTCTCTTACGACTTATCAGTCGTACCATTGTCCTTCAGCTTCGAGATACTTTTCAGGACCACCTTTGCCCACACCAGTTTGGAGTTGCGACGCCGGGAGGTTGTGAGTCTGTGTCTTTTGGCATTAGAGCTCTATTGGACATCCATCCCGATTGGGTTGTCCTGCAGGTAGACGTGGAAAACACTTTTAATAGCATTTCTCGCGCTTCTATCTTTAGGGAGCTCATGGATGGCGAAGGATCTCTAGCGGGTCTCGTCCCTTTCGTGCGATCGTTCTATGGTTCTTCTTCTTCTCTTTACTACCAGCACGGTCCTACGATACAGGGGGTTACAATCATCAGCTCCGCTACAGGTACTCGTCAGGGAGATCCTTTGGGTGGACCTCTCTTTGCCTTAGCTCACTATAGAGCTCTCTTGACCACCGCCTTGGCTGCTCCAGGTTGTGTTTTTTCATCTCTAGCTGATGATACGCACATCGTAAGTCCGGCGGACCAAGTTGGTGTTGTCTTTGACCACCTTGTCTCTCAATTGGCCTTGGTAGGGCTGAGGGTGAAGGTGTCAAAGTGCAAGGCTTGGTCTCCCATAGGTATACCGTCGGACCTACAGCTCCCGGAGGGATTTGTTACCCCTACATATGATTTACGCATCCTTGGAGTACTTGTGGGTACAGAGGACTTTGTCTCTCGATTCTTAGATGTTGCCCTGACGGAGGACGTCTTACATATCGAGGATCTCCCTATGTTGGAGGATCCTCAAGTTGCCTTTGGTATTCTTTCCTCTTCCATTGCACGACGTCCTAGTTACCTACTCCGCACAATACCTCCATCTCCTATCTTCATATCACGTCTTAGAGAGTTTGATAGGAAGCTCATGGGGGTCTTTGACGACATCATAGGATCGAGGACTTTCGACTGTGTGGCAGGACCTCTCGCACGTAGGTAGACTTCTTTGCCGATATCATGTGGTGGGATGGGTCTATTATCCATAGAGGAGACTGCAGCGGCAGCCTTTTTGGGTAGTTGGACCCTCTCAGCACCTTGGCTCTGTTGCCGTTTTCTCGTGCGAGATAGACCTATTCTGGAGAGCTATGTGACAGAGATGGAGGGTGGTTCTTACCCACTATAGATATGTCTCCGTGAGACAAGAGATAACTTGACTCTTGAGGCACGTCAGGCACACCCTCGATTTGATACCTTAGCTACCGATGGATCTCGCGGACTACAGTCTTCTCTGACGGGACACCACTTCCAGCAGGTTCTCCATGCGCTCTTAGTGGATCCTTCCATCTCAAGGTATACTAGAGCTCGACTCCGCTCTTGTTCGGACAAGGGTGCAGGCTCTTGGCTCATAGCTCGATCATGCATTAGAGCGTTCAGACTCGCACCGACTATCTTCTCTACAGCGATGAGGTTCCGCCTAGGCTTGGTCCAACCTGTTGCTTCGGCACTATCCACCTGCGAGTGCGGTGTCTCGCTCGACACATCGGGTCGTCATCTTGCTCGATGTCCTCATGGTGGAGAGCGGATAGCTACCCACGATGCCATCAGAGACGTCGTGTTTGTCTTAGCACGGGAGAGCGGTCACATGACGTGGAGAGAGCATTGGTATGCCCTTCAGACTGGAGGATCGGTGAGAGCTAACTTGTACATGATGAGGGAGGATCATGTCTCAGTGGCTGATGTGGTTGTCACGGATCCGACACGGAACTCAGTAGCGGCACAGGTGATTACCCATCTCCCAGGATGGGCGGCAGGCGTGGCGGCAGCAGCGAAGGTGACCAAGTATAGGGGTATGCAAGTGGGACATCGCTTCATCCCCTTAGCTGTGGAGATATACGGATCGACAGGTTTAGAGTTCGACGTCTTTCTGAGAGATTGTGCTAGAGCTTATCATGAGAGCCGCCAGGGTACCACTTCTCTTTCTTTCTGTACCACATTTTTTAGACAGCGAGTTTTCATTGCTCTACAGAGAGCTTTAGCAGGCGCCATTCACAGAAGAGCAATCGCAGTAGGTGATGCTTCTTCTGGTGCACTAGTTGTTTGCGGACATACTGACTTTCTGATCTCCGACATTATAGGTGCGACAGGCGATTTTAGAGCTACTGCTAGCGGGACTTAGTCCGCCTGTTCTTCCCTTCGGGGTAGTTGTTGCTTGGCCCTTCGGGTCTTTCTTTCCCTTGTAAGGCTTGATGGTGTCTTCCCATCCGTTTGCTATTCATTGGTTCGCGTTTTTCCTATATACAAGTGTTGATCCTCTTATCGGTGTCAATGATTCTCTTCTTCGTTGGACTGCAAGTGCGCACTGGTGAGTGGGTGGCACATCATTCAAAAAGCACCGGATGCAACGGAAAATTGAGTGGCGGCTTAAGAACTTGCGAGATGAAGAGAGGCAGGCGAATCTTCAGATGATGAACCCACCTGTATGAAAGCGCGAAAGGCGTTCAAGCTCATTGTGGCAATGAATCTTGCTACTGGGAACTTCAGAAACAAGGAGAATCTCTTGCAAACCGTAGGCTGACGAAAGATGCTCCTCAGTCACCTCCGGTCGTTAGAAAATCGAAATCATCGCAATTAATTCCTACTCGTTCATTACGAGTTTCGCGACGAAATAAAGAGAAGATTGTCTCGCCACCAACATCCTTCTCCCTTCTCCCTTCTTCGGGAGCTCCCTCGAATTCTCCGTGATCCAGCGTGGGCAGGTCGACAGTTATAGGAAATTCGAGGAATTCTCTCAATACTCTGAGTGCAGATGAGAGGGAATTCAAATTACACGTTACAGTTCAGCTGAAAATTTTACCGTCACTTCAGCATTCCACGCATCTCCTCCAACATTGCTGCATCTTGTTCGTGCCACACGCTAGTACCGACAATACTCAGTATCACTCTTTTCCTTTTTAAAACTATCCACTGTCGCGTTACTGCAGAGTCCTTTCGCGCCTTGCACGACCTCTTTAACATCACCTTGCATGGCCGCCCGTTTTCTTTCCTGCGCAGACGCTCATTACTGTGATTCCCCCATTCGATTTTCATTCAATTTCCTTACCTTCGCGAAATGACGATAGGCGGTCATCCGACTGAGGAAGAAATTCTCGACTTCGGGACTAAGGGAGCTCTGATGTTGCTACGGGGGATAACCTTCAGGTAAACAAGTCTGTTCATGATGAGTCACCAACATCTAAGCGATCACGTGACAACCTATGAATCTACCCGACATCCATTTCCTGTCATCAGAGACTAAGTCACCGTCTTGCGATCGGGGTCGGCGAGATCACTCTGGAAACTTGATGTTCAGGAAATTGGGCTCCGTCATGTGAGAATGCTATCATGTTGATCCGGAGGTACAACCAATTTTGTTAAGGGCAAATAGGGGTGTCAAAGTTGAGGGGTAAAGATTCTTCAACGGCCAACAGAGAAATAGCCGTAATTTCACAGCAGTTAACTTTGTGGTGAAGAGCGACTGAGTATGGGTCGCGCTTGTGACTAAGACGTAACATTTTTTTCAATTAACTTTTTTCTGTTATTACACTCAAGATAATTACTCAGTATAATAAATATTCAATTGAAAAAATAAATGAAAAAAACGAATGAAGGATCGTTAAGAAAATAACCGCGGGCGTTTTCCTACGAGTAACTCCGGAGGTGACCGCAAGAAACACTTGCAAAGGTTTTGCAGAATTCGTAACTCCTTCGCGTGGGTGTAGAATCTTTCTAAAAGATTACTAACTTGGACACCCCTAATACTCCACTGATCCACCAAACAAACTCTGCAATTGATCATCCTCTGTAACTGGCTCACTTCATAGTGAGCAGTACTTGTTCTGAGTAAAGGCCTATGAGTGAAGCCTCGGTAGGGGTTGAGCCTTTGATTTTCCGATTGGTGATTTCTCCTCCTACCTTTATGATTTGAACCATCTGACTACTGGACTGAGCCTTTGCTTTCATTTCATTTCGTGGATTTCTGCTCGTTGCGCAGGAGCAACGAGCAGAAATCAAGCAATCACCAGCCCCAGTTTGGCTTTCAGGAAAGGTATGAAAGTTTCCGTGTGATCCTTAGTCTGTTGCTTTGGTGTCTATTCTCCTTACTTCTATTGCACACTAGGAACACTTGATAAAGACGATCGATGTTCAAGCCCTGATTCAGTGCAAGACACAGTATAATTCAGCTCATCATAGCGTGATGTTGAAGTACTTTCGAACGACGAGGGAGACGGATCGGCTGACTAGTAATTTTCTGGTATGACACGCTTGATGTAGGCCAAAACCGAACAATCTTTTTACGGAAGAAACTTCAATTGCACAATTGCACTGTTGTATTATTTGAATTGAATCGACTGATTACATAGATTTCGAACTGTCAAACTATTATCTCTATCCAAGAGCGAGCCAGTCAAGCTGCAAAGAATTATTCACATGCCTCGAACAACTACTTGCTGTGTGGTTTGCTAGTTCACTGCACGTTGATTTTGCGGCAGTTTCTGCGGACTTGGCCTTCAGTTTGGACCCCCACCGCTCCCAATGCGCGCATTGCTTCGCCGAATTTACCCTCAAAGCGACGCTCACTGATTAGACTTTGTACAATCTTTCTAGTCCGACGATCCTCAAAGAGAGATTGATCAGACGTGAATAAACCTTTCCTCTGCGTCAGCCCTACGAAGTATTTTGAGTCGAATTCACCAGGCGTGATAGTGTCCATGAAGATCTCGAGAGTACTGTTGAATTTATGATTCGGGCAGTCCTTCTTCAACTGCTTGGCGTAGGTCGAATTCAAGGAGGGATCGGTCGAATGAGTTTCACTAAAGTTGTAGAGGCGCTCGATGAATTTTTCACAGTGTCCGACTCCTACAGTATGAGATCCTGCAACAGTTTGCAGTGATTAGATTCAGCATGAGGAATAAAGTCTACCTCAAGAAGAACTGATCGTCATATACTGTCCGTGATACTTGCCTGAGAGGATGACCATTTGATCCGCGGATAATCCTCTCCTGGCGAAAGAATCAATCAGCTGTGAAACGTTAAAGGTTGGAGGTGGTAGATCGTTTTCTGCAGCATCAGCGCAAGAAATGATGCCATCCTTCCTCCCTCCTTGAACAACCCAACCTGTACCATTCAACTGTCGTAACAACAACACCTCATTCAGACAAAAGTGTTTCTCAGTTTGATGAGCCATTATAGTTGATTCCGGTGATTCGTCTATAAAATATACCTTTGGGCACTTTACAGCTAGCTCACAAAAGAAGAAAAGTTACGACGGATCCGGAGAGATATCCAGAAAAGCAGTGTTCAGATCATCTATGCAAATCGATATGTTTGTCTCGCAGATGACAAGGAAATGAAAGTTAACTCGTATTAACCGGCTCAAGAACCAAACCAAAGTGAATACTCTCCACTGTAGAAGATATATCAGTAAAGGGATCATTCTACTCCTCATCTCCCAAAAGGGGTTGTTATATACTCTAACCTATGGACAAGAGGTTAGTCATTAGTCATGGAGATGTGACGAGGTGACTATAGACTAGACATTATCTTTAAGATACGGAAATTTAGAGAGACTATTGTGCTTCTTGTCCTCGTGAAACATACGCATTCACTCGTAAAACGAAGCTTAAAGTTTCGTCGGATTGCATGGATTCTAACGTAGATTTTTGCACTCAAGCACTGAGATGTTTTGTTACCTTCACGGTGCTATCGCGAGCCGCATACGCTAAAATATCT
This sequence comes from Asterella californica, assembly GCA_036924285.1. Taxonomy (NCBI): domain Eukaryota; kingdom Viridiplantae; phylum Streptophyta; class Marchantiopsida; order Marchantiales; family Aytoniaceae; genus Asterella; species Asterella californica. The sequence goes on along the minus strand of JAYKYS010000003.1, from coordinate 45,847,258 downwards.
GCGCAAGAAACAACACCAGGGCACACTTTCTCCACCGCTTCCTTGGCGACATCCACAACTTCGAAACCCGCGAGATGCTCGTTCGCAGGTGCAGTTTTTTCCGTATCATTGCCATCTAGTAGCACCGAAGCATCGCAACCCTGTTTGAAAATTCCAGCATGATACACATAATTTGGGATTTCAGATCGTCATTTAATGGAAAACGTATAGGTCGAAGGCAGATTGATCTAGCTATGCTAGTTGGAGCCTGGGACTGGTTCGCCATGTGCAGAAGTTTTCCACTGTACTCATACTCCCTTTACTGTGCACATCGACAGACTTATAACTGAGACTTACATAAAAGTCGTGCATACGCAACAAGGATCAGGATAAGGACGTACCTCGACGAAACAGTCATGGAACTGCATGCGAATGAGACCGGCGGCGAGCTTCAGATTTTTGTCAAGCTCAGCATCGACTGCTTTTCGAATCACTGATTCTGCATCTGGGCATGAGTTTTCGTAAAAGTTGTCCTTTAAGGCGTCCCCCCAAATCTCGGCATTGACGGAATTATGTAAGAGCAGAGATACTGTGAACAACAGAACCAGTCCTCCCTTGGTACATGCCATGTTTTCTCCTAAACTGCGACCTGGACCTATTTGTTTGACTGGACCAGTATCGATGGAAACTATGAATGTAAGAGTAAAAGTATTCTTAACTCTCTAAGTAGAAAGAATGAAGTACTCTTAGTCTTTCTGAATGAATGTACAAGCACTGGCCTTCGAGTTGCCCCTGTCGACAAAATGACCCGAAGAATGATGATTTACTCTATAGTCATGCAGATACTGTCAGTCAGTCACCTTCTTCAGCAACCAGTTCCTGCAGAAGTTTGGAACTCCAGCAGTCGTGATCAGATCCTGAAGAGAGACTCAGTCACCTTCTTCACCAACCAGTGTCTGCCGAAGTTTAGAACTCCAGCAGTCGTGATCAGATCCTGAAGAGAGACTGGTCCTCAACAAATGTGTTGGGATGAGTGAATTGACGAGCGAACTGGTTTATATACTGAGGTCCCAGATGAAACCTCACCAATAATCATTCTTTTCCGCAATTCGGATGTTTTGAGTCCTGGAGCTTGACAACTTGTAATTGAGCTCATCTCGAAATGTTTCTGCATGGTACAGATTGCGCACGTCGCTCAGACATGACGTAGAAACAGGAATGATGAACTGTCCGGCATGCGTGACTTGCTCGAAATCACGTGATGCGGAGAAGAAAGAGCTGAAGCAGCTGGAACGATCTGCATACACAAACGGGAGTGGCATGTTCTCATCGGCAATCTACCTTTCACCTTGGAAACATTCCCCTTCATTACAGTTTGCGCATATCACGTGAGCTGTTGTTCAAATATATTCTTGCCAAGGAAGATCTAGATCTGCAATCTCGCCCGTATCCCTCCTCAAACATAGCTTTTGAGACCAATCCGTACTCAAATTCAGCAGGGCGCAAGACATGATCAAATCTCTGTCACATTCGACTTTTCATGATCACTTGATCAACTGTCGTTAATTTACAAATATTCTCTACGTTTTCTACAAACGAGACCTGCAGATTATGCACTTCCTGATCAAGTCATAGAAGTGATCCTTCATATGCTAGCTAGTACGTTGTATAGACGCGGTGTCCTCCTTTAGGTTCAACCAACCCTTCTGGCGAAATGAAGAGATTCTGTCTGTCGCCATGTCGTCCTCCACCACGGCCATTCAGCAGATTAGCGAACGAGCAGAAGCCAACAATTTTGGTATTTTAAGGTGATTCTTGTCACACAACGCAACGTTCGTAATTGATTAATTCAAGCTCCATGATCGTCGACACTCCCCACACGCACATCTCGCGAGCCGAACCTCCCCGGAAGTCAGAAGTAACACGGAGACTCGGATCCCTCCCTCATGAAGACTACCATCTCCATACAGACTAATTATCAGCCTGAAACCACGACACCCGTCGAGGAGGCATGATCCATGGTACATCAGTAGATTGGGCGAAGCTGTAGTGATCGATCTGCACTCTGGTGAAGAATCGGAGAATTCTTTTACCTTTCCGCTCACATGGATCTGCCTCCCTATGAATGTCTTGGGAATATCTGACCACTGCAGATCTGGAGAGCGTTGGTAGTTAACTATCGAACTGTTTGAGAGTACATTCTGGAAGGAAAAACTGAACTCCTGGACCCAAAGTAATATAAAGACGTGAAAATCGCCAACTAGGAGAGAGAACACGCGACGCAATGAACAGCCAACGGATGGAAAGACCCATCAACCAAAAGAAGTGAGGAATTTCAACGGAATTAAATACGCGCTGGAACCAACATCCTGCGCAGCAGTTTCAGTGCTTCTATAGCTCAGTTGGCTAGAGCACCCGTTTAGTAAGCGGGAGGTCCTGAGTTCAACTCTCAGTGGAAGCACTTCTCTTAACAGTTCATATGATGTCAATTGGGGGATGTGCGTAGTGCTCCCCGCCATTCAGTTTATGCACCAGCATTTCATCGCTGATTTTAGTTTGGGTTTTTACTGAAGGTCTCTATTCCGAGCCTGGATAAAGTTCTTTCCATTTAGGTTCCTTCATCTTGAACTCAGAAGTTCGAACAAATGAGCAGCTCAACCACCTTTGGGGACTTTTTGCTTCACTTTTGTTTTCGGATAGTATTTAGCTGTTAGATAGGAACGGTATATTTAATTTTTTAAAGTTAATACAATATATAAATACTAAAAAGAATTAGAGCGACAGTAGCAAGACGGTCCAAACATAATCGGTAAGTGGAACGTAAACTAACGTGGATCCAAGGCTACAGCTTGCTAAGGAAATGTATTTAATTTAAATATATAAGATAACCTTTCCTAATAAAAATTAAATATATAATAAATTGAATTTGCTGCAGTCTTCTCTCTTCAGAGGGAGAGGGAAGAGTGCAGCAAATAAATAATAAAGCAAGCTTCAACTCAGAATTTGGAACATAGAACTTCACTGTTCTATTAAAAATTCGAGCCTGGATAAAGCTTTTTCCATTTAGCTTACTTCAGGTTCAGTCAGAATCTGAACACAGATCCTTACTGTCAAAAAGAAATCACTTTGTCTAAGATCTTAGGAAGAAGTTCGTACTTCAACTTCAACCAGAATCTGAGCATAGATCTTTACTGTGCACCGTAATAGTACCAAAACTTATTTTACAGTAATTATCACATCGAAACTTGCTCAGAAAACAAACATTTTCGTCTAGATCATAATAAGAAAGAAAATTTCCTCCTTACTACCTCGTTAGCTAAATCAACTCTAGAACTGTGAATGCACATACACTCCAACTTATTTACCCAACTTTCACTTCCTTTTTCTCTTGTGTAACTGACGCAAAAGTCTTACAGTTTTAGACCTCCTCTTGCCACAACAGTTGGTTGAAAAGAATATCGTTGAAGACTTTTTCAGTGAATTTGAATTTAAAATAGGTTCTAAGAGATTCCTCTCATAACATTGATCTTTCCGGCACATGTATTCATTCATACGGTGAGGAAATGGAAAAATAGTTTTTTCTTTAATATGGTTTTTAGTGAGACGAATCCACCGGTACAAGGCACTCAGAAAACAGTTTACAAATGATTTCAGAGTGTATATATATTCACCCATGTACACTGAAGTGTACATGGGTGTACACTAATTAATGTTCAACCCTTCTTTCCGGTGGGAAGGGTTAGAACATTAATTAATGTCCTAAGGTAAACCGCGCGATTTGACATTTAGGGATCCGGGTTCATACCCTAGGAACGCAATAGCTTGCTCTTCACTTATGGGTTCTCTCCGGATGAGTTGGCTATTCTGGGAATGATTAACATATAACTTTTATAAAATAATTTATTTTCTAATAACAGTTTATTAAAATAAATTTCTATAACACTTACACTAATAAGAGAAAATGAAATTCACTGTACAAGGCCGTGGGGAAGATATTATTCAGCTAGCGCAGTTCAGTCTATAAAAATGATGTAAGAGTCTACTAGCGGCAGTTCAGTCTAGATAACCCAGATCAATCGAAACGCCACACAGAAAAAGTAAAATAGAAAGATCATGAGCGAGAGGTTTAAAGCGGAAAGCCGAATGGTATCCCAACAAAAGCGAACAAAATGCATAAATGACATTCCTTCATTATTTCGATTCAACATCCGGTCATAATATGCTCCATGTGACATCTTCATTTTGTAATAAATCATTCAATTTCATTCCGAGGCTTTGTTCCAACCAGATAAAACAAGAGGAAAAAGTTGGGATATTGTAATTAGAAACGATTTGTATCATTGGAAAGTTTCAGTGAATGGTGTGTCACGTCAGTTTGGCTACTCAACTAGGTTGACCGAGTGCGAAGTGGAGAATCCCGGTAAGATCGTTAGTGCAGTTAGGGCAAGTTGGTAGGAGTGCTCACAAGGGGTATACTTTGTAGGTAGGGCTTGGAGACCTCAGTTCTTCAAGTTGAGTCTTCAAGCTCCTGACTATGGTGGGTAGTCTTGTGAGTGAGATCTGGATTCTCTACGAGCACAGAGTGGATTTGGCTCGAATGTAGTGATTGTCTAGTGTATGTTGACATGGTGGAGTGAGTACATATCTTGTTATCACTTGAAGAACTCAGATTGCGAGGCCTGGTTGAGAGATTTCATGTCACAGATTGCTGCCGGTGGTATCTCCGGAGTTGGCAGATCGTTGGTATCTTTGATTTACGGGTGCACGCGTGCGTAGAGTGGTTCATTTTGGGTGTTGTGATCGATCGCTGTGTGGATGGGTGTCGTCTGAATCTGTTCTCAGTCGATTTGGTGGTGATGTAGTGAGGAAGCGCTACTGAAATTTAGCGGAATGTGTTGAAGTGATCTGTTTCGAGCCGAAGTGCGCATTTGGGCGTAGCAGACGAAATAGTCGACAATGTCATACCAACGTCGGCTCGTTGGAAGCGCGCTGGGAAGACGGTACTAGTGCACGAAGTTTCACGAAGTTTGGTCAAGCCGTTTACGAGTTATGAGAAGCCGAAATTTCTGGTGACGGATTTTGTGACAGATTTTAGGTCGGCAGAAGTGCGTAGACGAGTGTCAGGTTGACGTGGGTCGACAATCTTTGGTTCTGAAGAGTGCAGTAGGTGCGCCCCGGGAAGACGATTCCAACGCACCAAAAATCGTTCGATTTGGTGAAGGATCGACGAAGTTAAAAGCCGAAGAAGGTCGCGGGTTGGTCAAAATCTGACGTAATCCCGTCTGCGAGTGTCAAATTGACTAATTTCGACCATTTTGAGTGCAATTTCGACCTCTGAGTTGTTGTTTCGGGTGTGTCCTCATGGTACTCGTCCTTCTTGTGGTGTTTGGCCCGAGTTCTACTTCTCCAAGCGAAGCGGAGCGGAGAGTGAGCGGGAGTGTCGAGGTGTGGAGTGCGTGTAGAGGTTTCGAGGAGCAGAGGTGCGTGAGAGTGCAGAGTGCGAGAGTGCGGAGGCGGAGCGGAGCTTGAGCCTGAGCCCGCCCCTGCCGCAAGTCAGCTTGCTGGCGTGCGTGAGAGAGGTATCCAAGTTTCAGTTGTGTGAGAAGTGTAAAACCAGTAGGTCACTCATCCCAACACTATTTCTGGACTTGGACGCTTAACTCTGTAGTCTTAACTTTGACTGTACCACTAGACCAATAGCTCTTGGTGTCTTACAGGGATGCGTGCAAGTACTTAGGGGCTGGTTTAAGGTAGTAGGAGACCTGCTCGCACATTCCTAGAGGAGTGGTAGGACGATCCCAGAGTACTAGAGGGAAGCTTCTGTTGTGGTAGTGTTTGCCTATATCGAAAAGACGCGTATGGAGACAGTTGGTGGCAGTTGTCTTGGATGAGCTAGTAGAGCTATCACGTTGATATTTTTGGAGCTACTAGAGGTGTGGACATCTAGTTAGTGACCTTAGGTGCATGTTATGACAGTCGGTGATCATATATTGTGCATGTGGTCACCGAAAAAGACGGGTCAGTCCGGGTGGGACTGGGTTTCTCTTTATGTGAATGTTTGAGTGTGGAGGTTATCGTTTGGACTTCTTGTGGTTGGAACCCCTTCATATTCTACTTCCTGTTTGTGCGCCGCGTTTGCTTGTGTTGGCGCTTGATTTCCAGAGTGAGTTCATTCTAGTGTGCTGTCGTTAGTGAGGCTGGAGTGATGACCAGTCAGACTATCTTTATTTCTCTCACGGTGCAGTTGGAGTGACGACCAACAAACCATGAGAGGCTGCTTGTGGTGATGGTAGGTACAGGTTGTCCTTACCTTGACCGTCCTAGTAAGGGATAGGTGAGCTCAGTAGGAGCGGGGATAGGCAAGTTGTAGTTACGATGGTGACGGAGATTTTGACATTCTGGTTAGAGAGTGTGTACGCGAGATTCTATCACCACGGAGTTCTCGAGAGGTTATGGTGGAGACTTCTCGGACAGTGGGTATACACGGAGTGGAGTGAGGTACCGGCTACCTACACCATTGCCGTTGGTTGTTTCAGAGGACGAGTCAGACGCAGACAGTGCATTTTCTGGTGGTGAGTCTAGTGTCGTCACATCATTGTTGTGAGACATGGACGAGATCTATGGGGCCACGAAGGGGCCTCGACGTACTCGGGTCGGTGGGTACCATTGAGTTGGATGACTTCATCCAGGAGTTTGACAGTTGGTGCGATCTGCAGCAGATGCAGAACCCACAGTTGTTCACGTCTTTCATGGCGTGGAAAGGTTTGTTTCAGCACTTGGAGGGACTACCGATGGATAATTACCACGAGTTTAGGCGAGACTACGATGTTGAGATTGAGTTGTGGAGACAAGATTGGTCTCCCAACTATGTTTCTATCACTACTGATGCGGTTTCAGGAGGCGTAGCACTTACGAGGTCAGGTGCCAGTAGTAGTGATACATCCACGGGTGGCGGAGTCTCTACTACCAGCGGTGCGTCCACTAGTAGTGGAGCAAGTGGTAGTGCGAGCGGGATACCACCAGAGTTTAACCATGTGGTTCAGTTCTTCCACTGTTTGAGGAAGAATTATCAGGGTGTACGGACCGACAAGTTGAAGAATCTGCAAGAGTTCCAGCGGAAGACTGGAGAGAGGCTACGCGAGACGTTTACTCGCATGAGACGGTTGATCAGCGTTACCCAAGGAGTGACAGAAGCACATGCAGTCCAGTTCTGATATGGAATACTAGATCGGGAGCTGCGTAGGAGAGTCAGGGATGCCACTCTCCTTAGAGACACTGCTCCGACATTGGCGGTTGTCTTTGATTTGACTGAGCGGATAGAGCTCAACATGGTAGAGGAGAGGGTGGTGACTGCTGGCTTCAGCAGGGACGCATCACATGGGGCGACCTCCTCTTCTCGAGGATCACAAGCTACGCAACAGCGTGGTGGTGGTGGTGGTGGTGGTGGTAAAGATTGTGTTGAACACTCGCGATCCCATGGAAGTGCTGGAGGATCTGATGGGCAGAAGCCCATGCCGTCTTTCTCTAGTCAGCAGCAAGCATGTCCTTGCTGGACGTGTGATGGTCCTCATCAGCAGAAAGATTGTCCACAAAGGAGAGGTGGTTATGAGACATCTGGGACGTCTCAAGCGGTGCCTAGGCAGTGTGAGCATTGCGGACGACCAGATCACAGTAGTGACCGTTGTTTTGATCTTCATCTTGAGCTACGACAAGGGAAGGCTGATCGTGGACGAGGCGGAGGAGCTCAGGGAGACCGTGGTGGTCGAGCTGGAGGTAGAGGTCCAACACCCGAGAGAGGACCAGTCGATCCACCGCTTACTACGACGTCAAAAGCCGGTATGGCTGCTCGGATTGAGCAGTTGGAGTAGAGGATAGCTAGTATGGCTATGGCTCAGCAGAGATCTGGTGGAACAGAAGCTTCCACATCTTATGGAGGAGAAGGAGGTGACTTCGACTTCATAGCTGGTGTGGCGCAGATTGAGACATCTGCGGCAGTGACTCGAAGTGCAGTACGTGTCTCTGAGCCACGAGGTACGTCAGTGGAGTTGGATCCACAACGCGGGGAGGCTGGTAGACAGGCCAGGCTTCCTCAATCATTCACGTTATCAGAGGTGTTGAGGACCACGTCTACGGTTCTTAAACGGCCTACCGATGGTGCAATGGAATTGAAGGCATCTACATCCAGGAGTGGAGGTGATGCAAGTCAACCTTCGACGTCTGTAGATGCGACGTCGCATCTATCCGATGTTGGGGACGGCTATAGCAGTTTTGCGAGCCCCACTATTTTCAGCCACGGATATGAAGGCATTGGGAGTCAGCTTGGCTCCAGTGTTCTAGTTGGCAGCCACGCTCAGTGAGAGCGAGGATGTGGTTACCTCTAGCGCTGAAGTGGTTCTGCAAGAAGCGGTAGATGTGTCCATGGAGTCGAAGATCAAGACAGCTACTAGTGGTACTTGACAAGCGGCGGCTGCCAGACTAGATGAATTACCAGCTAGACCGGTAATTGACCGTGCTGGATTGGCACCAGGTGTGGTGTTGTTGGACAACAGAAGTGGTATCTTCTGTTTGGTGGCACCTTCAGGGAAGGTGTATCGACCACATAAAGTGTTGTTAGACTCTGGAGCCCAACCGTTGATGTTGGGGAAGGCGGCGTGTATCGGTTTGGGTCTAAGGAAGTCCGAAGTAGAGAGATGTCCATTCCAGCTACAGACATCTCTAGGGGGATCAAGAGGTACAACTCTACACATGACACGCGAGTTGTTGACGGTGAAAGTTAGACCACATCATCCCACGGATGGTTCCATGGTGAGGACCAAGGCTATCGTTATGGTCGCGGAGTCTTATGACGTATTGGTTGGAGGTGATGTATTATATCCTATGGGATTCGTGATCGACTATTGGGCGGAGATAGCATCTTACAGACCGGGTTGGCAGTCCGGTGAGGAACGAGTGAGCCGCTTACCAGTGCGGTTCAGTGCTAGAATTGGGACAACAGAGCTTACATCAGGGACGATGGCATCCGTTGCAGGGTTCAGTTCGGTCATCACTTGGTCTCACGAGTTGTTAGAGGACAATGTCCATGCAGAGGATACTCCGGTCTTTGAGGAGGTGGAGGACATGCTTAGCATGTCTACGTTAGTACCATCTGCTTTGGATGTTCCACTTTGGAGTTTGAGCGGAGAGTTGCAGCAGTATGCTGATCGGTTGGTGCAGCAAGCTTGGAGTGAAGTCTTTGTACCGTCAGTAGAGGAACATCGGGGTGTCCTTATTACTGGTCTTGTGACCTTAACACCGCTGGATACGACTCTCATTGTATGACAATATCCAGAAGAGGGTGTGTGTGTGCTGGAGCTACTTGGAGAGTTCAGCACAGGTTTGGCTGCAGTATTGCAGGCAGGCATACAAGTACAGCGATACTTGTATGCGGAGAGAGATGAGGTCGCAAGACGCGTCTCATTGCGTCACGTGGCACGTTTGGTGCAGAGATATCCTGAGTTGTTGCTTATATCAGCCGTTAGAGGATACCAGCAAGCATTACCGTCAGATATTTCACTGCTGGGGGCGCAGGATCTCATGTTTGTTGGCATCATTCACTTGGTGATAGCCGGATGGTCATGTCAAGGTCACACGCGTGCTGGGAGAGGTCAGGGTTTGCATGACCCACGATCTAGGATGTTTTAGGAGATGTTACGGATCTTACGACATCTCCAGATGCATCAGGTGGATTCTCCAGCGTACATCTTGGATAATGTTACATAATGTTCTTTTGTTGGGTGATGCTCGTGCACTTATTATGACAAGTGTGCATCAGGTGCGGTCCTGGGTTGGACCGGCAGTGTTGTTAGATGCAGCGAGAGTGGGATCTCGTGCACATCGTCCACGATTGTGATGGACGAACATGTTACCGAGGGAGGTGCTCAAGCGCACACACGATGCAATGAGACGACCAACGCATCTCACAATTGATGACATCTTGGATGCATGACGACGATCTCAGGTAGTGAGAGTCATCGATAGATCACCCATGGTAGTTGTGAACCTAGTGAGACGATCTATGGCAGCATTATCCACTTTGGTGAGCTTTCCAGCGTCACATGCTTACAGAGATGGAGGACCTGGGTTTGTGTGGGATGCTCGGTTACAACAGTTGGTGGAGCCCAATGCCGACGAGAGAGAAAGAGCAATGGATTTTCCTACGGGTACAACGGCGGTGGCTTCAGTGTCGGAGGCTTCAGTCGTCAAGTGTTGGGTCAAGCAATGGACTTGAACTGCTTGACATGGATTGTTAGTCTTGGATTGGCTGAGCATCGTCGGATGCGATTGACAGGTGTTACTGCTCGGACACTCTTGAGCTCTTTGTCTACCGGGTCGGTGGAGACAAAGGCTGGGGGCGAGGCACGTGGAGTTCGTCATCGTTGGACATCATGGGATGTCGTAGGAGAGAGTGTGGAGCTTGCAGCTAGAACTGCAAAAGTTTTTCGCACAGTAGCGGTGGAGGTTGTTGGTGGTGAGCAGAAGGAAACTGCTCCAGAGGCTGCAAGATAGCAGTCAACGACTTCGTCTTCTACCTCTAGCATGGTGACAGAGGATACTTGGGAGCCGGAGATTGGACCCAAGCTTATAGAAGAGGAGAGACGAAGAGTTCAGAGATTCATGAAGAGCTACAGGAATTGTTTTGCCTTTAGTATGAAGGATTTGGGTACCTTCAAGAGACCGGGTGTGCGGATCGATTTGGCTAATGACACGCCAATCTTTCGACGTCCTTACAAGTACAGTGACATGGAGAGAACCTTGATCTAGAGTAGGACTCAAGACTTGGTGGAAGTTGGGTTGGTGGAGATGTCGCATGGAGAGTATGCATCTGCCACAATTATGCCAGCAAAGAAGGATATGTATGGCAACTACACGGATAGACGTATGTGTGGAGACTACCGTCCTATCAATCTGAAGACGAAGTCCGATAAGTATGCCATGTCGACACCTGAGGAGATCTTTGATGTAGTGGGGCATGTGAAAGTCTTCAGTACTTTGGATCTTCGAGCAGGGTATCATCAGTTGTCGGTGAGAGAGGAAGATAAACCCAAGACAGCATTCTGGGGGATTGACTCTCACGGCAAGGATTGTTTGTATCAGTGGCGGTTCTTACCATTTGGGTTGAAGAACGCCCCTGCTGAATTCCAAAGAGTGATGGATAGGATCCTAGCAAGATTGGATTTTGTCAGATGCTATATTGACGACATCTTAGTCTATAGTGCTATAGTGGAGGAGCACGAGAGACACTTGCGGGATGTGTTCGAGCGGTTGAGAGCTCATGGGTTGAAATTACATCCTGGGAAGTGCAAGTTCTTCCAGGAGTTGGTAGAGTATCTGGGTCACACCATCTATCCAGGTGGGTTGAGTGTTCAACAGACGAAGGTCGAGGCCATTGCACGTATTCCACGTCCCACAGATGTGAGTCGAGTTCGAGCATTTGTTGATTTGACGAACTTTTATCGTCGATACGTGAAAAGATTTAGTGCAATTGTGAAGTCATTGACCAAGCTGATGAAGGTGGACCAGGAGTGACAGTGAGGAGATGAGCAAGAGCGAGCTTTCGTGGAGCTCAAGGATAGGTTGACATCTGCTCCCATCTTGAGGAGATCCGTTAAGGGACGTCCTTTCCAACTGCACACTGATTGGAGTATGTTGGGACTTGGAGCAGTGTTGACTCAGCATGATGATGAGAAAAAGGAGTTTGTGGTGGCGTATGCCAGTCGCTCCAACAATTCGACGGAGGCGAGGTACAGTTCGTACGAGGGGGAGTGTTTAGCTGCATTGTGGGTTGTTGCATACTTCCGATGTTATCTGTTTGAGAACCCCTTTACTCTCATCACTGATCACCAGCCGCTCAAGTGGTTGATGGAGTCCGACAAGCTTACAGGGAAGCTTGCACGATGGGCTCTGATCTTACAAGAGTATGACTTTCAGGTAGTGCATAGATCTGGAGTTGCAAACCTAGATGCCGATGGGTTGAGTCGCAACCCGTGCACGAGTCAGCAGGATCAAACTGGGGCTCGATGGCATGATGAGGTTGATGAGGAGATAATGCTAGGGTGGCATGCATCTGCCTTTCTTTGTGTGGTGGCCATGAACTCTAGTATGGAGGACCAAGTCGTATCTTTCTCAAGTGAGAGAGTAGATGACGAGTCTCTAGATCTTGAGGGTGGAGATGGTGTTCCAAACCAGCGAGATATTCATGACGATGTGACCGTGATGGAATATCTACGTACTGACGTGGTGGTAGGCACAGTAAGTGCCAAGGAGCGAGATCGTGTCCTTCAACGAGCAAAGAGATTTCGACGAGAAAGATGACATGTACTTCGAGTGTGAGATGATGGGGGAGTACGGATAGTGCCACATCCATCCTAGAGGACACAGTTAGTACGACATGCTCCTGAGGAGTTGGGACATTTTGGAGTGAAGCGCACGCATAGCTTACTCCAAGGACAGTATTGGTGGTGTGGTATGCACGTCGATATGCAACAGTTTGTTGCACGATGTGTGGTTTGTGATCGAGTATGAGCATCGTTTAATGCTTCTACTCCACAGTTACACCCCTTATCGATTATGGGGTTGGGTTACCGTTGGAGTTTGGATTTTGCGGGACCCTTATCGTTGACTGTACGTCACCATCGATATGTGTTGGTGATGGTGGAGCACTTTTCCAAGTGGATTGAGTTGGTGGCATTACCAGACAAGGCGAGTGAAGAGACAGCGTATGCATTCTTAGATCGAGTGTTGAGTCGTTTTGGAGCACCAGCTGAAGTGCTGACAGACCAAGGTACAGTCCTTGGTGAGTTTCATGTCTTCTGTGATCATGCGCTGATTGATCATCGAACTACATCTCGAGATCATCCTGAGGCGGATGGTTTGGCGGAGAGGGTAGTTCAAACGGTGAAGAGAGGATTGTGCAAGTATGGCTTGCAGAAGGGCCACTTGAGAGACTGGGATGTGCAGTTATCATGGTTGGCTATGGGTTATCGTTTTAGCCGACAAGCGTCTTTGGTTTCCTTCTCATCGTATTTTCTAATATACGGTCGAGATCCAGATCTATCTTCGGCCATTCGTCGTGATTCTGCTGAGGTGTTGAACCTTGATGACCCGAATATGTGGGTGAGAGCATGTTCTCAACGAGCAAAGACATTTCGGAGAGTTATGCCCATGGCTTTTGAGAATCTAGCGATTGCTCAGCATAGAGACACGTTGCAATATGCAACAATCCGAGGAGGAGGTTATCGGTCATCGATTCGCATGTTTCATCCTGGCGATTATATCTATCTGCAGCAGACTGCATCGACGACGTTGGATGTGACCGCAAGACGTACTATCTTACGAGTGTGAGGTGTTGCCTTCTGGAGTACTCATGTTAGAGGGCCGTGATGGTGTTGTTTGGAAGGACCATGTGTGTAATTGCGTGCCATGTCATCTTCTCAACATCAATGATACCGTTGACCCAAGCTTGACAGTTGTACGTGCGGGCTTGAGGTGTATGTTGTGTGGGTCTGCTGGTGGAGCAGCCCGTATGTTGGTGTGTGATGGTTGTTCGAGAGGTTGACACATGTCGTGTTTGACTCCACCTCTCACTGTCATTCTTATTGGACGGTAGGTTTGTCCTCGATGTACATAGCAGGGATAGTCGATTAGATCTTTGCGTGGTATGGATTGCAGACATGCGACTAACAATGGGGCAATGTAGCACCCGGTCTCCTGATCCTTGCACCCATGAAGGTGTATATCGCGTAGTTGAGATATGGAGCTATCTGGAGTTAGAGGGACCTAACCGTCAATTAGGAGGGCGATTGTGGTACACTTGTGTATGTGTATGACATCGTCCATGTGTTGTGTGTGTGATGTACCTTTGACAGCGATGTATGTTGTATAGCGATGTGTATACGCTGTCGTGCGCATACAACACTGTCGTGATTACCAACTTCATTAGGAAAAATGTCACTCTAACCACCGCTCACAACAACCAGATACTCACTCGTCATAAAGGGAACTCAAGAACTTTTTCGGATAATGTGAAAATTTTATTTCTAAAAATAGTAAATATTAGAGCTTTTTATTTTGAACTCAAAAAAATGCAAAATCCACGTATTTATGGAAAAACTTCAAACGGAGAAAGAGCTAACAATGAGGTCCAAAAACGAATATACCGAAATTTAAGTAAATTGAACAAAACGTCAACTTTTTAATTTGACTATGTTCATCTAATTTTGAAGAAAAAAGAAAATTTGACATTCTTCATGAGTTTATCTAACTTGAAGATGCTTCTTGCGAGAGATTATTTTCAAAGCAGTTTCTTGGAACGTCAATCATTTCATTTAAACCTTGAAGTCTCAGAACATAATAAAGTCAACCAATAATGAAACTACGGAACAAGATGACGATGAAGAGCAATCTCAAATCTGTACGGATTGTCATCGATGCAATACATAAATGTTCTAATTCAAGTACTATGTACTGTAATCTACATTCTTCTCTTCTCATTTTCAACATAGTGAAAGCTCAGAGTTCAATAAAATGCACTTAAGACATGTACTGAACGATATTATTACTTATTAATAAAAAGATTAAATTGACAAAAGATCTGTACAAACTATGTTAACTACAGGATTAATCACTGTTTCTTAAAAATTCAATGATAAGTAGAAACTACATGTACACTGATGGAAGTCCATGCAATGTACGAACTGCCACGTTTGAGTAGAAAATAAAATCATCTGCAACAAAATTTAAATATTCTCAATTCTTTCCAAAACAAGATTGGATAACCATACATGCAAAATCTGCTAATCTACAATATCTTCACTATTCTAATCTCATCAGCGGAGGACATTGATTCAGATGAGAGGACATGGTTGGAGATACACAAAGTGTCGTCACATCGTTGTTGTGAGACATGGACGAGATCTATGAGACCTCAAAAGATCCTTGACGATACTCGCGTACGGTGGGTACCATTGGATGTAGGCACCAAAATTGTGCGACGTCTTGCACAATTTTTTACCTTGGGAAGTCATAGTGAACTTCAAACGGTTGTAGAAGTCGCTAGAGAGGTCAGAATCAAGACTTTTTGATACCGTTGGATAGGTTTCATCGAGTCCGTTCTATTGACACCAAGAAAATAAAGTTTGGACTTAAGGAGAGGAGGTTCCAGCCGTTTGAACTTTTCAACTGTTTTTCTAATGTTCAAGCAAAATTGTGCAAGTCCTTGCACAATTTCACCACTGGGAGGTGTTGGGAAAGTCTGGCCTCAAAAGTGTGAGAGCCCTTGCACAGTTTAGATCTAGAGGAGGGTCAGAAACCTCTAAAATGACATAACTATTTCTGTAAGGTTCATATCCATGTATGCTAGATACCATTTGAAACACCCCTTCAAAAGCTTTTTGGTAACACCAAAAACACCGGATTTGGAGTAGCATCAACAGTTTTACTACAGGTTGAGGCTTTCGGCTGATATTCGAGTTCTCCGGCAAAATTGTGCGAGTCCTCGCACAGTTTCACCACATGGAAGAGTTGGGAAAGGTCAAGGGTCAAAAACCTCAGAAACCTCAGAAACCTCAGAAACGACATAACGTTATCATATCAAATTTTACGTGAAAGCTGTCTAGGAAAATGTGAGGTTCTTGACTATAGAGATATTGGGTGCTGACAAAGACAAGAAAGAGAGAAACAGCCACGAGAACAAGCTTCGCAAGATATACCAACACTCACTTAATATACACTCCCGCTTATTTTTCTCTATGAACACAAAACTGAATAACAGACATGAGAAGTCTGTAATCTGCACCTAACCTCTTAAAACAAGCCTCTAAATCCCAACATAGATCCAAAACTACCAAAGCGTAGCAAGCAAAAGAAACACCCCTTTGCTAACAAAAAGTTTTGCACCAGTATCACACGATTTAAACCCTAATCCAAACAACATCCATGTACAACCACTTAGCTAAAACTTGCTACCACAAGCCACACATAACAAATTAGAACTCTAACGAAAAACCGTAATGAAAAAATCGAATAAGATCTATCTAGGAACTCTCGGATCATCTTATTTGAGCTCCATCTTCTTTGGTAGATAGATCTAACTACCTTGATCCCAACGACATCCCAAACAAGCAGTTTGGAGTTCTTCTCGCGAAGAACAATGAGAAATTTCATTCCAAGAAGTAAACAAATTGACATAAATCATTCCTATGTGGCTTAACTTCACTCATCACTCACAACACAACAACCATTTAACTATATTAATTTATTATCAAACTTTTTCAAGAATAAAAATTTGATCATAAATTTAAATATATGCATACTCACCTCCCCATATGAAGACAGAGATATGAATCTTGCAAGCGTTAAAAGTTTTACCAAATCTTTCTTTGCAGAAAGAAAAGATTTTGAGTAAAAAAGTTAATGAGAATGCATAATGATGAGGTATGCAATGTGCATGTTTCAATGAGGAGACTGCATATTCAAGATGGGGAGGTAGAATACTACAAGATTTAATTTTATACCAAACAACTGCTATCCATAAAAGATTTCATAAAAAATTAAATACAAAATTAAAAATTAATTCCTGTTTGATGAATGGGAGAGAGCTTACTTGTTCTAGTATTCAAGTTATACGTTCTTGTAAGAAATATCCTTTAGCCTTCCATTCAGCTAACAAACGAGCCTCATGCGATTAATGTGTTGTGGTGGCCCATAGCACATTAACAGTACTTAACTTTAAACTACCTGATGTGTTATTTTGTTTTCACGTCTTCCTTTTTTGCACCTCTGATTACTATTTCACATTTGTGCAAGTTCTTTTTGGAAACGACTAAAAACAATTGACTCTTATAGCTTGAAACAGAGTAGTCGCTATGGATATGTGCCTAGTTGAGGTTAGATATTAGCATCAAATACTTAATTACTAGTTATTTGACAAGGACCAATGGAAGATCATACTCACGTCTCATTTCCACTGTACATGTTTCTTATTCTCTCTATCTTTTAACCACTCTGGAATTATATTCTAGAATTATTTATGGAACGGAAGTCAACTCAAAGATAAATCATTTTTCAGAAGAAAAATAGTTACAAAATTATTCTAGAACGAGAGCAACTCTTGTTGCTGAGTTTACAGTTTTGTTCTCCTTTTCTTGCTGTCTGCAACAAGTGATTCTATCTGTCTATTTCTGAAAGCAAAAAATTAAATTCCATTTTTATTTTTCTTGGAACCATTCTAATTAAATTTAGTCATTTTTTGCTCAAATTATTTTCTGTTGGTTCCTCTTTCTTGTTTATTACACGTCCTTGAACAATATTGTCTTCAATCTTCTATGCATTGAGAGTAAATCAGATTATTGCACACCTTGCAGCAAGTATTCTCGAATTATTTTCCGTGTCATTGTAATCTACTCTTCCTCAGAAATGAAAGACAATTAATAGTAGAGACCTACATCCCTACCTTTCCTGTTGTCCACTTCTCTTCTGCTCCATTCTCGGATACATAGTTTTGGAAAGATATTCGCTCCGAGTAAAACTATTAAAGAGGATGATGAAATTGTGTGAGTGCCGGTCTACTCTTTAGATGGTATCTCTGATGAGGAGGATGCATAAGTTTAGAGAGGGTGGATGTTGTGGATCGGCTCCAACTTGAAAATCCAAATTTGATGCTTTGCATTATTGCTCACCCAGGGGTACCTGACTAAGATTACTAGTGCATCATAATTACAATGATTTAGTTACATCCATGCTCACTTCAACTCGCTGATCTGTATGGTCACATTGTTCCTACTAATAACGTTCTTGCCAACAAGTTCTAATCCCACTCTCAACATCGCATCGCATAATACTCAAGGATTTCCAAGGTCTCCAATACTCACTTTACTTATAGACAAGAAAATGAGAGTGTCTTCCACCCTCTCAACTCCTCCTTATATACTCTACAACTTCTTACAGTGGTAACTTTCACTAAGTTACATTATCTCATGATAAGTACGCATTCCAAAATAGTAAAATTTCTAAAGGCTACTAAGACTTTAAGAATAACACACACATTACTTGTTCTACTTTACTAAAGTAAGAGATTCTCCTACTTTAGCTTTTCCAAAGTGTTAACTTTTCATCTATTCAATAGGAAGACGATAACAAACTAATACGTCTTTTGAGGAGCATCTTTAGATATTTATGCATGCCTTTCCATCATGCATCCAATCAGCTATGGTCAACAAAGCTACATATTTTTGAGAAGCATATTTAGAGCTCCGCACTTGTCACATAGTACCATAGTGAAAGCTCTAATAGTTTCCTCAACTTAGTTATAACTATCTCAGCTAGTTATGCCTAGTTTTGATAACTCTAGATTTGGATCTTCGGACTAGCGTAACTTATAAGATAGTCATACCTAACGAAATTTATATAAACAAACACACAAATAATTGAGATACTTGTGGTGTGACATCTCCAAAGACGTTCATAGGACTAAAAATGAGTTTTTTACATAACTTTCAAGTCTCCACTTTCATTGCACCAAGAGGAATAGCTCATTGTTGGTTTTTCATGGGCAGTACATTTATCTCATTTTGATGCTTAATGACAAAGTTATGAGGTTCGAAAGATGAGAAAGTCAAGATAAGCCTTAGCTTATCATGCTGACTCGATATTTGTAATTCTTTGAGCTATACTAAGGATGCACGGGGGCTGCTTGATCATTATATGTGAAAACCTCACTTATTGTGACATGATATAAGGGGGTAGCTTAAGAAGTTAGCTTGTGTCAACGACCCGTCGACAGAAATTTCAGAGGATTAAGAGGTCCAATGCACATGCACAAGGTGTCATTGGGTTCAGATCTGTGCAAGCTATGTGATGGTTAAGACAGTTCGTGAAGAGACGGATCGTGGTGTGTGTTTTGGGTGAAATTGAGACATAGGAAAAGAAAATTGAAGTGCTTTAGTGACTTGTGAAGGAGAGTTGGACTGTTGGACCTAGAGACGAAGCCTCTCTCATCTCATTCTTATTTACTTCCTTGTCTACTGTCTCACTCTCTCTTCTTGGTGTGTCTTCCTAGAAGTATTGAATCTTTCTACAAAAGGACCACCCTTATTGGACTTCACTAGCTAGAAGGTCCAGTCGAGGATCCGGTTAGTCCAGATCGGTCTTGGCTCACCTACTCGGAGTTCTAACAAATCTGGAGCTTAGTGGTTCAATGCCTAGTGTACCAAAAATTGTGAACCCTTTGCTCTAGATGTTTTCTCCATGATATGACGTTCTCTGCATTCGAACTCCTTGTTCAATAAAGTTCAATATGCGCACCGTTGTTACTATTAATAAAAGAAGAAGAAACACGTAAACAAGGTGTAACGAGAGTCCTCGAAGCAACCATAAAGATTGTTGTTCTCAACAAGTATCAAAATGATCCCAACAAGACCTCATAAGTCCGAAAAATCTAGGCTAAAAATCTGGACAGCTTGTCGACGTCTAACTCAAAATCTATAGACTGAATCTAGAACCTTGACTTTTATAGTGTTCATAAGTTGGGGGTAAAAGTCTAGGTGTCGTGGTGTGTCAATACCATGTGGCACGCATGCAAACCTGCCAAATGTCACGTGTGCTCCGCTATCAAGTGTCAAGCATGCACAGTGCCACGTCATCTAAACTTGCCACCTCAATCCTAACGTCTCGTTAAAATTTTCGTCCAATCAGCATCCACCATGTCAGCATTCTGTCTCATCAGCACTCTGCCCTATCAGCATCTTGGATGCCGTGCCAACCTGTCAGACGCCTCGTAAGCATCATGACGTGCAAATCTTAAAAGTTGTAACTGCTCGAAACTTCAGCATATTAGCTCCATTTGTGATGATAAAAAGATCAATTTTGAACGTTTCAACAAGGGTTATCAATGGTATAGTCAAAAATATGTTTGAAACGATTTGATAAAATTCCATCCTAGAACCTTAGTTGAACATCATAGCCAGTTCATGACAGGACAACGTGTTCAAGTTTAGTGTTTCACGATTGTCTCCACGGATCTCTACATTAGTAAGTTCTTGCCGGAATGACGAAAAATGAATTATAGAGGTAGAGCAATATTATTCAAGCAAGAACTGAATTTATTTGAGATAACAATGTTGTTGTTCGATTTCGTCTTAACAACAAATGATAGATTGTGCAACGCAACCATATCACAAATCAAGCAACAACTCTTTAGATTAGCTCAAGACCAAGCAGTGGAAATTGCAGCTGGAGAACAAAATGATGTTTTGGTGGACAATGACGAGGGAGACAGAGATGTAGACATCAGTACTATTGATTCATACGTCACACCACTCCGTGTGAACCCACTGCTTACTGCAGCTGAATCTCCACCGGAACCTTCGTGGACCTCCGTGATGACAACCTCCGTGTCACCCGCAAATACTAAGCTCTAACCAGAGCGTCAAAACCTCATCACAACATATGACGCCAACCTGCCTAACCCCGCTCCTACTGAGCTCACATATCTCTTACTAGGACGATCAAGATAAGGACAACATGTACCTACCATCACCACAAATAACCTCTCACGGTCTGTTGGTCCGCAAGTCCAACCTCATCGTGAGAGAAATAGAAGTAGTCTAACTGATCCGCAACTCCATCCTCATTATTGACAGTGTGAGCACACTGGTGTGAACTCATTTCAGAAATCAAGTGCCAACACAATCAAACGTGGCGCACAAACAAAAAGTAGAATATGGAGGAATTCCAACCACAAGAAGTCCAACCGATAACCCTCCACACTCAAACATGCACAAAAGATAAACTCAGCTTCACCCGGACTAACGCCTCCTCTTCAAGGACCACATGCATAACATATGACCACCAACTATTATAAAATGTACATAAGGTCACTAACTAGATGTCCAAACCTCTAGTAGCTCCAAAAGTCTCTACATGGTAGCTCTTCTAGTTTACCTAAGTCAACTGCCATCAACTTCCTCCATGCGCGTCTCTACGGCATAGACAAACGCTACCACAACTACAGCTTCCCCCTAGTACTATGGGATCGCTCTACCACTCCTCTAGGAACGTGCGAAAAAGTCTCCTACTATCTTAAACAAGTCCATAAATACTTGCACGCATCCTTAGAAGACACCAAGAGCTATTGGTCTAGTGGTAAAGCCAAAACTAAGAGCTAAATAGTTAAGCACATTCTTCAAGAAAGTGTTGATAAGGGTGACCTGATTTACTCACTCCCACACCACTGAAACTGGGCTTAGCTTACGCACTCTGTCTTTGCACTCTCGCACTCCGTTCTCACGCCTCCGTCTCATGCATCTCTGCTCCTCTAAGTCTTTAAATGCGCTCCGCAGCGCAACACTCCCGCTCACTCTCCGCTTAGAATAGAGTAGCAACTCGGGATCAAATACGCACAGGCATGAAACACACCCCAAATAGCAACTTCGAACAACTCCACAAGGCAGAAATCTGCCAAAGATGACGCGCATGCGGGTTTAAGTCAGATTTTGACCACCTGTGATCTTCTTTCTCATGTAACTCACTCGATCATTCATCAAATCAGATGATTTTTTTGTGCATTGGAATCATCTTTTTAGAGTGCACCAACTACACTCGTCATTACCAGCAATTTCTGACGAATGTCAACTCAAAGTCTGCTGGCGTGCATCTGTCGACCTCCAAATGATCCAAAAATCGATCACAAGACATTTCAGCATCGCTTCCACACCATCCCACCACAAATCTGACCAAGAATAGCTCCACACACTACTAATCTGAATAGCAATCAAGCACACGATCAAAAAGAATCATTCCGTACAAGCGCACACTTGCAAATTGAAGATACCAACGATCTACACACTCTGGAGATACCATCGGCAGAAATCTACAACCTGAGAGCACTCAATCAGACCTCGCGACTTGAGTTCTTCAAGTAATAAGAATTGATACTCACTCCACCATGTCAATCGAGAATACACTAACACTAAAGTCGAGTCACACCCACTCTGCGCAACAGAGAATCCAGATTGCACTCACCAAGACTATCTACCATAGTCAGGAGCTTGAGGACTCAACTCGAAGAACTGAAGCCTACAAGCCTTACTTGTGAAGTATACCCCTAGTGGGGCTAACCCGAGAACTCGCTCTAATGCTAACTACCGGACTAGCCACTATGCACTCGGTCAACCTAACTAAACTAACGCTAAACTGTGCTAAACTGACGTGACAAGCTAGTATCCAAAGCATGTGATAAAATAGTCTCATATGTAATTTGCCACTTTTGTTTGATGATGTCGATGATGACACCATGAAACTCATGCTTAGCAATGCCCAAAACCTCTCTTAAGATAAACTCGACCTTCGTATTTAGAACGTGATCTTCCAAGACTTCCTTGAAGTCTGTTGCATTCGCGATGTCTTACTACAATTTGTATGCAGTCGACTTTTCCTTCTCCTTCTACGGCTTTTTGTTCTCTCGGTCGATGGAGAATGAGCATAATCCATTGGTAGATCTTGAGCTCCCGCATCATGAAGCTCTTGACGAACTTTCTTCCCTCGAGTCTGTCTCTTGGAAAAAGTTCTTTCTCTTACATTATTTGAATCTCACCTTCTCTTCTCTTCCAACAACGCTTCGTGTTGGTTCTTGGTGATGTAAGCATGTATCGGAAGAGCTTCTATCAGATCTTCTCATCTAGTATCCTTTCGAATCGTAATAGTTGTCTTCAACAGTGGCTCATGTGTCATCTTTCTTTTTTGTTTCATGGAGATGGCAGATGACCACAATCCACTTGGCTCAACATGCTCGTCAAAACTTCTCTCATCCTGATCTTCAACCCTTGTATCGTACGTTACAGCCTCCACTATTGCTTGGGTCGATAAGTGATCCTCAACTGACTTCTTCATCCCTCTTGTATCGAAGTTGGTCAAAAAAGCACATCCGTATCTCTCAACGCTACTTTTTCATCTTTCCAAGAGATCACCTCTTGTTGTAAGATATCAGTGAACTCTTTGCAATCTTTGCGTGGATGGTTGATATCACGCATTAGATATATCATTGGATCCAACATTGCTTCTCTAGGTGTTTTATCTCTCTTGTAAACCTCTGTCTTGTGAGCTTGATCTGCAGGTCTCGCATTCCACGCATGATCTCCTCAAGGCTTAATCATCCTTCTTTGAATCGCAAGAAGTAAATGAACTTCTTGCTATTCAGATTAAACACTTGGAGAGGAGACATGAGGACATCCATGTTACTTTGGATAGGCTACAAGAAGCACGGTTGGAGAACAAAGTTAGATTTGATCAGTAACATCGGCTAAGGTCTATGGAAATCAAGAAAAGTGATTGGGTGTTAGTTTAGGACAACAGTCTAGACAACCAACATAGTGCACTATGGAAGTTCTTCAAGCGATGGTTTGGTTTATATGTGGTGAAGAAGGTTCACATCAACGCAACATACACCCTAGAAGAGTTGACGAAACGAGCTTGAAGGTACTAGTGGAAGTGGCAAATAAACATGTAAAAATTTTCAAAAAGAAATATGAAGAAGTAGATTTAGCAAATATCTTTTCAGAGTTTCAGTTCAAGGATGAGGATTATGCAACAGAGCTTGAAAATGAAGTCCATGAGCATAGAAACTTCATGAGGGAGGTAGGATGTATATTCTGATAATACGACCATCACAAGTTTTTCTTCCCACTGGTTAATTAATATGTTGATCATCACCTCAATAGAAACAAGGGTTAGTAACGATTTCTCTTTTGCGACCAGATTACGGACCAAGGAGATACCGTTACCATGCACCGTCTACAGAATATATGTCACTATATTTCATTCATATGATCTGTGGTTTACTCTGGTCTGGTACCATAAGTTGGTTCATGCGAGTCCACCCATAGTATCCCCAGTTGTGTTTTAACCGTCCACTTCACACTGAAGTATCGAATCCAAGTCGAGCGCTATCCCACTTTTTCCATGCAAGTCTGACAACGGGGGCGGCTTAGCGCAGTATTCTTTTCCAGCAGCTTCTGGGAGACACTTTCAGGTTTACTCGTTTACCCCCATGCGTGCGCTTGACATCTTCCCCTCCATGCACACTTGATTGCATCACTGGTTTCGATCCACGTGTGATGTTTCTCTCCCATACTACTGTGTCCTTTCGACGATAGGCTGGGAAACCGATATGAGGTAGCATAGCCTTCGACCAACACATCGATCCTGTTGCATTCAAGATGACCTATTCATCTTTCACCATATGTGCTGGGCTTGTCGCTGACTCGCCGTCGACGTGATTTGAAGGAGCTCAAGGCAGATCCTCTACTGGCAAGGAACTTGAACTGGCTGCTAAACGTAGAAGTAGAAGTGCAAAACTAGTGGTTGTTAATTCAAAAGATCCTCCACTGAAATGCATATCAACGCCCTCAGGATTTGGAGCAGTCACGGGATCGGAAACACGTGTGAGAATCACTCCACAAGATGACCTGGTCGGTGCACCCCTTACAAATCAAGATATAGCTCCGGTATACTGCCTCCAGCCGCAGGGGGGCGGGGCAGAAACATATGTAGAGAAACGAGTCTTCACCAGGATTTCTACTCAAGATTGGATGATATGCGGTTAGATGTGGAGACTGATATGGTCATATTCATCGTACCATGAACTGAAAGGTGGATCATCTGACAAGGAGGTTAAAACCAAATGGTTCTGTTACAGGAAGATTAAGAGCAATGCATTTCCTGACTTGGGTCTTAGCAAGGATATCGAAACTGAACGAAACCTGTGACGAGATACGGAGAAATACGGGACGTGCAGCATCCTAAAACACACTTTCTTAATTTCTCTACCGGTAGCTGAAGAAGGGATCTGTATATGCTTACAGTGCCGTACACGAGGATTCCCTGAGGTATATACCTCTATAATACAAGAATGGGCTTTGGCTTTCCGACTTTGCAGGAAGGCCACTCAAGTCAAAATTCGTCAGATACACTCGTCAGGGCATCGCCTAAAATGCTGAAATAGTTGGACCCTTCTACAAGATCAAGAAGTCGTAGAAGAAGCCTCTCTTAAGTGAGAGGAGAAACAGCCGACGATTTATGTATGTACAAGGTATAGAATGGAACCAACCATCCAGTCCGATACAGATTCTCATTTTCGGCACCTAAACTGCTTGTTGTACACAGTGTCCGCTGAAGGCTACTCAACACCTTAGTCTACATCCTTAAGAGCATCCTGCAAAACAGGAAATTCAATGCGTTTTCAGTTCAGTCTTTTCTCACAGCCACACCCTCTGCACAAACTCGAGCAGTTACATTCACTAGATCGAGAAACCACGAAGATGATGAAATTAACCTTGGCAAGGCGCGTAACATAGGTTGCGGCGAATATTGTTGCAGCAAGACCTAGACCTAGCGTCCACCATTGCTCAGGGGCTCCTGTCCAGAGCTGTTCCGACTCCTGTTGCTGGAGTTGCATCGAAAGGATTCAATACGAGAAAACTGTGACGCTCATGACTAAAGTAAGAAGAAGAACATGAACTGCACAGGGGCTGGAAAATGTAACATACAACATGCAGAAGGTTTGATTGAGTTCCGAAACTTACGATAATAGCCCTGCCGATAGCTCCAGCACTTACATATGCCCATGTTCCGGGCAACATCCCCACCCAGCTGTTAGAGTACAATCACACATCAGAAGCACAACCGGTAAACCCAACTGCAGCTGTATGATATCATGCATCAAATAAGAAAGAGGAATAAGAAGGAAACAGCGTATTTCAACCACTAAAACGTTTACTTCTTCAATGGAAGTCCAACCACAGCTGATTTGACCAAGAGATACACCAGGTGTGGATGACGTACCTCCCCAAAACGTAGGGAACAAGTTTGACAGAAGTTAAACCGTACAAATAGTTTCCCAAGGAGAACGGAAGCAAAGGACTCAGCCTTAGTAGAGTCACCACCCGGAACCCGTCCTCACCAATTGCTTTATCAATGGCTAAAAAATTCTTATTGTTCTTAGCCATTTCCAAAATTCGATCACGTGCTAGATATCGAGCGATTAAAAACGCCCCTGTTGCAGCGATCTGCACCACGAACAAGATTGTGCCAAGTGTAGGAGGGATGTAAGTTAATTTCGTAGCCCATCTTTGCAAGTAAATGAATCGGTGCAGGATAAACTGCAAACCTGGCTCAAGCCATTTAACCAGACTTATAGACGCTGTCAGTAAAAGCAGATACGTACCGTGCCCGCTATGGAAACGATGATGGTGCCAAGAGCAGTGCCGAAGAGCAAGCCAGCAGACATTGTAAGGGGGATGGCCGGAATAGCCAAAACCTGTCCGTGCACAACAGTTTTCCCATGTCATTCGGCTGCCGTACTCGTTAACGCTTCCGAGGCAAAACTGGCAATGAGCTATCAAGAAGTGCGTTAGACTGCAGCAGATTTCTAGCTGATTTTCTACGAGTAACCAATACTCTTTGTACACCTGGACATAGTCTCCGAGTACTCTAATATCCATCCTAATCGAGATTACTCTGATTGACCAGGTTGACTGCCGTACCTCCAAACCAGCATATACAAGTACGAATAATCCGTATCCAGCAGGTCCATATCCTGTACACCAAAAGAACAAACTCAGAAAATCCCAAACTTTTCACTGTGAGAAAGAGAATCCTCACAGTGAAAGAAAACCCTACTATCCCTGTGGAAGCGTCGGTGGGCTCATCCTGTCGCATAATCAGAGCAGGCCACGTTATGCTGGTAAATGCCGCCTACTTGCTCCCCATACTTATTTCTGACGAATAACTTCGCTAAAATGGATCCACTCTTACAAGGCAACTAAACGCAGTTCCGAAAGAGTCTAGATTGAGCGTTGATCCAGGGAAGTAGGAAGAAGGTCCACTGCTGGTTAGAAGTCCAAAGAAACCGTAGGACAAAACAAATCCAGCTCATAGATGGTTTCACATATCCCTTGCAAACTTAGAAATGCTCCCTTCCCGCCAAGTAATACTCAAACCTATGACATCAAGGTCCTGCAACCTTCACTACAAGTAAGCAACCCCGCGAGAAAATTAGTCAGAAGAAGATGCCTCATATCATACTTTCTGAAAATGGATCGGCTGTACTACAAGAGTCTTAAGCGGTGGGAGGTAGTTACGTTCCTTCTTCCTGTGGTTAAAGATATAAGAATATAAAATTATTATTGACACAGAAAGACGACAATTCTGCCAACTAGACAATCCACTGTGCACATCTCTGATCATAGTGCACACTTCCGATTGTCAACCGGCATAACTGCTGCCTTCCCTCTACTCCTCACTGTTTTTCCAGGCGTAGTTAGTAGCAGCTTCTGTGGAACCACTCTTAAAAACAACATATGAGAAGTACCTTCAATGAAGTCCGAAAACTGAATCAATATGGCATTTATCTGATCTCTGTAGAAAAACCCAAGAGCTCCAAAGCCTCCAAGCACGGCAACCAAACCGAGCCCCGCTGCTACAGTGCCAAGAGCTGCACCTCCTGAGAAACCACCTTCTTCTTCCTTTCCCTGTCCTTCAGCATTCCCTTGCTTGGAAGCAGAATGGTTCTCAGAACTCGATTCCGGCTCTAATAATTCTGACTTCGCCTCTATTCTGGTTAGCCCATTATCCCCCGACACAATTTTCTCCTCTCCTTCTTTAACCTCTGGGTTACCTGTTAGCCCCTCCTCCGCTTTATCATTCCTGGGCGATGGAAATCTTTGAGGTGAGGATATTTGAGTTCCGTTCCTGCTCGTTTGAGGATGCACCTCCCTCTTGCTACTCGTATCTTTGGTTGCAGAGGCCCTCCTTGGACGAGTCCTTCTTCCATCATCGCCATTTTTCCTAAACTCCTGCCCAAAGGCAGCAGTGATTACAACTTTCTTCCGAAAACAGACTGCTCCGGCTAAAGAACTCGGGAACCGGCTTACTACTGGGTATGAGAGTAAGAAATCGTAAGAAGGGCCTGCCTCGGAGGAAATCGAGGTCGTAAAAGCCCGAGCCAATGTGGAGGCCATGCTCGTACTCGTAACCCGGCAAGAGTAACCGCCTCCAACGCTGCTCGGCAGCACATCACTTCCTGCCACGACACACTTAGAGTTACAAGAAGAAATTCTTCCCGGCAGTAAGCTCACTGCCATATCAAAGCCCTCTCTGTCCCTCAACCGTCGTCAGTCTCGTCTGATCGTCTGATCGTCGGCTCAGCAGCAACTACACTACTAAAAATGCTACCAAACTCGCTGGTTTCACGCGTCACTCCATTTGCATTTGCAGCGAACGACGTCGTCAGACCAAGGGCATTGTCGAGCCTCCTCAACAAAAACCACCAATCCCCAAGTCTGGCCCCTCAGCACTAGACGATTTCACCTTTCGCTTTTCTTCTCAGCTTTTCGGACAGCGCTGCCTGCGCCCGCGAAGACGCTTGGATAAATGCATTGCTCACTCACTCAGACGCGGGGAAAGGGAGGAGGTTAAATGATGAACACGGATATCAGACAAATGAATATCTGTAGGCCATGTCAATCCTCTCCCTCCCGTTTTACTGGCGAATCCTCCTCTGTTTCCAGTTACCTCTTCCGCATACGGTAAGAAGAGGTGAAGAGGTGAAGAGGGTTTTAGGGTGGTTTACAGATCTAAACCACGCGCTAAACTTGGTTTCATAACTTTAAACCCCCACTCCCTTATAAAAGCCTTGAACAACGCTCGCGTCGACGTGACATTTATGGAGAATTGCCTTTGAGTTCTCTTTACTTATGCTGTCATTTGAACCAGCTATCTTCACATGTTTTGGATTCCTGTTATGTCATTTCTAAAATATTAGTAGTCTGGGCTCTCTAATCCTACTTGCATTTATAGGACGCAACTGTGTATTCAAGTAATGGTTCTTCTGTTAGTGAAGGTAAGCATCGTGAAAATGATCTTTAGAGGTGAGTTGGAACATGAGAGTGAAGCTTAAAAGGAAGAATGTTGAGGCCTGCCTCCTCTTCTAAAGATACTCAGGCTTATTAGAAGTCTCGGTTATGTCATTCTGAGTAAGAAGAGCTTTATAATTCTTTTCCTGATCGGTAACAATATCTCAACAATCATTCCTTCTAGTTTTTCCCTTCCTCTCGACGAGCGTAGGATTTGATGCATTGCATTATATGATCAGCTAGATAGCAGTTAGCAGCCAATATTAAACATCATATGTTTCTTTTATTTTATTTGTGGCACTGAATCACGTGGTAGATCGCAGTAGTGCATCATATTATATAGTGTCTTTATTAATTCGGGTTATAAACAAAAGCAAGGGTTAAAGCGAAGACATATTGTCCGTTCCAGAAAAAAAAACGAATTTATTTCCAAATGGGAGCCCCGTTTCTTACCCAAGTGCGGTTATATAATTATAACAATCTTTTCTATCTGAAATGAGAAGTGTAAAACTGAGCTTCGTTTATCTTTTGAGGGTCATCTTTGGACAGTTCTTTCCTTGAAGAGTTCAACCTGAACCATTAGATTTAGTGAAACTAGTTGTTCTCGTATAGTTCCTCTTCCTCTTCTCTGATTATTATACTTTCATTTCTCTGGATACACATTCTTCTTGAACCCATGAAAAATAATCAATGTTTTTAACACTGAATTATTTTTCATGCTCTCAAACATTTTCTTTCTCGAAAATGCATTTGCAACTAAGATGAATTTTCACCCTACTTTTCTGCTTTTCCTCTTTCCTCCAAGTAGCATGCATATTTGTCTCATCTCTTTTCATTTGAGTTCTTGCTTATCTTACGCTAATCATTCCTGTTTGGAAATCCAATTATTGTACTTTATGATTTTCAGCTGTTCAAGGTGCGATTCTTTCAGGAACTAATACAATTTATCTCTTGTGTGATTGATATTATAATATAATAATTGAATAATAATTCCAATACCCGGCCAAGTTGACCGGAGCTGTTAGAGTGAACGGCGGCAGGACGAGAGCGTCAGTGTCTGAGTTTAGAGCACGGGGTTAGGTTGTCGACGTCGAGATAGAGGCTAAGGCTAAGGCGTCGAAGTCCAGGCGATGAGAGTGATTCATTTTGGGTTCGGCTATTTCTTCGTGGCATGACAGTTCTGTTCGCTTTGCAGCGATTTCATTTTTCCAGTATTCAAACTGTAGACTGGGCTCCCACTCTTCTATGTTTATGGTAGTTGATTTGGTCGTTAGGATAACGCTTTCTAGGAGACAAATAAAGACATGAGCTGTCATTTGAATAAAAAATACTGTACGATTTTTGAGAATGTCAGACGGACGGATTCATTAACGAAAGAACACCTAAATAGTATAGTTCTTTCAGAGCTCCATTTCACACAGTCTTGGGCTCGAAAAAAAAGAGGTGTGATTTGCTCCATTGTGGGACAAATCGCAAGTCCTAAGGATATGAAAAAAAATGAACTACGTACATTTTAGAATAGTGCATTGTGCTTCACTGAAAACGAATATTCTTGTTGAAAATTCTGTTACGAATTGTTAGTGCAGAGTCTAATGTGATTGAATAGTGAATGAACCCATTGCCATGTCACCTAGACAAACGTCACTTCTTGCGTGTAAGTTATTAATATATCAAAAATGATAATTTTACATGTTCGTATCCAAACAGTAGAGGTTTAACACATAAATGTTTCATTGTGAGTTCCATATTTTATGTATTGTATTGTGTACATGTCATACTTTTGTGTACTAATTCAAGAGCAGTATCTCTTCTGCATTTTACTGCCACGCTGGAACAAACGCAGTATCTTGACACAGGTTGGGGAACTTTGTCATCATACTACTCCCGGGGGACATTACCGTTAAGCTTTAATTCTGAGTCTCCAGAGGATTGTAGTACCTTTTCTTCTGTTGTACTTAATTTTCACTGGTACTTAATTCAGTAATCTTGACTTTATGAGGAAA
Source organism: Asterella californica (assembly GCA_036924285.1). NCBI lineage: Eukaryota > Viridiplantae > Streptophyta > Marchantiopsida > Marchantiales > Aytoniaceae > Asterella > Asterella californica. The sequence continues at coordinate 45,816,333 of JAYKYS010000003.1, read as the reverse complement.
ATAAATATTGGAATTGAAATATTAAGGACGGACTTTGGAGTTTTCTGATTCGTTCTCATTATGAAAAATTTCCAAAGTTTACTATTGCAATCTAACATCTTGAGACAGTACGTATCTTCATGTACTTTTATAAGTTTCATGAAATGGATTTGAATGACGACTAGATAAAGACAAACCTTTTCAATCTGAAAGAACTTCTAATATTTTGCTAGACTTCACTGTTGCCAGGCCACGGTCTACTCGCAGTAATGACTAACTTCCAACAAGATAATCAGGACAAAGTTCTCGGCGAAAAGAATTTCCTCATTTTCCTGTTAAACGAAGGGTGTGGGTATAAAACTCTGCTAGATGACGGAAAGAATTGACATCGTTACGTTCTGCCATTCAGCTTTGCTCAGCATGACATATTCTCAATTTGACCTAAACTTGTGTATGATATTAAAGGACTCCTGCTAAGTAGTAACCTCTATATACAGACTGTAGGTTTGACATGGAAAGAGTTGTGTCTCACTACTAAATGCATATAGCGCAGAACGGCAAAGAAGAAAACAGCTAAAGCTCCGAAGAGATTGTTCGATCAAGGAATGAAGGAGGAGGAAAAGGACAGCGGAGAGATTGTGGACCTGGTACGTCTGTGGGTAACAAGACGGGCACGTGGCGAAGAATATTCTAAGTATCATTCAAGCACCTGTTTCCTAATGGATCTCTCGTCACTCTGTGAGCAGACCATTTGCCTCTGGTCACCACGTGTCCCTTCATTTGCAGCTACTCGCCCATGCTGACTTATGTGGGCTCATTTGCTTGGAGTTCAGTTCCAGTTTTCAACTACGCTACAGAAACACTTTTGAGGTCTCCCTGGTCTACATCTTCGGTACTGGACCGCTCCTTGTGATGTGAATACAGTCGTAACTACAGTAATTCCTGAAGAATGCACACGAACTTATACATGAACTGCCCTTCCCGAATCCCAAGTCACCAGTGCAGGATATACGGACGGAGTACAAATTCTTTATATTCCACGGTATATGGAACAAATCACATCCTCGAAATAGCTTTTGTACGGCCACAGTAGCCTGGCCACTCGATGGTGAGGGACTATCCACTATACCCCGTGAGAAGCTTCATGTTTTCACTCGTACACGCGTGAACTTTGAGACCTTTTTCTGCAGAAGCTTCATAGAGAACAAGTTGTCCTCGCGTGCAGCAGGTTTACTTTGTAGCGACCACACGACTTACACATCGTAACTGCCAGAAGCCATGCATCGAACTTCTCCTGATGTGCTTTGTCTCCACAATCTGTGTTCTAATCAGTCTGTCTTTAACTCATCTTGTCAGTCCAAGATATAAGTGACGAACTGCTGTAACCACTCGGTTGTACACCCTTTAGATGGACAACCTATTTTGCTTTCAAATTTCATCAAGTTCTCCCGTGCAGATGATGTAAAACATTAATGCGGTGCCTCACTTGAACTGAGGTTGTCAAAAGTCTTGTGTCTCTGTCTTTCCAATGTCTAAAGTCTGGTGATGCTTCGCATGTGCAGCTTGAGTTCTAACATCAGAGAGATCTCACATAACTGCGTACGAGACTGTTCTACAGTGGGTAATGCTTGGGGTCGTACACCTTGTAGATCCGCTCATGAGAATCAGTTCCCATGTCAAGTACAGGTATCGCTCTACCATAACTGACACACAGAGAAATTTTCAACTCAACCGAGTCACTCGGCTTCAAATATGCATCATTACAAGCTGCCATACCTCACAATTCTGAACAACATACATTTCAGTAAAGCACGCATGGAAACCTCTTCGACTATAGATTCGCGGAAAATTTCCACAACGACGGTTTCTCCTTCGCGGTATCAAAAAAGGGAACGAGCTCTTCGACACAGATGAGGGGACTCTGGAATGCTTTCTCGATTTAAACAACGTAAAAGCTGGTGAGGCTGGCTGCTAACAGATGGAGCTCCTGCTACGGCAGAAAAGAACCACTTATGCTGTCCTTTTTACATGGAGTTTCTGTGTAGCAGAAAAGAACCACCGATGCTGTCCCGTTTCCATTTCAGACAGCCCATCCTCGAATCCGATCCTACAATTCGCGCGAGATTCCTCCAAACGATGGTCAAACTGTATCTAACCACAAGGGGGAATCAGTTCAGATCTTGAGGTTGTGCCGAGGAGAACCGACATGTTTCCTTCTGGTACTTCGAGAAAGTCCACTCGGTTTCCTTTACATCTGCGTGGTCTGGTTCAGCTAATTAAGTCCGTAGAATTGCCCAGCTCGTAACCATAACGTAGTTAGTAAGCCCATATCCTTCGATGGGGTCTGAGATCTTCATCTGAGTCTGTATCACTGCTCGATGACGATGAGCTTGAGGATGAGCTAGAGCATAAACCCCCGCGAACAAAAGTAAGCACCTGCTCAACGTCGACATGCAGAACCATGTCAGCCCTTGTACAAGTTTTACGAAGATCTACCAAGACACGACCTAAGATACATATAATACCCTCCAATCTACCACACTGCTAACCCTTAGACCGTCAGCTTATTAAATGGCCTTATCCTTCCGCCCGGAGGTAAACAGCCTTGAAAGAACCGAAATGGAGCGTATGCTGTGTTGATCAATGGAAGTTCGGCAACCATGAAGGAACAGCGTACGCAACTGAAGAACTGAGAGAATAGAGACAAGCAGAGATATAGATAAATAAACAACATACGTCGGTCAGCAGAAATTCCAGAAAGAAAATCAGGAAATATACGGTAAAACTAGGTGTATCACAGAGTAAACAATAGGTGCGCTATTGGCCGCTGTAGAAATCACCATAACATTCAGTACCCAAAGGTCTAACGAACTTAATTTTAGAGGAACTTGGTGAATAATGCAGGTACCACGGAAAACCTTCAGAAAGTTTCCGAAATAAGTATTCATCTCCAGTATTAAAGAATCACCTGCGTAACAGTCATAGCCTTAACACGTCGATGCGAGCAACGTTTTCTGTCCTGCGACAACCATGGGCCTTCAGAAAGCCACAGTGCTGATCTGCACTGCATGCAATAAGCCCGATTCGTAGCGAACAGTCGTGATGGACGTCCTGTTACAAGAAATAGTCAAATAAGAAACAAAAGGACAAACGAAAGAAAATGATTCTGTTCTCCACATGTCTGCACATAAGTACACAAATTTGTAGAAACGTAGAAGTAAATGCAAACGTCAGCCTTCACTTCAGAGCAGGACTGCGCTGGAACATACAATTGCGCAAAAGAGAAAAACCAACTTGCGACCGCTGCCGATGTATGAAGAAGCTCACTTTGGTCCTAAGAAAACTCAGTAAGAATCACAACAATCGCACGACATAAACGAACAGCTTTTCTTGCAGTAGAACTGCAAATACTTCACGAAGCTTTGGAATCTCCCACAGGAAGTTCCAACCTATTCATTCGCTAGGGGAGAAAAGCTCGACACATAAAACCACCGAGCATAATACTTTATAACTTTGCTCCGCAAAATTCTGTCATTACCTTGCCGAGCAATCTCGAAGGCCTTCCGCCAGCAACCCCGAAGATTCATCTCTGCGGGCTCATAACCCGGGGACGGTTGAGCAAGACTTCTAAACAAGGACAAAAACTGTGCTCGCCAGAGCCCATCATCAATGGACGCTTCATACCACCCCCTGTACAACAGAGAAACCCATTCAATAAAGTACAGGAGAATTTACCAAGCATTACGTGAACGTACATATAGGCCGGACCCAAGGGGACAACACCAGCGTCCAGTCCAAGTCCCTTGCTGAAAAGAGATTTTAGTCAAAAAGTATAATATAGACCTATCTGCAATATCTATCGGACTCGAAAGGTTTACATGCATAGAGTGACGTGAAACCAAAGGTGCTGTGCGTAAATTTATAGATTCTGAATAGGTTTTTAGACCAGAAAAATAAATTATTAAACAACCGTTTTAGCAGCGTACAGTAGAACACCGCTAGCTGGTATGTTCGTCCACGACTGTACCAGCTCGAATCAAGAACGATACACATAAACAGAGGTGACCCGCAAGTACCCATGAATAAGTTGTGCGAACTTAAGTGCGAATTGTCAAGTCACCGAAGATTTGTAACCGAAGGGACATACCAACGGGAATGTGAATTACAGCGCACATTACCAGAAACTGTAGCACTTGGTATGTAATTGCAATATAAGTGACATGTACAAAATGCAGTGCAGACAGATCCATGCGTACTAAAAACTGAGGTCTGAAGTGTACTATTAGCTAATAATCTAGTAAGTGCAGAAAATCGAGAAACTAAGAGAGTCTGCATCTGTCACAGAACGATCAAGTAAAACATGGTAATCAACCAGCCGAAAGGGCGCGACCGTGAAAAACATTAGAAACAATCTTCTGCGCCAGAGTCACTGACACAGCCCGTAGGTAATGAGTAGGTGTACACTCTAACTACCACTAGCTGGTATGCAATACTGCGAGTCCACATTCCAAATCATACAAGGAGCACGGACTTAATGAAAACATGCCGTCAAGCCCAGGACAGGAACAGAAGAACTACCACAACAGCAACGGAAAGTCTGTATTCTGTAAGCAGTTCCGTAAGCGATATGTGTCCACGTGAGCGTAGCTGACCTAAATCAAGGACAGGATAAATGAGTCAAAGTTTCTCAACATACCTGGAAACTGCAGAAGCCCTGACCAATGAGCGAGCATCTAAAAATCCGAATATGTGAATTAATAAGTCCCCTGAAAATGGGAAATCTGGAAGGTGACAAGAAACAAGCAGTTAGATAGAGGTTAGGGTAAAGAAGATACAGATCCACCCTCATCACGAGTAACAGAGCCATCATTCACTAAGTCTCGTAGACGGGACACAGGCTTTCCTGTTAGCAGTCAGCCACCACTACGCCCTTCCATCAGCACTGATAAGGTGCAAACATCGGCTTCGGTAGGAGGTCGCTCCAAGGAATGAAAGTGCTCCCGTAGGTCACAACTAGGTGAGACTGCTACTCGGGTCCGGTCATCAAAGCGTATCATCTAATTTGCAAGATATACTCGGAAAGTTGAAACGCATTGTGCCTCCGATGGGTGACAATTTGTCCAGCACGAATTTCGTTCTGATTAATTAGAAACATATATTGAACTGGTGTGTGTTTCCGTGGCTCCAGACATTCACTGAACGGATTGATGTCACATTGAGAACAAGCATTTCTACACTCACCAACAGGTTCTTCCGAATCATGACGCTTCACCCTTCTATGGAAAGCAACAGCCGCCTGCTTGTATTCACTAACAGCTACAGATCTTCTCTGCCTTGGGAGGATAGTCTCCGCTGCTTGCACTAATAGATTGGCAGCAGAAAGCTGATCACTCGTATCTAGCCTGCACATGAGCACGTCTCCACGGGTCACAGTTAGTAAGGGTATAGACGTTTTCTCGCTCCGACGACGAAGTCCAAAGACTCATCAACAAAGGTGTAGCTGGTACCCAACATATTTCCTCATTCTCGGCCAAGTAGAGGCAATGATTCATTTCTCTCAACAGCACCAACAGTATTTTCTCAGTTCAAGTCTCTTATTTTATATCGATAGTGCTTACAAGCCGCATCTCTGTACAAAAGTGCAGCTTACCCAGCCAGCAGACGAAAGGCTGTGAGAACATCGTTGTACATAAGGAGTTGCACGGGCTTAGGGGCCTTGAGGTAAACTTGTCGCAAGAACAACTGCAGCTCGTGACATGCTTCGGCATAATCATAACTGCAAGTCAAGAAAACGCACACATCAGAGAAGAAAATAATACAGCACGTGATCCGATACAAACGCGGTCACGGACTGTTGACTACTGAAGCCTGACTCACGAAGGCCCAACAATCCCAACAAAACACTGAATTACTGACCATCATTAACCATTGAATTTTTGGTATGCTTACGGATAACGTGCAAGGAGTGTACCATTGTGCTGGTTACTTACCTGTCTGCCAGAACATCCATGATCAACGCATCCGTGGCACATACACCACAGATAAAGTACAGAAAGGTAAAGTCTGTCTGTATATCGATGGATAAGAAAGATAGGAGGCAGATGAAAACCTTCGAGATAGTGCAGCGTCAAGATGCAACCGACGATATCGACTCGCATGGTGCTCTTCGAAGCTTCTCATTAATCGACGCCCTGGTATCTGAGTGAATTCCGATGAGTAGATCCTTCCCCACACCAACGATTCTTTCCTCAATCCTCTGAAAGGTTGCTCCTGACAATCTCTCAACGAAACTACCACAGAGAGCGTCTCCGCCTCCACGCTTTCTCCACCTAGAGTACTAGATTTCCAGAAGTTATTATCAGCTATTTTCTAAAACATTGCACTCTTGGACCAGCCCTGGATCTTCCAGAAGAATTCTTTCGATGTGGGATGAGAATTCCTTGCAAACTCTCCACCCTCAAAGTACCTAACTCCTAACTCTTCACTCCGTTCTCTTCTTACTTTACCCTATTCCGCAAAATATCGCAACGAGGACAATACGGACCCCCAAGAAAGTCAATATCCACCCTCAGAGCAATCTCGGACCACAACCTTCGACGTGGTAGTACAACTCAGCAGCTTTCCAACATCCGCAAGTCGATCTCGGAATCCATCCCCACGAAACCCAATACAATCGACCAATTCGCCACCTCCGACCCAGCGGAACGAGCTGGAGACCAGCACAGCAGAAGGCATGTGCTCTACAGCAACAAAGTTCAAAGAAACCAAGATACTCTACAACGACCCGCGCAGCAGGACATACGCAGCGTGGAAAGGCAATCTATACTCTGATGGCACCAGGCTTTCTCCGTAACCGGAATCTTCCACTGCCTCTATGAAATACCACCTGGACCATTGTCATACCGTGCCCTCGGGGCCACCACCATCTGCTCTGTCAAAGACCGCATGTCTCGCTGCCCTCCTCCTGGTCCCTCTCGCTCTCGTGTAGCTTGGCGGCAACGAGGCCCTTGCTCCAGAATTAACACCTATTTTTCAAACCCCTACTGTTGGTAAGGTTGACAGACTCTTAGCGATGCAGTTGCTTTTGCTCTGAGACTTCCTCGCCCCCGACCTCTTCAGATTCCGCCACCTTTTAGCTGCTGCTTCGAGTTTACGTAACTTTACGAGAACGTGAGTTTTGTCGTTCACTTTAGAGTTCTGCTTTCTCCCTCATTCGTTGTCATACGCTTCACTATTTCTCTCTTTGCCAAGTTCATGAAGTTCGTGAAATTTAGAGAACAGAATTCTTCCCCATGGTCCATGCTTCGAACTCCACATTTGAACGGACTTGCTACGGTCCAAGCTGCGCAGAAGGTAAGTAAACTGTTAGGTAAAACCCTCTAGTATTTTACTAGGGAAGGTATTTAGTTCTCACTCGTTTCGTAGCCTCACGTTCACCATGGAAAAGAATAACCTTAAAATGACGGAAGTTATTAAGTAATGGCAAATCAAAGTGAGACCAAGTTGGACAACGGCAAAAAAAAGAAATGAAAATGGAAGTTACAAAATGGAGTTATGGTTTCTCAACATATATTTGGTTGTGCTTTATCACACCCCTCTTAACTAACTATTGTTTGATTACACCATTGACTGGCTACTAACAGTAAAACTAGTCGTGTTGTCATGTTGTTAATCATTTCATTATCTTCAACTATGAATAGATATCCCTTTCATTCAAATCTTTCTAACAATAAAATACATTTCAAACAAAACATGTTCGGGAAGCATGTATGCAGTCTGACATATCACTAATATGACAAAGTTACTGATTTCAGAAGTATGACAAAGTGAATAGTTTCACATTCGATCGTCAATCAAGAGTGTGATTAAGTAATACTCGTTAAGAGAGATATGATCAAGTGCAACAAACTTGCTGAGAGTATGATCAAGCTAATTCTTGATCTCTCGAATATACACTATATTTGATATTTAAATATGATATTATCTCTGATGGTGTCTCCATTTCCCGTTTGTAAATTCAAAAGATCATACCTCCAATAGGTTTGTTGTGCTTGATCACCCCTCTTAACAATAGATTATTTGATCCTACCCTTGACTGACTACCAACAATGAAAGACATGACAATCACTTTGTCATGTCTTTCATAATTTCATATCGTCGACCTTGACTAAATATCTATGTCATTCAAAACATTTCAACAATAAACTAGAGAACATATGATATATGCTCAAAAAGTGAATAAGATCACATTTGACATGTTACTTACATGACAAAGTGATTAGTTTTATTGTCAATAGTCAATCAAGAGTGATCAAGCAATACAAGAGGGGTGTGATAAACACAACTTACTAGAGGTTTGATCAAGCCAAATGTTGGTGATAAGGTCAATACTTACCACGAGAAGTCAACTACAAATCGCTATTGACGTCGTCTCTCAAATATCACACTCTAGAACTTGTCGAACATGAAAAGGAAACATACTGTCTAGTGATACAGCATAACTTGAGAGAACATAGTATATTACAAAGTATAGTGTTTCAATATTGTTGCTATCTCGGAAAAGAACAAATCTCTCTACTTAGAGACTTCTTGGACCGAGTTACTATTGATTCTCTAGATGATTCTGGCGGCAGTTGATAAGACCGCCGTTCATATCTTTAGGACTCAACAAATAGACGTACTATTATACTGTATTGTATGTCTCTACACATGTATCCGACATCTATGTGTAATGCCGTTTTCTAAATATTAATTCTAAACGTTAGGCAGTGATTAACCAAAATCACGTGGCATCTACAAAATCACGGTCAAGACTCGAAGAGGCTACATAATCAGGATCGCGAATCCTACAAGGACTTTTTGCTGATTTTCAATTTCACTACGGAGGAGAGTGCAGATGATCGAGTAGAGATTGTACCTACAAGAGCCAAAGAGAAAGATGTGCATGCTGAGGAATAGAGACAAGAGAACACAAAGAGTAGTTTGTTGATACATTGCTGTGGCTAATGATATCATAGGAGTTATAGTGTTAATCAGACAATTAATCTGATAATTAGTTTGTTGAGTGAGAAATCAGCGTGTTCAAAGTGAAGACAAGTTTTCTGGAGGAATTCTAGTTTTGAAGTAAAATTATCATCGAAGAGTTTCAGAGCAGAAAAGATTATCGGTCTAAGAGCTCTTCGTGATCTTGTCAGCAAACAAACGTCGTGTACTGTACATGAGACAGCCCTAGCTCATGATTCCATCTATTTTATGATAAGTAAACATGGATTGTGTGTCAAAGCTGAATCTGAAGCATCTGATGTGGTGTTGACTCTATTTCTGTGTAATTATTTGTCTTCTTACTTCCAAGTGTCCACTAAGATTCATAGTCCTGTCTGTTGCTCCTCGTGAGTCATTGCGTTCCGACTTGCTCATCAGTAATGGAAGTGTTATTCAAATATTATCCAATACAGACCCAGAACTATTTTCCCTGTGTTCTGTAATCTAAAATTAAGATCCGAGACTTGCAGAAAATTAGTCGATTATCTTAAACTTGTCTGACGATTATGGTAGTTATTAGTAGAAAATTTTACGAACTGGATCTAGAGATAAAAATAAAATATAAAAATCTCCAAAGAAATTCACGTTTGATAACTAATTGAATAAAGACGAAAAATTCTCTTCCGATATCTGCGATCGAGCGTTTCACATGCAATATCCCGTTTCCACTCCGCTGCATCTATACCAACTATACTGGTTCACTGCGTCGCGGTTTTCTCTTTTTTACCAACTATACTATATTCCAACTATAGCATTGTGCAACAGTCTTTGGAACCTGGAAACCAGAGGTGACTCATCGATCATCAGCCCTTGGAGTTTGTGCAACCAATAAGGGAGAAACGATTACGCAAAGCTTCAAACTCCACCGCTGTCTAGTTTAGTAAATCTATATACAGAACACACATCTGAGCACGACTGTTTTGGACTGCAGTCGCGGCTGTGATCTGATCGCGACAGAACGTCTTAGTACGTGCTCACAGATTCTTTTAAAGGACATGCTGTACATACAACGATAACTCGGGAGCCCCAGATTAATCCTGCAGTCGTCGCGGAAACTGGCCGTAGTTCAAAGAGCCTTCAGTTGCGGTGAACGAAATTGAGTTCTCATGAAATATGATGTATCAGTTTGAGAAGGCACTCACATGAATTTGCGGAAGCGGAGGAGATTCCGTTGAGGTATAAACTCCGAAACTGTGTCAGAGTTCAGATAATGTGCTATCCTACTTGAACTGCAGGTGAAACTGAGAGTTTCGACTTAGAGTACTCATTCATTCAGTCATTGTGATGAAAAACAAGTATATTTAGAAACAACGAGTTATGAATACAGTTTTCTACTCTCATATAAGTAACAGTGAGTGTTAGGTGACTGGCAAATTCTGCGGGTGGTACGAAAACTTTACAGTCACTGGATGTTTAAAACTTTACAGTCACTGGATGTTTAAAACTTTACAGTCACTCGATGTTTACAGTCTATAAAACTGATCTCCTGAAAGCCTTTGAAATTTTCAATCGGGACTTCTACAGATTCTGTGCGGTCCATGACATTGTCTGACATTTTAGATTTATGTAATTTTTATTATATGAAGAGATTTTACATTTTAAACTTACGTCTTATCATCTGAATCGTGTAATTTTGTTACTAGAAGAGGTTTGAATGACTCATTAAAGTGTCTCAAACATCGACAATGAATAATTACCCACAACCACAAAACTTTTTTCAAAGAGAGGTTGAGTGCCTTTGTTAAGGAGCCGATGTTAGAGACTCTTTAATAGAGTAAATAGTCATAACCAAACTTTTAAATTGATTTTATGCCGGCTAGGCTATAAACTTACCGACCATCGATGGAAATATTCTCTACAGATTTATGGTCGTGGCCATAGCCGGACTCTTGGAGTAACTCTAATACATTTCGAAATAAATTTTTTTTGTACTTCGACTGCAAGTTTTGTCCTTCGACTGAATGATCTGAAAGTATCTGCCATTGTGAACTCGCTGGCGATTACCCCTTGGGACGTCCTTCAATTCTAAGGGCGATGTTTGACACCCCCATCGCTCACTTCGAAGTTTTAGTATGGAAGATTACTCTGTATAGAACGTTTTAATCAAGTCTAACGGGAATGAATTCAAATTCAGTTAAAACTTTTTAGTATGGAAGATTACTCTGTATAGAATGTTTTAATCAAAACATGTCTAACGGGAGTGAATTCAAATTCAGTTCAGCTTCAGTGTGTATGGAGTTAGACTATGCCGTGCGAAATTACACCCGATCCTCTGAATGCCGAGATTCCCGAGCACCGAGACAATGACATTGCAGGGCCACAAAAGAAAAAGAAAACCAAAATACCATAAACAAGACACTAACAAAATCAGGCAAAGCCCTTTTACATTTTCTGATCCCAGACTATTTCCAGGTCTGATGGGGACTGGCGGCCCTACTACGCGCTAGGTGTGCGCAAGTGCTGAACCTTCTCCGCTTATCAATTCTTGAAATTAAGACAAATAAGGTCCTCAGTATCATTCGCTTACAAACGTTCATGATACTGTCATCGCTTATACTCCAGATCGTTAGGTGGCTGAACCAAGAACCAATGTTGAATTGATGGAATAACAACAGAATTACAGGAATTAAGGTACTGTAACGTCCACTCATGAGGCCCTATAGAATACAGATAAGCTCTGTATACCTCCTGTAGCCTAAAACAGATCATGTGTTTACACTGATGTCGAACCGATGGCTGCCAGGCCTGTCCGAAACCTACCGTACTGCCAGTTAACTTCGCACAGTTAAGGTGCGCGAATGTGAAAAAGAAAAAGAATACTATTTCGAATTCACGCGGCTAGTGAGTACTAGTGTGTATACACTCATTAGTATTCACGCAAAAAATTAGACATGAACGCTTTTCATTTCGCGCAGAATTTCGCACGGGCAAGAAATAACAATGAAGAAAAAATTGATGAATGATTCATCACACAGTTACGTAGAGCATCAACTCTTGTCAACAGAATCCAGTGAAAGTTAAGTTAAAAAGTTCTCACTACCAAATAAATTAGATAACTCAAACGATAAGGATCCCAGTAGAATTCATCCTTATTAAATTTTTTATCTAAGTGGTTTTACACAATTTACGTTGTTGTTATGAAGAATATTTGAGTTCCTAGATTTACCTATCACCAAATCACTTTCCAGTTTCGCGCAATCTTCATACTAATCCTTTAAGCATTTCGCTCACTACGGTACTCAACCTTGGAAAATTTTCAAGCAGTTAGCCTGCGCGAACATGTCCCTGCGCGAAGTTAACTGGCACTACGGTATCTGCAAAGCGACCCTACTGAAGGAATTTCTGACATCGCGTATCATTGTGGACAACTTTACATCGAGAGGAACAAAAGCGCGCCCCACACTGAGTACAAGTGTAGGGAGCTAGGTAGCCGCAGACAGTACAGAAGTGTCGTCGAGCACCTGCGCTTGGTGGTCCTACAGCTGCTTTCAGATATGATGGCAGGTGTGCGGGCATCGACTCTAAATCGGCCTGTATAAACAGAAAGTCGAGGTAAGGTAAATCCATGTTTTCATCATCAATGGCACAAACAATCCCAGCATTTCCAAAGTGTAATGTTGCTAGACTGCGCAACCAAAAGCCCAGAATGCAGAGTCATAACGCAGCTATATATGTTGTCAAGTGAAACCGGGAAAATATGAACATGCACCCTGAATCTGGATCGACATTTCCGTCTACAGTCTGATGTTAAGAGGGAACCAGAGGCTTCATCCAGATACCAATGAGTGTTCTGTGCATGCTTCAACGTGTGGAACAACTTTGTGTAACCGGGACGTATAATTGGCTGGATGGGTTTTCTTTCTGGTCTTGCTGGCCTTGTGCACAATAATGAGGTTTGTGTACAAAGTTTTCTACGAGCTACCCGAGAGCATTTACTTGGACGATTATAAACTATATTCCCTCTATTCTTGCGAGCCGACAGACTGCATTACTGAGGCACCCATCTGACTCTCTCAACAGCGACACACCTCCTGTAGCAATTCGAGAAAAGTTCGGGGAGTCTTCCTGTTGTTTCCTATGCGCTCCAGCGCCTGGGCTTTGGCTCTCCGAGTCTTGCGTTTCGTACCCTTGGCCGCCTTCTTCTCCTTAAATCCTGAAGTGACAAAATTTCGTGTTGTAACCCAAAAACCGAATGCGGGAGTCACTTGTCCGACAGTGAGGAAAAGATGTCAAACAAGAAACCAAGGAGACTATCGCATCGGGCAGTAAATGCTAGGAGAGAGGTTTGAGTACAATCAGGAAAACAAGAAGCACAAATGGCAGGAACTGTGGGGCACCAACCTTGTTCTTCATCATCAAGAGAGGCATCATCGTCGTCGTCGACATCGATCGTCTCTACAGCATTGTGGTCACTTTCCAAGGCATCCAGCCGAGCGCGAGCTGCCTGCACTCATGCTGACATGAATTTCATGCATATGAAACAAGGAAATTCATCAAAATTGCATTCTCAACCGGACCGCCACATAAGAATCACAGACTTAAGAGTCGTCAACACCTGCGCTTGGTCACACTACCAGCTGAACGTGGATAGGTTTCTTTCAGCACTGAGGGATGAATCAGCAATGCTCTCGTAACTGAAGCCATGAAGGCAACAAACGTGAGATCGAAATTCTTATAATGTCCTCCATAACTGTAAGAAGAAAGGCACTGAATTGTTCATAAAAAGGTCAATCAGTCGGTTTATGCCAAATTTAAGAGCAGTGGCACGGTTGACATAAGAGTTCTGAAGGAAGAATAACTGGCACAAACCTGTGCTCGGACGTTGGGATCCGCGAGCACGGCGCTAACTTTCGCTCCAATCTTCTTCGTTCGCGTCGAGCTCCGCCGAGCAGCAGGTGTACCGAGTTCTTCATCCATAGGACAAAACAGCGATGAACGAAGTCCGGCAGCAACCGTGTCAGCTTTGTCAAAGTCGTATCCTTCTCTTCCAGACTTCTTTCGTCCTAACTCATTATGTTCCTGCCATGAGCCTCAAACTAGCCCTGATTTTAGCCGGATGGTCGTTCATGCGAGTGCAATTTCGGTCCTCCTTGTTTTTTTCATCAGGGAATCGTTGTTTCGTAACTCTAAACGCGGAATATCTCCTTCGCTGCGCAGTCGTCTTGTCAGAGATCTGCAGGCGTTCCTAGTCAGAATGATAGAACAGAGTCACCATCCATGCTTCTGCCTGTCCGTTGTCTTTCCGTGGGTCCTAACAGGTCATATATCCAAATAGAAACTAAAGGCGAGTACCCATATTCAATCGCATTTCATTTTATGTCGATAACCAGCGTCTAAAATACCTCTCAAGGTGTTCAAAAGTACATACTGCTTTCGTAAGGTTCAAGTTTTCTTACATTCTATGGAGCTTCTCATTCACTGTCTTCGAGAATGGACCCAAGGTAACGGTTATGGAGAAGTAAGACAACATCTAGATAGCAATCTTTCACAGTCGGTCACACAGACGCCATCTACAATATCATACAGATAACATGTAGGGAGGAGGGCATATCGATATTAGGGTTTGGAGAAACCCTAAGGGGACCACTCACTGTTACCCCGTGTGAAGCGAGTGAGAGCGCGTTTCGGACTTGAACGAAGTACACCGTCTGCTCGCGCGAGGAGTTGGGAGGATGAGACTGTCTACCATTCTACTTGCATCTGCTCCATCTCCCACGTCTTGTGCGAGTGCATTCTTCTCTCCAGCAGCTGCCGCCTCTTTAGCCGTTGCTTCTTCTTCTTTGGCTGATTCCGCTTATGCGTTGACGAAATTCAGACCTGTGGCGGGCAACCTCTGTCCCCGATTGCTGCTTCCTAAGCTGAGTAGAAGAGTTGCCGCTTGGACTTCCCCGTTAGCTGCGAGCACCACCTCTGTCAGTGAGTCGGGATCTCCTGCAGGATCCACGGAAATGGTAAATTGCTGTGTAGAATGAATCGGCTGATGTAGCCACCTAGCGGTTGAGGTCAGAAAGTATATGGAAAACACAGTCGTTCAGCTATTTAGCTCCAGCTCTGCTATGATCTTGAATGTTGGAATCAGCCCGTCAGGAAATTATCTTTTAACTTTACGAGAAGCTTTGGAGGAAGAAAGAATGAGGTAAGGAGTGCTGTTCACGCGAATATGCCACTGTGTTCCGGACGGGAAGTTTGTCTGGCATTCGGAGATTATGAATTTGCTCACTATATCCAATTGCGTACGTTGACCTCCAGAGTCAAAATGCGGAAACTATCGGAAGCGTTCGGCAACAGCTGGCCAATCTGATGAGGGAATCGCTTAGGGCCACAGTTCCCGAATTGAGTGAGGAGGAAGCAATCGTGAGCGCATGCAATAACCCAAAGCATGGTGACTATCAGTGGTAAGTGTACCACATTGTCGACTTCGGCTATTGTATCCTGAGAATTGGTCTAGCGGTGGATAGATTGTACTGTCTGTGTTACGAAGTGACAACAACCTCATCGTTTACTTTTCATGGTTTGCAGTAATAATGCCATGGGTATATTTTCCAAAATCAAAGGGAAGTCGACGACCTTCAAGAACCCAAATGCCATTGGACAGGTACTCCACTATCTGTGAATATCAGTTGGGAAGCGTAAAAGGGTGGTCACTGTCCTCAGAACATTCAGCACCGTATTTACATTTTGCACTGACGACCCGTTATGATATTGTATCGCAGGCAATCGCTAAGAATATACCAGAATCTGCCATGGTGGAGAGGACTGGTATCGCGGGACCTGGTTTTGTTAACATTGTACTGAAGACAGACTGGATCGAGGACGTAAGTATGCCGTACCTGGAGTGGTTTTATGACGTGCAAACATCTGAGTTTTTTGGGCTTACTTAATCTACTCGGGCTCTGGTTGCAGAGAATTTACCACATGCTGGTTGATGGAGTGGGCACTTGGGCACCCATTTTGCCTGTGACGAAAGCTGTGGTCGATTTTTCATCCCCAAACATTGCGAAAGAAATGCATGTTGGTCACCTGCGGTCAACTATTATCGGTGACTGTCTAGCTAAGATGCTGGAGTTTTGCCATGTGGATGTGTTGCGCCGCAATCACGTTGGAGACTGGGGAACACAGGTGTTTGTCAGCTTTTATCACGATGATTGAACTACACCCGTAGAATCTGTTACGTAATGAAGTTTTTACCGGGCGTCATTTTGTCACCTTGAATGCTTCGAAATATACTTGGAGTATAATAACACGTCATTTTCAGACTGTATTGCGTGTAGTATATTTACTTAGTCTCATTGTTGACACTAACATCAATTTTGCTGCTTTAGTGACAGTTTGGAATGCTGATCGAGTACCTGTTTGAGCAATTTCCCAACTGGGAGGATATAGGTGATCAAGCAATTGGCGATTTGCAGGTGAAAGACATTATCTCTTTGATCACATGTTGTTTTTGCAGTTACGTGCCTCCTATTGCTTATCCTGCGCTTCTTTAATGATAGACTAGGCAGTAGCCCTTCGTGCCCTCATCATGAGATGTAAATGCCACTAAAGGAGAAGTGAGTTACTTCTGAAGAACCAGTGACTGATATTGTTACGATAAGGATCACAAACGCAAGTAAGCTGTATTGTTTCTGTTGATATGGGTCAAACAGGCGTTTTACAAAGCCGCTAAGTTGAAGTTCGACGAAGATGCCGTCTTCAAGGCAAGGGCTCAGCAAGCTGTCGTCTCTCTTCAGGTACTAATATATACTAAATCACTCATTTTACGGTCTCAGGTTTCAGTTGTTGCCTGCGTGGAGGCAAGCGCCAGTACTTTTGGACCGCGTAGTTGGTGTTTCTCGCTATTTCATGGAAGACTGTTAGATTGACGATTTTCTTGTGGGACTTTGGGTCAGGGAGGGGATGACAGATATCGGACAGCTTGGATGAAAATTTGCGATATTAGTAGACGAGAATTTGACCAAGTTTACAAACGTCTTCGAGTCACCCTCGAGGAGAAGGTACGAGAGAGTCATCATGTTTCATTCTTCCATTTAAATAGAGATAGGTAGTTGAATGCAAGCATCAGGTGAAAGCAGAAGGTTCTTAGCCTTTTCATCTCGACCTGATACTTTCGCGCCTCCATGCAAGGTTTGAGTCATCCGGCCTCTGAATTAGTCCTTCGCAATACCCCGTGTCTCTGCTCCAGGGTGAAAGCTTTTACAACCCCTACATTCCCAACGTCGTCGAACAGTTGAGAGAAAAGAATCTTATTGTTGAAAGCGAGGGTGCACAAGTCATCAAGGTTGATGGCTATGAGATTCCACTCATTGTGATTAAGCGTGACGGTGGCTTCAACTACGCAACCACCGATCTCACCGCTTTCTGGTAAGTTACTCGTTCCGCTATTAAGTCACAACGCGATGCATAGGAGAGCATTCTGAATCCATGTGTTCAAGGCATCGGCTGATAACGTTCAGTTGCATGCGTTTCAAGCGTTCTCTCTCTAAATTGTTTGCGGTGCAAGACACACTAGGAAGTTTTTCCATCGCATTTGGGTCCTGAGCTACAAGCTGACCCAAATATCTGACCCGATTTTCTCAAGTGTTCAGAGACAGTTTGAACTCTGCTACTTTTTTATCCCTCTATCCACCGGGGATCGTCAACAGTTCTCTTGGTGATGTCTCATACTAATGTATTTGCAGGTATAGAACTAATGTTGAAGAGGCGGAGTTGATTATATACGTTACGGACGTGGGACAAGCTCAACATTTTGATATGGTATTCAAGGTATGGAGATCTGGCTGTCGACATGTTCCTATCAAACGAGGCTTTGGTAACGTGCTTAGGTCCAATTAGCTGGACTGTCGCACATGACGGGAATTTACGAGAAATACTCTTAGACGCTTAGATGTCATGCACTACCACACTCGAGACTGTTCAGATCAGTAATAAAGCTGATATCTTCAGGTCAGGCGATGAAGGTTACGGTTATTGGCTTTATCCTGCTCTCGTGCAGGCACTGAAGCTTGCAGGGTGGATCCCATCAGAGGACCAGATTCCTAAAGCAAAGCACGTGGGGTTTGGCCTCGTTCTCGGTGCTGATGGGAAGAGATTTCGCACCAGAAGTTCCGAGGTTATTCGACTTGTCGATCTCCTTGATGAAGCCAAGAATCGGAGCAAAGACGAACTGATCAGTCGAGGTGCTAATTCGATCCCGTCTGAGGAACAGCCTAAACTATGCTGTTCAGGACGTGGGCATGGGCTTCAGTTACTGCTACACCGTCTGTGTCTGTCGATTTTCATAAAACGGTTAGACCGAAAGGAGGTGTAATTCTTCGTTAATTAAAATGAGCCTTGGAGTCTCTTTTCAAAATCTCCTTGTGACCGGTTATAAATACTACCTCCAATCTTCTTTTCTGTATTATCTCCCTTCACATCTTTGTTCATCCTCTCACTTTTGTCATTCGGAGACGGAAATCTTGTTCTGATTTCACACGGTTGATATATTTATTCAGGCAAGGACAAAGAATGGTCGGAAGGTGAACTTGAGACCGCCGCAGAGGCCCTTGGTTATGGTGCTGTCAAGTACGGACGTAACTCTGTCTTTCCCGTGTTTTGCATGCGTGTCTATGAAACAGCTCACCTAGTGTCCTGTGCAGAACAGATATATGTTTCCACCCTCTTAAGCTTATTCACCATCTTCTCTACCCCTTCTGTCTGGAACGTCCGCCGTCTGCTTGACCTCTCTATTCACCGTGCAACCAGGAGCTTAAAGCCCTGAGTTAGGCGTTGGTGTTCAGCAATTGGTGTCTTTTCAATGCGTCTTAAGTGTGACCAGTCGTGACTAGTGGATAGTACATGTTAGATCCTTAGATCCTAGGGATGCGTCGTATAATTGTAGAATTTGTTGGTTATTCTTTGTGAGCGTTCTCTTTCCTGAACCGGGAGTGAATTCTGCTGACAGGTATGCTGACCTGAAAAACAATCGCTTGACAAATTACACGTTTGACTTCGATCAAATGCTTGATATTCGGGTAAGTGAAGTTCTTTGGAACTAGTTTCACATTTCGATGCGCTTTATTTTTTTATTGTTTTATTTGTTGTATGCGCTGCTTTCGGGATTTATATGTCTTTCTTATCCTTCAAATGTATGGTTGTCTCAAGCACTCTGTAGATAGAACCACCAGTGATCTGGTTATTCTTTTTGGCATTGTATGCAGGGTAATACTGCTGTTTACTTATTGTACGCACATGCGCGAATTTGTTCCATCTTGCGGAACTCAAACAAAGATATCGAAGAGCTGAAGAAGGTAAGGACACACTTACAACTGCAAATTCATTGTGCCCGGCCTTTACATCACATGCATGTCCTTTAACTGACTGGGGATGAGGTCAGATGGGTTAGTCATTTCCAGAAATTGAGAAGATGCGAATTATGGGGCCCTATGGATGTGTCGCTACATGGGATACGTTCCTGTCAATTTCTCGTTAGTTTTCCTGAATTCGATTCCTTTTTCAGCCAAACTCGATCAAGTTGGCGCATCCCAGTGAACGAGGTCTCGGTTTACATCTCGTCCGTTTTGCCGAGGTAATACAGGTTCGAAGCATTTGGAGAGCTTTGCATATTAATCAGCTTTGTAACGGAGTGTTTGGAGATGCAGTAAACGACTAACGACCGCTGGGGTTTGATTTGGCGCAGGTAGTAGATGAATCGGTTACTAACTTACTGCCAAACACCCTGTGCGAGTACCTCTACAGCTTAGCAGGGTTGTACACAGATTTCTACACCAACTGCAAGGTAAGCTAGTTCCTTGCGTCAGTGTGTTCTCAAGCGACGAGCGAAGATGTTTAGTTGTTTGCTGTCTGAATCGCAGGCCGTGAGGTGCTACAGCTTTGTAGGGTTGTACACAGTTCTTTTCAAGAGTTGCGGGTGTTATAGTCCACTTTCTTTTGTTGTTGAGGACTTCTGGTAAGCTTCAGCTGGTACTTTCCGCATTGATCTAACATCTTGTGCGAATTGCAGGTCCTCGATTCGAAGGAGGAAACAAGTCGGTTGCTTCTTTGTGAAGCCACTGCGATAGTCATGCGAGAATGTTTCAAGCTTCTTGGAATCACCCCTCTGTTTAGGTTGTAGGCTAATTCTTGGTTCCTTTTTGCCTGGGAGCTTCGTTGCGCAAGGTGTCATAACTGCTGTACGTTAAAATCTTGTTATCAATCTCTCTGTGGGTGATGGGTAATATTCACAGACGTGGTGTGAGGCACCTCCAAACTTGTAAGATTCAGAGCGGGTATGTGATGGCCAAACTTGTGCTTAGGCACGCCATCAGTCAGCAGACATAGGTCCTTATTTTAGTTCATCAGATTACATAAAGTTGAATGATTCAAAGATTCTGACTACTTTGACTGGAGACTCGGCAACCAGAGCACGCCTCGTAATCTGTTCTGTACGTGTAAGTGGGAGAGCACGAAATAGAGATATTTACGTTTCAGATGGATTCAGCTGACAGATGCTCCACAAGTCTGAGCTGTCAAAACGTACTTGCAGCTCGAGAAAACAGCGACAAGCAGGGCTCAGCGCCGCTTTACAAGGACTTGAACACATAGGTGGTTTTTCTAGGTAATGCATGGTCTCAATAGTAGAGACGATTTATTGCCCCCGCACACGAGATGGACGAAGGAATTCTGTTTACTAAGGTGATTTTGCCTCTTGCCTCTGCCTCTTGCCACCTGCCATTTATGCCTGGTCTTCTGGCCAAAAAGTGTCCACCGCTGCTAACAGCCCGATGGTCTTTCACGGTTTTTCTCCTCCTTCCCTTCTACGTAGGGTCATTTTCTGCTGTTCGTGTGGACGATTTTCTGATTTCGCCTAGGTCCTCGTGATCCATACGCTTGCCACGTTATGCTTCGGCTTCAACTAGACTACATTATCGAGTAGTAGTAGTTATCATTTTATTTGGTTGTAAGAATGTTGTATGAGAGAGGTTTAAATACGAAGACCGAACTTTGATTATGGTTTACTTAGGAGTCGACCTCACGTCACCAAAACATAGTTTCATCCTTTGTGATCAACCTGCACTTCACGCATATTTAGATCGTTATACTACGTCATGTTTAAGTGGTGCACCTACACTTCATCATGTATGTTTGGTTCCTTGATTTCCGACGTGACAATGTTATGGAGCCTTTTTACATATTGAATTCATTAACAATAATATTAGTAATAATAAATGTTATGCTTGTACCCTTTTTCAACTGTGACCAAAAGGTTAGGTTGTATGCATATTTAACTTACAAAAACGGGGATGTATTTCTGCATATTCCCGAGAACTAAAATCTTTGATCAAATTGACGTCTATCATATTCCAAGAAAATTTCATGATAAATCGGAAGGTGAAGCTTTAGTGCAAAACTCCTCTGTCCAGTTTAATACTTATGTAATAAAGTTTCCATCTTCTTGGTTACTAGTTATCCCTAGGAGTTACTCCTTGATTTTAAAATAGTTTATTTTAGATAGAAAGGTGCATTTGACTTAACAATGAATATTTACCTCTTCATCTGGTTCTAATCTTTTGCTGTCCAAAAGTTGCCATGTGTAAAGAAATCACTATTCATATTTGTGAATTTAATTAATTCTTTGTTTGATCTTTATTAACAACCATAATAAGAATAAAATGTTTTACAATGTGAAAGAATAAATATCTTTTTTCTAAACGCTATGTTTATATCATTTCTAAAAGACATCGTAAAAATGATACATATCAGTGTGGTGTAGTTTGAAATAGAACGTTTAGTGTGGTAATCTCTCCAGTCTTTATAAAAATAATACATATCTGTGTGGTGTAGTTTGAAATAAAACGTTTTGTGTGGTAATGTCTTTAGTCTTCACATGATAAAACTCCTCAACGTCAATAGTAGTTTTTTGTGCGTGCATTGCACTATCTTTTGATTTAACTCGAGATTATCATAATTTATTTTATATAACTACGAGGGGACCATCTATGTCACTACTTTAGAACACATAACAGGACGTTGGCGCTTGACGATGACATCTTAAGAAACTTGCACGATGTTATGGATATAATGGTACTTCAAGGTGTAGAAAAACTAAAGATTTACGTGGTTCAATGAATTATAACTTGTATTATGTTACTAATATAATAATTCAGACTCCAAAGTGCACAAGAATTAAGGATCCAAGGAGGTGAATGACATGAGGCTTGGACTGAAACTCATCCAAAGAGTTAAGTCCAACTGTTCTTGAAATATGTGCTTATTAAACAAATTAGTTTAAATATACCTCTCATAGATTTGTTCGTCGTCTTGTGTCAATTTCTTGACCGAGGAGTTATCTAATCAAATGCTAATCATAGATTGATGCATATTAAACACTTGTCGTGCGTATACACATCGCTATACAACGTACATTGCTGTTAGAGATACATCACACATACACATTACACATGGACAATGTCATACACATACACAAGTGTATCACAGTAATAAACGATATGTGCTCACTCCAGCATGCCAACCGACACTAAACAACCACTAAAGTCGAGTCAAATCCACTTTGCGTAACAAAGAATCCACATTGCGTTCATCAATACTATCCACCATAGCAAGGAGCTTGAAGACTCAACTCGAAGAACTAAAGCCCTACAAGCCCTATCTGCGAAGTATACCCCTTGTGAGACTAGCCGAAGAACTCAGCCTAAGGGCACTAACGGCTCTACCATGACTAGCCACTACCTACTCGACCAACCTAGCCAAGGTGCTAAACTAACGTGACAACTGTCGTGCGCGTACACCACACATACATATAACACATGAACAATGTCATACACATACACAAGTATATCATAATCGCCTCCCTAATTTACGATTAGGTCCCTCTAATTCCAGATAGCCTCATATCTCAACTACGTGATATATACCTTCGTGGGTGCAAGGATCAAGAGACCGGGTGCTACATCGTCTCATTGTTAGTCGCATATCTGCAATCCATACCACGCAAAGATCTAATCGGCTATCCATGCTATATACATCGAGGGCAAACCCACCATCCAATAAGAATGACACTGAGAGATGGAGTCAAACACGACATGTGTCAACTTCTCGAACAACCATCACATACCAACATACGGACTGCTCCACCAGCAACCCCACACAACATACACCTCAAACCCGCACGTACAACTGTTAAGCTTGGGTCAAGGGTTCCATCGATGTTTGGAAGATGACATGGCGTGCAATTACGCACATGGTCCTTCCAAACAACATCATCACGGACCTCCAACATGAGTACTCCGAAAAGTAACATCTCACGCACTCGTAAAATAATGCGTCATGCAGTCACATCCAACGTCGTCCATGTAATCTGCTGTAGATAGATATAATCGTCAAGATGAAACTTATGAGTCGATGGTTGATAATCTCCTCCTTGAATAGCCGCATAGTCTCTATGCTAGACAATCGCTAAAGCCAAAAGCCATAGACATAACTCTCCAAAATATATCAACACGTTGAGAACATGCTCGCACCTCTCTCTGTCTTCCCTCTCTCCCAAACCATCCACCTCAAGATGATCTCGAGATGTAGTCCGATGATCAATCAGCGCTTGATCACACAAAACCTAAAACTCACCAAGAAACTCTGTATCTTGGTCCATCAACACATCAACTAGTGCTCCAAAATGACTATACGCTCGATCTAAGAACGCATATGTTGTCTCTTCACTCGTCTTGTCTGGTAATACCACCAACTCAATCCACTTGGAGAAGTGCTCCATCATCATCAACACATATTTGTGATGACATACAGTCAACGGTAAAGGTCCCGCAAAATCCAAGCTTCAACGATAACCCAATCTCATAATCGATAAGGGGTGTAATTGTGGATTAAGAGCATTAAGTGATGTTCTTACTCGATCACAAATCACACATTGTGCGACGAACTGCTGCACATCGAGGTACATACCACGCCACCAATACTGTCCTTGGAGTAAGCTATGTGTACGCTTCGCTCCAAAATGACTCAACTCCTCATGGACATGTCGTACTAACAGTGTCATCTAAGATGGATGTGGCACTATGCGTACTCTCTCATCGTTTCACACTCGAAGTACATGTGGTCTTTCTCGTCGAAATCTCTTCGTTTGTTGGAGAATGCGATCTCGCTCCTTGACACTTACTGTGCCTACCACCACGTCAATACATAAATACTCCATTACTGTCATACCGTGATGAATATCAGAATTAAATTTTAGTTTAATTATTTATATCATTCTTGCTGTAATATCAAAAGAGTATGAAGATTCAATGTAAAAAATATATATAAATAAAACAAACATCAGTGATGATAGTAGAATGTTCTAGCATAGAAACATCATACTCTTCATCATGACAAGAAATGAGAAGTTTTCTACTCTCGATGATGGAGATTTGGGCTTCTCATTTTCGGGAAGATTGTCCGCGGTTCCAGTAATCATTTGGAGCTCTCCATGATGAGAAGTCATGGTTATCAATGACTGAACCTATCGAAATACAATGTTTTCTGCATTTCAAGTTTCAAGGCAGTGTACGATTTACCTGTTCCTTCATGACAATCATTCTTATCCTTGGAATCTACAATGTAGTCAATAGTGTCCATCTTTTTCTTCCTAGATCTACGCATTACCGAGCGCCCTCCATCATGCGATTCGGCAGAATTTCAACCGAAAGCTGCCATGAGTTCTTAATCACTGTTTTCATCCAGCCTATTCCAGCGTCGGGTCCTGGTTTACACGTTAGGGGAACGCTGTAAACATATTCTTCTCTTCTTGAATTTGTTTTTCTATTTATCTTATTTATATTGCTCACAGGAAGAGCATCTCCGACGTAGGATTTGGTCGGCCGGAAGCCTCGCTGTCGGCTTCGTTAATTCCACCACGTGAAGTCACCACGTGAGTTGTTACAATATTTCATAATTCTAAAATTCTATCCAGTTCGCTTAAACAAAGTTTCGTCAATGGTAACGAACGTTACATCTGCAAAAGATAGTGAATGGAGTTACAGTCGACTCTGTCTTATTGTATACAGTATAATGGAATAATTTGCTTAAACGCATGATATTGTTCCGAGACCGAAAGGATGTAATTGCGTATTTTATGAAGTGTATTTTGCATACTTTTTTAATTAAATTTCTAA
This sequence comes from Asterella californica, assembly GCA_036924285.1. Lineage (NCBI taxonomy): Eukaryota > Viridiplantae > Streptophyta > Marchantiopsida > Marchantiales > Aytoniaceae > Asterella > Asterella californica. The sequence goes on along the minus strand of JAYKYS010000003.1, from coordinate 45,791,152 downwards.
GAAATATGTATTTGTAAAGAGACAATCAACCACTAATGTGAATCAAAAGTATATCCACGGTAGCCTAATCAACTCTATAATAGTTTCCGAATTCTAGAAACGTAAATCAATTGGTAGAAATTTAATGTTGTGATCCTATTTCAGAGAATGTATTCTCAGTCACATTATGTCTTTATAGTTATTCCAACAGATGGAAGATAGTCCTAGACCATTGTTGCATTTGTACCATAACAACAACAATCAAAGGTTTATGTATGTATATATATGTATCTTTGTTTTGTACAAAAAGAGCAGATAAATAAATTTTATTTCTTCTTTTCCATATAACACGTGTATTTTACAATGAGGGTCAATAAGCATCATCAACCGCCTTTGAGAACTTTTCTTCACAATTTTTTTATCGGAAAAGAGGTAAGTGTTATATAGAAAAGACGTCTTGAGTAGTATGAAAAATTAAATTTATCTGTAGCGGTTAAATGAGAACCATACTTATAGTTGTGGACACATCCAGACATAACCCATAAACCAAATCGAAATTACAAGTGCGAGAATCTGCTAATATAATATATTAACTTAATATATTAATTGAATATTTTTTACCTAAGCCTCTTTGACGAAAGGGTTGGGATGGAAGAGATGAACAAGGTAAATCTTCAATCTTGATTTATTTGACTTCACTTTGTGTACTGCATACGTTGTAATGCGTATAAGAAATATATAAAAATATATCAACAAAAATAAAGTCCATTGTATATGTAAATACACTTTTGAGCTTAAACATGTGTTAGGTTGCACTCGGAGTTAGAACGGGTTTTCACAATTTTCATAAATTGCAAGAGGCATTAACAAGGATCGAAAGTCTATGATTTTAACTACGATCCCGGTAGCAGAGGTAGAAAACTACTGCTGCTTCGACCGTGATCTCGATCTAAATGCCTTCTAACCTTGGTCTGTGTTAACTAGGATAAGAATAAATCAGCTCGTCCTCTTAAAGTATATTAGGTTCATGCACTTTTCTTTTAACCACAATTTCCACTACATTAGTGGTGGGTTATTCCACCATTAAGTAGTTTAACTGAAACCGATCAAACTACGTACCTTCATATATTTGAGTAGACGTAAACTTAACGATGCGAGAGAAAGATGATAGGCAATATATATGTAATAACAAAGCGGTTCACGTGAGAACTTAGGGTCTCTTCGTACTCACAATGTTCTTTCTATATTAGGGTCTGAGCTTCTGGTTTGCTAGCGGATCAGTTTTTCTTGGTTTTTAGTGTTTGCGAATAGAGTCTTTTCACTACACAGTTTTTTGATTAGATACTATGCAAAAATACTATGTATGATGAAACAACCCATGTGCAAAATACAAAAAGGGCAAAGATGAACTACAATTGGCATTGTCGTTCTCGAGAGCTCATTGAGATGGACTTGCAAGCTCTCCAGCAGTACTTCGAATTTTTAAGATGAACATTTTTGGTTGAGATGGGTATGGTGCATAGGTGAATATGCAGCCAAAGTGCACTTCCGGCCGGGGGCCGGATAACGCCAAGCGGCGAGTGCGGCTGGTTCTCGGTTGGTGGGTCGTGCGTAGGGAGGGGTTGATGGATTTGTTCGTAAAAAGACGGCAGTGCGCAAGGATGACGTTAAGACGTATTAAGACATTAGGGCATTTTAATTTACGAGCGGAGCGACTTTGCTGTTTTTCCGGAAAACAGCGTCCGTGCGTAGGATAGCGTTAACTAAATTCAACTGAATTAAATTTAAACAGTTAAATTTATATTTTACATGGCTTGATTACACGTTGTCATTGTACTCTGAAAACCTATAAGTGAAACCATAGGACTGAACCTCTGTCCGATACTAAACCCGGAGAATATACGAGTACTTAGATATTCAATTTCTCAGCTTTTAATTTATAGCTTAACCCTTCCAAGAGGAAAGGTTAAGAGATAAATTAAACTGTCCTTGGATTATCACCTCTTCCGAACTTGGAAGCAGTGATAATGCAAGGAAGTCAGGTGATAATGCTGCAGAATTTATGTTTGATCCTTTCATATTCCACCGTGAGGTGAGTCCACGACACGATAACGTTTCAGCAAGACATTGTGTAAAACCGCAACAACAATAGATAATGTTTAAAGCTCAATTCACTAACTCATTATACAATTCTCAAGAATTGCCGATTTTTATTTGAAGAGTTTGAAGCCTTACTTCACTGTTAGTTGACCTAGAACATGTATTGCATTACACGTCTGTTCAGCTGAAACTATTATTTCTTCGATCATCAATAAAGATTGCACCTCACATTCGTTTATGGACTTATCATTTCAGTAAAGGATATATTTATATGTTCCTAGTACACTATCACATTTTTGACATGTTTGCCACTAATATAGTATCTTGTGGTTTTAGTCCAACTGTCAAACCGTCTCATTTTCTCGAGAAGTTCTCATGAGTTATCCCATACTCAAGCTGATTGTATCATAACATTGATTCTCTTTAACTTCCAATGGTGTGAGAGTACAAGAAATGATCCATATGAGTTTTTTTGAGTTAACTAAAGTGTATGTTATAGTGACTTGCTCCATTATGTTATTTGTTGCAAATCTATAAAGATCCTCACTGAAGAATGGAGCCGTTTGGCTAACAAAACTCTCTATGTCCCACTGCTGGTTGCTAACAAACTGAGGTCAATTATTTGTTTGCCTCCATTGCTATGCACGTCATTGGTTGGCTTTACAGATACTGATCTTCGTCTGATCTTGTCAAAATCTCATCCGCTTTCCAAACGTTTTATCATAAGGACATACTCGTTGTAAGGATATGTTCTTTCTTTCGCTCTCCTCATACTCTCTAGTGCTATCTCATGTCTCTCGAACTTGATAATTTTGCTCATTTCTCTCATTGTTTGCTTTCCAAACTCGATCAACTTGCTATTCTCGCTCACAGTCTATTCAATTCACCCATCCTCAAGGTCTTAATTTGAACACTAGTTCTAGATTGTGAATCTCCATCATTTTTCTACATTAAGTATTCCTAATTCAAACAATAGCACTATAAAGAGAGAGCACCAACTTCATTTTCAAACTCAGACACTTGAACTTGACAAGTCAATATCCTGCTCCACAGCCTTGTACATGGAAGCGGAGTTTCAAGAATCCGGAGAAAAAATAAACGACAGGCAGTGGCTACCGGACATTTAGGGATAACGCGAAGGAACCGCGCGGAATTTGAATTCGGCTACTTGCCTGCTATCTGACTACGGAGTAAATTAACGGCAGGCACTGGCTAGCGGGCATTTAGGACTAACGTGCTTCGTGTACTTCCCTGTACGAGAAATGGCGGCGTTTTGGCACTGGCGTTCACGTTTTGGGAGTGGCACTTGCTTTGGCTTCACCGCTTTGTTTACCGAGTTCACGTTTAGTAGCGTTATCGCTGCGGAACTAGCGTTGCCGCTCGCTTCTCCACTCCTTTCATCGTCGCTTCTGCCGCTCGTTTCATCGTGGCTGCCTTGTGTATTTTGGTCGCTTGATCGATTCACTAATTGCTTGCGTGCGTGCTTTTCTTGTTCTCCTACTTGATGTGTTATCGTCTCGTGTTTCGATTTCGTCGGTGCTTCTTTCTGTGTTTTCATAGGACAGCAAGTGTGGGAGAAGTCAGCTTTTTTGCAACGCACGCAATGGGACAAACGATGGGACCATTCCGCGATGAGCTGCTGTGTGGACTTGTCTCGAGTAATGCATACATGCAGTGTTTGCCGTCGATCGATCTCCTCCCGGCTGCGAGCGATCCCCAGGGAAGTTCTCTTTTTTTGCTTATCACTTTCTCTGTCTCGGTTCAGTCATGTCACAGGCAGCTTCGGAGAAATCTGACGACAGTGACTGTGTTTCTTCTGATGATGAAATTGTGACCGATGATGACATTCTGGTTTCTGTTCCCGCTACGCCCCCTCAGGCCGTAACCTTTGTCGATTTGTCTTTCCAGTCCTTTGAGGCAATTTGCTCTCATGATCCGCCTTGCAGTGTTAATCACTTTCGAAGGTCCGTTACTTTCTCTCTTTATCCTCTTTATTCTGCTAAAGCTCTGTCTTTCTCTATGTAGATTTTGATTTCGAACGTGTTCCACCAGACTTCTTGCTCGATGGTCTAGACTATGTGCTTGTTGCAAAATCATTTTTCGTTTCGGCCAGGTGCTTGCAGGTTGTCGTTGGACCGTTCCACTGGTTGTTTTTGGATCACTTGCGTGACTGCAGATCGATATTTTTTTCTTTTCCAAAGTTCTTTCAGTTGGGTGTCGATCCGCATCTTCTCAAACCTACCGTAGCTGCAGTCTACCGTCTAAAATGTGTCCACTGTATCTGTGAGGACATAGATCCGCAAGTTTTCAACTTCGCTTGCAAGCACCATCCGCTTCTGAGGCATGCTATTGAGAAGGACAGCGAGGGAAAAGCATGTACCTGTCCCGCCTCTAGCGGCAGGGACAGGTACGCGCTATCGAAACAACTTGAAGTTTCTGTTACTGTGAATTGTACTGGTGCTAATCTAGACATGGAGAGCTGCTGGTCTGTTTTGTGTTCTTTCCTTGACAGTGAGTGTATCGGTGAGCTCTTGTCCATTGAAAGAGGAGGTAGTATGTTGCACTTGCATGTGCAGGGTGTCCTTTCACTTCAGGCTACTAGCGCCCTTCAGGTCAAGCAACGTATTGTCATTGTTCTTGGCTGGAAGGACATCGATAGGTCTCTGGAGGGGAAGTTTGTGTGAAACAGCTAACGAACAGAGGCCTTCATACCTTCGTTGGTATGGTTGGGTACTGTATGAAAGACAAGGCTGAGGCCCATCATCAGTGCAGGATGAAGAATATCAGTAACACTATGTTGGAAGACGATGAGGAACTTTTTTCTCTCTTGGGTGCTGCAGATACAAAAAATAGAGTTGAACTGAATTACACTAACATCCTTCAAAGGGCCTTGCAGTTTAACAAATTCCCCAGCAGGCACCCACTGGGTACTACTTTGAGGACCTGCTTGAGGTCTATGATCAGGTCTGATAAGTACACCCCCTCCTGTCGCTGGCTCATGGCGTGTGGTATACAGAAAGCACGCAGTGATTCGTTATGGAAGGCAATCGTTCGGCCCGAGACCGTGACTATTGCAGATATCGATAATGTGTTCTTTGCCCAAACACGTGCGCGCTACTTTACTGTGGAACAACCGAAGACAGATTTGCTCGATGAGGAAGAGTTTATTTTGGCTGCCTCGCCTGCAACACCTAGATCGAGAACAGTCCCAAACTTCCAGGATGTTGATGCTCTACCTGAGTACATGCCAATCTGCAGTGCGTTGGAGCACAGCAGACTTAACGAAGGTGAGCATTTTGTTTTCCCTTTCTCTGTTTCTTTTCCTCTCACCCTTGTTTACTCTGTCTGTTTTCACTCTGACGTTTGTGTTCTGCAGGCATTGCTGAACTGCAGCCCACTTCATAAGCGGGACCTAGTACTGCCACCACCTTATGCTCACGGTATGTTCCGCCTCGACCGACGACTCCTGCGTTTACATCTTTGCCCCTTTGTTTTTTGTTTTAACAGTTAGTTCTTGTTTTACTGAAGGCACCCATGGAGTACAGCGCGAGTCCACGATATTCACGAGTACATGTTGCCGAGTCGCTACCGTAGGCTTGTACATATAGCGATATAGCTAGTCTCAATAGTGATATACCTAGTCTACTATACTTTTTCTTCGGCCTATGAGCTCAGGTATGCGCTCAGCAAGTGTCTGAACGCATACCTGAGCTGGTAAAGCCACTTGTTCGTTAGGTCATGGCCTTATATCTTCACGGCCAGCAGTAGCACTACATAGTATAGGCAATCTTATCTCGATAGAGACCGTGAAGGACCATATCCAAAGTGTACAGTTTCGTCAAAGAATAAAGTTCTGTTGGGCTCGCCGAACCCCTTTCCATTTAACACGAGAATTGTCGTAACCGATCATAGCGAAAGGAACAGGGGTAGAGGAAAATTGTCTCCACCGAAGGAGCAAAAAGAATTAACTATGAACGAAGGTTAGCGAAAGGAATGGAGGGGGGGGGAATTAAGTATTTCTCGCTGCACGAGGCGAAAGAAATAAAGTATTTCTCGGCCGAATAACGCTTAACAATGAAGTATTTGTCGACACACGAGCCGGTAAAAATTACAAGCCGTAGAAAAACCCACGTTAGAGGAAGCAAAAGAGCAAAAATTTCGCACCGTCGAGGGCGGCTGTCTCCTCCCTCGAACTCAACTGTACATCCGGTAAATATGCTTCCCCACGAATCATTACAGAGTTCCATGCTAAGATGAAGCCACGAAATATTTCTCTGAGTGTCCTTATGGACAGAACAAATAGACTAGGACATGCCAAGTCCTCCACTTGGCATGTCCTAGTCATTTGTTCTGTCCATATATATTGGAGAGATTGAGTGATGGATACCCTTCCCAAGAAATACGAAGTGATATTTTTAGCCTCCGATTCCTCAAGGTAGCATTAAAACTACACAATAAGAAGAAAATGGGTTTTGTGTAGAAAAAAAAGAAAAAATGCGACTAGTGGTAAAAGATCTTGAGAGAAAAGTTTAACTTTGGTAGTAGAGTCGTACATTAGGGTTTGGACCTACCAAATACCAGTTATGCCTGCAGATGTATGACAAATGAAATGTTGCATGACTAGTTTCTTGTAGCTCGTGGAGATTTATGTATGAGAATTATTCTTTTTTGTAATTAATTGTTTACACTGACATCCATCGAACAAAAATGAAAATAAAAAAACTAATGAGAGGTATAGTAAACAATCCTATCTTGATTTACACAGTCAGCAAAATCTACCTACAGCCAAATGGTAGACAAGAAAGAAGTCTTTCACAAAAGATTAAATCCGGGGTACTGAGCACATCAAGTTACCATAGAAAACTAACGGAGGTATAGTAAACAATAAATGAGTCTTTCGTAAAATAATTAATCTAGTGTATTGAGTACATCAAGATAATAGTATCAACACTTTCAAGCTACAATGTTCATTTCTCTTTCGAGATTATCATTCAAGTTAATAAGGACACACACTAAAGTGCCAAATAAGTGAATGAATGTATCAGTGGATCAAACTGCTCAAAGTGAAGAAATTATGAAACTAGTGTTAAGTAATAGCTAAACGAATCAAGCGATCCTCTAACAATGCTCTATGTGACTAGCAAGGTGGAAATATTTATAAGGCAATCTTACCTCTCTTTAAACCAAGCATTGACCATGAAAAATAATGCAAATAGTTTTTTTCACAAACTCTAAAATGGTCCAATTTGACTCCAGAACGTCAACTGTTGTGTACAACAAAAGTCTTAATCAGAAATTGGTTGATGAGGTTTTGACCATCCAAATTGAACAACATAGCAAGAACAGATATACGACGAGGTAACTGAGAAGTCTCACGACTGTGATCATAACGAGATATCAAAAATGAAATGAATTTGAGCGAACGTTGTCTTGCAGAGGGTGTTTCTTAGAAAAATTACGAAACGTATAGCTATGATCGACTAAAAATACACAAGAATCAAACACGCACTCATTTGATGTCAAATTACTTCGAGAGTTCACTAGTTAATTTTGTTAGAGTAAAAATAGAGTATTTTATATCTTTTTTGAAGTTTTAAAGTAAAAAAAGGTTCTAAAATATTTACAAAAAAAATTTGTTTTTGTTACTTAAATGGAAAAAATAAAAGATTTGATTTATGATTTGACTCGTAGGTGTTATGGACAATAGGTAGAAGTGATCATCTGAGCAGAATCAGTTGTTTACTGCCTGGAAACTCCAAGAAAAGTACAATATGTTATGATATGAGCTTTCTTTCTTTCTCTTCTTCTCTTCTTTTTACTTCTTTCTTCCTTTAACTCCCAAGTTTGTCTTTGCAGAATGAACTTTTTTAATCCTTAAATCATTTTAAGTATGCACGTCAAGAAGAACCGATCGTTTGAATTTTTATCCTAGACCGTTGATCTTAGCTCACCATTGGAAACCCTAAGTCGAGCTAAATCTGATGATCTTGAATCAAATTTTCTGGTGTAACATGAACCCAAAGTTTCTGACTCCAAAGTCTTCAAAAACACACACCACAACACACACACCAAACATTTAGATAATTTTCACCAAATGATTTTTTCTCTCTTATCTCTGAAGCAATCGTTGGACACCCTAAGAGCGAGGTAAATCCAACAATGTTAAAGTTGTACAAGCTTTATGCTTTGATGAGAGATTAATTTTACTCAGAATTTATTTTTGACCTCAAATTGACCGGTAGCACGAATGAAATGAAATATGGACGATTTTGAATGGGATCTTGAGACAACAGGTTGCCAAACAATGTGAAAAAATGATGAAATAATAATCAGAAAAATGTATCTAATTTGTCTAAAATAATTTTTTTGGTCTTTGAAATCATATTTTAAGTTTATGAGATTCAGCATTTCAGAACAAGGCTAAAATAAGTACCATGTCGAAGATCTCTATGATGGCATGAACTTGAGTAACCTCAAATCTCCAAAGCTATCTTCGATTCTCTCTGAATCAGTTTCGAAACTCCAAAACTTATTTCTCTCAGAACATAGTCAAATTGGGTATCCATTCGAAGAGATCCATGACAACATGACAATGTTATCACCGATTATCAAACTCGATCAATATATCAAGAAGTTAAAGCTCTAAACGTCAGATACATACACATAACTTATACAATATAAGCTTATATACTATATTAGAGAGAGGAAATAGAAGTAGCATCAAAAAATTATGCTTATTCTCTTTAGGTGATCCTAGGAGCTTGAGTCTCACAAAGTAACTCATGCAAGTAAACATCACCGTCTCCAATCTGCAACCAAGACCTTGATGTACTAAAGTCAGTTTGAAAGAAGGAAACAAGTCTAGGACAAAAATCAAACCACACAACATATAGCAAAAACCAGAAAGTCTCACACACAACTTCTATGGATAACAGCTAACTAGACGACAAGAGTACATGAAAGAATTCTAACCATGAAGGTAATATGATATGTAAGGACAATTCACTATGAAAAACTTAAGACACCGAACTCCACTTCGTCGTCCATAACTTAGTTAATCATTTAGCTCCATTTCTTCTCAGTTTATAACTCTAAAATTCTCGTCTAAAATCTAAACAACGAGATCAAAATTTCAGAAAAACTGATCTTTGCCAAAGCGTGAGTAATCATAGAGCGAGAACTAGGATATTCTGGTTGATGGTGCAATGTGTCATTTTCATGACACAAGACACTAGATCACACCAAAAGTTAGCGGTAGTATTAAGTGACAAAGCCCTTACTCTAAATGTTCGTCGGACAACTAAATTCTCATTTGAATACGATATTCTTGCTGTACGATAGTTGATTGTGGAAATCGAAAAGAAAAATTATTTTAGTTATTTAATGTATTTAACCATATTATAAAATGATTAAAAAACGAAAATAGTTACTTTGAAACTGGGAAACGAAAGGGAGAATTTTTTCTGTATAATGTACTTTATCCTATTGGATTACCATTAGCGGAGAAAGGGAAGAGGAGTGTAGATCCGGATAAACCGGTAATGTAGCCCGCAATTCCACTGCAATCGCAGCACCATGTTTCGTGCTTTCTTCTTTTCCTCCCCGCCTCCGTTCGGTCGCTTGGCTGGCAGTGTGGCCTTGTTTCCCCTTCTCTCTTGCGTTATAAAGCGGCATGTGGGCCGGGTTGCGCCGCGTTTGATGGGAAATAGAGAAAAGAACAGTGAGGTTCACTTGAGAAAATCTGACAGCGTGGGGTCAAGGAAAACGACGGGTGAACGACAGTAGTTCACCTCAAGAACAAGAGGAGCACAACCGGTTTCCTCATCACGCCCTGCCGGTTACACGTAGCAGGTGGTATTGCACATCGGTTGTCTTACCTGGGAACTGTGGGTTGTTAAGCTAACGGTTAATCCAGCCGTCGGAGATGATAGCCCAGTCTAGAGAGGAACGGGACGGTTAGGATTGGCCTGTAGCCATAATGAGGCGCGGCGAGTCTCAGCCAATCAATATACAAGACAGTATATAGGCGAATATCTACCAGACAGTGCAGCCGCGGGAGTCCGACGGGAGGAGCCGGCGTGGACGTCGTCCTCGCCAGTCTCTGCGCAAGGGAGAGCGGGCGGAGCCCAGCCAGCCAGCTCGATGAAGCCAGCAGCACGGCTGAGGAGACGGTCGAGCTTCTTCTGCTGAGGGAGGAGTACCTCAGTACCAGCGGGTCGATTAGCGACTTCTGCTGATCTCTCTTTCCTTCTCCGCTGCGCTGGTGCGGTGTGTTGTTCGATCTGAGCGGGCATAGCAAAGATTCTGTAATCTGGTGTTTTAATAGAGTGGCAGTAGTAGTCTGTGTTTGCTCGATTAGTCGTAGGTGATCGAGCCCTGTACCGACGCGTTGAAGATCGAGGGCAAAGATATTGGAATAAGAGGCTGGTCATTCTTGCGACCGGGACGCTTTATGTTTCCACGATGCTGCAGGGGTTGAGAATGTGGGGAATGTAGGAACTGGATCAGGGATTGGATGCGTAGCCGGACATTGGTGCGGTTTGAGGAGATAGGGTGTTTGAGGAGGACGCGCCTGTGCGAGTCGTGTGTGGTTCTTAGTAAGAGTTTCGGGCGAGGTGGGAGTGTCTGACTACCCCTGGCCGCGGTGTAGGAATGGCGCAAATTCTGGAGAATGTGTGGAAGGTACGAGTATGAGCGCCGCGGGTTGTTATTATCTCGTGTTTGCTCTGTATATTATTTACCAACGGGTTTTCCATTTTCTGTTGACGCGTACGTGATACTTGTCCTACCCAACTTCTTTGCAACCAGCACTGTCTGCGGCCTTTGGCTGTCTTCTTGCCACATTCTTTTAGCGAACTACTGCTTTCCATTTTTAATGGAAAGTATTTAGGCAGCCCTCCCACATATTGGTAATCTGGGAAGCCGAAGCTCAATGATTTCTGAGTTTACGTACACTTGTTTGAGGCGCTGAGCTGCACTACTATGATTTATTGTCCTCGAAAATGAACATATCTCGACGTAAGTCGCGAGTAATGGTGTAATGGATGCTGTTCGTTGAGGTTACGATGCCGGTCTTCCTCCCAGTTTTAGTTCACGGTGGCAACACCTTGCAACACCTCACGGAACTTGGACTAACGCTGGAGCCATTGGGTTCCGCCATGCGGTTTTGCCGAACTCCCAGGAGCTTACCCGTCCGAAGCTTTTCGGGTCATTTATCGAGGTTGTAAATGGGATGTCGCGATGTGGCATCATGTCCTCTGTAATTCGTAACTTCAGAAAGTCGTCCGAGTTTGTTGAGGCTCGGTTCCTGAGCGGAATTGAGGGATTTTAATGCCAACGCCGGGTTCATCCACCTGAATCGGATCTATGGACGTAGTACACCCTCCTCGATTGGACACCAGTTTGCTCTCAAGAATCTACTCGTCCGAATCATTTACACCTTCACTCGTTTTCAGATTAGGGTTGAAGTAATTTATAGACCCGGCTCTTTTCGTCCTCGAGAGATTCATGTCACGAGTTTTGTTACAGATATAGTTTCTCTGAATGAGTATCTGGACTCCATTTTTGCGTATTGGACTGCCGTTATATTGGGGACATCTCGCCGACCTGCGTTATTTGCGGGTCTCCATCCTTATTGCTAGCTTTGCTTTTATAATCTCAGACCAAGTTTCCTCACCTTATCAAAGGGGGCAAAACTTATTGGTGATTCAAGATCGCAGATCGTCAGAGGTCCCTCGGCTCGTAGTGGGCCCCGGAAGGGCCTTTCCAGTTGAACCTGCGCGTCGGTCTGGGCAGCACTATTGTGAAGCTGCCCTGGAAATGGATTGTTTCCGCCTTATTTGAAAAAAGAAAGTGTATGAAATACTTTGTCCTCTGCCCGATTGAATTGAGCTGCAAGTTGACCAGGATGACATCGGTCGGAAACGTCGCCTCGAACTACGTCTACCGTGACGTTCCCGCAGTTGTTTTCCCTTCGGTTGAATGTGCAGTGGCTAGATACCTGAGATTACGTCAGTTAGATGCCCCGCAAAACTTCTCGCGTGCATTCTGGACTTTTGAGTCAGCTGAGGCTCCGACAGCAGTGATGCCGATCCTGATGCATTTTGTATTCACGCTAAATTTTACGTGGTGTGTGCACGTGATGTAGTACTTGATCACCAACTTCAGCGAATTTCAGTTAGCTTCCGCCGGGACATTCATCATCCATGAGAGTGTATTCTTCCTCTCGGGCTTGCCGTATCTTCTAATGGAGCAATGGGGCCTTCAAAAGTACAAGATACAGGTGAATCTACAGTCTTAGCTTCGTAACCTAGTCCCGTTTCCCTGAGTTTTGAATATCCGTGGATTATTACCTTTGGCAGATCTCCTCTATCAAACTTGAAGCGGCGTTTTGCCTGCTTGATGCCAGTAAACAGGACTAATAACACGCTTGATGGTACAGAGGAAGGTGAATACGCCCGCAGCACAAGAGAAGTGTATATTACGGCTTATTATCTATCACCTCTGCGTCAACTTGCCTCTGATGATCGTGTCTTATCCTTTGTTCAAGTACATGGGCTTTACTAGCTCATTGCCCTTGCCCTCATGGTATGTTCAGTTTGATTTTTCTATACTTCTACAAGGTAGTGAGCACTGTCTGATATATCTCAATCTGTACTCATGGAGACGGAAGGTGGACACCGACTGCCAACCTCGCCCTGCGAAGTACGGAGCGGCCTGTCGTACGCGTTTAGTTGTTTCTGAGTTCTGAGAGAATGTTTAGTTAACAGATTAGTTTGAGGTTTCAGAGGTGAGGTGAGCCAGACCAGGGATCTCAAACCATGTGAAACTGGTGGTTAATGCTACCCGTAGCCTCAGCAGAACGCATCCCCGATCCGTGGTCTAATCCCCTGATTTGCTGTAATACGGTGCAGGAAGGTGGTGAGCCTTCAAATTTTCTCCTACTTCATATTGGAGGATTTCATTTTCTACTGGGGTCACAGGATATTGCATACGAAGTGGCTTTACAAGCACGTACACAGTGTGCATCACGAGTAAGTTACATCTACCAGTATAATTCTAAGCGCATGTCATCAGTTTAGTTTCCCCCAGTTCTCCGCACGCAGATTTTGCTTTTAGTACCGTTCTCGAAAGGTATTGCGGAGTCAGTCTTTTCCTGTGATCGTCAGAGGGGTCGAAACCTTTAAGACTAAGGACAGTGGATAGTCGATTCAAAACGCTAATTCAGGACTCTGGGTACGTCAGTAAACGGGATTCCTCTGTGTCTCTATGGATGATCGGAATCTAAGCTTGTGGATCAAGGATGTGGTAGCCAATCAACTCGCTAAGTACTCCGAATGGTGTGATGAACAGGTATGCCACGCCTTTCGGTCTGACGTCAGAGTACGCTCACCCTGCGGAGATTCTCTTCCTCGGTTTCGCAACCATTTTCGGGCCAGCAATCACTGGTCCACACTTGCTCACTCTGTGGCTGTGGGTCAGTGTGAGAGTACTGGAGACGGTTGAAGCACATTGCGGGTATGACTTCCCTTGGAGTCTTTCCAGATTCCTACCTATCTATGGCGGGTGAGTACTGTTGCGAAGTAGTACGGTTGAATTCAAGTTGATGCTTTGGAATTTAGTACGAGATTTGTCCCTTGATGCTTTGGAATTTAGTATGAGATTTGCGATGAGGAACTATAGGAGACGTCTTTGTGACCTGGAATGGCCTTCGCACCCAGCGTTATGATTGACATTCGTGGTTTGCAGTGCGGATTTCCACGACTATCACCACCGACTGCTGTATACCAAGTCGGGAAACTATTCATCAACTTTTACATATATGGACTGGTGAGTAAATTAGCATATGCTGTCGTCAAACGGTTGCGCCGATTATCAGCTAACCTAATAGAAAACTTTTACATTCTTACAAGCAACAATGGGTTTGTACATATTTCCTGGGTTGAATAAACCGTCTGGCCTTGAATATGCGTTTTATACGTGGGGCCACGATAGAACCGTTGCCAGCCGTTCTTGTTGGTTTGTGTTCATCCACTACCAAGTTAGTGGTTTAATTCGAGATTCCTTACGGTGCTTGCTTGAATGCATCTTGTTGATCATCGTCCGACCTGTTCTCGTGTTTCAGGATTTTCGGCACCGACAAAGGTTACAGAAAGTTGAAAGATTTAAAATCCGCGCAGGAGGCTCATGACGCAATGAGCGTTCCAACTGAAAAAGCTGATTGATAACAAGGTTTGAAACTTGCTTGTGGAGGTCTGAAGGCATCATTTCCTCGTTCATCATCAGCTCTGCTAATGATTGTTCGTCTGTATATGTCACGGCTTGGCTCATCTTTGTGGATTTAGTTGATTGAAGGGTAAATCGTACTCAATTTTTGAGATCCGCTACCATTCTGATGGTTTAGTGTCTAAAAATATAGTAGAAGTTTTGAAGGTGAGTCGTGCAGAGAGGTCGATCGACCGGTTACAGTTGCCTTATTAATGGGAATTTACTGGTGTAATCACTTCTGAAGCTTGCAGCTTCATGTACACAAAAGAGGTCACCGGACCATGCATATGAAAACTCTGGTGTACTTCGAATGTCTTTTTGGGTTGTTTTGGCTCTGTGTTACCTCTCCTCACGTTCACTCCCGTCTGTCGATACTAAACATGGACTATAGTTTGGTTTCAGTGTCTGGTTTTTCGGGAGGAATAGTAAGCCCTAATTCAAGCGAAGTAATTTCACGTTCCACAGAACGAAAGACCTACACGCCTCGTTCACCAACTCGTGCGTCTTGTATAAGCTTTCCGTTACTCGGCACTTTGTCGTTAGCTTGTATGCGGTTGATGTTCTTATGTGTTGCCGCAATGCCAACTGGGACTTCAGCTTCATATTTTCGAAGCCCACCCCACATAGGAGTTCTCAGCAGTGCTCTATGATATACTTACACTGACTAATGGATGATCGTTTCATGATTCCTGGGAGATACACTGTGTTAAGTTAGAGCCCCACCGCACTTCAGGTCGAACATGGTGGAACTGCGTCATTTTCGTTACTTTTTTTGACAATTCCAATACCTTTTTCCGAAAATGTTTCAGACTTGACACTAAACTGAAAGTGGAGACTGCACTGTACCATAATAACTGCAAGTGAGAGTCCACGTATATTAACTGCAAGTGAGAGCCCACGTGTAATTTGAGACACTTTGCAGCTCAAGACACAACCATCGGGGTGGCTTGGATCACAGTCTCGCGAAATTATATCAGTGAAATTATATCAGTGTATGATGTGACGTGTGGAGAGGTATAAACTAAGATTTTTCAAGAGGTTAATTTAGCAGTTGAACCTGAACCTTCCTAGCTTATCCATCGAGTCTCTTTTCAAGACCACAACTTTGTAGTGTAAAATTGTAGAAAAATCACAAACAGAATTTCCTAGCTTAGCCATCGAGTCTCTTTTCAAGACCATTCAAAGTTGTAAAATTGTAGAAAAATCACAAACAAAATTTCCTAGCTTAGCCATCGAGTCTCTTTTCAAGACCACAACTTTGTAGTGAAAAATTGTAGAAAAATCACAAAAGAAAAACGCCAATGTTTGAACTGTCTAGAATTCTAGAATTAACTTCCTGGTCTTTGACAAATAACAATTCATTTCATGAAAAAAGTTATTATTCATCGAAAGCTAATCGCTAGTGAACAGGTTGCTCCACTTGTGTCACAGCTCTACAAGTGGAAACACCTCTAGTAAATACTGGTACAAGCGCTGAAGAGTATGCATCCGGTTGTGAACTGAAATATTATGCAACACACAACAAGTGTGAAAGAGTCGTGTTATCTAATTAACACTTTGAGTTAATCTTGGTTGTTAAAATTCTAAACCTCGCTTTCAGAACTTCAAACGCTTGTTCAATGATGATATGGTCTCTAGTGTGTCATTCAGAGTATAATATATGCAAGTCTGTAGAATGAGGATTGATACTATAAGATATCATCAACCAAGATTGTATTATGTATCTTAAATCCCAAAGTACATAAGATTTTAACTGGACATCATCTTAATCCTAAGAACAGGTTCTTTGAAGACTTCTCCATCCACTGCCTCCTGGAAGAAACTACACAGGAAGTATACGTTTGTGGTTCCGGGAGATGCTTTGTATCGTTTGACCACGGGGGTTAATTATTTTCATGTGAGTGAAAGGTTTGGGATAGATGAATCTATTGTGCAAGAGACTATGTAAGATGTTGTGAATGCGGTGGTATTTGTACTTGGACCGAAGTACTTGACTTGATCCACTGGGGGTGGGATGGAACGAGTGTCTTTGGGATTCTATCGTCGTTGTGGTCTGCCGAACTGCCAGGGTGTCATTGATGGCACTCACATTCGCATTCAAGCTCCAAAAGGATCAGCTGCGACACTTGATTTCCACAACCATAAGGGATACCACTCTATTGTTCTACAAGCAATATGTGATACTGACAGTAGTTTTCTCGATACAGAGAAAAACTACATGTAAGTTGTACTTCCAATGGGATAGCACGTCTAAACGGAGTATTTTCTTCTCGGATGTGCGGAGCGAGCTAAGCAACAAGTGATATGAAAACTGATTTCAACATGCGTACATTTTTAACTCATCTATTGTAATCGTAACTGTGTCACAAGAAGTACTCAAACCAAATCAGAAAACGTTCCTTCACCCACCATCGAGTTATCTCATCGCCATCATCAGTTTGTGCTAGAAGCAAATGGGTAGTCGAAATACAATGTACCCACGCCCTTGACAATTCTTCAAACTCCAAAGATGAATCTTCTTCGTCTTCGTCCATGAAGGAAGTTAGTTCCAACACTACTTCCACACACATCATGCACGATGTTATGACCACAAGGAGGAGCTGCAACATCTCTACAAACGCATATACAGACAGCAGAAACTAGTCAAGAGACTCTACTATTCGGACTGAATTTATACTCAAGATTCAAATTCCCTTAGAGAAATGAAAGAACCATCACAATTCAAAGAAATACATTGAAACTACCATTTACTCTTCCCTCTCCTCTCAGAACGATGATCGACATGGGTTGGAAACTTATCCGCAATGCGAGAAAGTGCTCTAGCCATTTCACCTAGTAGGGAACACAATTCACAACTACGAACTGATGCAGCTACAGTACGTCGTTCTTCACTATCTTGCTGGAATTTCAGACATTGTCTTTCCACGTCCATTATACTATCACAGAAATCTGACATGGAATCCACTAGTCCACTAGAAGACTTCAAACTCAACTTTTTCCACTTGATCCCACTATTAGACTTGACTTGACGACTCTCACTGGTAGTGCCAGACGCTTGGACTCGTTCCTCGTTGGTAACTTGGTCCGGATTTTCATCAGAATCTTCTTGCACACTCGGACTGCTTTGTTGGGGTACCGGATTGCTTTCAGCAATGCAGGGGGTGACATACAAACTCTCTCATCATAGAACGATTCAAGCAGGTCTATCCAATTGTCTGGAAAATCTGATGACAACTTGGTTTTTGTACGCTCTTTCTTACTCACTGATTGATACGGACGGTTACCACTTCTTGCATTCCAGTCCTTGATTTTCTTATAAGCGCCCACTAAATTTTCTCACTTCGTCTTCAACTTTCCAGCCTCAACAAAAGTCCCTTGTTGACTCATGGCTTCTTGAATTCGACACCATTTTGCATCAGTAACAATCTAACAATGTGGTCTCTCTCATTCTACGATTCAAATTCCTCCCATTCTAATTTTTTATCCTCTATCAAAGCCGTGACTTGCCAATTCTCCAACACATTCGATCTGCGACAAGGGGGTTACCTGATCCTCGTCTTCAAGACGACTCACATGAAACAACAGAGGTAGATTAGCTTGCGAAGAAGAGCCTCAAGTTGGAAGCTCATAATCAGCAGGTATATTTTCAGTGCAGACGGCACCGTGTAAATTGGACTCGAAAATGAACTCCGGTGGCAATTGAGGATGGGTCATGGTTGGGATTCTGAATTGACTCAAGCTACCAATTGTGGAGTTTGGGTTCTGCGAGTCAGGAATATCCTAACTTGCATAAACAAGAGGCTGCCGTCCAGTTTGCTCACCCAATTCCACATGTGATGAACTTGTTCTACCTTCCATTAGTCTTGATAATCCACTCAACAAGAAGATCAAGATCCAGATGGAACCAACAACTTCCCACCTGAATATTGTCCCAAGAATGAAACACAGAATGATAGTCACTGACAAACGCATCAGTTCCTTCAAAATCCAATTCTGCAATTGGAGATATGTACTCCAAATCAAAACTAATGACGATCTATCAATGAAGTAAACCCACCGCCAACAAGAAGATAGCAAGAATGCCCAAGAAGGAACTCCGATAGCAGATATCAGATCATGAATTGCCGCAGCAAATCAGCAAATGAAGAATGTCTAAAAAATGAAGAAAATGTACATGATACACGGTTCGCAGCATGAGCTCCAGAATCTGATGTTGTGAAGAAACCAGACAGACGTTTCCTGTGAATAGATCACAGAATGCGCAATGAGAAACTTTGATGGTACTATGACGCATAACTACAAAACTCATGAATTTATTTGTACATATACACTCAACCCAGAGTTCACCACGAGAATGAACGACAACATTGACAATCGAGAAAGAGCGACAGTATTGAAAACATGCACCATCCAGCTTTATCTCATCAAAATTTACGCAGTGCTGTACAAGTGTATTCTTACGACATCAATCGAAAAAGTTATTTTCTGCGAGCGCCTGCTCTGACACACTCAGTTCCAACACCAAAATCCGTCTCTTTCTTCGCAAAAGTCGATGCTACTGACATATACTAAAGAAAGTTTATAAAACTGAAAGATCAAAAAGACGACTACAGTCCGATCTTAACTCTTATTTTTGATCCTGCGTGGTCTTAAACTGACCCAGCTTCTGACACTGTATAAGCAGTGCGGTGGGGCTCTTAGTTGGATAGTTATCAAGTGGAAGTGGTGTCCGATGAGAAAATTGATGTTCGAATTGTCATAAAGGTACAAACCTTGGGTCCGATGTCGACGAGAAGTTGATGCGCCTAACACTCTCAAATCATCCTTCACATCAACACTAAACTTACACAGTATATTGATGGCGAAGGTACAAAAGAGGTAAATTGATATTTCTGGAAAATAACTACTGAGGTAAAAGGGATCTTGACGATATGAAATATTGTATGTTATGCATTAGAAGGATACACGGTCGATTTCAACTGAATGGCAGAATGGAAAAAGTTGTGAAGGTATAACCGACAATATTGCCTTGACACTGCACAGAGTTGGACAGAATTTTGTGTGTATCTTGACTGAACTCGAAACATTGCGCCAGGAAGGTGTCAAAACTGCGGTCACGAGATGGCAGGCAGGGTCAAATAAATTCCGCCATTGTGTTTCGGAGAACACTTCAATTTCTGTGCCAAAATTTACTGTTATAACTAAATAATTATGCTATGTTCTAATTTCGTTTCTTATGTTATTTAAACTAGTAAGTAGTGACGCCTGAGTTTAATTATCTGGCTGACAAGTTTATGACTAGAGTGTGTAGTTTCATACGATGTCCATTAAATTACGTGCTTAGATCTGGGAGCGTGGATATTCACTGTTCCGATACGGAAGAGTGACTAAGCTTATCTAACCTTTTTGGCGAGAAGGATAAGGAAATAAATGAATGTTTTCATTAACTAAATGTTTGCTTGGTGAAATGATCTAGACTATATTTTCAGAATTTTTATTTTCTGAACATCGTTCTTTTTAGGTTTCTTTTACATTAACTTTTACGTAAACCATCCTCTGTGAAACAAGTCTAACCTTCCTCACCGCTACTAACGCTAATCCCCTCTCTCCTGTTTTCCTTAGTTTCTCCTCTTCCTTCCCTCTTGCCAGAGGCACTATTGCATGCATTTTCAGAGGAAAATACACATCTTTCACTTCCATACCCATCTTTTGCCATGAATAAGATGGTAAACCTTTCTTTCGCTTTTAATAATCCCGCAATATCATCATAATGTGCTTGTTTTAAGTTAACAAGGCAACTGACTTATTTACATTTCAGCCCATGGGTAAATTTTAGGCTCCGCCCCGGCATGTGGCGATATAGTTAGTTTCGGATTGTGGTTAAAAGAATGAGGAGTGGAGAAAATAAATGGGCTTAAATGAAATATGAAATTCTCATGTCTTCAAATGTGCCACAGCATGACCATGATGAGTTTGCTGGTCTGCATCGGGAGATATTGTAAACTCAAGTTACTTTCTATTGCGACAAAACTCCGTGAGCAATAAAGTTTGCCTCACCATATTCGGATGATAGCCAGTGCAGCAGCTAAGCCGAAATCACGGGAGCTCTTACAGCGGACGGAAGAGGCAAGAGGACTCGTTCCCTCGCCCACGAGCTCACAATGTGGAGGCTGACTTGACTTTGACTTTATAGCATTTCTTCCGCCAATTGCAGAAGTTCTGCCGATAGCAATGACTGCTGCAGAGGACAGTAGTCGTACGCTGAAGAATATAGATGTGATGCTCATGGAAGGGGTTTGGTAGGGATCTGCTCGTGATGTTCACAATCTTGTTTGAAGCGGGAGCCACATCAGCTGCAGATGATTTCCCCATTAAGAGTCTTCCTCTTAAGTGACAATTACATTATACAATCTCCACTCAGAACAATTCACTGGATATTCTTATTCTAAGATGGTCCGCAAACATCATGCGAACTACTAATTCCCGGTGACATCTTAGGCGACAATAATGATAACTCTCCAGCTAAAAACAGGTAACATTAACACCAAGAGGCACTTCCTCATATTCAGCCATTCCATTCACAGAGCGACACATTAGAACACAGTTCAAAGCAAACATTGTAACATACAGGATGGTAAGTCCATGCTAGCATTGCAACAGTTCCTCCAACAGAGTTTCCAGAAGATATGTTGATGACTCTTCATTGGCAAATAAAGATGAGATCTGAGAAAAGTAATTTCGTGTTATCGACGGATTTACACATTCAAGTACATCATCGGCATTCTTCGTCGTACAAATGCATCGCAGTAATGCCTCAATTCCAAGACTACCAGACGACTCAGGTTCCAGAACAAAAGAATAGGATAATAAACTTACAAGTGATGACTCTTTGGTCATGGTATTTTTCACATCATGTTACGGATTTGAAACTAACCGAGCTTGGGGATGATATCGTTGATACCAGTGACTGCCTTATCGTAGAATTTCTGTGCGGTAGCACTGTCCTTTTTCCGGCATGCATAGTCCAACTGCATTAACAGTAAGACAAGTCAGTTTTGTTGGTCCAGACTTAGTACTCATAAAACTAATTTGAGGAAGACACAAAAATGATGAAAGGGAAGACGTTTGTGTATCAATGCTCTAGGAACTCATAAATTTGATTTGAGGAAGACACAAAAATGATGAAAGGGAAGACGTTTGTGTCTCGATGCTCTAGGAACTTACTCCCTCAAGAGCCTCCTTGATGTTGCTTTTCAAATTCAGAAGAACCTTCCTCTCCTCCTTAGTCTTCTTCGACGAGATCAACTGCTCGATATCGAGGAATAGAGTTAAGGCCTCTCCACGAAGACCGTTTTGGACATAGGGCCAGGCCTTCCTGTCAAGATCGGGTTTGGTGTTCGCAACGGCCTTAGCGGCGGATTTCAGGCGCTCCAAAGCCTCGACATCGGTAACCTTCTGAATGTAGTATCTTTGCTTCAGGGGCAGGTCAGTGTCTCTAGCCTCATCGGCGTTCTTTGTTCCAGCTGCAGGAAACGTCCGCGTGAGTCAGATTACCACACAGTTCACGACTCAAGCTCCTGTACTGAATTGATAAGATGAAAGCGTAAAGAATCGTAGAGCTCTTCAGTGCCCACCGGCCAACTTCCCACTACTCCAAACCTCCAATGAAAGAACAGTTCCGATGCGGTATACTATGATAGACCTACTCTACGTAATTTACAGTCAACAATGCAGGGGTGCAGCAGCTGACGTAAGAGACCGAAACATGATAGGGTAGTGTAAATTCTTACGCAGGCCACCGATGGGTGCTGGAGGAGGCTTCAACTTGATTTCCGAGACGGCGTGCGCGTCGCTGACGAAAACACCTGCGGCCACGGAGGTGGCAATCAAACCAAACAATGACCTCCTGCTCTGCACCTCATCCTGAGAGCTCAGAGCAACAACATTTCTCTTTCGGGACACGCAGACGCTGCTGGTAGCATTCCCGTGGAGAACGCGTGAGTTGGTCGCTCCCTGTGCAACCAATCCTTCCAACTTCGCGCCGCTGATCCCAGCCAAGCATACGGTCTGCGCCATCTCTATAACAGTCCGGGTCGAAAACTCAAGCTCTTTGATGCACCAAAGCGAGAGCAATGGAATGTTCGTGATCTGCCTGTGGGAAACTGCTAGCCTGATCGATTCTAATGCACTACCTCATCAAAAGGGCTCGCCGCGGCCCTCACGACGAACTACGGGATAATTCTGGCTGTGTTCAATCGTTACCCGGTAGGCCGAGACAAGCGGGCAGAGAAAAAACGGGCAGAGCGCAGATTTGCTGAGGTTGGACGCCAATCAATGGACGGCTAAACGGATTGGGCAGATGGCTCGGGACGGTGAAAAACTTTTCGGGGAAGGAAAACCAGGAGATAAGGTGGAGAACGGGCAGCATGGGGTGGCTGCCCAAAATTATCGGATAATGGAGGTATCGCGTGGACCAATGGCTTCTGTCGATCGCTGAACATTTGGCAGCCAATGGGTGGAAGGCTGGAGCCTAACCTGCTTGGCGTCTATCTTTTCCTGTCCCAGAACATCCACCTTTTGCCGCACACTGCATTTGTGATGTCCGTAACATGAACTCTTTTGCATTTCCCGGGCGACTGTGGTAAGTTGTAACAGTGCCACGCCTGATCCAACGCGAACTGCATCATCCAGTCGTCAAGTTCCTTCTGGAATCTTTTTAAATTCCGTCCCAGCCGTCCATGGATCTCAACCCTTCATCCCTTATTCCTTGCAAAATGGTACTAAAGCAGTGCCGCTACTCTTTACGCATTTAGTGTTATACATTAGGCGATCGACATAATTAGATTTTTTACTTAGTCTTTTTTCCAAGTAACACGAATTAATGTCAGCTCTGGAACTAAATAGGTGAAGATTGGTGAATAACGGTATTCAGGTTATTGTAACATATTTGACTGTTCTTGAACTAAATTAACATTTCTAAAATTGATGGTGGGAACTTTCAACGTTATAACTTTGTAAATACTTTCAATATACATTGATGTAGTTTTCGGGAAAAATGTTATTTGCATTCTTTTCTCAAGAAGAGAAATCACCAACCGGAAGAGCAATAGAATGAATGGTATAACTTTCTATTCAATGTACACATATATTCTGTTAATAAATTTATTGTTGTTGATAACATTTTTCATGTAGAGTTAAATTCGTGGAAGGATATTGAAATAATGTTACCTACACCCTAAATATCATAAAGAGTGTACTAGCAAGCAACTCCACCTCATTATTAACAGGATCATCGAGCTTTCAGTTACACTTGCCGACATAATAATTTTGTGCTATCACTTTTCCGTGAACTCTTGTAACGGTAAAATATTTTCTTTCACTCGTGCTGAGTAGAGTTCACAAAAAAAGATGCTCTGGCACGTAACACACAACTACTACTTCAAATATAACACAATTGTACACTGAGAAGACAGGGAAGACTATTACTGGCCACTTGTCTGACTTCTAGTTACGCTTGTAATGAAACTGAATGGCTATGCATTAACGATTTATCTGGATCTCTCTCTTACTTTCTCTTTCTAGTTATCACAACTACTCCATCCGACCGTTTTGCTACGTGACAAAAACACTCCCCTTCCTTTCCTATTTTCACAATCGACACATAGCAACAAACGGTAAAATAATCACAATTAGTTGTGATACTTGAGATCGGTAGAGGAATTCAAATGCATGGAAAGACGTGGCATAAACCAGAGAAGATTATCATCAAGCATTAGTGTGATCGTCTGATGAACTAACAAATGACGGTAGATTATGATTTCCATGCACGTCTGGGTTAATATGAATAGAATTGACGTGTTAAATCTTCTCCAACTCTCGAACAAAAGGGTAGAGAGGATGTTCCTTCCGAGCAAGATTTAATGCATTCATGATGCATAAGGTCCGGCTTTCGATCAAAGGTATTGTATACGAAATTCGAGTGAGTCTTGTTGAAAACTGAATTGAGATGGAATAGATGTACTTGTATGACCCATAAACCAACAACTTATTGTATCTAGTTCAGTTTACCTTCTTAATTCTACCTTCCTTGCACATTCACTTCCTCACGATGGAGGAGGCAAATATGCAAGTAACCGGAGGAGACGTATATGCAAAGATTTAATTTATTACCTAACCTTTCTATTAGAAAAGGTTAACTAGTAAATTAAAAATTTCCATAAAATATGACGAGGTGTTTACCAGCATCACGTATATGTATTTTGGGGAGTTTGTTTATTAAAGCTCTCCTTACGTTTATTCCGGATCATCCAGATTTGAGTAACAGTTAAACCCCCGCTCTTGATACTTAGGGTCTGGGTTACCTAGACCCCTCAGTTTTTGACGTGCACGGACGTGAAATGCGTATGGGTTACTCAGAGCAAACTGCAATTTTTCATAATGTATGAGTTTGACCTCCATTTTTAACTAGATAAAGTTAGAAAAAGACTAGAAAGTGCTACACTTTTTTCAATTTTTTATTTTATTTTTCACCTAAACATTATCAGAAACCAGTTTGTTAAATTTCAAACTTCTCTGTGTTCCAGATTCCAAAGAGGGATTTCAAATTCAAAAGAAATAATTCTAAAAAGAATATTCTCATCAAGACCCTTTTATACATGGAGGGGAGGTTTGACATTTATATATTATTTTATTTTATCAACTTGGTATAAGATTTTCGTTTTACACTTATATATTTTCCCAGTAACAAGAAGCGAAAAAAAGTTCCCAGAAGTCAATCTTGCCTGCATATTTTATTGACATCGAACTCTATGATCCAGAATCATTTAGATATAGCCCTGTGTCGAACTCCACATTCGTTACCCCTGTGGAGTCCAAGCTGGAGCTCATATGGCAGAAATATTGAGCTCTTACGGTTCCGGTGCTCCTATGGCAGAAATAAATTCCACACAGAATACCTTCCAGTGAACCGTCAGACTCTGTCCTTGTTCGGTAGCCTCAGTGGATGGTGATGACAGGTAGCTGAGCTGGAACATTCTGCCTCCTGGTAATTCAGGTCGTCTTGGTGGTTTACTGCCAAGCGAGTCCCGTGGAGCTGGAGACAGACGGCTTTCTTAAACCCCTGCTCCTAGTCAAAGGTCGGGTAACCCGGACATTTCCAATTTCGTCATCGCGTGCAGTGCTTCGACTAATTTGAGTTAGTTCGAATGGCTTCACCGAGTCTGAGTTACCTAGACTGAGTTGCGATCAGATTAATCGAGTTACCCTGACCGAATTGATTCAACCAATCTGAGTTACCCTGATCAGTTGCGCTAGATAACCTAACGTCATGTCTAAACGGTCTCAGAGGTTTATCACGTTGAAAGAAGAAAGAATTCTACATTTGGACACTGTATTACCTAATGACCACAAATTGTTATTTATATGGTCTAGCGGACATTGCCAAATACACGCGGACTCAAACGACATCAAACTGATAGGAGTGGAGTTAACTCGAAGTGTTCCTTTGCTCATTAACGCCCTGACGTAGACGTAGAATAATTTACGGGCCTTGAAGCGAATGTGATCTCACTACTCACCATTCCTTTAAGACTTGATCATGCATCTCTGCTCGATACTCATACCACGATCGTAACCGCAGGTGATTTCCATCTGACCGGTGATGTTTAGCGACAAAAGAAGTTCATACTGCCTCAATTTGGGTGTACAATGCTGCTATAGGTAATGAGCACAACCCTTATGATTGCGCATCGAAACAATTCCGTGTAGAAGACAAACATGAAAGGCACGATCCCGGGATGAAACGTCAACGTGAGGGTGCGTTATACAGGGCAAGAACGAGATCGGGACATATGGAAGCATCTTGGAGTTCGATCAAGAGACACTGAGAACTCTGGCTCAACAGTGAGATAACAGATATCTTTAACAGCCTATCCTCTCTTCATTTTCCCTTAAAAGGACTTTCACTAGAATGCTTATTTGCCGTTCCCCAATTCCGAATTCCTCAACTCAACTGATATATTCTCCACATTCTAAACCATGTGTGTGCACTCCCGGCCTCTTAACTACATTGATTAACCATAACTCATCCTCATCCTCTGCCTCTGCATTGGATTACTATTCGCTTCTACTCGTACATGTATTTAGTCAGCAAAGATCAAAACTGAACGTAACACGGTTGAAGCACAATTATAGGCCCTGTTCACGATATACGATTTCAGCCCGTGAACAGAGACATGCTAGAACTCACCTGACCCTTAAGTCGGTAACCCCAACTCTGGGCCACTTAGAGTTCTTAGTGGCGTGGTCTCTTACAGAAGCTCGCTTCACAGGGAAACGTACCTGCGGTTGACTTCCTGTCCCGCTTCTTGACTGCATCAGTTTGTTGGCAAACCTGTTATCCATAACTCAATTAGTCTGCTTTTCATTTCGTTAATCTAATTTTGATTGCCTTACGATGCCACATGCCTAGTTCTTCTACACCAAAGATGAGGACTGAGACAGCAACTACAAACAGCTTCACTACCGTGAACACTTTGAACAAGACTTTACTACTGAAGTTAGGTGCCTTGGACATTATGCACCAACCCTGCCTTTCTGAGCGCAGATACCTTTCCTTCTACGTATCACGTGTACGTACAGAATGAGCCAGACAAGAAGACTTGAATCAAAAGACGGAGAAAGACTAAGAAAAATTTCAGTCAGAGGGTTGAGCTTCACTGCAAACAAGGCATGTACTATCTCCTCTTTAGAAGAAGTTCATGACCGGATTTCTTTTATTCAACGAAGATATGTCATGAGAGGTTCCGACAATTTAGGCCAATATAGGCCTAGTTTGACCCATTGTACCACCAAATCCTCTCGCAGAAGCGGAACATCACTTCCACGTTCAAGAAAATTCAGTAGAAGTCAATCAAGAAACTATATTGGAAACTCGGTTACGGGCAGTTCATCAACTTCTCGTCATTCAGCAGGGCTTACACGGTAGCTGCTAGGGCAGAGAGAGCACGGTTAGTTAAACCCTTCACTGAGCGGGACAGATCATGAACCAAAATTCAATCACGAACTTAATCCTGAACGACCCTGACTCAAAACAAAGATCTACAGCACCAATACAAAGCCCTGTGTTACGTGGTCTTCTACCCTCCTTCAAATGGGTTTAGGGATTCACTTCATGGCTACAGAGTACCAGCCCGAAAGAAAAGCCGGGATTCATTCAGCGAGTCAAGCAAGAATAGTGGAAATATGCTGGAAATCAATCCACACAGACACATCCGTGCTAGCGGCTGACTAGGTGACAAAAAACTTGAACACCTGGTGCCTAAACTTTGAACACCAAGACACAAGGAGTATCCCCTTCAGTGCGTTCTACTTGAAAAGGAAGTAGAAAAATGGATTGAACGGTCGTAATCCAAGGACAAATGTGTGCACGGACTCGTAAGGCCTGGCGATAATCTAAGCTGCTTGGCAACGTAAAAGGATGTCCCTAGGAGCAGGTACCTGCCGTTGTTCGAGACGAACGATCCTACTATTGCATCATACTTGAACCTTGAAAGTGAAGTGGACCACCAGACTCAGACTGAGACTTATACGGATATACATATCTCTAGTCGCGCGCAGCAACCCCTTCAAGGATATCTTTCAGGCCCCAAATCAACTTGCAATCATGCTGAGACAAGTGCCTAGCTCCAAGGCATTACTTCCTCCCATTTCACCCACGAGACTGAGAGTGTTGTTTCACAAGGACAGGATATATAACTGGGTGGTCGGCATCATATCGAGACAGCACAATGCGGGCTTCCTCCTCTGTTGATGGGACGACTTTCAAAATGGGTGGAGCGCCATCCTTTCGATGCTCCTGGTCGACACTAAAGGTGAAGTAGAAAGTATTGGAAACCTGGCCACCGGAAACAAGGAATCAACAATTTTGTCAGGGCTATCAACTCTCTTACAGAATATAAGTTTGTAAGTGTCGCCTACCAACGGCCGATGTTCACAAGTCCGACTCCCGAACAACTATCTCCCCAGATTCACGAGAGCTTTACCAGCACTTGATGGGAATATCCGCTTTAATGGTTGGAACTGCAGAAAGAAAAGGCAAACTGAACTAGATGCTAGCATGGCCAGTCATTCAAACGGCAAGAGGGAAAGGGGGAGTGCCGCATTGAAGGACAAGATAGGGTTACTCCCATTGAGGCCTTACAGCTGTAACTGCTTGAGAGCTTCATGAACAGACACGAACATCAGAAGCTATCATCAATGTGATTTAACTGCGAAGTCTACGGCAGAATTTCAATGATCAAGGATAAGAATGGCATCCTCAGCCACACTGGACCTACTAGATATAGTTTCCTTGCCCGGCACGTGTCTGACAAAAATCAGACACTTTACGGACCATAAACCAGAAAACTCGTAGGTGATTCTTACCTCACTAGTTTGTAGTTCAGGTTGAGTGACATGTGCAGCAACTTCTATGTGAATCAATGGATCACCGTTTTCATCTGTCTCCGTGTACAAAACACATGCCTTGAATCGCAACAAGTCCCCAACATCAACCTGGTATTCGAGAATCAAGCATCAGAAACCTTGCCGTTACTAGATTCGGAAAACTGCTAGTTCAACACGACCCTCGTTTTTAACAAGTGTTCCATGTACATATTCAAAAGATTGATACGTAATGGTAGCAACGGACTAATCAGTGTCGAGTTCCGTACATACCGGCCGCCGAAAATCCACATGATCAACCTCCAGAAATACTGGCTTGGTCCCACAAAAAACATAGCAAGTCGTGTATGACAGTTCGTAGGCACGCCGCATGAGGAAGCCTCCAAAGATACGTCCATGCATGTTGCGTTGTTGAGGTTGACAGATGATGGCATTCTCTAACCTAGTATCACGGATGAGGATGCTGTTCCTATCAGCCAGAGTGGGCATCTCCGACAAAACACGTCCCTCCCTCAGCAAAGACTGGAGTTTTTGAGCGTCGTATTGCAATTTACCAGCCCTTATACCGTCAGACAAGTCTTTCAACCTAGCCTTCCTCCTCTCATCCCTAGTCTCGCCTTCTTGGAAAAGCCTTTTCTCTTCGTCGGTCTGGGGTTGCAAGCGATTTACTTGCGCGGCCTTCTTAGTCACGGAGTCACGTGCTACGAAAGTGAAATTCGCGATAAGAGCTAGATCATCCTGAGTAACTTCCTTATCTGTATGTCCAAGAAACATTTAATATTCTCAGAATTATCCTCGATACCAGAATATCATGAGCTCAATCATAACAGATTTGGTTCTCCAGACCCGAAGATGTTATGTTTCTGACCACAAACTAACCCCCATGATGAATTACTGCGACCAACCAATACATAAAGGGTACACGGATAAAGCAGTTTCCGAAGAAAACAGTAACTTCCCCCGCACACTTAGGTAACCCCCAAATAGTTTGAACCCATGGAAGTACAAAGTGAGTAACAAAGAGTGGTGTACATGTACGCTAACTTGGTTTGAGAAGTTATTCATACGTCGAGAATGTACAGGGAAATGTGCGTAGGGAAAGCACATTTCCAAGATGGTACCCCCAGGTAGGGAAGTGCAGAAGAGATGGCAAGAACAATATGCGATGCCCAACGAGCTAAGTGAAAGAGGATCTATAACTGCAATATAGAGCGGTAAAGCGAATGGTAAAGTGCATGAAGAACGAGTTATCTAGATAATGACAAGCATGAACATACAGAAGACAGTATGCATCCTCTGGAGAAACAATCATGAAGAAACTGGGAATTATCGAACCAGCATTTGCAACACCAGATTATCAACCATGAAGAAGGTTAGAGGCAATTCTTACAACAAAGGTCCCGGACACGGCTGTAGGTAATGAATAGGTGTACACTGAGAAAACCTATCTACCACAACATACACGAAGTGCATGCAACAGAATATGCCAACCAATATATGTACTTTGTACATATTATCAAGATTTGATCATTCGAGCACTCCAACCGACAGAATAAAACCCGAAACAAAGGTGTACGGGAAAAGTGTACGGGACAAGCTCAAACAATACCGGTTACATAGCTCTAGCTTATGGACTAACAACACGGGGGTGAGTTCTGAAAGTCACTTCTCGGTAAGAAATAACCAACAGTAATAAATACACAACGTCGGGGCTTTTGAGCTGGACTTGCTAACAGGCTTTCGAAAGGTCAACAAGCTTGATTTGGTACATCTGTATATGATAGACAGGAAAGGAGGACAATAATCAGGTGGACGTAGAGTACCAGTCACGGGCTGAATAACCTCCATCCGAATTTCCATTGAAGACCGGCCAACCCAAGCCACAGCGCCACCAATTCTCAAATCTTCGTCTATTCGCAGAGGCTTCAAAAGGCTAATTTTGTCAACAGATGCTGTAACCAACAACAACGGTCTAGTTGTGCTGTCTTCATCTGCACAGTGCTGAGTTCCATATCCATGATCAAACAGAAAACCCACCAAACCAAGCGACTTCTACTCTAATACCGAAATCACATATGCTAATGCATCTTAGCTTTTCAGCGTAGAACTGCATGGTGAGCGGGCTCTGTATCGCCTAAGTTACAGCACGTATACTTGAAAACCTAAAAAGTTTCAGATCTGAATTCATGGCTGAGAGTAGATGAATTCCCTTCCTATTCATCACGAAAATGAAATGCAGTGTTATAGGACATGACCAAAGCTATCAAAAATGTTGACGACTTCCGTTGATCACTGGGAGGGGATGATACATTCCATCGAATTTTGGATGAGAGTGAAGTGTACGCTTGGAATGTTTCGAGAAGATAAATTCAATAGACATTCATTCAGGTTACAGGTTACAACTACTCCCATCAAGAAGGTGAATTGCTGAACCAAGACTTCGTCGTTATACTGGGGATACAATCACCCATAGGCAAGTGAGCATCATCCGTCATAACTGACAAATCAGCCAACAAACGGTGTTTGACTGCAGGAGAGTATTACCTTAACAGCAATCGTGCCTGCGAGTGCATCAAGATCTTCCAATAATTTTCCAATCCGAACTCCCTGCCACGGGTTTCTATACTGTTCTTGCAGAATTTGGTCAGTAGACAGAGTATACAATATACTCGTTCGACTTTCTTCTGGAGTCTTTGAGAGAAAATTCGTTTGTGGAGGACCATCAGTAGGAGCACGCCACGCTCTCTCCAAAATACTGGATCTCGCATTCCACAGAGCAGCCGTCACAGGAGAATGGTACATTCCAGGCCACATACTCAGGGGCTTGTTGTCATTGGGCTGCGCTTCATCCGGTTTGCTCACAGTGGACAACACCGGAATAGATACTGAATTCTTCATCGAATCTGAGAGTTTCCAACGTACGGCACTCTCAGGTTTCAGAACCTTGGAACGGTGTCTGCTAGAGTTTTTAGGCTTCTGCTTTTCACCTTGTTCCTTTCTCCCCACTTCGGCAGAGCATTCGGATTCTGTATGTCCTGGACCGGGAGATGCCCCGGGTTTGACGAAACTCGAAAAGGTAGCATAGCAGCCCAGCACGCTTGAACCCCTCGAGATAAAGGCTCGTACGACAGTGCACGAACTACCTCGACCTAACACCAGAGACATCGATGCTCAACATTTTCCACGCTCCCCGAGGTTGAGTGAATCCAGGGTTGAAACCTCAATTCCGACTGAACGGAGATTCCATCTCTTCTCGAGTCTCGACCAGCGGTCGTTCACGACGTGCCTTCTAGTTCTTTTCCTCTTAGCTTTCCTCATCACTCTGCAAGATTCCGCAGATTCCGCATACGTCGTTGAAAAGCTTGGTAGGTGATTGAATTTTAAACCCGCGTATCCTTTACCAGATCCCTCAACTCGCTGGACAGCCTTAACACCCGTTATGCAATATGGACCAGGACTACTAGGGGGTGTCCAAGTTTGGGGGAATTATTCGCCCGTTCCGTAACTCGACGATGGGTTTTTGGGTTTGTATAACCGCGGGTAACTTTGTGGGCGTACTATATCCTATAGCCGCGGCTATAGAAGGGGGCGTTTCAAACTTACCCGTGATATTTATAAAGTACATTGTGCTTAAATATAGTCATACTTAGAATGATGAGAGACACGCTTACGCAAGTCCGCATTCAATCGATCTTGAAGTAGTGGAACGAGTGGTAGATGGATCAAAGAGTGAACAAGCGTCTTTTTGGATAACTGAAGTCTTTTGAATAACAGATGCGACACGATGAGCAGTATAGGTGATGAAGTTACCAGTATAGTTGACGAAGTGGAATGTGATGTTGAGATTGATTCTCTTCGCACAGCGATGGCTCCAAGAAGTTCAGAGGTGCTGAAGAAATCACGTATCCGTTTGAATGTAGAAGATTATGAGAAGATAGTTGCGTACATCGAGAATGAAGAAAATTTTGCTGCACTGCACGGAGCTGGTCGAAAAACTAAAGTTGATGCGGGGAAATGTTTGAGCAAAGCCACTGCATTTGGTATCATGGCCGCCCAACTTTCTGGGAAAAATGAGTTTCCTGTTGTGACAGGTGTAGAATTAAAAAAGAGATTTGACAGATACGTTGACATGTACAAGAAGGCAAAAGAGATTCAAGATAGTACGGGAGGAGGATTAACAGAGGATGAATGTTACACGGATTGACATTGGAAGATAAGTTGAATGGAAAGCGTCCTCACTTTTATCGCATGAATGCTATTTTTGGTAGTCGTGCCAACATTGATCCTCCTGCTATTTTTGCATTTGGGATTCCTTCAGAAGAAGAATGTATGGGATACAACTCTCAGTTTCAAGCAGAGAATTGTCTTTCTCGATCCGATAGTGCATTGCTGGCGGATCAAGACGATGGAGAAATGGATATTTCTCAGCGCGATGAAGATGAAATGAGTCCGGGTGATGAAGAGAGAACGATTAACGAGGAAAGAGATGGTGAACGAGACGATATAAGCTCCGATGGAGAAGAAGAGATGAGCAGAGGGGCAATACATGCAGAGGTGCAAGAAATGTCTCGAAATCAAAGATCCGGAGTCAGCAACAGCAGGGTGAATATAAAAGGAGGAGTGTTGAATCTGTACGAGGAGAGTATAAGAGAGAAGGCACAATACAAGAAAGTGTTTGTTGAATACAGGATGGCCTCATTGGAAGAGAAGAAAAGATCAAGAGAAAGTCAGGAGAAGGAACAGAGTAGGAAAAAGCATACTTCTTTGTTTGTGGAATTGTATAAATCAGGAAAGTCGTTCGAGGAAATCAAAGAAATTATCGAAAAGCTCGATAACATGTAACTGAGATTTGGAGTAAAAAGTTCGTTTACTCGTATTCATTTCTCTGATTCGGTTTGATTTGTTATTCGCGATTAGTCAGTGCGATCATCGTTTTATTCCTAAGCTTTGTGCAACTCGTTTTAACACGATTTAGTGCGACTTAGGTTTTAGGGTCACACTGAGTCGATCCAACAGTGCGATTGTAACTATTCTTGCAGCGAGTCGCACTGAGCACTAAGAGTCGGAGAAGAGGATCGCAATGAATCTGTCGCACTGAGCACAGAGATTGTGAGTCGAGGAAGCGGAGAGCAGTGAATGGGTCGCATTGCGATTGTGAGTCGGGGAAGAGGATCGTAGTGAGTGGGTCGCATTGAGCATGTGAGGAAGGGGAAGTGGATGACACTGAGTGGGTCGCACTGAGCATGTGAGTAGGACAGTGAGTGGGTCGCACTGAGCATGTGAGTCTTATAGTAGAGCACTGAGATTGTGAGTCGGAGAAGCGGATCGCAGTGAGTGGGTCGCATTGAGCATGTGAGCCTTCTAGTAAGGCAGTGAGAAAGTCGCACTGAGATTGTGAGTCGGGAAAGCAGATCGCAGTGAGTAGGTCGCACTGAGCATGTGATTGCAGTGAGTGGGTCGCACTGAAGGTTGAGATTGTGAGTCGGGGAAGCGGGGGAAGCGGATCGTAGTGAGTCGGGAGATAGAGATTTAGGGTTGGGGAAAGGATCGCACTGAGTCGGGGAAGGGACTTTTGCAACAGATTTAGAGTGGAGGAAGAGATTGAGAGATCACACTGGGTCGAGAAGGATGTGAGAGAAGAGAGAAATCTGAGTCAAGGAATCGCACTGAGCCGGGAATCGCACTGAGTCCAAATCGCACTGAGTCGGGGATAGAGATTTAGAAATCGCACTGAGTCCAAATCGCACTGAGTCGGGGCTAGAGATTTAGGGTCGAGGAAAGAGATTTGTGCATGAGATTTAGAATCCCGGCAGAGATGCGAGCGAAGAGGAAAATCTGAGTCGGAAATCGCACTGAGTCGGGGATAGAGATTTAAGAATCGCACTGAGTCCAAATCGCACTGAGTCGGGGCTAGAGATTTAAGGTCGAGCGAAAGGATTTGTGAGTGAGATTTAGAATCTCGGCAGAGATGCGAGCGAAGAGAAAAATCTGAGTCGGAAATCGCACTGAGTCGGGGATAGAGATTTAGGAATCGCACTGAGTCCAAATCGCACTGAGTCGGGGCTAGAGATTTAGAGTCGAGGGAAGGGATTTGTGCGTGAGATTTAGAATCCCGGCAGGGATGCGAGCGAGGAGGAAAATCTGAGTCGGGTATCGCATTGAGAATGGATCGCATTGAGTCGAGAATCAAAGAGATCGCACTGAAGATCGCACTGAGTCGGGAATCGCACTCCACTGAGTCGAGAATCGCACTCGCACTGAATCGAGAATCGCACTCCACTGAGTCGAGAATCGCACTTACACTGAGTCGGGCTGAGCACTAAGTCGAGAATCGCACTCCACTGAGTCGAGAAGCATTCTCGCACTAAGTCAGGAATCGCACTAAGTCGGGTCGTAGTGATGCGCACTCATGTCGCACTATCCGCACTCAGTGCGACCGGAGCGCAGTCAGTCCGACTGGAGATGTGTGATGTTTTTTGTCGAGTCGCAATGTGCGCATTCAGTGCGACCGGAGCGCACTCAGTGCGACTGGAGATGTCGACGCACTATGCGCACTCAATACGGCCGGAGCGCACTCAATCCGACTGGAGATGTCGAGTCGCACTATGCGCATAAAGTGCTGTGACATAATGGATCACGGTTTGACTCTTTTTTCTCACAAGATCATCTGGTATGCATAATGCTGAGGAAGAGGTGGACATGCATATTGCGGTGAAGAAACAGGAGGAGAAACAAATTGACATGTGAGTTGCCCAGAAGCAGAAGAAAGAGGAAGAAATCAATATTCGTCTATCGACCAAGAGGATCGAAGAAGAAGAATTGACAGAGAAGGTGAGAGCGACAGAGGATGATTTACATGAGAGACTTGAGAGTATGGAGGAGTCATTAGAAAAAATAAGATACTACTTACTTGGCCTGAAGCGATCCGGGAGACAGGTACCCTCCAATTTCCATAGGTCAGAGAAGAGCATTGCAGTTGCTCGTAGTTCGAGATGTCCAGATCAGAATTTGAAAATCTTGACAGCGCACATCCAAGAATTCTTTCACACCTCTTCGGACGACGTAATACAAATCTTTCTTCCCGCATCTTTTCACTTTATATCCTCTTTCCTTCACACACTGTAGCTCCAAATCATTCCTTCTCATCTTCACTAACACTCCGTTTAAATCTAAAATGAGCGTCTTACGTCGAACAACTAAGGATTCGATCAATCGAGGATAAAAAACTTTAGAGATCATATGCTCGATCTCGGCCTTTATGCATCTTATTTTGGTGATGCTTTTGTATTTTTGAAGTGAAATTGATTCTGAACTCTACGGATGAATGTAGGTTGGCACTATCTTCGCACAAACCATGTGTCTCTGTTTCAAGACGGTAAGAGAAGCAGCAAATGGAAACTACCTATACTTGAAAGACTTCTCTACACTTTATTCATGGAATCTATGTACAAGAGATTGTCTCCTCGTGGATGATTTGCCGCAGAAGAATAGTACTAACCACCCCTTTTAATGCGATTCATCCACCAGTTTTTCTTCCAGACTCAGCTGACTTTGACAGAGACGATTATCTTATGAACATTCTTTTGCCGTGGTTGGGAACATGGAGAATGAGTCTATCGGAAACCACAACTTTCGTGCGTAGTTCTTACAAGCAAGTGTCTGGGCGAGATCCTTTCGAGGGATTGAGAGCTTACTGGGGCAAATTGTCGTCCGAGGACAAAGAGGTGCTATTTAGGAGCTGTATTCTTGCGCAGCGAGAGGATATGGAAAAAAACATCATCTCATATCAATAAAGATCTATAATTTGCTTTCCAAACATTTAAATGTCTTCTCACGGTCTCGACTCACCTCACACACAACAACAAGCACATGTAATTTCAAAACCACACACAACAACAAGCACATGCAAAGATATCGCACTAGACAAGTATTAAAGATATCGCATAGATTTCAGATTTAGCTCAGATTTTGTTTACAGTAAAAGGAGCAGTGCGACACACGATCGCACTGCGAACCTTATTCCTGAGTGCGGGTCGCACTCAGTGCGACATTCACCACTCCGCCGCACTAAGCACCAAAATTCCTGAGGCGGCCCGCATTGAGTGCGACCCGACCGCACTGACCAAAAGCCTTATTCCTGAGTGAGGATCGCACTGAGAAAGCCTTATTCCCGAGTAAGGGTCGCACTCAGTGCGGTATTTAGCACTCCGTCGCACTGAGCATCAAAATTCCTTAGTGCGGGTCACACTCAATGCGACCGAGCAAAAGCGTTATTCCTGAGTAAAGGTCGCAAGGTCGCACTGAGTGCGGTATTCAGCACTTCGCCGCACTGAGCACCAAATTCTTGAGGACGGGTCGCAGTCAGTACGATGTTCAGCACTCCGTCGCACTGAGCACCAAAATTCTTGAATGCGAGTCGCACTCAGTGCGATGTGTCCCATCTTGAACGATGCGGTGACCGTCTATCGTAGAGAGTGCGACGCCACTTTATCAAAACAACATTCATCATAGAATCTTAATCTGCGATGCGGTTTTATCGAAACAACATTCAACATCATATCTTAATCAAAATCTCGTATTTATGAAAATCAATGTACATATAGTGCACACACTATCTAAGGTTTGAATAAGAAACCACCTGGGTTTCTATTATGCGCCAGACAAATTTGAACTATTCTATTTCGGCGAAATACTCCACTGGTATTGTTAGACACATTCGCTATCCGAACTTCTTCGTCTGCATCTCGTTCGTCGTGCTCGATGATCAACTCTCCATCTTCTTCCGTCAACTCGTCTCGATTCTTGGATAGAAAATTGTGTAACATAGCACAACATCCTACCCATCTCACTAAATGTTTATTTTCTGATCTACTTTTCAACTGCGTGCAAACTTGTTTCAGAGGATGTCAACGAGATTTCCGTATACCAATACAATGTTCATTTGCGACTCTAGCATGAGCTAAACATGTATTGAAATCTTGCTTGTCTTGATCTCCAGTGACCATTCAAAACGAAGAAATGAGATGTCGCAATGACGAATATCCTGAGTCACCGAGTAAATATTGCTCTTTCTCAAATAATAGACTCTCGTTGTAGATGTGTTTCCAAAGAGGAGATTTCCGTAAACATGTAATATCTTGGCAGCTTCCCGGCATACCTGCAAATAAGAAGAAAATTTGTTTCCTGTGACAACAAACCACTTGTGCGTTCATAGAATAGTTACACTTCCTGTCATAGTAAGTCTCTCCATCAAATCGAGGTCTCTGAGACAAAGGCAGTAAAGTGCCATCTATCAATCCTATACAACTCGGAAACCCTTTTGAGGCAAAAACTTCAGAGATTGCTCTCCTTTTATCGCGATTTGGCCACTGAATGTACCCTCCAAGTGTAGATTCGAAAGCCTGCATCACTCTCTTCGTATAAAGCACCATAGTCCTGTGTCCAATCCCCAACAGAAGTAAAGAACGACCTAAAGCAGCACCGTTGTCATTATGACCAAATCGATCCAATGCAACTGCTACTTGTAAAGACACAGGAGCTTGTTTCACCCGAGCTTGATTATAATAAATAGAAAGAGTTTCCACTATATCAACTAATCTAGAAAAACTCCTTCTATCCATCCTGGTTAGCTGTCTAAAAGAAACATCCGGAAGATTTTGAAAGTAATTTTTATAAAAATCTTTGCTCATAAAGAAGGTGAACTGATCTTGTCTTTCTAAATATCGAGAAGAGGACAAAACTCGATACAGTTCGATCAGTTCTTCTTCTGAATCTGAATCTAACCCTCCATCATCCTCGGAAGAACTTATCACCTTCTCCGTATACTCGTCTTTTCTCAAGTCAGTCTCCTTCTCGACGTCTTCGCTCATCTCACTTTCGATCTCACTCTCCGTATCATTCTCGGTCTCACTCTCGGCAGATTCATCTGAACTGGAAGAAGCTAACATCACTCGCATCTCCACAGTGTCCTCTATAGTTTTCAACAAAAGTTTCCTTTCGGAAACTCGTGGCATATTTAAAATTGTGATCAAAAACTTCGAGAGAACAACGCTTGGAATTTTCACTTCGACGAGAGCGTTGTCTCTCTATCTAGTTAAACTTGGATCAGAGCATTCAACGTCGAGAAGTCTAGGCGATACCTAAAATTCCCTCTCTAAGAAGATGAGTTTTTTATTTCAAATTTAGAGCGGCCTGAGATACTGCCATGTGACGAGGTACAAACATGTTGCCATGTCGCCATGTACTGTTATCATCTTATGTAAGTACATATAATTTAATTCACGGACAAAACTGTTACGGTGTCCTGTTGTGGGACCAGTTAGTATGTAAATTACGCGTATAAGTGCGTTTTGCACACAATTGTAGAAGTTGTGGTGTAATGGGTTCTAAAACATTGCTCTTATGAGCTTAGAATGCTCTATTATCTGCTGGGGGTCTCCATGGGGCACAAAAGGACAAGGTTGAGTCCTTTAACTTCTCATTGGTCCACCAAAAAGTGAAGATAACTTGTCATCTACCTAAGTGTGCGCTCTGGGAGGTTCGGGGAACTTTGACGAGGGATTTTGGAGATCAGAGGGCATGGGCGGAGAGCTCTCGACGGGAGGAGCAATCTGACCACAAATTTCACTCGATTTGGAGGTCCAAGGCATACGTTATGGCGATTTGAAGTTCATAGAGTGATGAGAGTACATAGCTTTCTCTTCCGATTGTAATATTAAGGAGTTTGAGTGATTGAGCCGTCAGATTGAGACCAGATTTCATGAGCTTGTAGTCTGTCAGATGCTGAAGCTCGGACCACAAATTTCACCACCGGATGTTCTGCGGATTGAGCGCAATGGCGATTTGAAGGCGACGGGGTGCAGAAAGCTGTCAATCTGGAGCAGCGAGTTTGCAGATTTATGGAGGATGATCAGAACGGTCAAATCGGCTCAAATTTCTTGTGTAGTGAGTTTACCTTCTGAATTGATAGCACAGGAAGTTGGAGTGGAAGTGGACGGTTCATTTAGGCGAAGAAGCTTCTGTCCTGAATCTGAGATTGAAAGTGCGTGTTAGTTTCTGTGGATTTGTGTTAATTGTGGGAGGAGATCTAGCCGTCAGATCTTCCTGAAATTTGACCTGTAAGTAGAGATTTTAGTATCCTACCTACGTGGCAAGTTTGAGAGGAGACTGAGCTGTAGATCTGTATCTATCATGTGTGAAAGTTTGCTGTTTTCTCTGCCGAGTTGTATCGGCAACGACATCTACTCTAGGTCTCGAGTCTTGTTACGGCAGCTGGCAGAGAAGCGTCTAGTGTGACGTTTATATTGCTTTGGGGTGTATTCTAGGCTTAGATGAGACTTTAGCGACCTACGTTGTAACCACGTCATGTGGTTGTCAGGTTCGCACTCAACGTGGCAAAGTGCGATCCTTGACCTGTAAAGTCGACTACCTATCTAGCCTAGTCTCTTGTGTTAGGACACGTTACGGTGCATGCATTGGAACCTTTCAACCAGACGACCTACACGTGGATGAGTATGACGGCACCAAACATGCGATGTGCATGTGTGCCACCTCATCGGCCCGTGTGGTTGGGGTTGTTCTGTTAGGAGACTTGCACCTATCCTTCTGTGGGGTTCGAAACCTTTAAGCAGAGAGGAGTGATCTGTGTGGGGGGATTCGACCTTGAGAAATCCAAGAGATTGTTCGTGGAGAAATCGTGGTGATCCTATGAGATTGTATCAGATTTTTATGGATCGATATACCTTTGTAGTTGGAGTGCACATGTTGTGAGAGATGGACGAAGGACTCTACTTACCGCCCAGATTTCCTTTTCGAAACCCTTTCCAGATTAAGTTGATGTATATGGAACGAGTTCATTTCCAGCAGTTTTTGATAGGATCCTTCGGGCATAACTTTACCGCCCAAGTCATGCTCTCGCCTGTCCCTGTGATCTTACCTGTTGTCACTTACGGCCAAGAATGGGATCTCACCGTCTTTATCCTCATCTAACGCAAGATGGATCTAAATCAGCTCCCTCCTGTAAACTTTAACATCCAGTGCGAGATAAGACACATCTGTCGACCCAAAGCCATGTACGAAGCCTTAGTAGTGCGAAACTTCGGAGAGGAATACTACCGAGAGATCATGTCATCACATATCCCGTTTGTCGTGCCCGTGATCATCCAACGTTTTCGTGTAGTTATCTTGACCCTTTATTGAGAGAAAGAAAGTGCTTAGTTATCGAGGAAGTTAGAGAGAAATCTACGAGATACTAGTCGCTCTGCTGTGCATCGATCGCTCACCACAGCCAGAAGGTACGCCCTTGCTCAAAAGAAAGGCTCTCGCCACGACAACGGTCAGAAGGATGAGAGCCGCGGATCACTTCTGCGAGTACCTCCCGGAGGTATCCGCGACTGATATGGCCGTTGTCCGTAATACACGCCCACGGATACACGAATAATCCTTACGGGCACTAACTTTGACACCCCCTACTATATTGTAATTTTCCTATGTTGGTACGAGCCTGAGGAAGGACACATATTTCGTATTGTACTCGCTCTGATTTGATGTTATACCGCAATGAGCATATACTATGTGACATTTTTACTTTCATAATCTTTTGTAACATTTGACACAGTGAAATTGTGTTTTCGATTATATCAGTTTGTTAAATTTTGTACATAACGATGTAGTAAGCTTAGGTGATATAAATCATACTTAACACTTATACACTTGCGGTCATAGTTAGAAATTATCTCCAAAGAGTCTAAGCAAGTGAAACTTAATAATTATTATCTCAAGGAAATAACAACTTGAATCCCAGCGTGGGTATAAAAAGTACCTCTTATTTGCTTGCATATTTCACTTCTTCCATCTTCTGAAGAGAGGGATAATGCAAAACAGTTTAATTTATCACCTATAACAAAATATATCTTCTCACAAAACAAGAAGAAAGTCTTATGGTTCCTGGAGTGCGTTGCAATCTACATATAATTTATATAATTTATATTATTATTATTATTATTATTTCATAAATAACATTGATCAATAGATCCAAAAGTTCGATAAGACTTCACTACACTTTTCAGTCCAATTTTGCTATTATGTTTTGTTCTTCTCTCCATGTTTGTCTTTTTTTTGCTCTCGAGGTAAAAGTTCAAGTTACATGTATATTTATTCTCATGCCATCACAGACATGCATATTCACGCATGTCTGTGATGGCACTTGCATATTCACCTCTTCCAAGTTCAGAAGAGGTGATGCAAATGTGTTAATTTATTCACTAACCCTTCCTCTTGGAAGAGTTAGTGTATAAATTAACAGTAATAAAAGATAATACTTTTTTTGACTTAGAGCCAGTCTCTTTATACAAAGAAGGAGATATTTTGCTGTCCACTACTTATGGGTTTTTTATTCAAAGTGACCATGTGTACGATAGAAAATCTATTTTATTTATAGATTTTAACTTTAGCAATTTAACTTTAATATTTAAATAG
The DNA here is from genome assembly GCA_036924285.1 of Asterella californica. NCBI lineage: Eukaryota > Viridiplantae > Streptophyta > Marchantiopsida > Marchantiales > Aytoniaceae > Asterella > Asterella californica. The sequence continues at coordinate 45,748,888 of JAYKYS010000003.1, read as the reverse complement.
GATGTTAAATTTAGCTAATGTTCCTGTGAAAGTACCTATGGCACCAGTTTATATTTGGTTTTCTGAACCTCATGTGGACGGCATCTACGGCTGGATCTGAAGCGAACAGTGTTGAGTTCGAAGTAATTCGACGATTCCTTCGCATCTTTTGCAGTGTTTTTAGAATTATTTTTAAACTGTCACCTCTAACCAGCTCCAAACCAGTTATCTTTGGTTATTTTCAGTGATTATATTAACGTTTGTCTTTTTCCCTCACTCGGTGAGAACCACACTTTGGATGCATATTTATTCTCAAGATAGATGCTATATATTCTTCCTTAAATATATTAAGAGTGATTCTTAGACGTTTATTTCTCAATCGCTAGATGACATCAATACATCATATCTGATGCAAAAGAAAGTACACGTGAGTTTATTGGTTTTGAGTACTCTAGCGAAACGAACAGTTCAATGCTCTTTGCTTTGGATGTATATTCACCTCTTCCGAGTTCGGAAGAGAGGAATACCCAAAGAGCTTTAATTTATCACGTAACCCTTCCAGTGAGAAAGGTTAGATGATAAATTAAAGTTTTTAGAAAATATATTATTTATAGGAGTGGAAGACGAACTTATGGCTCCTGAAGCACATTTTCACGTACAAGACTTATGGGTTATGTCCGAAATTTGCAGCGTGTAATAGCAGCCACTCCAGCTCAACAAAACAACGAACAAGGAAAAGACCGAAATACTGTGCAACAGACGATCTCCACCCAGCAGCAAGTAACGAAGCGCGGTGATGAACGATCATCGTCCACAAGGCCCGACAGCACCGCGAGCATGTTAGGTCGAAAACGAAACTACAACAAGCATCATCCACAAGGTCCGAGAGCACCGCAAGCACGTTAGTTCAAAAAATAAAACTCTCGTGCGGATGACTACCGCTACACAGCAAGCACATTAGGTCGAAAATAATATTCTCCCCCACGCAGCATTGCGCAACGTCGAGAATTCAAAACTGCTCTAACCCGTCCCTACCCGCGTCCTACGCCAACCAGAAAAATGCCGCTCCTCCCGTTTGCCATCTTCCGCTCTTTCCCGACTTCGGCACTTTGGATGTATATTCATTCCTCATCGGGAAGATCGCATTTTCGTGAGTCTCTTGGTGAAGACACTATTCCGAGCCAGATCTAGAGAAAATTGCTTACTCGTGGTAAGCATTTCTACCAGAACCAAGGGTTTATCAGTTTAGAATTTGTCTATACTCATTCTAGATTCTGCTCTTAAACCCCAGTGCGGGTATGAAAGCAAGACATGAATATTGGTTTCTCCCTCGTGTACATTAGAGCAGAGAGAATGTTTTGTTTTGTTCCAAGAAATCACAAAACCTTCTTCCTCAAATTTCTCAATTGATACTCATCTCTCTTTTTAAGTGATTTATAGATTGTAAAGTTCTTAGAGAACTTTGATCTAATCTTTCACTTGACATAATTTTCTTCTTAAAAGAAATTTTTATCAGCAAAAGCATTTTGGGTTGAGTGTCCATTCCATTCTTGTTCGCAGACAACATACCCGCAAATGAGGTCCTTTTTGTTACCAGGACTATTCCAAGGGGGCAATGGGGTTTAAGAAAATTCAGTTCAACACGTTGTTTCTCCCACTATGTATATTCACCTCTTCCATCTTCGGAAGAGGTGAATATGCATGATTTTAACTTATGTCTTAACCCTTCTAAGAGAAAGGATTAGGCCATAAATCAAAGTTTTGGATTATAATTTATGTCTGCAGGGTTATTGTTATGATGGAATGAGAACTCTTTCAGGTGCAGTCTTTATGATCTTTTCTCTATCTGCTATATATAATTGCTTTTCTTGAAACATGCAAAGTACATATATTCCTCGTTGCTGATTAGACTAAGTAGCCATCTCCTCTTCACTCGGAGCATGTATATTCAACTTAAATTCTCATTTTTCTCCGCAATTTCTCTCAATCCTATGAACCAATAACATTTCACGATTTTCCCACTAAACTTACGATTGTCGTCTTCCTTCTCTGAACCAGAATGTCACTTTTGATGTATTATTCAGTTCATCAGTTTTGTGGAGTATGTGTTACTTTCATCAATGTAATATGAAAAGACCTCTCATATCTTACAGATGCGTATATACTTTTTGAATAATTCATTTTAGTGAAGATTTACCTCTATGGGTTTGAATAGTTAATTGTTTGCAAAATTAGTAATCACATATTTTTGCTGCGGGTTGCGTCGGTCGAAAGTTTTCCCTGGAATTTTCAAACGACGTACATATATATGTCTCAGATCTTTTTGTTACGACATTTTGCATGTCGATTATAAGTCCCAACTGAAATAACGAGAGATTACACATGTGAGATTACTAATATTGTGTGATATTGTACAACTTCCACCATGTGGATAGCTCGCAAGATCTCCTCCTCCTTTCTGGAATGAAAGGAGGAGGAGATCTTTCGCCAGGCACTCATGAATGAGAGGGAGGTCTTGCATTTTGGTACCAACTTGACGGTGTCGTATTACAAGCTATTTTGTGTGTGCAAAATGTGTGATGTATGTGGTTAGAATTCAATAAGGTCTAGCTTAAGCTGAGCTCTTGGTTAGCAGCACCCTAGGTTAAGCTAGGGCCTTGAGCAAGCTAGCCGCTACTTGGAAGAGGAAAAAATTGGACCTATGAAATGTGAAGGTACCATGTTGTAGTGCTCGTCGTGGCATGTTCAGATTCATGAAAATTGTCTCTGGTGAGAAAAATCTATTATTTATAATTAAGTAAAAATATATTTTAAGAAATTGTATAATCAGTGATAGGGAGGTCGGATTGTGGATATTGAAGTTTTGGACGTAGCTTGTAGTACAAAGTACCATAAAAATTTGAATTGACAAAAATGACCCTGCGGTGGTGAAGATATGAGGGCTAAAAATAGCAGAAAGATGCTTAAGACTAAAAAAAGCAAAAGTCTTAACCCTTCTTGTGTTTCTTTTACATACAACAACCTGTAATGGGTTGTCGTTTGGCATAGAACTCTAAGGTTAGTCTAGGAAGGTAGAGATCAAAGGTTCAAATCCAATCGTGAGCAAATGATTACCATTGCATATCGGTCGTCATAAGAGAGATTACGATGAGTGTAACTATAGTTGCACTTAGAGACGAGAGACGTGATCTCTTTTAAACGTAGTCTGTATGGACGATTTCTCCGTATGTTGTTGATTTCATGATCTTACATTCTAAAGTTCTCAAATAAATTGATTGTATATGACCATGACTCCAACAGTAGCTGGTAGACACTATGCATGATGAGGTGGCAAACTTGTAAAATTTTGATTTTATTTTTATTTTTTTCTTCTTCACACTAGGCGAGCTGCTCGTCTACCAGCGCCACACTATCTCTTATAACTTAAGCTACTACCAAGGCCGCACTGTCTCTTATAACTTATGTCAGATGCTCGTCCACTAGTGTCTTCACCCTAAGCAAGCTGCTCATCTATCAAGGTCATAAGACACATCAACATTACATTAGAGCATTCCGACTCACACGGACTATCTTTTCTACAACGATGAGGTTCCACCTAAGCTTGGTCCAACTTGTTACTTCAGCATTGTCTACATATGAGTGTGGTGTTTCGCTCAACACCTCTGGTCGACACCTTGCTCGTTGTCTTAATGGTGGAGAGCGGATAGCTACTCATGATGTCATAAGTGACGTTGTGTTTGCTATAGCACGGGAGAGCGATTATATGTCATAGAGAGAGCGTTGATATGTCCTTCAAATATGAGGATCAGTGAGAGCTGACTTGTACATGATGAAGAAGTATCAAGTCTCACTGATATATGTGGTTGTCATAGATCCGACAAGAGACTCGATGACGACACTAGTGATCACTCTTCTCTCACGATGAGCGACATGCGTGGCAGCAGCCATGAAGATGATCAAGTATAGGAGTATGCAAGAGAGACATCGCTTCATCCCTCTATACTTGGAGATTTATGGATCCGTAGTCTCAGAGTTCGACATTTTTATTCGAGATTGTGTCAGAGCCTAACATGAGAGGCGCCAGGAGTATCATTTTCTTTCTTTTCGCACTACGTTTTTTAGACAGCGAGTTTCTATTGCTCTACAGAGAGTTGTAGCAGGCGCGGTCCACAAGAGAGCAATTGCAGTTGGGGATGCTATTTCATATGCACTTGTTGTATGCATGAGTTTTGATTTACCGATGTGTGATATTTTAAGAGCGATATGCGACTTTAGAGCTACTGATAGTGATAGCGAGCCATAACCTCGATATTCCTCTTCCCTTCGCAGCGTTGGTTGTTTTGCCCTTCGGTTCCCTCTCTCTTGTTCAGCTTGATGGGGTCTTTCCATCCGTTGACTATTCATTGTGTCGCATGTTTTTCTTGTAATTCGGAACTGAAGAAGAAGAAATATGTGGTTCATGTACTTCGGGACTGAGGAAGAAGAAATCTGTGGTTCATGGTGTGTTGATCAATCTCTCCTTGCACTTCTTGCCTCAATTCACCTAGATACACTCTGCGAATAGACTTGTTGCGGATTTTATGTCCATAGCTGTGATTGATTTCATCCTGCACAACCACAACCCATCCTACCGTGGTTGCCTCAAGCCTAATCAGGTTGGATACCGCCTTCGTACTTGTGACGTTGCCCAATCAGAGAGAATAATAGATAGAATAGATATTATATTATATTATATTATATTAAGAATTTCGCTGGGGTGTTGAGGTTCTAGCGTGTGAAAAAGGGCCGTACGTGCTTAAAAACTTATTGTAATAAAGATGACTTGACTGACCCTTTGTCCTTCCTTCCTTAAGACACCAGGTAGAACTTAAATATCCACTTTCTCTCCACTATATTACTATTTTATTTGAAACATCATACTTTATTTATGGACTAACACACTAGGTTTTCTATTACAAACTGTTTTTCAAACTTCCAGTTGAATAAGTACCATGTCACCTCCGCTTTTATTACACCACAGGATATAATTCACTCTTAGGATCAAATATCTATTTCTTTTGGACGAATACTAGCGAATATGACTTCTATTTATGACAATTCAGTAAATTTTCAGTAAATTTTCCAGTACTCTGATTCATATTTTCAGTAATAATCTGTTCAGCGTCTTTATGAGTTTGATAATCAACAGTTTTGTCAGATCATTTATCCATCATCCGCAAAGTATTTATATATCATTTATTCGCAAGGTATTTATATATCTTTATTTGACATTGTTTTTATTATGATTACTGATTATTTTTAAAACCCAAAATTTCGGGCCAAAATTTTGCTAGTGATTTTGGTGGATGAAATTTTGTTGAAATTTCAGCAGATAAAGTGGTAATCTTGATTATAAAAGGAGAAATAGATTATGTTCTGCTCTAAGAAAACTCAAAATTTTCATCTTAACATTCTTCTTTCAATACTAAGTAGTTTGCTTTGAGATGAATCATATCTCATAAAGCTAATGAATAATTTAATTTGATTCTTTATTTCACATGTTCCAAGTTGAGATGAAGAAGGAATCACCATAATCATTATCTGCATAACGGTTAAAACTGAAGACACATTCGCAAAATAGGTATTCTAGGTTATCTGGATCACTTGTAGTCATACTCGAGGTTTAATATGAAAGATAATAAGTAGCGGTTGGATGCAGGATCCAACCGCTACAAATATATTTATTTGTTTATTCATGTTGCGAGCCATTGCAACGCTGGTGATATGTTTTATTTCAAACGTTTGAAATATTTTTATCAAAGCAATATTGCCACTTGAAATAATCAATAAGTAAATATAATGTACACTCGTTAAATAAAAGAAAATAATCATGAAACTCAAATATAATCTATCCATATTTAGTATAATAATATTCAAACTATATGTATGTGTGTATATATTTATTTAAGGATACACATATCATGAGCATTGAAAATGGCATCACCACATTTGTGCAACGCAGAAAATGAAAACCCAGATAGAGAACTCTCTCAACTGCCAATCATTGCAACTTATATCGCTGCATGATATCAATGAAGCAAGTTTAGATCACTAATCACTACATGCGATAGTCGTTAGCAACTCTCTTTCAAGTTCAAAGGGCATTAATCGTCACGTTATGGATACGAAAAGGATTCTGGAAATATAAAGTTTCTCCTCCTTTGTATTTTGGAGGGGTGTATGATAAATCATCTTCCAGTTTGATAAATCAAGATTTCATTGATAAACTAGATATACGTATATTATTTTTGTAGACTATAATTTTTAAATATTATTTCTTGAAACACATATGCACCGTTCGATCATATGAAAAAATCCGTTCATCTTTATATTTTTAGTTCTTTTACGATGTACAAGCCACGAGAGTAGTTGTGGCTTCTCATTCCTAAAGTTCTCTCCCCTCGGTTCTACCTCAGGGTACTCCCTCTTGTAGCTTGTGCTATACCTAAACCCCAATACAATAATAAAAAGTGATTATTAATGCATAAAATAACCATTTAAAACAAAAACAAAAAACAAAACGTCATACATAACCTAAATACAACAAACAAAACCAAAATGTTTTTCAAACTTTTGATTATTCGTTGAAGAACAGAGCCTATAGCTGCCTCGCAACAACCTTGTTGTAGTTTCGTGACGGACATCGCTCGCATTGAACAGTAACTGCGTGCCTTGTAACGTCATCCACCCACAAAGTGCCTAGACTTAAAGTTGGACGTAGGCTTTATGAAAACACTGGCAGTGGGGCACACAACGCTGGCATGTTGGTACAGTAGTTGCCTTCTTTTCCATCATTTTTATTATAAGAATATTAGAATAAGAAGAATTCCATCATCCATTATTTAATATACCTTACATAAGCATATAGTCAGTTTTTGTTTTTGTTTTCTCACTTGTATCTTCTGCAACTCGTACTTTACAATCATAATACTTATTAAAATTAAAATTAAAATTATTATTTATTATTAAATGCCGGTTGCACGCACGTAGAAAATTAATTCAGTTATTTGTCATATCTTGGAGTGCATGTTTTCTCTTTTTGGAAAGTGAGGAATATACTCCACTAACAAGTAAGAAATATACTCCACTAAGAAGAAAACCCCATCGTGAAGTACAACAAACGGTCCCATATGTCCCCTTAAACCCCGCGTGACTACAATTGCTCGGTCACCCAGAATATTCTGTTTTGCGGGTTTGTTTTCAGAGAACTGAAAATTTTGACCGTCAGATTATGGTGATTACATCTTCATCTCAATCCGAAATTTGTGAATAGAAAATCAAATTAAATCTATTCACTACTGTAGCTTTACAAGTTATGATTCATCTCAAAGTAAACTACTTAGTAGTGACATAGAAATGATACGATGAAAATTTCGGGGATCTTGAAGCAAAACAGATTTTTTTCAGTCAGACTTAAAAACACTACAAGAACAAGAATATTCTCGTTCATGTTTTTATACTCATATTCGGGGTTTGTATATACCCCGAAATAACAATATATACCCCGAAATAACAAAATTCGGGTATATTGTTATTTCTCTTTGTAATTTTTTGTGGCTTATTTTAGATAAATCATACCCGCCATTTAAAAAAGAGATATGTGTGATTATAACCTTGAAAACTGATACCCACAGTTTTCCAGATGAGTGCTCCGCGGATGTGTCATGGCTCTATACGTTGATACTACTAAAACGGGCAAACGATTTAAAACGCATGAACTTTTATGGGTCTTAACTGCATGATTAATCGAACTCCCTCGCCAAAGCCAAAGAATAATATTTTCCTTTTCTTTTTATTTTGACGCAAGAAAAAGCTTGGGCATTTTACTAACCGATCAAAACCGCCAGAGATAACCCAAGGAAGAATGTTGGTTATTCTCGAGATCCACTTCAAGTATGAGGTTATACCAGACTTAAACCTCCACTTCCTTAGTGTATATAAATAAGGCTAGACAATTCATTTCGCGTGAGCAGAATTTGTGAAAAGCGGAATCTGGGCTGTCGAGAACACACTTCGGATGGTTAGAAGTCGCTCATGTTTGGGTTTTGGGTGTCAAGAGAAAACGTAACAGTAATTGATATTTTAGAAATAAATCGAATAAATTAACAAAAAATGATCAGAAATGATCATTTGAAATGTCTAATTTTGGGAAACGTACTGTGACTCTGTATATTTACTCAATTTAAAATAAATAAATGAAAGCTAAAACTTATTATCTCAAATCTCCTTTATTTCTTTAGTATAAATAATCTAACTGCATGTCTTAATGTCATCTATCATTCGATCATATCTTCAGGTATTGTATCCATCTCTAAAATGTAATAGAAGTTATTTAAGAAAAACCACATCTTGTAATAATGTGACTTTTTCTTTTAGCCCTCTCTCTTCAAGAAAGAAAAACTAAATATACATCCAAATTGCACTTCTAGCCTAGAAAAAAAGAATACAAATGTGAAGAGCGCTTGTAAAATAAAGATTTGAGATTCGCGAAGTAAAGATGATAAGATGATTTCACTTCTTTATTAACTGTATTTCTCACTCAGAATAATGTATGTACAAATACTTATTCTTACGAGAAAGTGCAACTGTATAGACAGATGACATGATTATATTTAATACTATGATTATATTTAGTATTCTAAGATAGTTTTTCCTAGACAGTCTTTACTTTCAAGATCTACTGAGAAGAGTGGATGGAATTTACGAGACAGGCTGCTGCTGACAACTTTTAGATATTGTACAAGAAAATCTGTAAATAAAACGTTGTGAAGTCTTCTACACATCGCTATATATACAATCTTTTCGAAAAATAAATTATAAATTATAAATTTAATTTATAATTCACTTTTCCTATGGTTAATTCATAAATTAAATCCTTGCATATTTGCCTCCTCCGTCAAGCATGAGTGTATTTCTTCCAAGCGTACACTCCTTCTGTTTCAGACTTTATGACTTCCTTGCATATATGATTTATTCTTGACTTCCTTGCATTATCACTGCTTCTAAGTTCGGAAGCAGTGATGATGCAAGGACAGTTTAATTTAATAAGTAACCCTTTCGACAAGAAGGGTTAGGTATTAGATTAAATTAAGTATATTTTAGTGTTCTAACGAGTGTACATTCATGGTCTTATACGTTTTGAAGCGCAATACTCTGGCCAAGCTTTATGGGTTATTTTTTACTCTCCCCGTGTTTCTAGGTGTTTCCAAATATAGAAATTAAATAATAAATATTATTTATATATATAAATATTATTTTAATGTATATTCTATAATCTGGTGCGTCTGGTACTATTTCTGTTTGACATGCACCGAATGAATTTTTTTTTGTTTGCATGCAAGGAAGTGAACAATCTGTTAATAAAACAGTGCAGTGGACAAAGCTGGCGTTGCAGTCTGGAATGAGAGAGAATAAATTTTGTCTTTTTCCTCCGCTTTCCTGTTTGTGGACTTTGGATGCATATTTTGCAAGGAAACAGAAGGAGTGTACCGCTTGGAGGAAATACACTAATGCTGATGACTAATCCCACCGAAGAGTTCGTGTCCAGACTCCGGCGGATGTGTTATGCTGCACACAACCAAGCGCTTGGCACATACCTTCTCCCGTTGAACACACACTATAGTCGGGGGTTAGAACCCAAGTCCTGTGTACTAAGCATGATTCTGCATCGGTCAAGGAGTACAGGAGACGAAGCACGCAGCGACCACACTTTCTTCACTCCCCCGACACAATCCGGCTGCTGACTGGATAAGAAAAAGTTCGTTGACTGGTCCTCAAGTCGGGACTCGGGGGCGTTGTCCATTCATGTCTACATCACCCTGTTACCATATTTAGTTTGTGTACTAGACTCATATACTCTTACCGCGTAAATCGACCGAGTTACTGACCATTAATAGTTCAGGCTTATCTCTCCCGCGTCAATTAGAGGTATTCTAGTAGAGGATATAAAGCTTCCTTTTGTTAAAAAGGCTACCGATGACCCATGTAGATAATCCTATACTTTCAGTTATTGTATCATTAAGTTGTTCATTCATCAGAGAAAATGAGTTAAATAAGATATATAGTGAAGCCCTTTTAGTTAATAAGGCATTTAAGTTTGTAAAGTTTCTGGTGGATCGGAGATGAATATGAATTATTATCTTAAATGTTATAATTAAATGTATTTATATATTAAAAATCGTACATGTATGAAATATAAACATCAGTAAATAATTGCAAAAACATGAAACCTGACAGTTCAGGATTATCGCAAACAAGATATACATACTTCTTGAGTTTTACAGCAGAGACAAGCAAAATGACAAGCAGAAAGATATGAATATAACTCCTAATGTAGATTGGTTTCCGCCGTGGCTGCAGAAAGTTCTAGATCCACGTAATATACATAAAGTTTTTTGAATGGATTAACCTCAGTTGATAGTATGTTTGATTTGTGTTAACAATAAATAAACTAAATATTATAAAATTTTCAAAACATTAAATATTAACTGAAGAGAGTGATGTGAGAAAAAAATTAATTGACCCATAAGGCATGTGCAGGCGGACGCTCGTTAAAAGATGCAAGTCCAGTATCTCATCATTAAATATAAATTAATGTAATGTTTATTCAATTTATTACTTAATATTTCTGCAAAAAAGTTAGATAATAAGTTAATCCCGTGCATATCTGCCTCCTCTACTGGAAGATGGAAAGACTTTGTCGTCCGAGTTAAATGATTTTTTCTTAAGAGTCCATAGTACAATAAAAGATCGGAACTTTTACTTGTGATTTTGATGGATTGCAGCTCTAAAAACTGTTACGAAACACTTGAATTGTTTGTTTATTCACTTTACGTATTTCGAATTATTTAATTATGATTTTTGTCAGAATATTTATGCTGATAATAAATTTGGAAACAATCACGATATCGTATACGTTTAAAATTATGATTACCTAGACTGATATGGGTAAGAGACAAGTAGCTTCCTAATATAAGTAATGCGCCGTACTGCAAATTCCTCTTCTGACCCGGGCTGATCGAATAAATATTGTTGTTGCAAATTTCATGTCGGCTGCCCGAGAAGAGAGAAGTTTAAACTTCGATTCATTAGGAGTTCAAACCTCACCCCATGATTAATGAAAATCGGACTAGAGCTTAATCTTGGAACTTTGCTTTTTCAGTAGCAAAAACTATATATTCGTCCGATAGAAAAGTTTTATATGATAATAGAAAAGAAAGTAGTTACGAGCTCTAAGAGATTGCATTCCGAGAAGTATCGTAATTTATCTAGAGGATAAATTACGATACTTCAACCCCAGGTATGACTACAAGTGCTCCGGTGACCCAGAATGCCTTACTTTCCATGTTCGATTTCAGAGAACTCAGAAATTTAACCGTTATTATGAAAATACTTCTTGTCGTTACTTCTTCATCCCAATTTGGAATTTATTGAAAAGAATCAAATAAAAACTATTGACCAACTTTACAAGTGGTGATTCGTCTCAAAACAAACTAATTAGTACTGAAAGAGAAATGTTAAAATAAAGATTTTGAAGTTTTTTGGAGCAGAAATAATCTTTTTGAAGACTCGAAAAACATTGTGAAGAAAAAAGAATATTCCTTTTTATTTTTTTATACTCATACTCAAGGTTTAAGAATTGAAACCCAATCTTATTGGGTTGTAGATTCAGCGTCGTCTGTTACAGGACGTCATAACTTTAGTAGCTTAATTCAGAGGAGTTTATTATAAAAATGATACAAGATGTGAGAGTGGATCCTATAGTAAATATTATATTAGTATAATTAAATCATAGTTTTTAGTATATTATCACTATAATGAACTATAACCGAATCCAACCGAACAACACATTACTGTATTACGCCTCAGATGCTCTTTCGTGTTGATGTAGAATAGCTAACCGTCGATTTGGCAAGAAAACAAGGAAATGCAAAATATATTGCGTTTTCTGTTTTACTTCACATGCATTTTCATAATTTATTTATTCAGTTTTTACGTTTAATTTTCAATATTTACTTCCGTGTCCTTCACTATCTCCACTCTACCACATGCATAGCCTTGTTCATTTCTTAACTATATTACCATTAACTTTTCGATATTTCTTAACTACATGTAATGTTTATAATTTTCATAATGGTCCAAGTGTCCTGCTAAGTTCCTTGCTTCTTTGAAATTTATATCGACCCACACTATGGAGACATTCGTAGTCCACTGGAGGTCAGTTTCATAGTTATCACATGGATTTCTTCTACGTGGTAACAAGTGAATAATTTCTTGTTTCTCTTTCTCCTTTTTTTTCTCCACAGTGAACAATCGTAAGAAGCTCTCAAATATAAGATGTAATGTCAGTTTAGCACCTCAGCTATGTTGACCGAGTGCATAGTGATTAGTCTCGATAGATCCATCAGTGTCACTGGGGCGGGTTCTTGGGCTAATCCCCTAGGGGTATACTTCGTAGGTAGGGCTTGTAGGTCTCAGTTCTTCGAGTTGAGTCTTCAAGCTCTTGGCTATGGTGGATAGTCTTGATGAGCGTAATCTAGATTCTCTGATGCACATAGTGGATGTGGCTCGACTCTAGTGTTTGTGTAGTGCCGGTTGACATGATGGAGTGAGTACAAATCTTTATTTATTGTGATATCACTTGTGTATGTATATGACATCGTCCATGTGTTATGTGTATGTGTAGCATATTTCTTACCGCGACGTATGTTGTTTAGCAATGTGTATGCGCACGACAAAAAATTTGAATACTAAAATAAATAAATAAAGAAAAAGTTCAAAAGGTACATACTCCAAAGAGCTACAAAAGTACCATGATGAAACAAATACTGAAACTGGAAAACTGAGGCTAATGAGGATGAAACATCAACCCAGATGGATCCACCTAAAGATGGCTAAAGCATGCGTATTTTAGAATGCCAGCCAAATGATCTCTCTGACGCGTGAGGTGAGAATGAATAACTGTGATGGCATTGTTGTGACTGCTGTACCATCATGAGATTGTCTACAGGTCTGAGGACGAAACTGTCGATAAAACTCGTTGGGTAGGAGAGAAATGTGATCTTATTGCTCAGACTCCAAAGTCATGTTCTGACGTTTAGGCATTTGCTGTTACTTTGGAAAGGTAACCTTTTTGGATTTTCGTTCCAAATATTAATATAATACAAGTAAACTAGAGAATGACGCCATGATATATATATATATATATATATATATATATATGATATTACATCACTGGAAAAACACCTCTGAAGCAACATTATGAACCATGTTATCTTTTAATAGTAAGATCACTAAGACAACAGAAGAAGCGAAAGCATTCTTCCAACGAAGAAGAGTAGTAACTACAGTACCATATACACAAGTATGCGGTAGATATCGATTGAGATTACCGCACTAAGGATTTCATTCTAGCTACGGTAAAGGTTTATCCCAACTGTACGTGTCGTCAGATAAATTCCGAGATTGTACACTAAATTCCGTCTCTCACGTAAATGCATTACAATTAACAATGGATTGGTTAAAACAGTCTGATCGTCTATGCGAATACCAGCTGAGACAGTCCGCAACTGACAAGCATAGCGTTGTGTTTTACTGTACTTCTTTTGGCAGCCGGACATTTCCGTTTCTAGAAAAGTCAGTCATTTCTACCCCTTTCTAAAGGAACAGCTCTGACAACCCGAAGATCAAGATCAAACTTGGAATAGGGATTTTGTGTAACCTCATTGGCGACTGACTTCTTTTGTGCATTTTGGAAGTTGTCTCTTTCTTAGTTGACGAGCACAGGAGGAAGCTTGGGATACGGTAAGCTCCGAGGAGGACAACACATGAAAAATACTCCTTTGCCTCCTCTCAGGGATGGAAGAGACAGTACCAAAATAACGTTGACTTAGTGATCGAGAAAAAGTTCAAGTACTTCCCAGGTCGCAGATTTGGAGACAGCCCGAACCTGAAAGCATATTCGCTCTGCAGTGGGCACGTAGCCCCGTCAGGGGTCCGCACGACGGTTTGACCGGGGCATTTTACTGAATTTTACTCGGTGCAGTGGATGAAGCACCTAATTATTTTTCATCATTCGATAGATAACCATTTTCTGCTTCCCTGTTTCCGTTTTGCCGGGGAATAGAGTAAAGAATTAATAGTTGTTATTACCTTTAGAGGAAGAAGAGGAGCAGCGCCTGGAGAAGATATGATCACCTTGATATTCACTAGAACTCAGAAGCTCACTACCTCACAAAGGACCGCGTGTACGTTCATTCTTGTTCTATCTCTCTGGGCTGGGCTGCCCTTGCAGTGCTCGCTTGGTGCTGCTGCACTATAGACAGAGAAGAGTGGAGGACGCGTCTGTGGAGAGGAAGAGTAGAGCCGAGTACAGTTCTCTTGTCATGTTGTGGAGGCCGAGAGCACTGCAGCCAGTGATGGCGCTCTCGGGCCGCTGCTGTGTTGGCCTCAGACACTGACCCACATCGGGTTGGTGGCAGGAGCCATCGCCTGCCCGTTGGGCCTTCCTCTGTAACAAGATGCAGTCGATCGTGAGCTTTCTTTCCGTGAGAGATCAGTTGTCTTCTTGTCTGTGTTGATCCTTGCTTGACAAGGACTCGACTGCGCTAGAGGACAAAGATCTTACTCTCTTCAGGCTAAATCTGCTTGTAAGAAGGTAAAAGTGACGAGGAAGATGGGGGCTGACTGACTGATCAGACTGCTTCTGGAGAAAAGGGGGCGCTCAATGACTCTGGAAAGACACGAGTACCCGTATGCCCGGAGCGTGGAAGCTTGTGGCGAACTTTAGAATCGCCAAGTGGCAAATTACATGCTTGTCCAAGGAATCTAGCGATGAGTTACGTTAGGTATGTGAATTTCTGCTGCTTCTTATCTTTTTATCTTGCGGTGGCTTGTTATATAACTGAAGGCTGTTCCCCTTCTCCACTATCCCATTCAAGAAAATCGCTGCTCCCGTTTGTTGTTGGTGTGATTCGATTGACCCTTCAGGCGAGTTTGTGCTTCGTGTGTCCCCCAGTCAACGAGTGAGAAAAGTGACAAAGTAGCGGGCGAGAGGACACGTGATAGAGCAAGGGGTGGGATGACCAAGATTCGCAATAGTTTTTCGGCTCCTTTGAGGATCTTCTTGTAGGAATGTGGTTGATTTGTGCTTTCAGGAGTTGTGGGTTTTCCTCCTCCTCCTCTGATGATCGATGCTTCTCCCATAAGTCCCTTTCTGTACGACCAAATTTGCGTTAAGCCGTAGCTGGGATCTGATTGCTGAACAGCTACGAGACGTTTTCCCACGATCTGTAAGTTCAGAAGAACTGCGAAGAAACAGAGGTGTAGAAGGAAATCATTCAACTCTTACGGTTGAGAGTAAATTTATAGAAATAACTTAAAATAAAAGGTGGATTCAGCAGGCAGATGCAGAAGTAGCGACGTGCTGGAGGTCTTCTTGATTCTCGGTGAACCCCGTAGTCTACGAATATGTTACAAATCGTTATGGTTGGTGGTGTTCAGCGGTGAAATAGTCAGCCATATACTGGAGGAGCGGCCAGGGACAACAGGAAACCGAGAACGAGCCAAGGGTTGGATAACTGGCTGAGAGAGCAGGCAAGAATTCTCAGCGGCATGGTCATTTGAAGAAAAAGGGGCGGCGGAGGATACAGAACAGTTTGTTTTGTAAGTCGAGGTTTGAAGGGCTTGTGTTCACTTCAATTCAGTTCGACGCCACGATGGTTCGTTCAAAGGAGCCGCTCCTGGAGAGGGGTCGATCTCGCGGGATCGATGAGGGCCGTCAAGCCCTGGCACTTAGATTGGCGAAGCAAGAGGACGAGAGAGCATATGATAAATCGCAGCAAATTGACATGAGCCTGTATGATGACAAAGAGGAGGAGGATTTGGAAAGTGGGGATTTTACTCCTAAATTTTCATGGAAGAAGTTGTGGCTGTTCACGGGCCCTGGATTTCTGATGAGTATTGCTTATTTGGATCCTGGAAATATCGAGAGTGACATTCAAGCAGGAGCAGGGGCAGGCTATTCCCTCTTATGGCTGTTGATGTGGGCCACCGTGATGGGATGTATCGTCCAGTTGCTGGCTGCTAGGTTGGGTGTAGCCACAGGGTGTCATCTGGCAGAGCTTTGTAGAGAAGAGTACCCCCCTTGGGCTCGGAATCTGCTTTGGATTATGACTGAAATTGCAATCATCGGAGCAGACATACAGGAGGTTATAGGAAGTGCCATTGCATTTCGTATCTTGTCGAATGGCTTGATACCTATCTGGGGGGGAGTGCTCATCACCGGAGTTGATGGGTAAGTTGAAGTCTAACAATGTGCAGGATATGAGCATAAGCGATGTTTTGATGTAGGTGTAGAGAGCCGCAAACCTGGTAGATGTGAGACGAAACATGTTTCTTTTAGTAAGAAAACTTGCACTAATTTTGCAGTTGTGGCGGTGGTCAGATTCGTCTTCCTGTTGCTGGAACAGTTTGGTGTAAGGAAGCTCGAAGCTTTGTTTGGAGGCTTCATTTCTGTTATGGCGATATCATTCGCATGGATGTTCGCCAGAACGAACCCTGATGGCCAAGCCATTGCTACGGGTAATTGACTTTATGTTGTACTTGAAATTATGTTGATGAGTAAATAACTTGCTTAGACTGTGCGGAGACTTCCTCTCACTAGCATTCTCAAAGTTCCAGTATTATCGAAGCAGCTGTCTCAGGAGGAGAAGGCATTAACAGACTCCTCAGTAGCGTAGATCGGTAGCGTTGGGATGTACTTACATGGCAGGGTTGGAATCTGTTGTCGCTGTTCTTGCAGGTTTGATTATCCCAAGCGTTCCTGCCAATGCAGTCGACATTGCAGTTGGAATCGTAGGGTGTGTCATTATGCCGCACAACATCTTCTTGCACTCGGCATTAGTGCAGTCACGGTCGATAGACACTACCAAGAAGAGTCGCCTGCGAGAAGCTCTTCGATACTACACTATAGAATCCAGTGTTGCCTTGAGCATCTCCTTCATGATCAACCTCTTCATCATGGCAGTTTTCGCCAAAGGGTTTTATGGACAGATGTCGAGGCCCAACATTGGGCTCATAAATGCCGGGGAGTACCTTGAGAAGGAATACGGAGGAGGATACTTCCCAATTCTGTACATCTGGGCTATTGGGCTTCTGATGGCAGGCCAGAGCAGCACCATGACTGGAACATATACAGGTCAATTTGTCATGTCAGGGTTCCTGGATCTGCCAGTCAAGAAGTGGGTACGGGTGGTAGTTACACGTAGTGTTGCCATTGTGCCCACCGTCGTCGTCGCACTGATTTTCGATGGTTCTGAAAACAACCTCGACCGGTTGAATGAATGGCTCAACGTACTACAGTCGATCCAACTGCCATTTGCTCTCATTCCTCTGCTCTGTCTCGTGTCGAACCAACGGGTGATGGGCGTCTTCACAATCGGTCGTGTGACAAAAGTGCGATTCTTTCCTTCATGCTGCTGAACTGACGATGAAATGTTTCTTTTCTCGTGTGTTCATCTTTCTTAAGCTCAGCGTTCAAGCCAAACTCCGGATAATTTGAGCAGTAGGCTTCAGAAGTGAGGGTTTGGGGGAATCGGTGCGACGGAACAGACTCAGTTGAATATGTAGAACTTACTGGCATCGAGGATGATGTGCGGTGCATCGACTCATGTCTGTGAAATTGTTAATACACTGATTGTTACCTGCACTGACAGACGGAGTAGTTTTCTCTGACAACGGAAAGCGGGCTCTGTGTGCAGGTTGTGACATCCCTAATCGCACTTCTGGTCATGGCTATCAACTTGTACCTGCTAGTAGTGTTTTTCTGGGCCAGTAGCATTCAGTCGTTCCTAGCCCTTATACCGGTAACACTTGGAGCTGCCGGGTACTTCGGCTTCATCACCTACTTGCTGTTGCAACCCTCATCAGAAGATGGGTTGTGGGCCAGTTTGAGGAAGAAGTGTGATTACAGGTACCTTTTGTGCGTTCACTGGCTCTTCATTTGTGGTTACAATGGACAGAAACCTGATGTATCTACGGAGGTCTAGGTGTTATGTAACCTTGCTCGCTCAGCCTTTGTTCGGATTTCTGACAGTGATGTGTTGGACACACCTGCAGGTCAATCGCCTCGAGTAGTCCTGAGCTGTCGTAGCATGACTGTGGGGCGACACGCGTGTTAAAACGAAAGATTGGAGTATAAAATGTCAATATCTGTGCCATTATTCTTTTCACACTGTCTGTTCGAACACATTGGATCGATCTAGTAGCGAAGGTAGTGTCAGGTGCATCTGTGTTAAAAAGTATGATGTTCTAGTGTTCAAGATTAAAGCACTCGTCAGAGAAATTAGTAGATGATTGATGGGTTTCTGGTCTCCCGAACTCTATCCGTGTCGTGGGGCCCGTCCATTCATATCTTGTAGCTGATGCTGCTAACCAAATGATGTACATACCTGTGTCTCAAACCGACAGGAGTACCGCGTCACTTAACTGCAGGCTTAGATGTTAGCGAGACTAGATCGTGTGTAGGAAGATTGGGCTTTTGTTACATGGCTGGGTTGGTTGGGATGTTCTAGACAGACGGATTCTAGAAGTTCCAACAGGAGTTTCCGCTGTGTGTTCTGGTTAACAGTCCGGTTCATGTATTCCACGGAATTCAGAGCAGACTTGAGAATATGGAATGGCTGCATGAACTGACCAGCCATAAGGGCCTCCAATGAGGTGAACCGAGAAGAAGACAGGATTTGGGAGCATTCTGCTCAAAGTGTACTGGATTCGAGTGAACGGAGTCGGAATCTGTACTCGCGTATCTCCTGAAAATCCGTCTCGATTTTCAGATCATCCGGTACTTAGATGCTGCGAGTTCTTCATCGATGAGAAGACTAGGAAATAAGCAGAGGTGTCACAATGGTGCCGTCTTGCGAATATGTACGATTTGAGACACACACTGCTTCAGCGTTATCTCAAGTGGACAAGGAGCTTTCAGTCGTCTTTTAGCAGTGTAGCATTTGGGTATCGTGTATATCGGCTGGTGTATGTCCATATGTCCAGAACACCAAACCTTTACATCCGCACTATCAGTAGTAAGGACGGGGAGAAAGGATCCAGGTGACAAATTTTGGGTTGCCAGTGCGGTTTTGTTTATTTAAAATCTGGCGAATGTAAGTCTAGTCAGCTGAGTCCCTACACAGCTTACAAGGAGCTAATGATTGAAATCATGTCAACCCTTGTTTCCTCATGCGTCGACACTCTCCAATCTTCGCTTCATGTGTGCTTCGTCCATTGTGGGCTTCGGAGCATGCAGCCTGCTTTCTTATACATCATTATTCTCTTCTTGAACAATTGATCTGTCCCACAGAACGCTCTGTGTTGTCACCCTCTTGTTTACCGACCCGACTAGTAGGATGCATCCGCACCATCCTGTGTCGCGCAACATATGGCGTAGGATTAGCTTAATGAATTTACTGCCGAGCGTCCCTTCAACTCTTTTCCACTCTTTTCCAGCAGACAGTCCGTACTTACATTGTGCGGTCAATGGATGAGTCAAATGCGCACCTTGGGTCGGCATAAAGTCAAAGTTGAAATAGACTTTGTCACGTGTTCACGTTAAACCCCGAGTATGAGTATAAAAGAGTGAAAGATAATAAATCTTTTTTCCTTGCAGTGTTCATTGGGTCTGTAGGAAAGTCTCAGAAAAGCTCGCATAATCACCCAAGCTAGTTCTTGTTCATGTATTAGAGTGCGCATTGATTTTTGGAGATGAAAGATTACAGCTGCGAACGAATCAGATCTTATCTGGGAGTGGTTTAAGAGCATATCAATATTCTACAAACCCTTCTAAACCTTCCACGAATTGACAGAATTATATAGAGAATTTCTGCAATCAATTCACTTCAGTGTTTACTCCCGGACTCGAACTCCGGACGTGTTCCTTGTTAACCAGCACAGTCTCCATTGTGCTAACGTACATGCTTGTAAAAAAAGTGTTCTTGTGGTCTCATAAAGTATTTTGCATAGTTACCAAGAAGACTTGTCTACAGAAAACGGAGGTCTCTTCTGACTTGATATTCAGTTCTCCGGACACATATCAAAATATATCTGACAGACAAATGAACGAGGTCCTGAAATACCTTCGTGTGTTGTGAAGAAAAGAAGCACCAATGAAAAGTTATAATTTTTCTCCCTGACAATCAGTTTGTCTTCTTCCCCTCCCCGGCCGGATGCACGCTTTGCCCGCATAATCTCTTTTGCTACAACAAACCTCTAAATCTTCATTTTAACATTTGTTTTCGATACGCAGTAGTTGGTTTCGAGATGAATCATAACTTGTAAGGATGTTGAATAGCTTTAAGTTGATTTTATGCACGGAAAAACAATTAACATGAATAGGGTAAACTTGTTGCCTAAATATTCTACTTAATGCACTATTATCAAAGTGATCATATTTTTCTCTTAAAAAACTGTGAAACGAATCACAATTAGTTAGATATCAAAAGAAACCAAACCACTGTCAAAAACTGGCATAACGTCCACCATGCTGATTAGTATTCTCGCTTCCTTAGTTTGACACCCCACTATTTCATGTCACTCAGACGTGAATTGAAAGTTATCCACTAGAGATTGGACGTGGGAAAAGTCGTATGGTCATATTATTTATCCATCGACTGAAAAAGGAGAATGCGTACGGAGTGTTTATCACCTATCTCACGAGGTGAAAGAAACAACCATTAAGTTTGAAGCATGCATAATCATCTAAGCTAGGTTCACTTCAAAGTGATTTTTTATTATAAATATTTTTGTTCAGAACGAATCAGATATGCTATTGGTGTACTTTGGATACAAATTTATATTCTAAATATCTTTTCAAAGTGATTTTTTATTATAAATATTTTTGTTCAGAACGAATCAGATATGCTGTTGGTGTACTTTGGATATCTAATTATTCTAGATATCTTTTTAAATCTTCAGGGTAATAATTTGGTTTTACTAGATACTCCAGATTCTCATGTAAATCTTATTGAAAATAATATCTCTGTAATAATGAATAGTTATGAGAGCTAATCGAACTCTCGACTTCTGAGGTTTCAATGACTCATGTTATCACTGTGCTATAACGAACATATGAATAAATTACGTATGTAGATCAGTAATTCCCAGCTTGAACTTTTGACGATAGCTTCCTTTGCTACTAACAATCTGCTTCTTTTGTCTGTATAATTAGAGTCTATCTATATAACTGTTTAAATATATCTTCTTTTTCCATGCTAAAGGTCAACCTTACGTATGTAATATTAGTCAGATGTCCTAACAAATTCAAAGGGTTAGAGGAATGAGGACTCTCATGTATATAGTCAATTTTAGTCAGAGGAATGAGAACATAGAAATTTTTGGTCCTCAGAATCTGCTTGTCTTTCTCCTTCCTGTTGCCAGAAGTGCATGTTACATGCATAATCACCTCTTCTATGTTCAAATGGAGGAGGTGCTGTTACATGCTTCATTTATGACCAAACCTTTTCGTCTAGAAGTGTTTAGTCATAAATTAATACATAAAAGTTTAATATTTTCTGTTCGTTGATAAAGATTGAATTTATACCAAGAACATCTACAAATCAATATCTACAAATCATGTCCTCTAGCACGAATACGTAAACTCCTTCAGTGGACTTTGTATGTAAAGTCTGTCCTTCCACTTGATTGGACAGATCTGTAAGCCGGCCTGTCTCTCACCCAGGGGTACCTCAGATGACTAGGATTACTAGTGCACCTTAATTACAAAGATTCTATCATACCCATGCTCACTTCACTCAACACTCTGACCCGTATGGTCACATCGGTCCCTCTAATAGCGTTCCTGCAAACAAGTTCTAACCCCGCCCTCCACATTGCATCACATAGTACTCAAGGACTCCCAAGGTCTCCAATGCTCACTTTACTTATAGACAGGAAAATGAGAGTCTTCCATCTTCTCAACAACTCCTTATATACTCTACAACTTCTTACCGTGGTAACTTTCACTAAGTTACGTTACCTCATGATAAGTGCGCAATCCAAAATAGTAAAACTTCTAAAGGCTACTAAGCCTTTAAGAATGCACACACATTACTTGTTCTACTTTACAAAAGTAAGAGATTCTCCTACTTTAGCTTTTGTAAAGTGTTAACTTTCCACCCTATCCAATCAGAAGACGACAACAAACTAATATGTCTTTTGAGGAGCATCTTTAGATCTTTGTGCATGACTTTTCATCATGCATCCAATCAGCGATGGTCAACAAAGTTACATACTTTTGAGAAGCATATTTAGAGCTCCGCACTTGTTACATAGTGCCAAGTGGAAATCTCTAATAGTTTCCTCAACTTAGTTATAACTATCTCCGCTAGTTATGGCTAGTTTTGATCACTCTAGATTTAGATCTTCGAACTAGAGTAACCTATAAGATAGTCATATCTAATGAAACTTATATAAACACGCACACAAACAATGGGATACTTGTGACGTGACAGATCCTCTTGTGCAAGAACCAAATACTGCATTTGTCACCAACTAGCGTGATAACCAGATCTACTACCCACTTGTAATGGATTGCAAGCGGATACGTAAAGTGCAAACCGTCTCGATGTATGATATCTGAGTACATCAGATAAGTCTAGCACGATTCTACAAACCTCACAATATCTAAGTACATGTTATGCCACCAGTACCTCTCATTGAGCATTTATAAGAGTTGCATAAATATCTCGATGTCCAGCCCATAAGTTTGTCATGGAACTGATGGATAAGTTGCATCTGCATCTCCTTCTTGCATACAACTCTTTGTGATAGATCAACATCTCGCTTATATCGCTTCTATAGATAACCACCTTGTAGTAGATATTTGTAAGCCTTTCGTCTGATCTGTTTGAAATGTGTATCATTTCATTCATGGTGCTTCATCAACTTGCTAAGCTAGCGGTCAATATCTACTCAATTCATCTGCATACAACTCCTCTTCGAATGATTTTGGATACACTACTTCTCTCTTTTACGTCATAGAAAAGACAGTAGTGTCAACATTTTTGATATCCTCGATCATATCTTCTTCAATCTTCCTCTCTCTTATACCTTGCGCGAAACAACATATCTGCTACTGGGTTATCTTTGCCTACTATGTTCTTGAATTCAAGATTCAATGACTTGATGTACGCTATCCACCTTAGCATGACAATATCAGGAGTGTTACAATTTGTAATCATTCTCAAAGATGATAAACAATCAGACTGCACCACTACAGATGCTCCAATCATGTAATCTTTCTCAACCTTCATAGCTGTAACCCTAAACCCATAGTTATCGCTTCACTTTTGAGAACTTTCTCTATCGTTCACTCAACACCTTTGCGCCAATCGCCCAACAAACTTGTTTCTTTCTTCATCATCTTGTTCCACAGTCCATCCAATGACTATAAGACTACTATCAACGGTCAAAACTATAAGTTTACCACCCTCATAGTTGATCCTACAGAGTACAAGCTGGGAAGACAACAATTCTTTTAGTTTTCAAATTGTCATTGAGTGCTTCTCGTCCCACTTAAACTTCTTGCCTTTCCGAAGCAAGCCGCACAGAGGAACATGTGTAAAGTGAAGAATCCAAACATGATAAAACACACAAGTTCCTAAGAACATCTGTACTTCTGTTTGAGAACTACATGTATTTTTCATCCGTTGGATGACATCTACTTTACTTGGATCAGATCTATGATCATACCGTCCACACAAATGTCTCACAATCACAACCTCTCGGACTCCAAATTAAGACTTAGCTCCTGATAGCGTCGAGTGGACTTCTTCAAGTCGTGATAATGTCTTATCAACATCTACAATGTGATCAACAACAAACTTACGACATTCTCTTTGATTTGTCAGTTCATCTTCTCCTCCTCTAGACAATCCTTAAGTAGAATATCATCCAAGAACGACATTGTCTTTTCTAGAATAAAATCTCGTAAGATTTTATTCATTTTATTCTTTCATGTACGTCATTGAGTTTGTAGCCCCTTGACAATGTGCACATCCTTACTAATCCCAACTGAGTCCTCATAGTGGTGACATCCCAGCTCCCTTCGACAAGTTGAAATTGATCATATCCAGAGTAGAGATCTCGTACAGAATAGATAGCTCTTCTAGTAAATGCTTTAGCAACCTCTCCTACAAATGGTCATATCCCTGTATTCTAATGGACATTTGATTCAATAGTTGTATATCTTGAATGAGATGTAATGCTCCACTCTTTTTAAGCACTATAAACCAATGGTTGGAATACGGCGCAAATGAAGATATGAGAATCTTCATCTGCATCTTTTCTTTCAAGAACTCCATAAGCTTAGGTAGATGAACCCTAGGTACAAGGATTGACCTCAAGTCCCAAGGAGCATGTGGAACTGTAAAGATGATCATTAATGCTACTATGCTCTGATCCACACACCCTATCTTTGAAGCTTCAAAAAAAAAAAGCTTTCCATGCTTACTCAATATCTCTCTAAACTCTCGCTCTTCAATAGGAAGGAGAAAATATGTAGATCATATCTTCAACTCCTTGAGGGTAGCTTCAGTAAACTTGTGATCCATATGACGGGGATCTCTTAAGCTCTTCTCATTCGAAGCTTGCTGAACTTGGTGGTTGGAGTGTAACAACCCAGAGAAATAATATGTATCAGAAATAGTAAATTAAAGATCGTTCCACAAAGATACAGTTAACAATTACAAAAAACACAGTACTACAACCTCACATGATAATTCTGATAGTTTTCTGTTATTCTCACGGAATGGAATAATATCCGGATGAGAGTTTAAGTCTGATAAGAAACCAAACCCAAGCACAACCTGATAAATCAAATACAAACAACAATGAAATAGTTCTTGATCAAGGACCCTTCCAACAATACAAATAAAAGATTCGAGAAGACAAACATATGAACAAATGAGATAGCAAAATACTGCTGAAATGTTACTAGTCTTTTTTTGAAAAGTCAGAAGAATACAGACTTCACATCAAGGCTCAAAGAATAAATCCTTACTCTTCCTAAGAAGTGTTTTTCCAACTAAATCCTCACTCTTAAAGACCCCACTTATTTGAAGAAGGCATTCTCAAGAAGAAGTCACCATCTTCCACACGCTTCTTACAATTTAACTTATTCTCTTCCACTTCAAAATAACTGATTTGTTCTCAGACCTTCAAAATATCCTTCATTCAAAAGCTACGAAGACTCTCTTCGTCAAAGTCCGACTTCGGAGGTCTGCGTCAATCAGATTTACTCCTACGACAACAGACTACGACCTTCGTAAGTAATCACCTTCGTCCCAAAACATTCACACTCACACTCCGCAATCTTGCTTAACAAAAATTAACTAATAAAAACTGAAAACATGAAAAATATACAATGTCTGAGATTCACATCGCTTATATACTCTCTCGTCCGAAGATGGCGGATCTCATTTTCTACAAAGAAAAGATTACATCTAGACATGGGATCTGTGGGCATTCACTTGAGTGGCTCTTGTTGTCAAATTTGGATTTAAGATAGAAGGTCGAGGGTTCGTGGAGGCATTCTTCCTTGTGTGGTGTTTCGTGAGTGTTTCTTAGTGTTTTACATGAAGGATGAAGAGCTACGAGAGTTGTATTTATGGATAGATGATTGATCCAAGTTCTGGATCTTCTATTTCTAAATTCGTTCCACATCAAGCTTCATTACATCCATTACGATCACTTTTGACAGTGGTTCGTTGTCTACTTTGGTGAAGAATTCATGAGGAGATGATGGACTTGCCTATTCTGGTGATCTTGCAGATCGTCACATACGGAGAGGAATGAGACTTGACTGTATATATCTTACTTTAATGGGTGAATGGACCTAAACTCTCCAATCAACGTCTTTTTCAACGTCTAGGTTGATATTGATGTCACTACCGATGAAAGTTTATCGTGTGTGGATCACGATAAACTTTGATGAGAAATATGATAATCAAGTGATGGCTTCTTCATTTTCTTTTGTCGTACTTTTTCATCGTAGATTGATTCAAGGTCAATATTTTGACTTTGATTTGAATCTCATGTAGTTTCGTATCATTGTCCGACGAGGGTGATTATCTTATGGTTAAGGTTGAGGTCCGAAGTATTTTGGTTCAAGCTTTGAAGGTGTGAGGGTGTTCTAGGGTAACAACTCGATCTGTAGTGCCAAGTAGGAGATAAAATGATCTCTAATCTTCTTTCTCATTGATCTATTTTTAACTAATCAAGTTCATCCAAGTTCCAAGGACGGTTTTGGGATTTCATAGGCTTTCTTGGGAGTCATTCATAGAGTGTAAAGTCTCGTTGGAAAGCTCTCGAGCTGGGCTACAATCCAAAGAGGAGCCTCGATCGATTTGGAGCTCTGACCGGAGTGTTGTGATCATTCAAAGTCAGGGGGTCAAATTGATACCCCAAGTCATGTTTCTGAGTGTCTCGAGAGTTTAAGAGTTGATCTTTCGGTATTGTCAAGGGGATTGGATAGTTGACACCGTGTTGGTTGCACTGATGTAAATTAGTCCTACATTTGATTTGGATTTTGAACTTGAAATGGTCGATTGAAGTTGGCTGTAACAGTTGAGAGACAAAAGTAAAATCGTTTTGCTTGGATTCAAAGATTGAGTTGTTCCATGAGCATAAGATCGAATCTATGAGTGAAAATTTCTAGGATTATTAGAGTGTGTCTTATCAGCTTACTACATGTGAAATTTGAGCTCATTTGGTTAAATAAAGAAAGTATAAGGGTCGGGGGGTTTAGCAATCGGGGTCTATAAAGCTCATAAGTTAACACAGACAGAAGACTTGGTCCATTTTAGACATTTGGGGTCTGAAGCTGAAAATTCAGAGATAGTGAGGGGTCAAACGGAATTTCCTGTGAAGTTTGAGTCCAGTTGGAGATAGCTGAAATTCATATTAGAGCGTGTCGGATTTTGAAGGAGAGGATAGATTCCACCTACATCTCTTGATTGATCTTGAACAAACAACTTGAGGTTTCAAGATAGAACTTCTTGAAGATACTCTTGTGAACTGAAGCATATGCTTATCATGTAGAGATTCGTCATGTATTTAGAATAAGATTGAACGCCCAATTATGTTATGTGGTGCACTATGTTACACTTAGGATCATGTTAGGTCAGTAGAAACCGAGACAAAGATTGATAGATTGCATAGTGAGTGCATTAGGATTTCATCGAGTTGGTCCAAGGTCTTGTTGTATCTCTCTACAGCCAGATACCTCATGTATTCTCAAATCAGAATTCGCGCTCTACGACATCGGAGCTACAAGAGCATGTGAAGAAGATCATCTGATCTCGTGGTGCTACATTGGAGGAATTTACTTTTCAACTAAAAGAAGAGTATTCTTTAGAGGATGCGGATCGAGTGACTAAGAAGTCATTCATGGAGTAGATAAACAATCCCAATAAAGGGCTTGTTGTCATAGAGCTATTTCGCGAGTTTGAGAGACAATTTCTTCAGTTATCTTGGGTGGATAAGCTCACATTTGAGAACGACAAGGTGAAGTTGTTTCTGCAAGTAGCAAACAATGAGCTACAAAAAGAGTTGGAGTTGCTTATGGAAGATAATGGAGTTACAGTTGATTGGTGAAAGGTTTTTAGAACAATGGGTGTACTTGCCAAACGAGAATATCATAGAGAGAAGGTGGTGGTAAGATAAGAAGTGAGGCCACCGCCGATCATATGATCTCTTAAGCAACAAATAGTGCCTAATGTACAAGTGCCTCTTGTTCCGTGTCTTATTGTTTCGATCTTATAATTACACCACAAAAAGATGCAATAAAGAAAATGATAAGGGATGAGAGACTTGCAGATAAAGCTAGCAAGACTAGCGAAGAATGGAAGAGCGCTTGAAAATAAACCCTCTCCAAGGCAAGGATATGTGTAGAGATGTATGTGGTGCCATAGCACTAAATATCATTAAAAGGAGTACGGAGTATTTGTTGACATCTTACGACAAAAAGTGGTTTACTGGAAAGAGGAGAAGATTGCCTTGAAGGACATAGGTGAGATCCTCAAAACTAACTTGGAAAAAGAGGAATGAAGTAGGTATTGGAGGAATATATATCACAGCATGTTGGTGCATCAATAGAAGTTGCTACTTACGGAGTTGAGATAGTAGGAGAGAGAATCCAAGAAACATGGAGATACTCTCAACATGTGGAGTCACGCTATGACCACAACTGAGAAAGAGAAAATGACTAGGGAGGACTTGCTGAAGACAGCAACAAAGATTACACGTGCTGGTTCTATGCTACAAATGTAAATACCGACTGGAGAAGACATCGTTTGAGGTTTCTGAATCCTACACCCAAGCAGGGAGAGAAGTCCAAAGTCTCACTCTCTTGGATGAAGATTGGACATCAAGGTGAAACTCCCTCTACGACCTTTTAGGTTTCATTATTAAAGAAGTACTTCAAGGATGATTTGCGACTGGAGCGTAAACATGTTCTCATGCCTCAACCTGATTTCTTGCAAGGTGAAGCATAATACGAGGTGGAGACCATTTTACGATCGGAGTGTAAATCCAACCGAACGGAGAGTTTGATCAAATGGAGTGGATACCATTTGAAGGAAGCAACTTGGAACATGCAAGTGAAGTATTGGACCTCTTCAAACGACAACAAGGACAACAAGGGCGTTAACAAGATCATGACATCTCTTTTCAGCGAGGAGTGAAGGAACGACGAACTATACAAATAGCAACTTGAGACGATTTAGGCCAATGGACCTTGTAGCTTTGACTTGTATTTTTTGAAAATAAATTCTTGACAACATCCTAGTCATGCATGCGTATTTGTAGTGCATGTTTATGATTAGTTCTGATCAGATGCCTAGGATGTTGTCAAGAAATTAAAAAATTGAAATTATGGATCATCAAAAATTACTAAATATTAAATAGAAATTTCCATTGTCATTATTCTGTTGATGGTTTAATTAAACATTCGATATGCTATATTTCTCGGGCCTTCTAATTTTTACCAAAATTATGATATGTCTCAATAGCATAATATTATATATATAGGAAATAAAGTACATAGGAGACACTTCAACGTTGTATAATCTAGGGTTTGGAGTCAATCGAAAGTACAAGCAGAAAATTGATTTTTTTGTAATTATTGAAATTTTATTTCTTCTTCTTTCTAATGTTAGTTAAATAATTTAAATATTTTTTTAGAATAAAACTGAAAGTATCCAACTAACCATAACTGGTATCAAAATTTCATCATCAAAATTCTTCTCATAATTTCAACTTGGAATTCCTTCCGGACCTTGATATAATCTCCTTCCGCCACTCTGCTTGCCAGAATGTTGGTACTCAATAATCATTTGGACATCGTACACTTCATATCTTATTCGGTCCTTATTTATTTCACATGAAGTCGTGAAGACAAGCTTTATACTTTCAGAAGTGAAAACCTTTCTCATATTCTCTTGGTTCTATCGTTCCAAAAACTAAACTAGACAATCAAGTATATATACACATATCTTCCCTCACAGCATTGTACAGTGAATTTCGTTTTTTCTTATCAGAATACGTGTAAGTGTTATAAAAATTTATTCTAATAAACTATTAAAAAAATTAAATTATTTCATAAATATTATATGTTAACTACTCCCAGAATAGCCAACTCATCCAGAGAGAACCCATAAGTGAAGAGCAAGCTGTTGCGTTCCTGGGGTATAAGTCCGGAGCCCTAAATGTCAAATCGCGCCGTTTACGTGAGGACACTAATTAATATTCTAACCCTTCTTTCTGAAAGAGTTAGAACATTAATTAGTGTACATGGGTGAATATAATATACCGCCTTAAACATATGTAGCGCCAGGTGAGTTGTTCATAAACCTAATCGTGCCGGGTCGCTGTAGGGATCTTCATGATAGTATATATTATGGGTTTTTTCCCGCACTCAGGAGTCATGTGAGTCACTCACACGACTCCAGAATACTGCGGAGTGTAAGAGTCGAATCTTATTTATTTGATAATGATTTAATCAAACCCCTAAAGAGTGTGCTTATTTAATCAAACCCCGAATCGTTTTTCCTGGTTGATCTTTCTTATGTTTATGAGAAGAAATTCAGAAAACAAATATCTAACGTAGATCATCGTCTCTTAATTGGTACCATATCAACTTGTTACCGTTGATGACAGGTGAGAGGTCCGAATAAGTAAACGTGCTCTTCGGGAATCTGATCAAGGAGAAGAGAACGCTCAAAAGTCCGATTAAGTCAATTGTCTGCTTATACATTCCGTCCCGTAGAATGCATTTTTTTCCGAATTCCGTGTTCCACAACTCGTAGCTTCGTTGCGCCTGCATTCCTGAATTTGAAACTCAAGGTGAACCCTTGATAGGCTTGATGAGCTCTTCCCATCCGTGTGCCCATCCGTGTGCTATTCATTACTTAGAGTTTCACGGTTTTAGATTTATGCCTCAACGGAATCTCCTCCGCTCTATTCTCCGCATTCCGCAAAGTCATGTGAGCGACTCCGCAAGCTCTTGAAATATTTTCTAATTCTAAGAAAATCTAATCTACCAGACCCATTGCATGTCACGTACTTTCCACCCGCAGCCTCAAAAGATTCAAAGCCTTCATGTTTCCCTCCTACCAGCGCTCGGAGAGTACCGGATGTGTTCGCATATTGTGCCAGCTACAACTTTCGAATTTCGGTTGAAAAGGAAATTTTCTGGCTTTTGGTTGACAGAAACATCAGAAATAGACAAATTACCTCTTAATTTTATCATTAGAAAAAACACACTCGACTGAGATACTCGAGCTAATGCTCGAGGAATACCAGTAATGATTTTCACTCTTCCCATCACGGTTCGACTTTGATACTTTTTTTAATATAATAGTCCTTAGATATGTGTATCTTTTTTACCTCAGGTAGTAAAACATATGTTTCTTTAAAAAAATATTATATTTTTAAACTCATTCATGCTTCGAGCTTTTCGTATTCTCGAGACGTTAATTCGTATTATCTATGTCTATCGTCTACCATTGTTTCTTATCATACACCCATCGACCAAGTGCAATAAAAGTTCTTTCACTTGAATATAAAACAAAAAGCACCAACAAAAAATCAAAAATACTGAGATAACCGGCTACTATTTACTATAATCAGCAAACTGCCGAAACCCCAAAAGAATCTGTCCGAGCAAGCAGCCAATAGTCGTCTACACGATAGCATGTCTAGTTCGGTTTCGTCGTCCCGAGTTAATTGGACTAACAACGGACCCTCTTTCTGGACCCAAACTTCGATTATATGTAGGAAATGCTCGTCTTGGTGACACAGAGTCATCGTTTAAACCCCCGATGCTACTACAATTAGGCCTGGTAATCAGGGAGGACCTCATTCTGCAAGTGGGCTGTATACGAACGAAGAAATATAACTGTTATACCCAAACTACTACCCAAAAAGTTTATCTGTTATAGATAAACTTTTTCTGTTATGTTTCAATTAAAGATTTCCAGGACCTTTACACTCAACATGGTGATTTATTTCCACTCGACCTGATTAGTAGTGACCGAGGTATGTGGAATTAGAAATTGTATGGTTTCTTAGGAGAAAAAGGAATCTTTCCCGAGACCTAATTAAGTACAAGGGGACGAAAAAAGAAAGATCCTTTCCCTGCTTTTATACGGACACTGGGGTTTGATCAACAAAGGAGTCAATGGAGTCCCAGCCTCTTCTGAAAGTATCGTGAATCTGCCATGATTTCTGTTTCTTTGTGATTTCATGGGCGTTGCACGGTTGTCATCGTGTGCGAGGAGCTAAATCCGTGTAATTAAGCTTCGCGGTGTCAAGCGTAACTTTGGGGGAGATAAGCTGTCTTTGGTGGAAAACCTTAGTCCTGCACGTTTTCCAAAATATAGGAATAGTGCCAGCTCTTCCTTCCCATCTTTTCCTTTGTCGAACAGACAGGAACCATGAGAACGGTGTCAGAGCAACTTTGGGGATTTGGGGGAGATAAGCTGTCTTTTGTGGAAAACCTTAGTCCTGCAAGTTTTCCAAAATATAGGAATAGTGCCAGCTCTTCCTCCCATCTTTTCCTTTGTCGAACAGACAGGAACCATGAGAAGGTAGTGGAGACTTGCCTGTGTGCGTTTCAAGTATAGAGTGAGTGCCTGGGTGTTAGAGAGACTGCACTCATAGAGTCCAGATAATGTTTTGAGTTTGAATTCCTACAAAGATTTATTCAGAGTGTGAAAGCTTTTGAATACGACTATGCTTTCATGTGTGTATGATCTGCTAGGGCTGTATATAAACTTCAAATAAGTGTTCCTGCTAGGGCTACCGTAAATCTATCCGATCGTGGGAGATGACAAATACTCCCCAAGAATACACTCAGAATGAATGGTTCCTAAGTAATTATCTTTTTCAGTCTGTAGTCAATGTGAGATGTGAGAAGTACCTCCAAATTATCCCTTTCAAATATGGTTGGAGTGTAACTTCTTTTTCAATCGTGGGTGATCCGTGCTCCCTTCATTCTTTACTTGCTATGATTGCCATGCTCATT
Source organism: Asterella californica (assembly GCA_036924285.1). Taxonomy (NCBI): domain Eukaryota; kingdom Viridiplantae; phylum Streptophyta; class Marchantiopsida; order Marchantiales; family Aytoniaceae; genus Asterella; species Asterella californica. Next base: position 45,716,298 of record JAYKYS010000003.1, on the reverse strand, counting down.
GCAACTGAGCCACAGCTGCAGAGAACATTAGTAGATTATCACAATAAAAGAGAAGTGCATCGCATGTAAGAAAGTTCAAACATGCTGCACTTGTGGTGGATCGGATGAAGAACTTTCTTCTAGAATAAAAGACGGTTCAGATCCGCTGCCATGGAGTTGCAATTGTCCGCTTGACTATTGTCCAGAATCCGTTGTGCTTGTGGTACGCTGAGCTCTCGGCATGCTTGCAGAGTTCAGTCCATTGGCAAGATAAACTGCATCCGGACCTCAAAAAAGTCAGTGAAAGTGACCCCATGAATTTCACACCATGTTCCGAGGTGAGTTCACAGATTGCCTGCAAACGAGCCAGCAATTACAGGCAGGGGAAATGCAAGGCGGAAACTTGGGCTTGGCTTTGTTAGCAGACGCTTGCTGCTGGGGGCCGGGGTCTCGGAACTCCTCCGCAATTATGTACACCTGGTATAAGTACCATCTCCTCTTCTTTGGGATTAAAGCCGTAGTATGCCGTCTGGGGCAGCAGAAAGGGTTAAGGTTGTGGCTTTTCATAACAGAATATCCTCGATTTCCAAAGTGACATTTCGTTGGATCTGAACAGAGCGGTATTGAAGGGTTTGAAGCAGTATTCATGATCATGAATTGGAATTATGTGCCCACGATTACTTAAGGCTGGATATCACTTGAAAGTGATATCCAGCCTTAAGTAATCGTGGGCACTAAGTGGATATCCATCTGTGGATATCACAAAGGCTAAGGGAAGAGACTGGGTGATCGGCAGGCTACCGCGGAAGAATTTGATACGGCAGGATCGATGCAGACTTGAGAACCTGGGAAGACTGTGTTTTGCCCAAGTGTGAAAATGGTGAAGTTTTGAAGGAGAGACAGTGACTGGTACAAGGATTCCATGATTTGATCAACGTCAGCTGCACAGTGGCAATTCAAGCACTATGTCAGATACGAGAAGCTGCATGCCCAGGCCAGCCAATAATCCAGAGAATTTGAGCTTCGAAGGCTAACTTACTGGTTTGTGATTTCTTCGGGTTCACCAAATTCTTGGCCTTTGTGTTAGCAGCGTTAATAGTGGTATTCAACTCTTTCCAGGTAGTTGGTGGAAGGTTGGGGAGAACGAGGGCATCACTGTTGGCTTTGTAGCTCTGAAGACTGGCGTTGAAGTCCTCGTAGAGTTGAGTACTAAGCGTGGTGACGCTATCTTCATACCTCGTCACCTCCTTTCCTTGAATCTTGCTTGGTGAGTACACTCCCTGGGAGAACACAGCAGCAACGGCGATGCCTATGACAACCAATGTGGAAACCCAAGAAGCAAACTGCTTCAGAAACTGAGTCCAGTTGACTCCCTTTGCACCCTCCAAGAGGCCCACACCGATGATAGCTCCGGTGATACACTGGCTGGAGGACGTTGGCAGCCCATATTGAGAAGCGACCATAATCACAAAGGCGGTTGCAAGCTCAGCGGCGAATCCTCTAGTGGGAGTAAGCTTGGCAAGTTTCACACCCATGGCTTGAGTGACATTATATCCGTAGGTGGCTAGACCGATGACAAGACCTAAGGCACCGATAAGCACGACCCAGACAGGGGGCGTCACAGTCTTAGAAAGCTGTCCCTTCTGGTAAACATCCCAGATCGTAGCCAATGGACCTGCCATGTATCCAACTTCACCAGCACCATGAGCGAAGATGACGCAGATGGCTGAAAACACTTGAAGGTAGCTGAATGCATACTCCACTCGTGGTTCGAACTTTTCTGCAGCGTCGTGCATGTTCCCGATTTTCTCATCCGTTTTCACAACGGTGTGAATGTCAACGTCCATACCATGAGTCGCAGCCTTGCTGAACTTCTGCCAGGTGCTCAGGACTGCTTTTGGCTCTGCGCTTACATCCTGAAGGGGGACGCGTACGTGTCCGTCTGGGGTAATGCGGTTACCATTCCTGCGGAAAATCGTACCACACCGATGCTCGGGGTGAACAAGTTGTGCAAAGATCTAGAATTGTAATACTAGATATTATAGCTCAAATGAGCTGGTGCAAATTTTCGGAAGGCAATGCTGACAAGTGTGCTCATGCAATTGCAATCAATGAGAATACTCACGCATCAAAGTGTCGGCTAGCCATCCTTCTCAGAAGGGGCAGAGCAACTACAATAGAGGACAACGTCACACAAATAGCGATGATGGCCGAAATCCAGGCGGCTTTGGCATCGCTCCAGTTCTGACCGGATGAAAGGGTCTTCTTAGCACCCTGCACGTTGTTGCATTAGGTGGGCAAAGATCAATTGCAATCTTTTTTACACTTGGAGAGACGAAGATGGCAATTCTGGTAAGGATTCTTCATGGTCATGATATATTAGGCTCCCTGCAAAGACTACATACGAAGCTAGAATAATGGCAATATTCACATTCTTCCTGGGAACTAACCTTTGTGAAGACGAAGTACATGTTGATGAATGTGGTTATGAGCACAAAAGGGGGCAGAGTCCAGAAAGCCCATTTGTAGGCCTGGCGCTGGCGGAGCACAAGGGTACGGACGATGAAGAAGATGAAGGCCGCGGCAGCCCCACTCAAGAGTGGAGAAATGAACCAGGACAGGACTATAGCAATCACTCCCTTGTATGGGGGGAAGGAACCGGAGTCCTTTTTGAGCCACACGACCGCATCCCCGCCGTCCCAAACCAAAGCGAATCCGATAATCCCACCGACTATACACAGAGCAGCGCAATTGTATAGTAAGTTTTCCAGTCCCGACTTTTGAGCGCCAAATCTCATTTGTACCTTCTCCAAATAATAAAATTTCTCACGGTGATTCTGATTCTACCTGAAGTCTTAGAGGTTGAATCAAAATGAGTTTTCTGCCCTTACAGTTAGATTTATTTAATCACGTTCAACGAGATACTGGCATGCTGAATACGGAGTTACTCTTTTGACTGCACTTACTGATCGTGTGGGTGGACGACACATTCAAACCCCAGTAAGACGTGATGATCAACCAGACTGTGCCCACAGTGAGGGCGCAAACCATTCCATAGGCATAAACCTCTGGATGCCTTTCGAATGAGGTGATATCTGCAATGCCCGAGGCAATGGTGTTCGTTGACACTCGTCCAAGAAGTAAAGCACCAGCAAATTCAAAAACGGATGCAATCTGCGATGAGTTACCGGTTTAGATCAAGAAAGCGCTTAGGCAGTTGCAACTGTCAGCCAAGACCAGAAACGTCTAGACTATGCCAGCTTAAATTCAACCTGTGTCTCACACACAAGATCATGACATATTCAAAGTATGTATTGAATTAAGACGGACTTGAATGTATTCCATCTTTGTACGTGCACTAGTGACGGGTGCATTGTTGAGAGCATTCCGAGGACAGAATATGCAAAATGGAGGTTAGAATTGGTGCAAAAACCATACCAAAACACGCACGGACATTTAAGTACTAGCAGAATTATAGCTTCTAGCGTAAGTAGATCACTCACAATGACTGCCTGACGAAGAGTAAGAGTCTTGCTTCCCACGGAAGTACCAAATGCGTTGGCAACGTCATTAGCTCCTGTACCCCAGCCAAATCCAAAGGCCACAAAAACTCCTACCACCACCAACCACAAGTATTCGGAAAGGGCCGCCATGTGACCTCTCTCCGTAGAGCTATGAAACGGTTGGGATATACCTTGAATCTGCTGACAACTGCGTGAGATTCAAATACGTCACATGTGTATGTGTAGATATAACACTTGCATGCTAGACTGAACTACTAGATTGGACAGAAAAACTAGACGGTCTTTGACCTCGGGCTCGGGCCTAAGCTTAGAGCTCGAGCTTTCTGAAACTACCTGACAGTGTTAGGTGAAATGCGGCTCTACTCGGTCGCACTCCTCCAGAAAGCGAAAAGTAGATCCGTGCAGTCACTGATTAGCTCGACGATATTTTAGGACGATCTATATACGGAGAAATGCTTAGCTCGCATGTGCTCAACACCTGCCGCAGACCTCAAAGAAGATACCTTGTTGAACAGATTCCAAGGCGTATCATGAGCCCGGAGAGTTGGCAAGAATGGCATGCGACGCATCTGACAGCCAGTGAACAAGAATCAAATGGCATATCCGGGAGGATATGCCGATCTGTTGTGACAACAGTCAGATCGCAAACAAAGTGTCGACGGCCAAGAAAGCTGCAAGCCTGCAACGCTCTACAGCTAAATGGCTTAATTACAGGCCTACTTTCTGGGTCAACAAATACTCTTGCGGCCACTCAAGATTTTGTTCACTAGTACTTGTTCGTCAAGTGTCGTGATCGGAATCATCACCTGAAAACCGGAGAAGGGAACATACGCGTTGACAGGCGGCTTGTAAATCCGACCACACACTATGCCATCGTGTATCTGCTCTCGCTTTTATACGTTACCACAACCATATTCTTTGTGTCAACTTTCAAGCACGAACGGATCAGAGCGTACAAAAAGAGTGGAAGAATGTAAAAAGCCGGCACGACGCGTATGCATATGAATATGAGTTGAGAACACTAGCTAGTAACTAGGCACACCAGGAAATGAGACAGACGAGTCAGAGGTAGAACCAGCGACGTAAACTGGCTCAAGAATATACTGTGTATGTTCTCACGACGGATGAGATACGCTCCGACGAGAGGGTTGTCAAAACGTAGACATGTATAGAATTGAAGGGACTGGACAATCAGAGGCACTGGATGGTACATAAAGTCAGAAATTTGCTTGATCACATCCATAGTAGGTTTGTAATGTTTTATCACACCTCTCTTAACATATCACACCCTTCACTAGCTATTGACTATGAAACCAATAATTTTCCAATGTTAGAATACACACTTCAACTTTCAGAGCATGTAATGACGTTTACTTACACGTTGTTTGAATGAAAAAAATATTTAATCATGATAGAAAGCAGTGAAATGATGAAGGACGTGACAGAGTGACTGGTTTTAGTGTCGGTAGTTAGTCAGAGTGGTGTAATCAAGTCAAGAGGGGTCCGATCAAGCACAACAAACCTACTAGGGATGTTATCAAGCAAATTTTTGTATATAAAGTGTACAGAAAAACTTCACGCTTCTATACTGGAGGAGCAAGTATTGTAGACCTTGCGCATACGCTAATGTCTCACTTTGGATAATCAATTTTCAGTTACATCTATAGACAGAAATTACTCCTAATCCCTTCCACACAATACATTCTGCTCGACCTGCGTCTGTCCGCATATGCATTAAATCGTTCTCGCGTGTGAAAAATACACATTAATCAGTCAAAATGTGAAAGGGCTAGAGGATCCCAGTTGCATGCAAGTGTTTACTCCGCTAGTGTATATACAGTTCTCCTGAATGCTTGCACGATCACGAGTCTGCACTTGACCTCTCTGTTTTCTCTGTTGTCAGGCTTTTTTGGACTGAATGCAAGCAACTCCCGTAGATATTCCTGGATCAAACTGATGGGTAATTCGTAACTCTATTCTGGTTACTGAATTAGTAAGTTTTTGATTTACATCATTGTAATACTTGTGTTTTGCGCTTTCGTGAATATCAAGGAAAAACGGAAAACAAAGAAAACAGACATGATCATTGTAAGACTAGTATGGGGTTCAAACTTCGAACTAAGGTGGTGTCCAACTAATTAGGTGAATCGTTCAGAAGTGGCTACCCCATATAGCTTTATCTGGTAGGTTTCGCTTTGTCAGACGAGATACCTCGGGAGGTACTCTACTTTAGCGGAGTGGTGAAAGCCGATTTTAATTTGGCCACTGTCACCTTCACTTCACTCTATCCCTTCACTTTAGGTATTGATTAATGCATCTGGATTAGCGTAAACTTTAAGATTTCTAATTAAATATATTACAAAAGACACTATTGTCTGAATTATTTTACCTATGTGGAAATTTGTAAATCTTATCGATGTGAATCGTCATTAACCGAAAGACAACGCCGTACAATCCAAAAGCTAATAAATTAACGGAGAAGTCTAATGGAGTGCTGTGTAAAATTCTAAATAAGATGACAGTGAATCATGCGTATGATTGGGATAAGTTACTGGCTGTTCTATGGGCGTTTTGGAATGTAGAAAAGATAACGATCCGTCAGACACTATTTTTCTTAACATATGACATGACACTGATCATACGAGTTGAAGTCCCCCTCACTTTCGTGGTTTGCATAGCGTAAAAAAATTTATTAAATTATATTTAAATTCTTTTTATATTATCCAACGGTTCAAATGGTTTCGAAGAATAACATTAAAAATTAATAGTTTATGAAAATAACACATTAGATCATAGTTTATCAAATTGGTCGTATGTGGAGATGCTGTATCGTTATTCCCCAAAAAATACAAAAAGGCGAGAATTTATATTTCAAGAATCCTTTACGAATGCATAAACCACTCTCTCAAACTGACCCAACATCTACCTTACTCGTTGGAATTGTCTATTCCCTAGTTTGACACCCCCCACTATGTATCCCAGGTGGACAGGATACTTGCTTCGACGCAGTGTGGCGCCACCAGTGAACATCATGAGCTCCCCAGGGCATAGCCCGATGGTCGGTACTTTTGTCTCACTGGAGTGAGGTCAACGGTTCAACCCGCTCGGCTTGAGCACGTGGATTAGGCCGGCACGCCGTGAGTAAACAAACCCGACTCCCGAGAGAAAAACGGGAAACACCGAACATCATGGAGGGTGTGTAACATCAGTGCCCTGACACTGTTGCTAGAAAGGTCTCTTTTTTTATCTTACATTTTGAGGGATTCTAGGCTGAGCAGATAGTCTAATGGTGAACTAGTTGTAGTTTACGTACTGTAGACAACTGCAGTTGGGTTCGGTGCCGACTGTGGCGGCCGATAAAGGAAGTACAGTATCTGTACATATTATCAGAATCATGACCACTCACAGTGGATTTTAGGTTCTACTGCGATGCTGGACAGTGAAAATATATTTTTTCGTTTTCTAAACTATAATCACTATGTAGATTTCAAGTTTGATGGCAGCGGGAGGCGAAATGATGGTTTTCTGTGCAGTTGAGATCGTGACGCGCTAAGGAGAACATAAGTGACAATTTGACCTCCCTCTCGGAGCTGACAATAGCACCAGCTATGACTGGAACGTGTTTGAAGAATGTAACTGGTTCTTCATCTGCCTATGACAGTAACGGTTTAACTGCGTAGACATTGCCTCTTAACTATATTAACTGCGAAGTAATTTGCAACTGCTATTGTGAGTTGCTCCTGAGGGAGGATATGACATATGTATAGTGGCACTTTTGCATGCTCCTGAGGGAGGATATGACATATGTATAGTGGCACTTTTGCACTCTACTATCTTTCGCAATAAACTGGCTAGAAACAGCCAGTTTCCATTGCAAGACGATAATTAAACCACAAGTACCGCTAGTCACTTTTAACTTTTGCTAAGTAATTTTGGCATGGACTGGCCCTGAGAGATTTGCGCAACGCAGTTACCATCGTAGTACGTGATGAAATTTTATGATCTTGGTAGCGAAATGAGCAGAAGAGAAAGAGCTTCAAAATGAGCTCATGATGAGTTCAGGAGGAATACAGACGGCTTCAAAATTATCAACTGAATCTTGGGTCACTGAGAATCACAGAAATAGAATATTCAGAATTTTGAAATTTGAAATGTTCTACTACCCAGCATATTTTGTTATAATCACTTACCCTCGCGTTACCATGTTTTGAGACAGGGAGCTCAATTGGGGCCTTGGCCTCCCGCACTCTGACTGAGAGCTACAGTGAAAAATGACGCGTCGCGTGCGAAGTCAAGTCTTTTATACCACTACTAGTGGTTTAAGAGTACCTAGAGAGATATCGAGGATCATAGGAACAGAAACTCGACATGTAAAGTCTTTCGCAAAGATCCGGTTGTTCCATACTGTTCAGGTTGCAACACTTTTGAACTCTAAAACTTCGAGCTATCGTTATCATTGTTCCGCAGAAGCGTCATTCTTGAGAACTGAGTACGGATTTGAAGACCGAAAGCTTTGGAAGTAACTAACTTTTATGGTGACTATTGAAAATGGTGAAAAAGAACTCAGGAAAACTTTATGTAACCAGTTCATTCACTTTAAATAAAGCTTACATAAAGCTATTTGAAGTTCTTTTTAACCAATTTCTTTGTATTTCTGTAGTGCTTTAAATCGCACTTCCGATTTAAAGCACTGTTTCGGTCGGTTACCGGGTGGGCAAAAGTTCATACATGGTTATGCCTGGTGGCGACTGATGGTCGTGTGTCCTGTTCACAACTTAACTCTGCTTCTTCACTTTGTATTTGGACGGGTTTTTAGACGCGAAGTTCGTGCAGCCTATGCATATTGGCTTATATTTGTCTTGTTAAATTTTTGTACTTTTATATTTTTATATTTTTTTTCAGGTTTATTTTTAGTTTGATACTATTTCGTCATAGAATTTATTCGACAGGATGTCGTATCCAGCACAGAAGGTTACAGTTTTGTAATTTCACTAGGGTATTCAATTTCTTTTTATAATCTCTTTAAGGCAGAAAACGTAATACAGTCAGACCTCGTTATAGTGACGCACTTGATGACTTCATATTTTATGACTAGTTAGAGCATTTCGTGATTGTAAATTTTATAATCACATTATTGAATGAGAAATGAAATTGGGATTATATATCAAATTATTTTAAAGAAGAAGAACTTATAAATATGGCTATAAAAGATAACCTTGTCTACTGTTTCATGAAGAACGGGTAACCAGTTTCTTGTTCAGTTTCTTGCATTTTTGCTCAAATGCAAGAAACTGAACAAGAAAAAAAATTCGTACGAAAAGCTTTTTTATGAAAGCATAAAAGACTGAACTCGTTATAATCACATTTTTTTGTATTATTGTAAATGATAGTGTGCTTTTATATTGCGTGATAGTGATTATAACGGAAAGGTTTTAAAAAAAGGATCTATCTTGTGAGAAATGTAATTATAACATGAATGTGACGATATCGAATGTGACTATAACGAAGTTTGACTGTTAGTAACATTGAAGTGACTCGGCATAAAAAAAATTGGAATTTACCTCTGCTCGATGGATTTAGCGATTTAAAGTCATGTCCACTACAAAGGGACACTGCGATTTAAACATATTCACTACTTCGTTGCATTATGACTGCACGGGATTTCGACCGATTAATTACCGCTCTCCTTTTTTTGCGTGGGTATTATTTTCCCCGACTGGCCACTGAGGTGCCGTTCCTCAGAGCATGACTGCGGGCTGGATGCCTTATGGGGTCCTTTAGTGTTTAGCTGGCGCGGGTGAGTTTTAAGTTTGAAGGTGAAAGAGGTACGGTGACCCTCGGTGCTTTATTTATAAAAAATCAAGTACAAAGGTGTGTGTTGCTCAAATACTGTCTTGTGCAGCGCATTGCGACTACTAGGATATATATACTACATACTGCAGTCCCTGCTCTATGCTGTCCCTACACGGTTAATTGGTATATCTCTTTCGTGCTCAATGCTGCGCATCATTGCATCCACGAGGGGATGCACTCGGATAGCTCTGCAGTAGTAAACATATCACCCGTTCTCTCGACAGGACTGCTAGGATCCGTGCCCACATCTTCGTGCTCGGGCACCGGCGGAAGCTCCACTTCTGTCTCACGTCCTGGAACCTCGTGCTGTTCGTCGACAGTTATGTCCTTGGAGCTATATTACCTGCGTGAGCAATGAAGACAACGAACACTTTTCAGAAGAAAAAAATGTTACCAATGTCGCTTGCTGTAACATCTCCAGGTCTGATGAAAGAATTCTATAGAGAATTGCACCGGTTCTTGTGGATACCTGCTTGCATGAGTCAACGAGGAGATGTTGTGTACTTGTCAGATGCCAGATGTCAGATGCCAGCATCGCTCGTAAACAGCAAAGAAAGGTAATCAAAAGAGGACTGGGGCTTTTATCTCTATTGTATTGCAGAGCCCGCGATAGAATGTTCAAGTAGGTCAACTCGACTCGCCTTTTGGTGTCTACGGCTCTCATCAGCATGAATAGCTCCATGCCATCGTCAATCATATTGTCAGTTATGTTTTTGCTCACAGCCTGGTGGTGCTGCTGGTTCTCGTCCTTGAGACAATACCAGACCATGCCAACAAAGGTATGGATACTTTTGTTGGAAAGCTGCTTTACACAAATTTCTGCTCCTAGTGGTCTCTCCATGTCCCAACCCAAGGTCTGCGAGATGCTCTTCTTCACCTGCACGGACAATTTCTCATATATGCAGATCACACCCTAGAAGTGAAGATGAAAAAACAACCCGCCCCTCTCAATCAAAAATATACAGGAGACACCCTTTTTCTTCAGAAACTCGCAAACAAGAGGAAAAGAAGTAATATCGAGATCAGCACCAGTCGTACAGATTGTCACAGAAAGCTCTAGGCTGAGACGCGTAGCCCTGGCTACCCGACAGAGAGACATGGTTGGATCGGAGAAAAATGCAGACAAAGCACAACACTCTCTTCAGATCAACCTGAGTACATACACAAGGGTGAGAAAGAAACCGATAAACTACATGCACGATAGACCTCAGAGCCATCAGCACGACTAAAATACGCAGGATAAGAAAACATTCAATATCGTCTGTCCTGCAAATACAGATAGAAGTTATCGACGGAGTACAAGAAAAACTGAAATTGCCCAGCTAACGTCTGCAATGGAACAGGATGCAACTGACACGGATGACGTTCTGTCTGTGAGAACATAAACAAACTTTATCAAAAACTCTGGAGGGTGTTGTGAAAACCGCATCTGTAAGTAAATGTAAGTGCGGGTCAGTTGCAGGAACCGGTCCTCGAACGAAATCATAGGTGTCCTAGACGACAATGGAGAAAAATGCGGGGTACCACCACCACTGAGGTCCAAGAACTTGAAGTATGAACGGGGATCGACAGGCTGCTCGACAGTGCCTACTTCCTCCTCACTGTCGAGCGTATCACTAGCCTCTTTCCTTGTCCATGACAGTCTCGCAGCGATTGCTATTCTCAGACATTGCACACATACAAAAACACCACGACGAGAGGAAAGAAAACCGACCTGATGAGATGAACTCGTCAAGGATTGCCCATCCGCTGGAGACCACCATCGGTAAGACAAAGAAATCGACGCATACCTGCTAGCACGGCAGCAAATCCGCAAAGGATCTGTCGCACCCTGCATGTCGTTCTCATTGGGCTGAATCTCCAAGACTCCTGGCATCGATAGGCAGCAACCATGTAGTGCCCTCCACAAAAGCACAGAAACGATTACCGTTCTCCAAAGCCGCTCCACAGTGACGATCAAACCAACAGTCAGCGTCTGAACGATGCCTCCAATCTGGCTGTAAGGAGCCCCAACGCAGCACAGGCTCAAAAACAAATCCACTTAACCCTCCACAAACCGTCCACCATAGCGGCGAGTCCCGACTGCAACGAGTCTCAACGCAGCACAGGCTCGACAACGAAACCGCTTAATCCTCCACAAACCGTCCACCATAGCGACCAACCACGAAACCAGCGAAATACTGTGTGACCGACGGACGACCTGCATCCAAGAAAACAATGAGCACAAAACATGCACAATACTGCACAACCGACAGACGATTTGAACCAAAATGATGTCCAACCAGCAATCAGACTCATCAACAAACGATTTACGTCCAGCAATTAGGTCCAACAGCTCCCATCGCAAACCGTTCACCATAGCACCGCGAGAGAAACGAATGAACCAAGCGCGGCGACCGTCCAAAACAAGGTCCAAAGACGAACGATCTCCAACCACCAACGCATGAAATGATGTCCAACCAGCATTCAGACGAAAAACAACCATAGCACCGCGAGAGAGACGAATGGACCAAGCACGACGAGCAACAAAAACAATAGCAATGTGTTAGGTCAAACGACGAAAATCAAACCATCGCCCATTAGACCCAACAGCCACAACCATAGCACCGGGAGACAGACGAATAGATCAAGCGCGACGAGCAATAAAAATAATAGCAAGGCGTTAGGTCGAACGACAAAAATCAAACCATCGCTTAGGCGAGTACCCCACAGCGTCCTTTTTCAAAAACCGACCTAACGCTTGTCTACCCGCACCCTGCACCAACCGGAAAACTCCCGCTCCTCCCGCTGGCGTTATCCGGCCCCCGGCCGGATGTACACTTTCGACTCTTATTCGATGAAACGTGAGTTAAGTGGTAAGAGATTTACGTTTTCTAAATAGTACCTGCCAAAGTCATCCATATCTGTTGGAGAAGTCTTTCTAGGTAGGTAGAGTAAATATAGATTACAGATGTTTACACTGCTGGTATCATTTTTGAAGGACAAAAATAGTATATCTTACAAGAGCCATGTAAACTAAAGTACTTTCTTGCACATTGAGGAGTCCCATTACACACTTATTACACTACAACGTAATTTATGGGGAAATTAAATTTATTTCATAATTTAGCTAGATTGTGAAACTTTCTGATTTACTAATTTGGCTACAAATGAATGTTAATGCAGCTTTAAAAATAAAGAAATAAATTGATCGACAACCCTCCGGTCTTCTCAGTGTACATAAATATTATAGTTAGTTAATATACATATTTCTTGAGTTTCAGAGCGGAGACAAGCAGAAAGATAGAGACAGAACTCTTAATGTAGATTGGTTTCGGTCGTGATTACAGGAGATTCTGAGTTTATGTCATACACATAAAGTCTCTTTAATGGATTAACCTCAGTTGAAAGTATATTTTATTGTGTTAACAATAAATAAATTTATATTATAAGATAAATTTATATTAAATTGAAATAAACAATTTAAAGTTTTAAGAACTGTTGAATTTTAGCTGAAGAGAGTCATGCGAGAAAAAAATAACCCATAAGGCATTTGCAAGCCGACGCGATTCAAAAAATACAAATCCGAGATCCCATCACTAAATATATATTAATACAATTGTACATTTAATTTATTACCATGAATATTACCTTCTCTATCGAAAGATTGAGGAGATGAATATATGTTTGTCCAACAAGTTGATTGTAAATCTTGGATTGAGTCAATGACAACGATGATCCCATTCGCATCAGAGACAAGAATGCACCAGTATTTTCTCGTCTTCGAGAGACTGATGGTATGTCTAAACTAATGTCTTATTCTATGCTAATGTTAAGTTTGTACATTTATATGTCCAAATATCCTGTTCTAACAGTAAATTAAATCTTGCAGATTAAACCATCAAATAGAGCTACGTTGACGAAAGGTATGCACTCGGACAGACGAGTGTTATGCAACCTAAAACCGTGGTGCAAAGTCCAAAACTCTTTTCGTTGACTTCACAAGACGAGGCAAATAGTATCGTGAGGCTGTCGAGAAGAGTGAGAGTGAATCTTTACGCGATTTGTACGCAAGAAGGTTCTGAAGAGAGTTTCAAGTGGTAAGTCTCCAAGGCTGACGTGAAGCATATGATAACGGTGGTTCCTCAACAGTTGTACATGTTAGCCATCACGGATGTGCCTTATGAGTTGAACTTCAAAGAGTGTTCTCATTTTCCCAAGGTATCTCAGAGATGGTCACTAATTTCAGTCTTGTCAGTACTTATGACTATTGGACATTTGTTGTATTTCACATTCTGCAGCAGGCAACTTGGATGACAAATGATCTCAAAGATGCCAACTGCAATGTCAATGCGGATGTCTGGATGAAGTCCAACTGTAAGGATGCTAGAGTCCTAGGTTGATCATTAACCATGCGTACTATACTGTTGGTTTCTGGTCTCACGATGAAAAGATGTCCATGTGTCATTTTGGCACAGCAGCTTCTCGTAGGTTAGCATTGTATTTTCAGTATAGAGTTTATATCTTGTGTCATTCTGCGACTTGTCCATTCATTCTACAGACTTCATGGGTACTCATCGTGTGGTCGCTTCCTCCTTTCTTCATAATGTTTGTGTTGTCCATGCATTCTATGGATGTCATATAGAGATTAGTCTTACCTCCTCGTTGACTTTCATATGCATTTCGTGTTCAGTCCTCCTTCGTCGGGTATCGTAGCTCCAGTGGCAATGTACAAGATCATGTTATTGAGCGGTAAGCTGGCAAACATCTACCAGAAGTCACAAAAAGTGATAGCTCAGTTGATCAAGGACTACTCATGTCTGGACGATTGGATTATGGATCTCTGTAGTGACTTTGGGACTATTCTGGTATGTGCTCTCTAAGTCGATTGACATTGTGTCGCAGTTGAGAATGATGTCCGTCAAATCATGTATATTCTAGCGCGTGTTTTCCAACTAAAAAGTTTAGCAGACGTAGATGCTGGGACCAAGAAAGGAGAAAAACTCAGCATTGACGTTTCTTCCATTCCTCTTGATAACTCTGTTGTGGTTACTCCTCTGACATTTGCAGAAACTTTAGATGCGCCTATTCTGTTAAGAGAACCCGTGCCGGTAGAGAGATATGTCCAAGAGAAAACAGATGGTGGAGTTGATGACGCAGAGCATCTAGAGGATGATACACAAGGCCATAGTCAGGTGGCTGATCCTACAAATGTAATGGAATTTATAGTGCCGGATTCAGTTTCGTAGTACAATGTTCTATAAAATTTTTTTGTTATAAAGTTTATCGACGTTTGATGGTTGTTCATATCATACTGTATACATCATGTGATCGAAGTATATAATATTTTATACAAATTTGTATTCATGTTGTGCGTTTTTTATTATGATCATATACGTCGGATGGCAGAATAACAGCTAAAATGGATTTTGATCTCCTAATCAAGAGCGTGAATATATAAAAAGTTAAAAATATATAAATTTTATGAACTTGTAAATTCTCGACATGAGAGGTTCATGAACATTTGAAAGAGAGCCAGTGAGCAGAAACTGATTGTTATGGACTGCTGTTTTACCTGGAGTTAGATGTTAGACTCAACTTTTCACACATACGAGATTCTAATGTGTCTCATTATTGTCTTGCGATTTGATTAAATTTTTCTCTTTGCATGTTATAAACTTCAAGCAAGAATAAAGGACAAGAGCGAACACTTAGTTGGGATGACGAGAGTCATTTTTCCAACTAACCTTCCGACGTAGCGAGATAACCTGGAAATGGTAAATTGTGATGTGAAAGATACACCAAGTAGTAAATCGATAGAGGAGGTGGAGTTATGGGGAAAGCAAGCATTATAGACATACAGTAGTCAGTTGACTTAGAATCAAGTCAATGTATTCGTACTGTTACAAAGTGCTAGATGGTAAAGAACCAGAAGGTACTAATATGTTTTTTTACAGAAATTTGTTTGATCACACCCCGATTACGTTCTCCGCTCTTGATATCGATCACACCCCTCTTAGAATTTAGTAGCTTGATCACACCTCTGACTGGTTACTTGGCCAACTCAGTTGACATGTCAGCCCGATTCCACCGTTCGAGATGGTGATCAGTGGACGTGTCAACAGATATGGTGCTTCCACGCGTTAACATCCAATCTGATGTGTCAGCAAAGAGTGAAGAAGTGCAGTGCATGAAGCACTTTCCGTTGCTGCAGGCCTGTAGTTCGATTCGGACGTCACAAAAGAGAGTGGGAAGTGAAGTGCTTCAGAGAGAAATGAAGTCCATGTAACATTTCTGCGTTTACTGAGAAGCAAGGCTAAGAGACTCGTGAAATCAGAGAAGAGAAGCAGAGAGACTCGAGTCCTTTGAAAGTATGGCCACATAATTTTACACACTCCCAGAGTTTTATGATGCTGTCGAGAATGATGCCATTGGTAAACTGGAGCAGAGATACAACAACGCTCCCTACTGCGCAAGACACAGTCTGGAACTTCAGAAAAAGCTCGATGTCTCAGTTCAAGTACGAAAGGAATCGACACACATGTTCCTTAGTTTGAACGTTCTCAGCCATGCAAGACAGTGCATATCCAGAATGATGTGAACGCTTCAACTTACAGACATTCATCCTCACTGCTATCGCTTCGGTCTTCATCTTGCGATTGGAAATTTTTCATCGCTTACAGTCAATTTTTTATGTGCAAAAGATGAGACCAGAAGATAAGGTGTGTGAATTCTATAAAGCTCGATGTCTCACTTCCAAGGCTATAGGATCTGTGTCTCATGGTTCAAAGTTTGAATGTACTTGGTGCCCAAACAGCACGTTCGCGGGAACTAGAACCTGTTGCCAGACTTACCCGTCATCCTGATTGTGTAGCTGGAGCTGACATGTACATGTGACATGGACAAGTTACCGGTTTGATCAAGCGACTAAACAGTAAGAGAGGTGTGATCAAGCGAAGGGAAGGGAACGTAATGTGGGTGTGATCAAGCAATTTTCTGTGTTTTTATATGACATTCGTCCTTTGGATACTAGTGGATACTTATTTCTCAAAAAGTTTGTCATAACTTCACATTATGGAGAATATGCATCCAAATTATACATATTTCAAAGGGCAGGAAGAAAAGAACCGTGGATACAGTAGTAAAATCAGTAGCAAGTGGCTGGTTAGCTTCTAGCTTCACAACTCGTTTTGAGAAGTTCTCTTTTTGAAAAATTGTATGTTTATGACTTACCCCAGAGGAGAGAAGCAAAGAGATCTCCTTCGAGAAAAATTGATTTACCATAGAAGAGATGAACTGAACTATTAAATATATTCATTCAAATTTAAATAACTAAATTTAAAAACCAGATTTAAATTTCTATGATAAATAGTCTTACTTTACTTATTAACTTCATTTCATTTATCTTTCTTGCATTTAAAATAAATTTCATGAAGTAAAAGAAGATTATTTAATTTTAAATATATTTAATTTATAACCTAACCTTTATAAAAGAAATAATTTATCATAAATAGATGTGAATATATATATATATACACACCTAGAAGGTGGAGAAAAAACTCTGCATTATGGAGGAAAGCGAGATAAAATTCTTCCCATGCTCCTCTCCGTATGCTTTCAGAACGGAGAGAGCATGGGAAGGGATCTAAACTACCGTACTGGTAACTGAAATCGCGCAGAACTCTTCGCGGAGTGCTAATTTATTGTATATCAAGCGTAATACGTTTTTGTTCGAGTTCATAATATTATATATTATGAACTCGAACATATTTGAACAACTCGAACATTATATATAAAATTATATAAAATTTCACGTTGGGAACAAGTTCATATTAAATTGAGTATAGAATGTTACAGAGTTGAATCTTGAACAAGGATTAGTGAAAAATTAGTGATTATATAAACTATATTTAAACATATTACATTCTGACAGTTTAGAAGATAATTTCATCCGACGAAAGAGAAGTGGAAAAAGTAACGCGGTATTGAGGTATGCGAGAACCTTAGCTGCGCGAATTGAGTTACCTGTATGGTACATACCGAGGCTACAGTAGGCCGGGAGAAACACAATCCAATCTTCGGTGCGACCCGTCATCATAATGGCGTGCTAAGATGTGGCCACGCTGAGGATCAGTTGTGTTATGAGTGCAAACACGAGAGCAGAGTTAGAAGTGACGCAAAATTCTCGGCGAAAACTTGCCGCGCTTCGCAAATGAGGCTTTCTTACTAGCACGTCGAGTGATTTCAGGATTTAGTGCACGTTCCGTAAATTCCTCTCTTTGATCGCGCGGCAGATCTTCGCAGATGGGACGCTTCCTAAACCCTTACGAGCTCGAGGTTACGTATAATTCGATCTATGATAAACTTCCGTGTTACTCTTGCGACCACAAGCCATTCTAGATCACAGGAACCCACTTTCGTCCAGTGGCACATGAAATCTGGAATTTGATATGCGAGTCACTTTGCACTTCAACTTCCTGCGCAGAACGTAATTTGACTGCTGTGGGGTGGATGATATTCATCCGAAGGGTGGTTTGACTGATCCAGAACGTGCACTCTGTAGTCTTTCCCAAGGCAGATACTAGACGGATTGTGCTCCATCCAGGTCCATTGCGTGCAGTTCCCTGTCACAGTATGGAGAATTATATACACCCTTGATTCGAGTATGCATGTGTACCCGAGAAATAGCAGCGGGGAACCAACTTTGTGCAACAAGTCATTAGGTCAGATTGCACTCAGTCATACCTTGGTGAATACATATATTCATAACATGTTTGATGGCGATCTCAGTTCTATGAGATCACTGCCGAACAAAGGCAACTTACCTGCAAAGTTTAAATGATGTCACCAGAAAGAAAGTGCATGTCCACAATGTTCTTTGTATTCCTCTGAAGTTAAAGTCGTTGGGAATCAACGTACTCTTTGGTGTGATCTCTGTTCTATGACATCATTGATGAAAAAAGGCAACTTACCTGCAAAGTTGAAAAGTTGTCACCAGAAAGTGCGCGTTGACAATGTTCTTGTTATTCTTTAGAAATTAAAATAGTTGAGAATCAATATATTCTATCCACACGATGATCTGGGAAGTTTAGATTTATTATGATTATTATACTATATATAAAATTTTACGTTAAAATATATTATAATACTAAAATAAATATATTGAGTAGGCATGCAAACTACAAATATTACAAGTTACCTATTAAAGTACAATTTTTCTAGAATATTCAAACTGTCAATCATTGTATGTTCCTAACAGATTTGAGTACACAATAGAATATTTCCAACCGTAGATTGCCTTATCGATCCAAAGGATGTGTGCTAATTGAGGATCCTTTCAATTATGAGATCATGATGAACTATTAGAACAACCAAATAATACTATATTATAATAATCAATTGCAAGTTTTTATAACTATTCATATTTATCTATATGCTTTTTATTTCCTAAACTTCTCAAATCATCGTATGGATAGAATAGCTTGATATCGCCTTCACCGTGGATAGAGCAAGATTCTTATCTCAATCCAACGAACCAACTTTTGCAACGAATCACCAACCATGTATTCTCCACACATTGGAAGGCATAGCGTAACAAGTCACTCTTTCCAAGAGGTAGGCGGCTTTCACACAGCAAGCGTTACAGAAGCGTCTATCCTGCGAGAGGACGAGGAGCAGCGTGATAAACGGCCCAATTCAAAGAACACACTCGTGCACGCGGAAGTGGGTCTGCTTTCCAAGTACTAGCTAGTACAAACTGCCACTCGAACTCTGCGATCGCGAGAAAGTTGGGAGAGAGAATCTTGAACGGCTACTCTACCTTAGATTGCTTAGTTGCCGACGTAACATGAATTCAATCCAGTTAGCAAAATGCAACACCGTACCCTGCGATGTTCTCTGTTCTCCTGAAGAAACGACTGAAGAAACGACTGAAAGCAACTTCCTCACACTCAAAGGACGGGAAGTTTATGTCGACACTATCGAACTTCTCAGACTCTGCTGCATCGTCACAAGAACCTTGTATTCAGTATCAGTTTGTGAAGACTATGACCACCGGCGGTTCACGTATGGCAGTTACAAAAAGACATTTGCAGTCCATCATCCAATGTCTAGAAGGTAGAAATGCTATTCCGTAACCAGTACCTCCTTTAATACCTTCCTGTTGCCCTTGGTTCGTGAACGCGAGGGCCGGCCTAACCCCAGCACAACCATACGACTCAAGCGGAGAGGGAGCACTCGGACTGGCAACATACTAGAAAATGGATCCATGGTACTCAGATTCACAGTTCCCTGTTTGCAGCGGGCGCGAATGTGCCACAACACACCATTTCCACGGCCAGTAACAACACAAGCGTCTGTACTGAGGTAGCTGAAAGGAAGCGCGAAGTGACTTAAATTTACATCAAATATATCTGCTGCTACGGGTTTGCCTCCATCTGAACTACACTGCCTGATCATGAGGTACCTTTATTGCTGTGCATATGCAAAGCAGAGAACCTAAGTGTCGCCCCCTGCATGATCTTTGTCATTACACATGATCCTAGCTATAATACGGTGGGCATGCATAGCAAGCCCTGTCGCCTGCACATGAAGGAAATCAAAGGCACAGTCGTCTTGGCTAAAACCCCTACACCATGATGCTCAACGGAAGGGTACTGGAAGGCAAGGTTACCGTCTGATGATGATCATAATAAGCTTGTAATTAAGCACCTCACTTGTGTTGCCACAGCCGTGGCCACTGCATTCGGAGCATCAGTGAAACATGCTGAGGCAGTATTGTCCTAATTCTCCACCAACCTGCGAGTAGCACAATCATGATCATACAAGTGTAGATGTTACTGCTGTAAAAGAGTCATGATGGTCCTTGGTTGACGATCACGTATTAATGATTAGGCAACTTCGATCAGTTTCAACGCAGACTTGCTTGGAAGTCTTAGGAACTCGGCAGAACAGCCGCAATCCCGAGTGGTGACCGTTGTTTAGCCCAGAAACGATTTCCCTGCTGGAAGCTCCCCAATCTTACGAGCGGAAGCATGCAGTGCAATCAAACAATCCTGGTAAGGTTGAAGAGCCTCCGGCAGGGGAAGTGCTTCCAGCTTCCACAACTGCCAACACCGAACATTCTTGGGGGGAAGTAGTCGTAGTTCTGATCGAGCAGAGGGCAGGTACATAACAGGAGCTCGTGATGGGACTGCCAGCGCTATGCTTGAAGTTCGGTCGGTGACTAACCTAAACAAAGGGGGTCCACCAATCGAATACACCTTGGACTGAAAAAGCATGCATCTCAAGCAAAAGTTAGTGAACAGGAACGGTATCTGGTGGCATATTCCAATATCCTTGCGGGAAAAGCGGTCCAACCTTTTCCAACGTTCCACCTTTTTTAGATCTTTACATCCATCATGCATGCCAATCTTGGGAGCTGCTCGAAACAGCCTATCTGTCGGGACAACTTGAGTAGTAAAGTGTACACGAATCACATAGAATCTACTCCAGAATCTCTCCTATTGCGGTTTACGGTTGAGTAGATTCTGCTCCCGTTCTAGTACTGGCACTGCAGCTTGACAAATTGCCATGTTCCCCAATTTGTGAACATGATTATTGTCTCCTGTAGCTCCAGCCTACTGGAGTCCGCTAATAGAAGCGGCACGAGAATGTTCCTCGCGTTACATATATACGAACCCTCTGCCAGTCGTACACTCCACACTTCACATGGCTCTACTGAATGAATGCTTTCACCTGATACCTACTGATGGTTTATAAACTGCATTATGTGGAAATTTGATAGGTCTAATGTGTGCGCGGTAAGTGGATAATACTTATGTGTACTTTGGATGAAGCGAATCTCTTGCTCGCCAGAGGTGCAAAGGAACTTGTCGATAGGCGCTAGGAGAAGAAATTACTTTCCTCAGGCCCTCAGGGTATCAGCATGGTGGAATCAACGAGAAAACAAATCACCGAAATTGGAAGACAAGACTTCAGTGGAACCGTAAGAAACTCTATATCTGGGCAGAATCCTCTAAAATATCCGGGATTACCAGGTAGTCAGATGGTGCAGACTGCCAGCTGTTCTTCTAGCTTGAGCTCCATCTCTGAAGACTGCTTTCGCGTAGATAATTGTACAGGGAGAAAAGGGATGCAACCCCGGTATTGACTGGCTACATTCACAAGTAACCTGTGACTGGATGACCTCCCGATAGCTGCGTACTCGTGCCTGTTACGCCTGCTGCAACTTCTACTTGAGGTGCCGGGAAAAACATAAGAAAGGATCGAACAGTCCAACTGAAGTTTGAGAGTGACGTTAGAGAGGGCACTGTCGAGTATCGAATATCGAGACTCAGGTTCCGTGGATCTTCGTCTGAAGAGATTGACATTTTCCATCTCATTTGCATTTGAACTGGGTTTGGAAGGATCTAGATCTTCACACAACCAGGAACGGACACTCTGTGTGGATCACTTTTTCAGGAAGTAACCGCCTGCTTCAAGCAATATGTCGATGTTGGTTATACACATTTCGTACATCTTCACTCCTGACGTTAATCAAGGTGATTCTGTGATACGCTTCTGCTTCATGTTCAATGAATACGAGTGAGGTCCCTTGATGCCTTACTGTCGGTATACAAGGTACGTTGGTCTTACACCATTGTAGATAATATTTTCGTTTGATCATGACTTAACCATTAGGTGGGCACATTGCATCCAAACTAAAGAGTCTTGTGTGTGAAGTTCTCCTCTAATATCCCGTCTGATGGGATCTTTCTGTACGTAGCTAGAGAGACTAAGTTAGTAAATTCAGGTGTTCTTAATTAGAGGGGTTTTATAGGACATCGGTGGACAGATCTGGAAGCTAGACAGCGAGCATGATGTTGCATCCGAAGTTTAGCTAGAATCATATAGCAAGCAAGTCAGGACGTGTCATCGTTCGACGCTTTGGATGTCGTTCAGGACTCCATGAGTAACCTGGCAGTGTACAGACTTTGAGAATAACTGTCATGTTTGAATTCATTCTTTCCGTGATCTGTTTATACTAGCCAACATCAGTCCGGAGAGGGTCCAATCGATGATAAGTACGCATTGCCAAACAACTTAGTTGAGGGGTTGCGCAACCCCTCAACCGTAAAATGCACGCATTTTACGGGTAGAATGCAGAAATTAGTACTCAATCCTCGCTAGGTACTTTGCTCAAATGCACGTACTTAGCAGTGCAGCAGGCTTGCTACGAATATAACAGTACTGCCAACTCATGCATCACCTTCGGATGGTACATATGTACAGCTGAGGTCAACCACACAGCTTGCACATACTGAGAAGTCTCTACTAAGCTCAACAGTACCTATCACGAGAACGATGATGGTAAGGCCACTGTTTGATTCTGTTGCTAGAACGCATCAGTCAGGCAATAGCAATAAGCCTGATACGCAAGTGTTTCGTTTTAAGCATATATCGTATCGTTGACGTGAGCTACATACCATTCCACCATGCCTGAAAGTTTTTGTCCGCTTTACATTTCAAGTTGAAAGTTATAATCCATGAAGTCCCCAGCATTGCTAGGCCTCATGCTTTGTAAGCATAACGTTGGCGGAAGGTGGAAACTAGGAGAGAGAGTGGTACAAAGGGTAAGGCGATCACAATATGTTCGAGCGCACCATGTCCTCGAAAGATACTGCAATCACATGTCAACAGAACCAGGTTGAGATTGCATGACCAGCCGTTTGGACCTGACGTCTGTCCTGGAACACCAGTCAATGGTCTCTCGTGATCAGGCGTTACCATGAGGCCATCCTCTAAGGTGACTATGCTCGTCAAATCGTGAGAAACAGCTCTTCTTAGTAGTGTAATAACTGTTTCCTGGTGTGTACATACGTCAAATCGTGAGAAACAGCTCTTCTTAGTAGCGTAATACCTGTTTCCTGGTGTCTACATACATAAACGTGAGTTGTCTAGTATCTAGATCTATTAACTAAAGATGGGAGTGTCATTTTGTGACAGTTAACTCGTTCCTGTTGTTAGTATCGTCAATATATACGGCACTCGTGTCCAGAAAAGAGTGAAGAAGAAGTATGTCCTTCCAGTTTTGGAATTGCATTACATGAATGTCATACAAGGAATTGTCTTGATGAAAATATGATGTTAACACCTTGAGACGGGATCTCACCTGCTTCCGACTCGTAGCTAACGAAATCTCATAAGTCCCATAGCTCGCTGATTATCAGTTGTGTAAGGAATAATCATACGAAGAATTCTGTAACCATCCTGTATTCTGGCTGTACAAAAGTATTACGCTTCCGTAGTGGATGGTGAAACTCAAACTCATCCATGCTATCCCCACTCAGTTATCTATGACTTGGATATTCAGTATGGTCGGTGTTGCATTATCTTTCAGTAATGTATGAAATCTGAGTAGAACTCGTTTCCTGTTTACTTTTTCAGTTACCAATTTTCATGTAGCAGCCTACAGGCAAGGAGGTGAGAGCGTGTTGTATGAATCATGCAGTAGACTCAAAGGACCCATGAGCCTTTTCGTCGATGTGCAAACCTGGCCAGGTTTGCAGCCACCCATTACCCATGTAGGTAATCCAAGGTTTGAACCTACGTTCGCCTTGTGAGAGGTTGGGAGACACGGGACTCGAGACCATTCCCGCTGCGCTAACATTAATACATCGGCAGAGTGGAACTCGAGTTCCATTAGACACATACTAAAGTCTGGAAGTATCCTGGAGGCACCAGAAGATAATTTCCTAACAACTTCTTCTCTTTCCAAGTAAGGGCTTGCTCAGACCCCTGTGCGCTCTGCTGGACTTATTCGTTTGCCACTTCTTACCGCGTCCGGGGTACTTCCGACGTTTAGAACTGTGATTTCTGTAAACTAGTGAAGATTTCTGATTTAGTAAAAGGTGTTCAGAAACGGTTCCGGAGTAGGAATGAGGAATTCTGGAAAAGCACGGATTTTGAGTATAAAGTCCAAGTTTTCGAGGAGCAAGAAAGGATAGCAGAAATTAATGAACCGGTTTACATTCAGTTCTTGGACACGTGGCGAAACTCTTGGGGTCACGTTGTGCTTCAATATTTGAACTTCAAATTCTCCTGCAAGGTGGGTTTGCACGGTGGGTAACGGGGTAGTCTCGTTCGACTGCGAGAGAGTGTTGATCATTCTGCACCTGGAAAGAAAGTTTAGCTCTTTGAACGTTCTGGTGCTGGTGGTCTCCAGATTTTCTGTTCCCGCGTGAGCAATCGGGTTTTAGTGTCTTTCACGTGAATATGCCACTTCTTGCATGACCTGAGATTGTAGAGGATGTGATCACGACGTGATTGATTGATTCTGGGCTTACTAGATTGAGTTCTGAATTCACTGTCGGTGTTGATTTCCTGACTCGACGATCTTCAGCAATTGTCTATTATAGGTTTTCATCGCGGGTCGATTTTAGGTCACTGGTTCTTGATGGTTGTTCAATCGCAGGTGCTCAGTCGCTGCTCGATTTAGATCGGATCCATTCTTACTTTCTGTTTGCTTGAATTTTCTGAATCTATATGTTGTGTATCCTAGTCATTCTTAGATGTCCACACACTCTATGTTGGAAATGGACTACTGGTAGAAAAAGCGAAGGAAAAACTCTAAGTCTCTGCATAAGGACAGTATGAGAGTGTGAGAGAGCTCCTCAAGAGAGTGTGGGCAGAACCAAAAATAGATTACTCAATAATGTACAATGGGCTTGGGTCTGGATAATATATTCTTGGTCTTGGCTTTGGTGACCTTACGAAAGGTCACCACCTAATACTTGAACTGGTTATTGTCACAAGGAGTATTAACAATGTATTCTAACACTCTCACTCAATAACAGTTCCGATAAAAATATTACTTAGCTAGAGAACATTCCTAGCTTTGGTAGTAGATAGTCCAACTTGGGAGCTGGTAAGCTCTTTGTCAGAATCTCTACAACCATGTCCTCAGTAGGACAATATCTAACTTCTATAACTTTTCCAGCGACGTGATCTTTGATGAAGTGATATCGGATGTCGATGTGCTTCGTACGGTCGTGAAACTTGCTAGTGTCGACAAGAGCCATAGCACTTTGGTTGTCACAATATGTAACGATGGGCTCCTTGTCATGCAATCCGATGTCAGTCAGGAGCTGACGTAACTAGATTGTCTCTGAACAGCTCGTGCTAAGAGCTACATATTCTGCCTCTATACTTGACAGTGCTACTGACTTCTGTCTCTTAGAGGACCAACTGATGGCTCCCCTAGAGTAGATGAAGCAATGACCTGATGTGGATCATCTTGTCTCCGCATGTCCTCCGCAGTCAACATCGGAGTAACCGAACAGAGAGTAAGACTGGGGTGAGTGAGCATACTCAAGGTATAAATTTAAAGTTCCCTTGATGTAACAGAAAATTTGCTTCATAACGGCAATGTGTCTGGATCCAGGACTACTCATGAACTGGGAGAGTACACTAATGGGATAGGACAAATCAAGACGAGTGCATACTGCGGCTCAATTAATAGAGCCAACTGCACTTTGATAAGGATAACTATTACATAGCTTCTTTTCATCCTCAGTGACAGGAGAGTCATCCGAGGAAAGTTTCTCACCTGTAACTAGAGGGTTGCTTACAGATCTGCAGTCCTGTAAGCCAAACTGAAATAGTTTCTGTGTCAAATACAAAGTTTGACTAAGTCTGATAGTGCGAGAGGATGGATCACGATTAATCTCAATGCTAAGGTAATGATGGACTGGACCGATGTCAGTCATTTTGAACCGTGAGCTCAGCTTCTCTTTTACGTGGGATAGTAGAGCCTCACTGCTGCTGGCAATCACGGTGTCATCCACGTAGAGGGCAAGGATGACGAAGTGCTGTTTCTGGTGCAAGTAGTAAACGTTTTCGTCTGCACCGGACTTAGCAAATCCAAGAGAAAGCAAGAATTTATCGATGATCAAGTATCATTCTCTTGATGATTGCTTAAGACCGTAGAGAGTCTTAAGCAATCTGTATACTTGACTACGCCTTGCTGTAGTCACTCCCTCCGGAACACTCATGTATATTTCCTCGTTAAGTGTTCCATTTAGAAACGCAGTTTTAACATCCATTTGCTGTACATGTAGATTATATTGCGCTGAGATGACAAGGATGAGCCGTATTGACTAAATACGGACTACAGGGGAGAAAGTTTCTGTGTAATCCAACCCGTAGATCTGGGTGAAACCACGAGCCACTAGTCTCGTCTTATAACGAGCAATGGACCCATCGGTATTAAGTTTTAACTCAAAAGTCCACTTACATGTTATCGGTCGGCGTCCTTGTGACAAGTCTGTGAGCTTCCAAGTACCCTTAGATTCGTGAGAATCTAACTCCTCCTCTATTGCTCTTCTCCACTGATCGGCATCAGGAGAAGGTATTGCTTTTGTGTAAGAAATAGACCATTGACACAGGTTTGAGAGTTACCATCAATGCACGCTTGGTGTTCTTCTAAGACTTCGGGATCAGCGATGAAGGGTCATAGCCTTCATTTGGGTTCCGTTGTGGAGGAATTGAATGTCGAGCTGATCGTCTCAATGGAGGCGGTGCTGGAAAATCCAATGGAGGAAGGGAGGACTCGTTGTGGATAAGACCGGAAACTCATGTTGAACGTGGTGATGTGCGCCAAAGGTAAGGATGGCACGGGCACAAGTTCTCTGCAGGGGGAGAGTGATGGCTTGAGGAGTGAGAACGTGGAGGGCGACTACTCCCACTGGACTGTGTACTGCTGGTGACTCCTCCGTCAAGGTCATGACTGCTAGAGACTCCTCCTCCAGATCCAATACCAACAGATGGGGTTGGAGCTGGACCGACAAGAGATGGCAGAGGAACTCTCACTAAAAAGAAACCGGGAGAGACGGACGGAACGTAAGCTGGGCCAGCTGAAGGGGCAGGCACAGTATGACAAAAATGGACGTCGGTCTCAAGAGACGCTTGGGTGAGTGAGAGATCAGCAGAGAGGGCGGATATGGGAGGGAGAGTCGGAGAAGACTCATCGAAGATAACATCACGAGAGGTGAAGGTATGACCGTCAGATTTTCTTTGGAGACGGTAGCCCTTACTCTGGACGCTATAGCCAAGGAAGATACACTCGTGAGAGCAATCATCGAGCTTTGGGCGCTCAACCTCAAGGACCTGGGAAAAAATGCGATAGCCAAAGACGTGCAGAAAGGAGAGATCGGGTCGGCGAGGAGTTGTGGAGGCATAGGAGTGTCAGAGTTCATAAGGTGTGGTCATAGACGGGATAGCCTTAGACGGACATTGGTTCTGGAGGAAGGTGACGCATGTGATTGCTTCATCCCAAAAGGGCTTGATAAGATTGGAAGTGAAAAGCATAGAAGGGACAGTACCAAGCAAGTTGCGGTTCTTATGTTCAGCAACGTCATTTTGTTGAGGAGAGTAAGGGACTGTGAATTGACGCTGGATGCCACGCTCGCGACAGAAAGCATCAAAAGTAGCTGAACGATATTCCTCGTCATTGTCAGATCGCAAAGTGACAAGAAATTGACCAATGACGCGCTCAGCAAATGCAAGATAGTCCCGGAAAAGCAGCAAAATAGTCACTCTTATAGTAGTGCGTGCATGCTTGCCGTGTGCACAAGCTGGACAAATATCCTCAAAGAATGGGAAGGAAGAGAGGCCGGTAACATACCTGCGGTGACTCAGCTCATGGACTCGATGGTGGTTGATATGGTCAAGTCGCTGATGCCACAAGGTAGAGAGATCACCCGTTGTAGTAACAAGGACACATGGTCGAGGTGGCGTCAGTGGAGGAGTCCGACTACCAGATCTGAAACCCTGAAGGTCTTCTAGTAGTCACGGAGGAGATCATGACCTGGAGAACTCAAAATTTGCGAGGTGCAGGTCAAGAAAAATCCAAGGTAAAACTTGGTTAAAAGTCAGATCGAAATTTGTAAGCCGGGCCGGGTCAGGTCTATAAGGACGCGAGCCAAGAAGGTCATGCGTCCCTCCTCGAGAGACTGCATCCCTGCTGAAGGGACTCTCCCTTCAGAGGGACGCAGTCGTGGCAATCCGCGGAGGACGGATTGCCACAAGGGCAGTCCGCGGAGGACGGATTGCCACAGGGGCAGTCCGCGGAGGAGAGGCTGCCGTATCTCGGCGGCAGAGATTCGTTATCCCCTTGTGGGGATACGTGAAGTATCCCCGCGACGGTGAGGATATGGTACGTGCATCCCCGCGCAGCGGGGATGCACGATCCTTCGTGGATGCATGCATGGATGGGGATGAGATCCCCATCTCCATCCCGATCTCCGTTTGGTACGGGGTTGGCAGCTCGCGTGGAGGTGCACTTGCTTGACGGTCCACGTCGGGAGGCGCACTTCCCAACGAGGTAGTGTCTCGTGAGAGGGACGCGATATCCCAGGGGACTCCTTGTCTACGGGGATCATTAAGACCTCTCGTGGACTGGGGGGTCGCGTTGGGGGGTTATGATTGTGGAGAAGGGCAGGGACTCTACGGGGGG
Source organism: Asterella californica (assembly GCA_036924285.1). NCBI lineage: Eukaryota > Viridiplantae > Streptophyta > Marchantiopsida > Marchantiales > Aytoniaceae > Asterella > Asterella californica. Next base: position 45,687,468 of record JAYKYS010000003.1, on the reverse strand, counting down.
TGTACGGAAGGAGCCAGGCAATGTACTTCGTCAGTGGGGGGTCGTCAGTTGACGACCGTTGGCAGTTAAGGGTAGGTGAAAGGGCTCGATCCGTGCTGGAGGAGTTGGTGCATTATCATAGGATCCAGCGCCGGTATTTCTCAAGTCAATAGACGCGGGCGGGAGGGGGGGCAAGCCAACAGGTGGCATCCGCATCGAGAATGTGTCAAGAGGTGTGGAGGTAAAGAGGGTAGAGGCCGCGCTCACAAGAATTGGACCCTCATTTTCCAAGTGTAGTATTTTCGAATTTTGTGGAGTGAGAACTTCGCCTATGAGGGTATGCTCCGAATTAAGAGGGGAAAAACTCCGTGAGTTACTTGGGTGAATTTCCCCTCGAGTGTGCACATTCCGTGAGGCGGGGCTGGGCCTAGACCGTGGGAAACGGATCTTGCGCATATTGCGATTGAATAGTGAGGTGCTAGTCCGCTGGTTAGATTGCAGTCTAGCTCGCAAGCGCGGTCCTGATCTCTGACTGGGGGGTAGTGTGTGGACTATTGGAGTCTTACCAGCTGTAGCTACAAGCGCGGTTTGGTCAGCGACCAAAATTGAATTCCCGAACATGTAGAGATAGTCGACAATGGGACAGGGAGCTAGCACTTGTCCAAATCTGTCTTCTAGGTGACAGAGTCCGTTGCCAATTAAGCACCAGCCTCCATTGGCATCAAATTGCCGAGCTGAGAATAAATTCTTCTGCAAGGCGGGCACATGGAGAACGTCACATATGTACACATGCTCGTCGTTGAGCAAGCACACTTCCACCATGTCTGACCGACAACATGGAGGGTGATGTTGTCATCGAGTAGAATCGCATCATTCTCTGTGTTCTCAGTAGAGACTGGTGAGTATTCGATGAATTATCGTCGATTATGTGTCATGTGATGTGTGGCACCCGTGTCCACATACCAATTAGGATCAGCTGTCTACACGATTGCAGATGAACATTGTGTCACCAGAACTCGACGAGTGTTGCTGTTGTTGTTCTGGGAACGACGATTCTTGTTCCTGTTCTTGTTCTTGTTACCAGCATTTGAGTTTTCGTTGCTGCTGCTAGGTTTGTTCGGAAACTCGGCGATGCGGTGCCCGGGCTTGTTGCACTGGAAACATTTCTCGTTAGGATCTGACGGTCTTTTCGGTGGCTGATTACAGCCTTGTTGATTACCACCATTGTTGCACCGGTTGTTGTCATTGCGTCCTCCTTGCCGGCGTCTTGCAAACAAGGCAGTAGATGGTTCCATCGATAACTTACACCCGATCAATTCCTCTTGGATGAGGAAGGTGATGAGGTCTTGTAGCAAGAGATTCAGGTTTGTTCTCATCGCCTGCAAGAATAAATGGTAGTTGTTGGGCATGCTGCCCCATCAACGCGAGGACTTGCTCCTCGTTGGTAATTATCAATCCAGCTGAAGTCATCTGCTGGATGAGAGACTTGAAGTTGTTCACATGCTGGGTGACAGTCTCGATGAGTTTCATCTTTAAAACCCGCAACTTCTCTCTTAAGTGCATCTTGGTCATCATGTCTTGACCAGCAAAGTGTCTGGTCAAGGTAAACCATGCATCGTTCGACGTGGTGCAGGACATTGGATGTCCTGCCACATTGTTCTCACAGCATTCGTTGATCGCTACGAGCGCATTAACATCACGCTGATCCCAATCTGCGATGCTGCCGGATCCGGTAGCAGGGGGAGGGATGGGTACCGCAGTACCTCCGGGTGTAGTGACAAGTTATCGTGTCGGATATTGCGTGAAGGATGTCCAGGAAAACGCGAGGTTCCTGGCTGTGGAGATATTGTGTGCTGAAACAGAGACAAGACAGAGAAGAACAATCACAAAAAAGAATGATGCGATATATACACTCCAAATATATGTACACTGCCGGTTCTTTCTCCTAAGAGCACAGAATTGAAAAACAGACCAGAGCGGTCTGTAACCTGCTTCAAAAGCCCCTGAAAACAACCCTTGAATCGCAACCCTGACCCAAAACCACCGAAGCGTAGCTCAAAGCAAGAGAAACTTCTCTTTGCTAACAAACAGAGCCACAACAGTATCACAAGATCCAAACCCAAGTCCAAACCACATCCATGTATAAGCTCTTAGCTAAAGCGAGCTACCACAAGCTGTATACAACCAACCAGAATTCTAACGAACTCAAAAGAGCAAAACCCGTAGCGAAGAAACCGAAAAAGATCTATCTGTGGACTTCCTCTTTTCGCTGAACGGACTTCAGATGTCGATAGGGTCTCCTCCGCTGACTCTGTTAACCCAAGAAACCTTCAGATCCGACTCCCAACAGCTGAGATATCGCCGATTTTCGGTCGCAGGTGACCGAACCTCCAAAAACTCCTCCCTGCGGCTTAAAACCGCTCACACCGCACAAACGGATCGTCCAAACTGATATCCGTCTTCGCTGGCAGATAGATCTAGCTACCCTGAACCCAACGAGACTCCAAACAAGTCGTTTGGAGTTCCCCTTGCAAAACCACTCGAGAAATTTGGCCGCAGGTTGCAAAAAACTGACGTAAATCAGCTCCCTGTGGCTCAAACTTGCTCACCACACTCAAACCAACAATCCAATTCACACACGGTCTTCTCCTATGAGTAGATGAAGACTCCCTGATCGCGTAGGCACCAAGAACGAAGAGCTTGGCTCACCGATCGCGAAGAACACAACCCCCGATCCGTCTCTTCCCAAACCGTTTGAACCAGTGCGTAGCGTGCACAGATCTGAACCCAACGACGCCTTGCGCGCTTGCATTGGACTCTTAAATCTCCCGAACCGTCCGTTGACAGGTCGCAAGCGCAAGCTAGCCCCTTAAGCACCCCCCTTGCAACAATCTCTGTACGTACAGTTCTCTCTTCAATCTCCTGAATAATAAGAAGCATGCCCCTTGCGTCTTTGATATAACGCCTGAAGCCTTAAATACCCAGTCAGCAAGTAACTAGGAGCCTAGCTTGATTTTACCTTCTTTCGAATCGCATAACTTCTTCTCTGGATGTCCAAACGAAGTAAACAAGATGCCCATGGAATGCTGACAACGAGCTCTACCCATCTATGTGATGAAAGTGAAGATCCGAAGTTGCGCCAAAAGCCCGTAAGCTGGAACCTAGCTTGTTTTCTCCATCTTTCGAGTCCTGTAACTTCTCCACTAGGCGCCCAAACGAAGTAGACAAAGTGCCTATGGAAAGCTGACAAGGAGCTCTACCCATCTATGCGATGAAAACAAAGATCCGAAATGGTGCCAAAAACCCATAAGCTGGAGCCTAGCTTGTTTTCTCCATCTTTCGAGTCTTGTAACTTCTCCACTAGGCGTCCAAACGAAGTAGACAAAGTGCTTATGGAAAGCTGACAAGGAGCTCTACCCATCTATGCGATGGAAATGGAGATCTGAAATTGTGCCAAAAACTCGTAAGCTAGGGCCTAGCTTGTCTTACCCATAAGTGTAAAAGTCAAAATTTGATTTTCATGTAGGAGCCGGTCCACGACACGACATCCACCCCCTCCAAACGTGCATCCTCCGGTATGCACCAGAGATACCAACCAAGGAGTGGACCGGCACTCAACCATCTTGTCATCCTCCCTCCCATCTCAGTCAACCTCATCCTCAAGGTTGCAACCTGATCGTCATCTTGAAGTTGCTACCCTGCCATGATCCTTCCTAGATCCATGCTCATCGATCTTCACCTCGAACCTCCCATCCAATCACCTCCTCTAGATCTACATATCTTTCAATATGCAAAGAGATAGAAAGAATAACCCATCATATCATAAAAATGTCTTTCATCCGTCTTGTAGAACCTCATCGTCGAGGTTTGTGATCCAAATGTCGTAGTAGACATCACCCATCCTCCCAATCATCATCGCATATCCTGACTGTAACCCTCGAGCTCAAGTCTATACATGTCATCGTACCTATCCAACTCTTCTTTTCTGTTTTCTGAAAAAAAGAACCACACTGCTGCAACCAAAATCCTCAACCGCAACCATCATTGTCTCGCTTGTACAATGATATCCTCCTCAATCATCATCCTCCCTGATCTCTTCTTCTGAAAATCCTCACAACCTCCCAAGCATCACTCTCTCAACCCAAATCACATGTAAACTTTCACAACCTCTCAAGCATAATCCCCATCAGCAATGGCTTCTCCCCTGTAAGCCATCCTTACCCATCATCCTATACCCGTAGCATCCAGAGCGTCCATCCACTCTCCTTCGTTCTCAGCATGTCTGTCCTTGATGATGCCAATGATGACATCATGGACTCTCCTTGTAGCTGCATCCAAGACCTCTCGTGATAGGAACCCAACCTGTGCATCTCGAATACGCTCCTCCCAACCTCCCTTCACATCCATCGTCGTCATATCTGCATCTGGTAGTTGTTTGTCAGCAATCAGATCACCCACGTCCGCTGTCTGCACCTCAACCATCTCCTCCGGTTGTGAAGGATTGCTCTCCATTGTCTGTTCAGGAAGAATAGTTTCCTGTTGAATCCTATCCTCCTGAGCTAGCCTCCCTGAAGAAGTATCTTGTTGGTCCTTCTTCTCGCACTGCATCGTGGATGCAGTATCCAACCTGAGCTCGTTTAGATCCTCGTGCTCATCCAAACCATCTCTATGGAGATCATGCTCAATCTCCTCCACCCTAGCACCATAACTTGTAGCTTCGTCAGCTACAACTACATGTGCCGCAAGGTAATCATCCACAATCTTCTTCATCCCTCCTTTACCAACGTTGGCTTGAAGGAGAGTACCCGTACTTGTGAATGCAACTTTTCCATCCTCCCAAGAAATAACCTCAAGTTGCAAAGTCAATGCAATCGTCCCGCTCATGATCAGTATCATCACACCACAGGCAGTGATGTACCCAAGCTAGTTTGGGTACAAGCTCCATCTTGGTCGAATATCCCTTATCCTCCAACCTAGTAACCTGAGCTTGTAGATCTCGCATCTTTTGCTGTAGGTCCTCGATGGTTGGATCCTTCTCCTCTACAACCACAACTGGGGGTTGAACCTCAGATACTACCTGAACTGGTGTGGTAGTCAACGTTGCAGGTGTCAACCTTGTAACCCTTTCCCTTGTCTGTCTCCGGACAAGAAGCTCAACAGCTTCATGCACAACCTCCCAATTTCGTGTCAACCCTTCTTCTTCATCCCCATCCTCCAGAAGTAGCTCCAACTGATCCTGCCATGGTTCATCTGCAGCTTGAAGAAACAGCTCCGTCTTGTAGCTCTCCAAGGTTAGCTTGTCCACCCGAGGTAGTTGAGAGAATTGTCTCTCAAACTCCTTCAACAGCTCTGTAGGCTGCAAACCCTTGCTGGATCGGTTGACCCATTCCAAAAATGATTTCTTGGTTACGGATCTGAGTTTCCCAAGAAATACTCCTCCATCAGCGCATGTGAAAATGCATCCCAGTTCTTCCCAAAACGCTTTGTTAGACCCTTCACATGCTCTCTTATCTTAGGCACCGCAGCGAGTTCGAACGTCTCGATTATCTCCTTCTCCGGTACCCGATCCAAATCCATCTCCGTCTTGTAACATCTCAAGTACTTTGAGATGTCTTCCCCATCAAATAGATCGAGCTTGTCGATCACCCTTCCAAGCGCCTTCTTCTCCAAAGCCTCCTTTTGTTGGTTCTCTTGCTCTTGTCGCATAAACAAAGTGAAGGCTTGAAACAAACGTGCAGTTGCTGCATCCAACTGCATCCCTGGTATACCCTCTAATCCATCCATCCCGTCCATAGTCATGGCTCGTCCCATCCTCCCATCCTCCCATGATCCCAACCGTCTAGAAATCCATCATCGCAGGTCCACAACATCCTCCCGAACAACCAAACCCATCTTCATCCTCGTTCATGATTATTGGCCTCTTCTGCTCAGTTATAACACACAAATATCTCCACCTCGGACCTTCACGTCGAGTTCACCACCGATGTCGCATCGGACGTTTGCGTGAAGGATGTCCAGGAAAACGCGAGGTTCCTGGCTGTGGAGATATTGTGTGCTGAAACAGAGACAAGACAGAGAAGAACAACCACGAAAAAGAATGCTGCGATATATACACTCCAAATATATGTACACTGCCGGTTCTTTCTCCTAAGAGCACAGAATTGAAAAACAGACCAGAACGGTCTGTAACCTGCTTCAAAAGCCCCTGAAAACAACCCTTGAATCGCAACCCTGACCCAAAACCACCGAAGCGTAGCTCAAAGCAAGAGAAACTTCTCTTTGCTAACAAACAGAGCCACAACAGTATCACAAGATCCAAACCCAAGTCCAAACCACATCCATGTATAAGCTCTTAGCTAAAGCTAGCTACCACAAGCTGTATACAACCAACCAGAATTCTAACGAACTCAAAAGAGCAAAACCCGAAGCGAAGAAACTGAAAAAGATCTATCTGTGGACTTCCTCTTTTCGCTGAACGGACTTCAGATGTCGATAGGGTCTCCTCCGCTGACTCCGTTAACCCAAGAAACCTTCAGATCCGACTCCCAACAGCCGAGATATCGCCGATTTTCGGTCGCAGGTGACCGAACCTCCAAAAACTCCTCCCTGCGGCTTAAAACCGCTCACACCGCACAAACGGATCGTCCAAATTGATATCCGTCTTCGCTGGCAGATAGATCTAGCTACCTTGAACCCAACGAGACTCCAAACAAGTCGTTTGGAGTTCCCCTTGTAAAACCACTCGAGAAATTTGGCCGCAAGTTGCAAAAAACTGACGTAAATCAGCTCCCTGCGGCTCAAACTTGCTCACCACACTCAAACCAACAATCCAATTCACACACGGTCTTCTCCTATGAGTAGATGAAGACTCCCTGATCGCGTAGGCACCAAGAACGAAGAGCTTGGCTCACCGATCGCGAAAAACAGCCCAACCTCAAGTCGCAGGTGAACGAAAATCTGATGTAAGCGCTTCCCTGCGAGCCAATTTCACTCAGAACTTCCAAACCGCCCGATGAAACTTTGTATCGTCTTCAATTTCCTGAAGAACTCGTTGTTCTGATCCCGATGGATCCAAGGACAGCAAGTTTGGACTCCGGAACGGCCCGAACGGTCCAACTCTCCTTCACAGGTAACTGAAAACCCCAAATCTGCTTCCTGCGTCTCAATTTCTCCCAGAACACAACCCCCGATCCGTCTCTTCCCAAACCGTTTGAACCAGTGCGTAGCCTGCACAGATCTGAACCCAACGACGCCTTGCGCGCTTGCATTGGACTCTTAAATCTCCCGAACCGTCCGTTGACAGGTCGCAAGCGCAAGCTAGCCCCTTAAGCACCCCCCTTGCAACAGTCTCTGTACGTACAGTTCTCTCTTCAATCTCCTGAATAATAAGAAGCAGGCCCCTTGCGTCTTTGATATAACGCCTGAAGCCTTAAATACCCAGTCAACAAGTAACTAGGGGCCTAGCTTGATTTTACCTTCTTTCGAATCGCATAACTTCTTCTCTGGATGTCCAAACGAAGTAAACAAGATGCCCATGGAATGCTGACAACGAGCTCTACCCATCTATGTGATGAAAGTGAAGATCCGAAGTTGCGCCAAAAGCCCGTAAGCTGGGACCTAGCTTGTTTTCTCCATCTTTCGAGTCCTGTAACTTCTCCACTAGGCGCCCAAACGAAGTAGACAAAGTGCCTATGGAAAGCTGACAAGGAGCTCTACCCATCTATGCGATGAAAACAAAGATCCGAAATGGTGCCAAAAACCCGTAAGCTGGAACCTAGCTTGTTTTCTCCATCTTTCAAGTCCTATAACTTCTCCACTAGGCGTCCAAACGAAGTAGACAAAGTGCTTATGGAAAGCTGACAAGGAGCTCTACCCATCTATGCGATGGAAATGGAGATCTGAAATTGTGCCAAAAACTCGTAAGCTAGGGCCTAGCTTGTCTTACCCATAAGTGTCTTTGGAGCGACAAAAGTCAAAATTTGATTTTCATGTAGGAGCCGGTCCACGACACGACAACGTGATCTCTGCATGTTCCCTTCCACGATATCAAGAACGCCATGGGCTTTGAGCCGCAAGGTTGTCTTGGGTTTCCGAAGCGTGAAATATGTGTCGTCGAACTTAACCTAGTCTTTGGTGTCAAAAGGGGCAGACATTCTGTATCAGATTGATTGCTGGAGCGATGAAGTTCTGTTAGCGAATGTACAGAATCTCAGTGCTTGAAGCGTCCTTCTCGCAGCAGCTGAAGCGTCCTCCAACTGCTCTCACTTAAGGGCCGAAGGCCTACCTAGTGCCTATGCTATTTTGCTAGCGCATCAACAAAGCAAAGCTCTGATACCATGTTGGAAATGGACTACTGGTAGAATAGGCTAAGGCAAAACTCTAAGTCACGGCATAAGGACAGTATGAGTGTGTGAGAGAGCTCCTCAAGAGAGTGCGGGCAGAACCAAGGCTGAGGTTTCGTTCATTAGATTACTCAATAATGTACAATGGCTTTGGGCCTGGATAATATACTCTTGGTCTTGGCCTTGGTGACCTTACGAAAGATCACCACCTAATAACCTGAACTAGTTATTGTCACAAGGAGTATTCACATTGTATTCTAACACTTTAGTGTATGTATTCTAGAAGGAATGTGAGTCTGAGTGTATGTATTCCAGAAGGGATGTGAGTCTAGTGTATGCATTCTAAAAGGGATGGGAGACTCGCAGTCTCTACCAGAGAGATCTTCAGGTTCAGTCTCTGCTAGGTATACTAGTGTACATGTCTTTCAAAGTTTAAATATGTTTTATTCTGCTGTCGAAGAGTTAAGTTCTCGCTAAGTTCTGATTAATATCGAATTTTTCTTACATGGCCTTGTTTAATATCGATCTTTCCTTGCAGATCTCCAAGTTCTTTTCAGATTTCGTTTTACTCCTGTAGGGCTTATAAAAGACTGAGACCCAAAATCTAGTCTTTCCATAGTACATGTGTATCACGACTCGAGGAGAATTTCAAAACTGAAAAACAAAGAGACAAAAAATGCTACTGTGAAATCTGAACTTCCGACTGGAAATTCGTATTGCCAAAACTGTGTAGGTAACAAAGTATGTACATCCGCAAACGTTGTTTCGAAGTACAAAGTATATCTATGAAAAGGAAACGCTCACGAATTACACAGGCAGCATATAATTTTAAAATAATTTTTACTTTCGAGTTGCAGGGGATGTTTCCTTCGCCTACTTCCTCCCAGTTTGAGGTGTGGGTACTGGTATTTTTCGTTGCTGGTTCTTCAGATACGTTTAGGCACCGCGATGCGTCAGTTTTTCTCTTATAGGTTTTCTACAGTTGGTTGCCAAGTTCATTGATCTACCACAACACCCTCAGATGTTCTCGCTGAATAAGAAAAGTCTTCAATTTTGTGTGATAACTATTCGTACTCATATATAGCCTAACCTTCCCTGCTGGCTGCAGGTGAAATCAGAGAGTAGGTTTGAGGTGCATGCAACGGGAGAGTGTTCTGTTACATGCTCTGCGTGTACTTGTGGTAGTTAAGTTCTTGAGCGTTCACCTGCTCATTGTCCACATTTGTGTCAGTGATTTTTGTGCACTAAATTATTCCTATATTCTTCTTTGTGACTTGGTTTTCTTATCTTACTCACCACTTCCAACTTTTCTGCACTAACTCTTTCTTTGCGGTTTTTATGGTCACATAGTTTATTCACCATTGAGGTGTCTGTATTTATTTCACGCTTATTGTATTTTATTTTAGCCCGAGTTTTCAACTGCATTAGATATTTTTTATTTCGTTCCGAACAGCTTGCACTGCATATTGTACATGTCACTACTTTGCACTTCGATATATAGTGGAATCATCTCCGAGAATGTGCGTCTAACTTCACACTGCCATTGATCAATCCCTCAGGTTACGTAGTTATGCTAACTTGATGTTCAAAGGTGGCGCACAGACTTTCTTTTCTCGAACTTTGTATCTTTAGGAGATGTTACTTTTGTGTATGGGCGTGGTTCTTGCTCCTTAGCTGAGATGCCCATTCTCCAAAAGAATCATATAACTTTTACTTTCGGATGCTGCCGAGAGTCAAAGTCACTGTAATAAGCTGAAAGCTGAAATGTACCTGGATGTTGCTTAGGAATGTGCTTCCCCGATTTTTATCTTGGTGACTGGAGTGAGCAAGGTCAGCACAGGTAGAACCGTCTGACATGTAGTGCAGGCTATTGCCACACGTAGAAGTAATATCAGGACTATCATGAACTAACATGAATCATATGCGTACCAAAATGTTCCAAGGGTAGTAAGTGATAGAAGAGAAGACGATGAACGTTCGAATAAAACACCTAAACAAGAAATGACATGTGTGAACAAAATGTGTACATGAAAAGGACATCTATTAAGAAAAGAAGAAAAATGTATACTACTGAATGGATTGTATATGAGAAATCATTTCTCAACCTCGTCTTATCATACTTATCCTATGTCAATATCATATCAAAATTGTATGATACTGAACCCTGGTAGTAAGTACCTCACCACCTGTGGATGTACCACTGCTACTGGCACCCGAACTCGTAGCTGTTACGCCTCCTGAAACTACGCTAGTAGTGATAGAAACGTAGTTGAGAGATCAATGTTGTCTCCACAACTCAATCTCAATATCGTAGTCTACCTGAACTCGTGGTAATCGTTCATTGACGGTCTCTCCAAGTGTTAAAACAAACCTTTTCATGCCATGACGGGTGTAAACAATTGTGGGTTTCGCATCTGTTGCAGATTGCACCATCTGACGAACTCCTGGATGAAGTCATCCAGCTCAATGATACCTATTGTACTCGAGTATTATCGAGGTCCCTTCATGACCCCATAGATCTCATCCATGTCCCACAACAACGGTGTGACGACACTAGACTCACCACCAGAAAAACACACTGTCTGCGTCTGACTCGTCCTCTAGAACAACCGACGGTAATGGTGTAGATAGTCGGTACCTCATCCCACTCCGTGTGTATCCACTATCCGAGAAGTCTCCATCAGAACCTCTCGAGAACTCCGTGATGATAGAATCTCGATAACACACTCTCCAACTAGAATATCAAAATCTCCATCACCATCGTAACCACCACTTGCCTAACCCCGCTCCTATTGAGCTCACCTATCTCTTACTAAGACGGTCAAGATAACGACAACCTATACCTGCTATCACCACAGACAACCTCTCACGATCTGGGTGGTCGTCACTCCAGCCGCACCATGAGAGAAACAAAAGTAGTCTGATTGATCCGCAACTCCACTCTCACTATCTACAGCACACTGGAGTGAACTCACTTCGGAAATCAAGCGCCAACACTAGCAAACGAGGTGCACAAACAGGAAGTAGAATATGGAAAGGTTCCAACCACAAGAAGTCCAAACGATAACCCTCCACACTCAAACATTCACATAAAGAGAAACCGAGCCCCACTCAGGAGACTGACGCCTCCTCTTCGGTGACCACATGCATAATATATGATCACCAACTATCGTAAATTGTACTTAAGATCACTAACTAGATGTCTACACATCTAGTAGCTCCAAAAGTATTTCCGTGGTAGCTCTACTAGCTCACCCAAGACAACTGCCACCAACTGTCTTCATACGCGTCTCTACGATATAGACAAACACTACCACAACAACAGCTTCCCCCTAGTACTATGGGGTCGTCCTACCACTCCTCTAGGAACATACGAGAAGGTCTCCTACTACCTTAAACAAGTCCATAAGTACTTGCACGCATCCCTATAAGACACCAAGAGCTATTGATCTAGTGATAAAGCCAAAGCTAAGACTCCAGAGTTAAGCGTGCAAGTTCAGAAATAGTGTTGGGATGGGTGATCTACTGGTTTTACACTTCTCGCACAACTGAAACTTGCATACCTCTCTCACGCATGCCAGCAAGCTGGCTTCCGGCGGACACAAGCTCAGGCTCAGATTTCGCTCCGTCTCCGCACTCTTGAACTCCTCTCTCACGCCTACGCACTCACGCACCTCTGCTCCTCGAAGTCTCTAAACGCCTCCTAACACGCACTCCACACCTCGACGTCCCGCTCACTCTCCGCTTGGAGTAGAATAGAATTCGGACCAAAAACCACAAGAAGGACGCTTATGAAGAGAGCACACCCAAAACAGCAACTCAGAGGTCAAAATATACTCCAAAAAGTTCAAAATCTGCCAAATTGACACTCACAAGCGGGTTTATGTCAGATTTTGGACCACTCGCGACCTTCTTCGGTTTGTAACTCCTTCTATCTTCCACCAAATTGAACGATTTTTGGTGCGTTGGAATTGTCTTCCCAGCGTGCACCTACTGCACTCTTCAGCACCACAAATTGCTGACTCATGCCAACCTGACGTCCGTCGACGCACTTCTGTCAATCTCAAATTGATCATAAAAACTCGTCACAGAAAATTCTAGCAGCGCTTCCGCACTATCTCACCATCAAATCAACCAAGAACAGGTTCAAACGACAATAATCCACACAGCGATCGATCATCCAATCAGAAAGAACCACTCCGTGCATCCGCGAACCCGCAAATTGAAGATATCAACGATCTATCCATTCTGGAGATACCACCGGCGAAATCCGCGACCTGAAAGCTCGCAATCTGAGTTCTTCAAGTGATAAACAGTATGTACTCACTCCATCATGCCAATGGACACTAAACAGTCACTAAAGTCGAGCCAAATTCACTCTGTGCTGTAGAGACTCCAGATTGCATTCACCATAGCTAAGAGCTTGAAGGCTCAACTTGAAGAACTAAGGCTTCTAAGTATACCCCTAGTGGGTCATCCCAAGAACTCGTCCTAACGGCACTAACGGCCATATCGGGATTAGCCACTCCGCACTCGGCCAACCTAGCTGAGGTGCTAAACTGACGTGAAAAGAAGCATCTAGTTTGAACAGCCTACCACTCTTGCTACCTCAAGCTATGACAGTGCTATTAGAATCTTCAATGAAACATCCATCTTTATTGAAGCGCACTTGCAGACCCTGCTCTATCAACTATCCTACAGAAAGCAAGTTTCTAGTCAATGTGTGTACATGCAAGACATTCTCTATATCGGTAAACGTTGAAGTAGGAATGTCTAGCAGAATGTTATCTTTGTGCTGGATCTTGTGCTTGGTATCATCGTCGTTATGATGATATCAAGCACATATCCTTCTCAGTTTGGAAACTTATTTTCTACTCCTGTGCTGCCTACTCTGCCACATGGACAGTCATCTAAGATTACAAAAGGAGTTGTCCCTCCAAAGATAGTAAACTTCACTTCCTACCAAAATTAACAAGTCAACTGTCCTCCTAACTTGCTACCTACTCTAATTCGCTGAGTGTGATCTCCTCCTGACGGTTCCTACCTGAACTCCTAAATCGACCTTTGATAAAGTGAGAAGCCTTGCTTGTACCTCGGGTGTGACTGAGGTGGCTTCCTCCTCAATGTTCGTGGCTTGTTCTTCTGAGACGCCTTCGGAAGACGGAAGCGTCTTCTGGGAAGATGAGTCCACCTGCGCTTCCTCGCTCTTCTGTGACACAGGTTCGATGCTGGGAGCTGGGGTGACTTCACAGTGGTCAGAGGAAGTCACCTCCTCCACTCGAAACACCTGGGAAGACAACTCTACTTCCCATCTTCCAAAAGACACCTTGTCTTCCGGGGCTTCTTCTGTAATCCTCTCGGCTTCCAGCTTTGTCACTACCAAGTGGACAGCGAGGTCGAACTCCTCCTTCTCCAAATCTGTCTCGATCGCTGGTCTTGGAGCATGGGAAGATGTAGCTGCTGACCGTGAGATCGAGAGAAGATCAGAAAGCGTCTTCAAGTCCTCAATCTGTCGATCCAGGTAACGGAACATGCTATCCTTACACTCCACTAACATCACCTAGAATCATCATCCCACTCCCTAGCTAGGATGAGAAGCTTCCAACCCGCAGTGAAGTTGAACTTCTTGCGAAGTGCTTCCACCGTCTGCGCCATAAGTCCCTTTGCTCGGGCTTCTACTTCTTTCCGCTGCGTTTTCTCTGCTGCAGCTTGTGCTTCTGCGGCTTCCCGCAATGCCTTACATGTCGTCTTCTCTTCTACGAGAGAGGTGATCTTACCTCTGACCCGCAGAACCTCCTGGTCCCGCTGCTGTAGACGTGCTTGCAACTCCTGGTTGCTCTTCCTCAGTTGTGCTGGCTCCTTGGCAGAAGCGACTGCTTCTGTCTTGTACCTTGCTGCAAGCTTCTCCGTGGTGCGGAGGTTGACTTCCAGCGCGTTCATCTTCTTCTGGACCTCTTCCTGTTGTATCAGTGTGCGTAGATCGAATCTAGGTCGCAGTGACTTCTCCTGAGCCATCGTGCGCTTCTCCATCAACTCCATAGCTGACTGGATCTCCGAATGAAAGAAGGCGTTGAATTCCTCCAACCTTCTTCTCGCAGAAGACAGGTTCATCTCCACAATCCGATCGGAGGTGTCTTCCTTGTCTTCCAGAGACAAGGATGCCTCTTCCACCACTGTGGTCTTCTACTTCTGCGCACGAGAAGACACTATTCTTCTCATCGTCCGGGGTGGAAGATCTCTTCTCACTGCAAGAGCAGTTCTTTTCGCTGTGCTTTCTCAAGTCGTAGTCGAAATGTCAACCCAAACTTCGGCTTCTGGAGTCTTCGGAAGACTCCCGGTAGTTGCAGAAGCTATCTTCTGCACGGTTCTGGTGCTCAACGTCTCCTCTTGAGAATTCAACTCCGATCTAGAGTGAAGATCAGGAAAGAGACGGTCTTCCTAGGCACACTCCTAGACCTCATCTTCCTCGGCGGTGACGCGTCTTCTGTATCGCTGTAGTCGTCTTCTCGCATCAGAAGCGTCTTCTGATGAGTGCATGGTCTCATCTGAGTCTCCACACTCCGTCCTCCAGGAAGATGATCTTCTACGAGCGACCTTTGCCTTCGTAGGTACAAGATTGCGAGGAGGCAGTGCTGCCCGAACCTCCTCCAGAAGACCCTGGTCTGCGAGGTTCCAATCCCACAGGAAGAAGTCGAGACCCAACTCATTAATTAAGGGTTTGGCCTCTGCCAACTCTGCTGCCGGCAACACCAACCCTCGAGGATGCATCGACATGCTTCGAGCTCTGTTACACTAAGCCACACGTACTTGCTGTGAGCCGAAAGTTAAGTCCTTCCCAAGTCCTCACAGTCTAGATTTCACTCTCAGAAGACGAATTTAGTCTTCCAGAAGACAGCTATTCCGTCTCCCAGGATTCTAACAGTGCTTCCTAAGTACCTCTCGTCTTCCGAGCTATATCTAAACAATCCTAACTAAGCACGCATCGCATGGATTCTCAAGAAGACAACCCACTTGCATTTCATCCTACTTCATAACAGAAGATACAAGATATGTGAGAAGCAAAGTGTACGAAAAAGATTCAGAAGATGGTCGCGGACTCCTGCGATGACAGTGGTCTCCAAGACGACTCCCGGGACAGCTTCTGATTAATTGACGTACTCGGAAGACTTCTCGTAGTCAGGCTTCCCATCACTGATCTCATTTAGCGCTTATGTCAGGAAGCTGCCTTCTGCTTGCTACACGCAATCTAGCCTTACAACCGACATGGAACGTTCATACTCTGTTCTTCTGACTCCTTATCTCTCATACACGCTCAGAAGAAGCTTGCTGCATGACGGGAAGACATGACCCTCGACCATTCTCTCCAGATTCTACCAGCAAGGCTTCTCACAACTCTCTTCTAAGTTCGGGAAGAAGAAGGAATAGGCTGCTATGAGTCGGACAAAAGAGACTCGTAAAGGACCCTCACGTCTTCTCGCGCATTCTGCCAGCCTTTCCAATCTTCTAGTCTCTCTAGAAAGATGTGGATTTGAGAAGCTCGGAAGACCGGGAGACACATGCCTGGTTCTCAACTTTCAGCTTCTCGAAACAACAATCAACTCACCAAGTCACTCAAGATTCGTACCAAGCTCTCTCAACACAAAACCCAATCCAATCCAATCTTGATACGAATTGAACACAATCATCTTCCGAAGACGTTCAGACATCCAGAAGCGTCTTCCGAAGATGTTTAGATCTTCAAAAGCATCTTCTGTCTAGAGACCGAGAACAAAGATGCGGTAAGGTAAGGAAATTGATAGTCAGGTGATCGAATTTAAGAATAAGAGATGGCGAAGCTTGATTCCAACTTGGGAAGAAGCGGGAAGATGACTATCAAAAATTGACCAGCGCTCGCACCTAATTTTCATAGAAGAAAGTTCAGGATAGAGAAATCTTGATAGGCTTCCTGCAAACAAGCGGGGAAGCGCGAGAGACATCAAATCATAGGCGGGAAGCGGTGGGAAGAAGAAAGAACACGAGAAGAACCTCAGTATTGCTTCTGGCTGCTTTTGTTGCACCTTCAGTCTTCTCCGTGCTTCTGCTCGTCAATCCCAGCTCCAATGTGATCCCACAAACGTGCTCTTGTCGTCAATCTTGAGCTGCGCCCCTCTGCTGCTACAATTGATTCTTACTCGTCCTTCGAAACCTCTCTAATCAACCCGATGTCTGCTTCTTGAAATCCGCAGAGATTTCTTCAGCTCGACTGTGCTTCCAGTTTAACAAAATCGACCTCGCTCTCTCTCTCTTGCCGCAATTCGATCCTATGAGTTCCCAATTTCACTTTCCTTGTGTCCACGACTCAATTCGATCCTCCGATTGCAATCGATCTCTCAAAGCGCAGTTGTCCTTCAGTGCGGGAAGCATGCGACTGATCTCATGCTAATGTGCCTCATCTCGTATCTTCCCTGCGATTTAGGTTAATGTCTTCGTTTATCCCAAATTACCTACTCTTGGGTGATGTGACACGTGGTTGGTACCCCTTGCAGTCACGGTCATCATCTTCTATCTTTTGTCTTCTGAAAGACACTCGTCTTCCGTCTTCTGTCTTCTGTCTTTTGGAAGACATGATCGAGAAGACGTCTTCCGGAAGATGTCCGTCTTCTGTCTTCTGAAGAAATCGACTTCTCTTTACAAAAAACCCTTAAGATCATCTTCTCTCTAAGCAAGGTGTAATCTTAAGTAATAAGGTTATTTCAATTACATAGACATGTCATTAACTTTAAAATTTTCAAAAAATCATAAATCTGCTTTACAATTTTCGGGTTCTTCATCCTTTTTCTACCCAGCTTCACACCTTTGGATGCCACTCCAAAGACATGTGGGTACGTTGTTACCCTGTTCTCAAGGGACTAGTAAATTGTGGGCACCACACACAGCTCCGCCTCCAAATTCTTCTTTCGCAAGTTGTCTGAAGTCTCCTCTTCTCAAAGTGCTTCGAATTCGAGTTCAAGGGTAGAGAGGCAAGAAGCGGTGTTTTCACATCTTTTCCCTTGATGCGGTATTTTCCCAATTTGCTACCCAGCTGCTCGTGCACTTTTTCTTGCTGCCCAAGGCTATGTCAGGCCTGGTCCTACCTACTACTTAAGTGATTGCCATATAGGCCCACCTAACACATATTGTGTCTACTGACTATTACTAGGTTGTTATAATCCGCGACGACAGTCACAGTACTCCCGTGGCTGTCACATAGGCCCGCCTACACCTATTGTGTCTGCTGGCTGTTGATATAATGGGACAGTCACAATACTCCCTTGGCTGCCATATTATTTTCTCGATCTTGTCTTCCAGCTTCGGAGAAGAAGTCGACTTTTATCCAAAAATCCGTCTTAAGTCCATCTTCCAGCTAAGCAGATGATAAACTCCAGTAACAAAGCTAATCCAATTATATATACACAAAGTTAACTTAAAATTTTTGAAAAATCCGAAATCTGCAAATTGTGGGCACCACAAAAGACTTGCAATTATAGTCCGCAACAGAACGGAGTTGCGGGGCGCAAGAATCGACACGTGTGAGAGATCAGATTTTGGCGCATGTGAGAGATCAGATTTTAACCACCTTCGCACTACCATGCTCTTTTCTAACCACATTTTCTACTTTTTTCAAATGTACGGTTTTACTTGGATTATACTCCACCGTAGCAGGTACACTTTTCTTCCTTTCTTATGTTCTTCTTTGAATTTCTTTTGCGACAACAACAATACTTTCGATACTGTCTCCATAGCAGGTTCTTGACTTTATAGAGTAATCTCCCCACTCTTCGTTGCTGTTCTGTCTTTGTTTTTAGCTACCTTTTCTATTTGCTTACAAAAACTTACCCACACTGTGAAGGTATGCTACGCATGTCGTGATGTTTCTCAGCGATATCGGTCACCAACAGTGTACCTTCAGTTATTTCATTTCTTGGCAGAAAGAAATGGCAGCAAGTCAGAAAATAGTCTTCCCACGTCTAGTTCCCAGTTTCGTGCTTGCTGGAGAGACAAGCTCATATGATATCAAAGCTTTGGATCCTCTTTCTTTCTCTCATTTGCCTCTTGTTCCATCCTCACCGCATCCATCTCCTCCCATACGTTTCCAATCCCAGTCCGATCCAAATTTAACCATTAGTGGCATTATAGTGTCACCTGAATTTTTACAGTCAATATCTATATCTCCTGAACAAACCTTCATGTTTATGCATTCGGATCTTCTAGACCACAAATCTGATTATCTAGGTTGTCCACCGGGGATCGTATAGAGAGTTTTCTGATGGGAGGGCGGACCTCTTGGCTGTGACTGATCGTGAGAATGACCAAAAAGAAAACAGACTGCTGTCAATATTCAAACTCAAATACAATCACTTGTAGTCATCAAGATCAATCAAACACTCAAATCTGTGCAAATAGACATTTCAAGGCTTAGAAAATTTTATTCGCGTCTCAATTTTATGATCAATATCCTCAGCTACCACCATCTCCCTCCTTCTCTTAGACGCATGCCGTCTCTTGAACTCTCTTCAATGTCCTCAAACTCTGACCCGTATGTCGATTTATCAAACAAGTCCTTTGTTAAGCTGCTCCTTAGCTAAGCTGTGGGTTTTATGTCCTTATATGCACATCTACTATCAACCAGCCCCCTAACTAAGCTGATCTTTTGCTTAACAAAAATTTCTCGGCTCTCAATGCCATCTTGATGCAACCCAGATTATGAGCTAAGCCATGATTTTATAGCCAAAGTCACAACTACAAGACCACCCCACATGTCTTACAACCTCCCATAGCTGAATCATGTATCTCTTAGCTCATAATCTCGGTTGCATGTTGAGGCTTAGATCGAGAAGCCCACGTTTAAGGAGGATACAAGTCCTCCACCCCTAGATGTGTAGGACGTAACCACACATCCAACATGGACTCCCATCTGAGAGGTCAACATGTTGAGATAAGAACCATGAGACAAGAGGATATGATTCAGGGATCTTAGATGGGTGTCCTTTCCAGTGAGGTGGCTCTGACTTTAATAAAGTAATTAAACATATATATATATAAAACAAACCTACGTTGTCGTATTGTACATGGGTCTGTACAGTGAAAACTAGTTGCAAGGAGATCTTTTCTTTGTTGTGTAAAGGAAGCTGCCCTGCAGCTTAACAAGCTAGGCAGGAGCTAAGCTGGGGCCATGCTTGACAAGCTGCCCCCTAGCTTGGGTTGGAGTATCACCCCTAAGGGAGTCGAAAGACACCAGGATGTAAAGCACGACGAGGAGAGCGACCTCATGCTTCTAGTTTTGACAGAAAGTGTTTTAAGCAATAGTTAGTATGAGTTTTAGGTTGTGAAATATGTGAAAGAGGGAAATCCGTCGATTCTGGCTCGAGACTCGAACTTAGAATCTGATAGCATGGGTGTGTAGGTGTTCCTGAATACTATAGTTTTGACTCCTTGTTCGTTAAAAACGGAGTTGTATAGAGAAGTTTGCACAGAAAAGGCTAGTAAAGACTTTGCAGGAAGATTTCTACAGTAAAAGCATATGTACAAGTTTTAAATCCTTTTAGAACGGAACTAGAGGCCATCCCAGTGATAGGGCGCCTGCCTAGGAGGGAAGTGGTCTCAGGATCAATCCCTCCTGGCCTCTGGTTCCTATTCTGGCGTGTTGGCCTCCCGGATGGGAGTCTATGTTGGGTATTCAGCCATGTCCTGGCCTCTGGTTCCTATTCTGGCGTGTTGACCTCCCGGATGGGAGTCTATGTTGGGTATTCAGCCATGTCCTGTATACCTAGGGGCGGGAGACTGGTATCTCCCTTAATCGTGGGCTTCTTGGCCTAAGCCTCCGCATGCCATCCTGAATATACTATGGGAGATACCTGGTGCGCATATGGGGGGGCTGTAAGCCCTGTGGGGCAGCCTCATAAGTGTTAGGGCTTCGGCCTACATTGGATGGCTTGTAGTATATTCAGGATGGCATCAAGATGGCATCAAGAGCACAGGAAACTTTTGCTAAATAGTTAAATAATCATCGAGTAGGCTTGCGATGGGGAATGAGGTTATGTGAACCTTTATCAGTGTAGAGATAGAGTTTGTAGAGACAACTGCGAAACTTATATTAAAAAGGGGTCAACTTTGTAAAAAATGCTTTGTACGCATAAGGACAGCAAGGGGGCAGCTTAAGCTGGGGGCCTGCTTGTGATAAGCAACTCTGCTTATAAGGACAGCAGGGGGCAGCTTAAGCTGGGCCCTTAGCTTTTAGGTTAAATACTTGCGACGGCTGAAGATCAGGGGGACTTCAAAACAGTTGGCAGAGGAGTTTTCTGGGGGAGTGGGGGCGGAAGGAGGAGAAAAGAGCAGAATTAGGGATTGAGGAGAGGAGACGCTGAGAAGCTTGGAGGCTGTGCAGGGATTGATTTTTCTGAGTAGAATTAGGGATTGAGGAGAGGAGACGCTAAGAAGCTTGGAGGCTGAGCAGGGATTGATTTTTCTGAGTAGAATTAGGGATTGAGGAAAGGAGACGCTGAGAAGCTTGGAGGCTGAGCAGGGATTGATTTTTCTGAGTAGAATTAGGGATTGAGGAGAGGAGACGCTGAGAAGCTTGGAGGCTGAGCAGGGATTGATTTTTCTGAGTAGAATTAGGGATTGAGGAGAGGAGACGCTGAGAAGCTTGGAGGCTGAGCAGGGATTGATTTTTCTGAGCAGAATTGAGTGGATTGAGGAGAGGAGACGCTCAGAAGCTTGGAGGCTGAGTGAGGATCGATTTTTCGGACAGAATTGATTAGAGTGAGCAGGGGAGATCGTGAGAGAGACAGGAAAGTGCTTTGGAGACAAGAACCTCATATGTTGCACAGTTTTGAGGTTTGGAGGTAGAATTGAACGGACAGGGCGGTCTATTTGAAGGGGATTGTTTTTGGTAAGGGTTTGGTTGTCGTGAGATCAAATTCCTTGGAATTTTCAGCTGAGACGGACTCAGGAGAGGAGGAGAGAGATATTTTCTTAAACAGTGAAGCAGTTGACACTGAAATAAAGCTATTTCTACTCCGGAGAGATCTATTTGTGTACCTGAGTGCGTGCTTGAGTGCTTGTTTTGCAATTGGTGGGCAGAAGAGGCTGTGTTTTGAGATTTCATCGTCAGCAGCGACATATTTTCCCTTCTGGTCATTTCTCTTTGGTCTATCACAGTCAGGAGGTTCGCCCTCCCCAAGAAAGACTCTCGCCACGACATCTGGTGCTTCCACTGAGAGAAATTGGGGTGATTGATTGGAGAATTGACTAGATTGAGAGAGAAAATGGATCACAGTGCTGCTGTACAGGGTGTAGCTGCTGCTCAAGGTGCTCCTGTTCAAGGGACTCCTGTTCAGGAAGGAATTGGTTCTCAAGGAGGACCTACGGTGGTTCCAGCAACAGCACAACCTACTGTAGACACGTCTCAGATTCTTCAGGCGTTGGCTGCCTTGATTCAGCAGCAGCCTGCAATTGGGGGAGCTGAGCAGAAGTCCACAAGGGCATTACAAGCAATTGTAGGTCGATGTGGGCGATTTGATGGAAGAGATGTTACAAGGTACCTGCGGGAGTATGTGGGCGAGATGGAGTTAGTCAGGGCACCTGAAGTTGAGGTAATTCTAAGCTTTGAGTTGACTGTTGTCCCTGAACTGAGAGAGAAGGTTAGAAATTTACAGAGAAGACATTTAGGTGGGTGGACTCTGTTTGAACGTGCACTGAGAGAAGAATTTCTAGAAGAGGACTCTGAAAGAGTCACCAGAAGAACTCTCATGGATTGGATAGAGCGTCAGCCTGGACGTTCCATGGGATTGAATGAAGTGATCCGTGAATTTGAGAAGAGGTACTCTCAGCTTTCTGGTCTAGAGAGGTTGACGTTGGATGCTAGGAAGACAGAGTTGTTCTTAGGGGCTCTGGATGAGTTCACAGCAGATAGGCTTTGTTTCATGTTGGCTGATCGAGGGGCTGAAGGGGGGGTTACATCTGATTGGAGGAGAGTAGAAGAAGCAGTATCCACCCTTGCTAGACAACGCCGTGGTAGGATGGTACTGCAGCCAGAGACCTTGCCAGAGCAGAGAGTAGCTCCTCATGTTCTTGTAGCTCCTCCTGCAATACCTCAAGCACCTATTGTGATTCCTCAAGCACCTATA